>JAZGLO010006660.1:1060000-1660000 GCA_036873155.1 Biomphalaria sudanica
ATGAAAAGCCTGGGAAAGCTTTAGCCTACGAGTTTGAATTCTAGGTCGTTCAGTTTTTTTATAAATACATTTAAAAATGGATCACTTAGATCTAGATACCCCGTTCTTTGTCCCCTCCCCCCCCCCACCCCTTTCCCCCTTGTCCAGACAAGTGATAGGACCGTAGTGTATTGAGAAAACTAAAAGCATGAATTTAAACAAAACAAAAAAAAACAATTGGCAAAAATATCGCACACATTTATTATCGTTAGTCTAGATCACTGATGCCCAAAATACGGCCCTCGGGCCAGATCCGGCCCGCGACGTGGTTCCATCCGGCCCGCCAAAATTTTTGGCACGAAGAGTAGACACCCCCCCCAACACCAAAAAAGAAAAAGGTTGACTTATGTATCTTTACCTACGTTTGAGCCCTCCATTTTTCTTTAATTGATTGGTACCATGACATTTAACATTAGTGTGCTTATGAAATGAGAATCTACCAGAAAAAGAAGACGGATCTTAGCTTTTTTTTTTTGTGGAGCTTGACCATAAGCCAACATATTTGATTTGTAAAGAAAGTGTGGCTATTTTAAAAAAGAACAACATATACACGTCATTATGAAACAAACATGACGACATTCTTGGTTTGAGCCGCAAATAAAAATATTGTTAAACTAAGCCTAGAGATTGGAGGATCGATAGGAATATTTAGTGATGGGAACTAAACTATTTTTTTTAGTTAAACTAAAACTAAGTTTGAACTAAAAAAAAGTAATTAAACTTTTAGTTAATCACAAATTGAAAAAAATAGTTAAACTAAACTAAGAAACTTTAGTTAAACTTTTACTAACTATTTTGACCTTTTTTAAGGACGAAACAGCCAAACATGAAAAATATAAAGCACAACCAATCTCTTTAGCAAAATATAATAAACATTTATTTGTGCACATGAAAAAAGATTTAAATGTCTTTATGGGATAGATGTAGATCTTAATAGAATCACTAGAATGATACTATTATAGAAAGAAATTAGAAGTAATTGTCCAAGTTCTAATATAAGTTACCTTTAGAAGTAATGATAAAACTGCATGTTGACTCTCTAACTAACTCAAGATTCTAGAATATTCTGGATCTAATATCTTCTACAAACGAAATGATCAGAAATTTAATCTGATCTAGAATTAGATTTAGCTACTAGACCAAGATCAAATAATTAATATTTTAATCTAAAAATAATCTAAGAAATACTAGTTACTACTACTACTACTAGATCTAAAATCTAGATAGAGTCTAGCAGATATCTTAGTAACTCTAGATCTAGAGATTTTAGATTATTATAATTATGATTATAACTAGATATGGGTATTCAGATCTATATACTCTAGTAGATAATACTAGATCTAGATCTAATAGATCTAGATAGAAGATATAAGTATAATTATAATAGAAGTAGATCTAGTCAAGATTTAGTTAATTTAGTATTAGATCTAGTATAGTGACGACTATTATTAGTATTATAGTCATTATAGATCTATGATCTATATGCATCTAGGGTCTTAGTATAAAACGTAATCTAGATATATCTAGATCTAATCTAGACTCTAATTCTAGAATAGTAGAATCTCTAAACTAATAGATCTAGTCTAATAAAGTAAAGTAATATAGATTTCAATTAATAGATCTATATTATTGACTTATAATTTTAAATCTACATCTAGATCTAAGACTAAGACTACTAAGAGTTAGACTCTAATTAAGACTACAATAATTAAACATAGACTATAGATCTAATAGTATTAATAGACTAATACTAATAGAGTAGTCACTAGACGTCTCTAGACTCTTTAACTCTAGATCTATCTCGTAAAAAGTTTTAAAATAAAAAGAGTCAACATTTCTTTTAGATCTATAGTAAAGCAAAATTCTTTGCCTGCAGCTATACAGGAACACATTGGTGTTTAATAAAAAGCAGCAAAATGTAGATCTATAGAAGCAAGGAATGATCAGGATTTATCAAGCAGTGAAAATTGCTAGAAATATAATGAACAAGTTTATTTTTCACACCTTTCAAATACCTTGAATTGGCGGGAATAGTGACCATTATAAGGTAAAGGTCAAAAGGCTTTCTAGTGACCTGTGCATCCTCTAGTTTATTCTCCTCTCTATTACTCATTATATATTATGATATATTCTCCAAATTACATAGATCTAAATATTTATTGGTATGTGTGTTAAAAAAAAGTTGATAAAATTTGTAATTAAACTTTTTATTTTGTAACTAAAAAAAATAATTAAACTAGGATTTTAACTAAACTTTTTTTAAAAAATTAAACTTTAGCCTTAACTATTTTTTTTTAGTTAAACAAAAACTTTTGCCCATCACTATGAATATTTACCAAAAAGCGACAAAAAAAAATGAGTCAGTAGTAAAGCTAGCTACAATGTTGCTCTATTTTAAGTAGAGAAATTAAGACATTTTCTGACGCGTGAAAAAAAATCGCTTCAGATATCCAATTCCTTAATGTAAGTACTAGATCCACGGGCTTATAACCAATTAGTTACTAATTCAGGTAAATTTCAGCTAATATTTTTTGTACCTTTTCGTTCATGTGGCCCGCGACACGAGTGTCAGAAATTATAATGGCCCGCAGGTCGAATTAGGTTGGGCATCACTGGTCTAGATCTATTACAAATTTAATCACATGACTGATCCAAACTAATTGATACACTAACTATAAGCTTTTTTAAAAAGTATCTTTTACAATATATTGATTGTTTATCATTCATTAGTTATTAAGAACAAAGTCATTGCTCGTACAATAAGTTATTAGCTTCATGAAGGAGAAATTATAATTTCATTTTTTATTTTCTTTTACTTTTTTCTTTTGTTATTAACTCTTTCTCTCCTAATCGACGATACCATCGTTGATTGATTTTGACCTCACTAAATTTCATTAATGTTTAAATTTTTAAACTTGACTTTGAATTATATAAAAAGAGCATGCATTTCCCTTAAATTCTATACCAAAATACAACAGTTTCTGATAACAAACAAGAAAGCTATTGAAGACCAATCATAACAGGGTAGTGAAATAATAATGAGCAAAATGAAAAATTTCTTCAAAACGTGGAAAAATAATTACGGAGAGAAGGAGTTAATAATATTATTTTTATGGCTATTGTTATAAGAATGCAAAACGGATTTTTCTAACTTCAAAAGGTAAACAAAGGGCAGATTACTGCGATGAACGGAAGTCGCCTGCCGAGAATTAAGCGAAGCCTTTTTTGTTTTTAAGGAACATCGATCTGATTCGCACATCAACAATTGGTAGAACTATAGAAGATAGTGGTAATCACGGGAGGTAAATTGAGAGAAATCTGTGGTACCTCTTGTGTAGTATGCTCCCCCTTGCTACTACTCTTGTGAATAAAGCATTAATAGACAAGCACGGTCAAAAGTAGTACATTTGTAATCACAAGACGCTACATCGCTTTTAACCTTTTTTTAAAAAAAACTCATTCTGTTTGTTGCAAATGATGTACTCGCTAGTATATCCTCTTCCCACTCTTGGATTTAAGTTGCAACGTTACAAAATTATTCATTGTCAATGATTACCTACAGTTTATCTTATTGTCTATTTTTGTTTTTTTATTAATTCATTTTTTTTTTGTTAGGAACAATGAACTGTGGTGTAAAAGTTTCAACTTAATCCGAGAAGGGGAAGTAAGAGAAATGACGTAATCAGAATTTGTACCAGACAGACAGACAGACAGACAGACAAAGTGACTTGATAGAGGCTTTGTAAAAGAAAATAATTCTAGGTCTCCTTCACCATCGCTTCGTCACATTTCACAACTGCGTAGCAGGGGAGTTAACTTGATTACTTCTAAACTACTAGCATTGCGTTTAGAAAGTCTTTTTTTTTTACCTTAGTTATCGCCCCTTACCCTTGTCTTTCTCATTTCAGTGGCTGTTGTGATTGCGTTCTTTGCCTGCTGGGCGCCATTTCATGCACAGAGGTTGATGACGCTATTCGTCCCTGTAGACGCCTGGACAGACACTTTGCTAAGTCTGCAGACGAGCATATTTTATGTTTCAGGTAAGCGACGTCACTGACACTGTCAAGAGATGGGTGGATGGATGTAAGATGGATGGATGGATGGAAAATTGGTGGATGGATGGAAGATGGGTGGATGGATATAAGATGAGTAGGTGGATGGAAGATTGGTGGATGGATGTAAGATGGGTGGATGGATCGAAGATTGGTGGATGGATGGAAGATGGGTGGATGGATCGAAGATTGGTGGATGGATGGAAGATAAGTGGATGGATCGAAGATTGGTGGATGGATGGAAGATGGGTGGATGGATCGAAGATTGGTGGATGGATGGATGGATGGACTTAAAGAAGGGTAGATTGATTGATAGATAGTTAGATTGTTGAATAGTTGAATGGATCGATGCATCTAGGGATTGATGGTGGTTGAATGGGTGAGATGACTACTTATATAAATAAATGGATGACGGATATTTATTAGATTTATTCGCAAGAGGTACTGAAGAATTAAAAATTTGATTAGCCTGCTCTGACCCCTTAAAACCAGGGGTTCTCAACCTGTGGGTCGCGATCACCTTGGGAGACAATTGACGATTTGCCAGCGGTCGCCTAAGACCATCGAAAATATGGATTGTTTTTGTCAATTCTTCTATTGCTGTGTGTGTGTATGTGTGGGTCACGGTAGAGTGGGGGATTGTAAAAATGGGTCACCAGCTTAAAAGGTTGAGAATCGCTGCCTTAGACAGACATGACATTTTTTTTTCCGTTTTGGTCCATTGGCATATGAAGTATATATTACACCAACCTAATAACATTATCCGTGATTATAAAAAGAGACAATAAGAGTTTGGGAAAACTACAAGTTCACCACAGCGACCAAAATAGAGGTCTACAAGGTATGGGCTCTTAGCACGCTACTGTACGGCAATGAGTGGTGGACCACTTACACAAAGCAAGAGAGAAAACTAAACTCATTTCACTTGCGCAGCCTTCGAAGGATCTTGAAAATAACATGGAAAGAAACAGCGTGCAATACGGAGATCCTCACCGGATGGAGGACAATCGCATCCCGAAATCTGTACAGGCAACTCGCGTATGGCTTAAAAAAAAAACTGGCTCCCCTACCTCCGTTACGTGGATGTGATAAAACAGGATTTCAAATAAGTGAACATTGAAACTGACCATTAGACAGACATAGCCTTAGACCGCACTAGCTGGAGAGTCTGCAAAGCTATGGACAGCGATACAACATGGGCCTCAGCTCTTGAAGAAAAGCCTTCTGAAAACGTGTTCGAGATGAACCATAGTCGATCTACGTCTTAAGGGGGGCCAATAGTAATTAGAATAGCACTGAAAGCCTAGCTATCCCTAAGTGGAACCCACCCAACCCATTTTTTTCCTTCAAATAGCTCACCACTAATTTTCTAATGGAGTTAATTCACTTTTAGCCGTTTTATAGAAAATTCGCATAATTGTCTGAAACTATTAATAAAATAAAAGAAATCCACTCCTACTTTCAGTTCACATAATATATTAAACTAAAAATAATAAGTATAAATTGTCTTCCCTTTGTGTAAGGGCGGTCATAAGTAAATATAGAAAATGTGTTCTTACTATGGAGGCTATAGGTTTTAAATGTAACCCGATTATTGGGTAAATTATGTAATTAATAAATTGATGCTTCTGAAATGTTTATGAAATTTATTGTGACGTATCACGAGTATTTAATTGTTTCATTGACAATGAAAAGTTGTCCAAAAAAAAAAAGACCATTTTATTATATTACTTCTCATTTAGACCATTACGAAATTATGAGTTAAATGTGGCAATTAAAAAAAAAAATCTCTTCAATAGCACTATTACTGGTTCGCTATCAAAACTTTAAATTTGTGATCACAGTTAGTGCTACAGACTCTAAATGAAGAGATACGTATTATAGTTAAGTAACAGAAATATTATGTATTGTGGGTTTTTTTTTAATTTCAAGATTAAGAACGACTACACAGTGAAATGTAATACCACTACACTACACTACAACCTCAAAGTTGTCTTTCCCAGTCAAATATTTTGTGTTTTAGCTTAAATCCATCAAATTTCGAAATACCTAATTAAAACTTCTATCACATGGGGCCTGCACGTCTCTAAAAAAATAATTGAGAATCGCTGGCTAACGTCATCTTAACAAATGCTAATCTCTCCAAAATAGTTTGGCTGCATGTTATATATCTGTATAATGAGATATTTAAACGTATTCTTGTACGCTGCCCATAACTCTCCCAGAGATAAAGTTAAATATACACAGTGCAGCTGCTGGAAGGGGAAAAAAGGGAGGATGTTTGCCTGTCATACAAAGTATAACTGTCTCCATCTCTCTCTTTTTTTTTTGTTACCTGACCAGGTGTGCTCTACTTCTTTAGCTCCACCATTAACCCAATCCTGTACAACGTCATGTCCAAAAGATACCGCCAGGCCTTCAAGAAAACTCTCAACGTCTGCTTCAAGGGGAAACATTCGGAGTACAGGTATCGGCGTTCGTACATTGAAGTAATTGAAATGTATTCGATTGCATTAGATTATTTTTGACTTTATTAGATTTGGGAATATTTTTGGATTGAAAAAAAAAACCAGCTAATATATAAACATTTGCAAACATTTTGAAGCCAATTATCAACACAAGTTTTTAGTCTCATCGTTTCCACCATTCTAGTTGCATGGTTAGCTAATTTCTAGTACAATGGAAAGTGGGAAGCGCGGTCGAGAGGCTAAGTATACTAGAACTTTGCTTGGCTACCTATGAAAGGGGCTCGAGGTTCGACACCCGACTCGAGCGGAGTTGTGCTTACTGAGCGCCTAAAGGCAGCACGGAAAAACCTTCTCCTAGATACCCCATGCACCCACTGGTCCACAAATGATATTGGATCATAGCGTTCTGAGCATGCTTTGAGCCTTAACGTAGCGCTTTATAAAAGCAATAATATATTTATTTATTTAATAAATGCATATTTCTTGGAATATAATTATGTAAAATCACTAATATGGTTTACAAATACCTAGTTAACTCGTTTCTGCGTTCACTATTTGATGTTATACGAACTTCCTAATAATGTGGGTATAGTTTACAGATATGCCAAGAATATTTTTGTTACAATCCCAGTAATATTGTTTTAAACTTTCCAGTGATATGACATTATGAGTTGTATTGTAATATAATTTCTTTGTCAATGGAAGGGTGGGGTAGAATGAGTACTTAAAAAGACACATCTGGATTAGAAGTAGTTTCAAAATGAATAACATTGTTAAAGTCTATGCACTGCTCAAAGTTAATGTCCTTGTTAAAGTCTATGCACTGCCCAAAGTTAATTCCCTAGTTAAGGTGTATGAACTGCTTAAGGTTACGCCCTTGTTAAGGTCTGTACACTGCCCATAGTTAATTCCCTAGTTAAGGTGTATGAACTGCTTAAGGTTACGCCCTTGTTAAGGTCTGTGCACTGCCCAAAGTTAAGGCCCTAGTTAAGGTGTATGAACTGCTTAAGGTTACGCCCTTGTTAAAGTCTATGCACTGCCCAAAGTTAATGCTCTAGTTAAGGTGTATGAACTGCTTAAGGTTACGCCCTTGTTAAGGTCTGTGCACTGCCCAAAGTTAAGGCCCTAGTTAAGGTGTATGAACTGCTTAAGGTTACGCCCTTGTTAAAGTCTATGCACTGCCCAAAGTTAATGCCCTAGTTAAGGTGTATGAACTGCTTAAGGTTACGCCCTTGTTAAGGTCTGTGCACTGCCCAAAGTTAATGTCCTTGTTAAGGTGTATGAACTGCTTAAGGTTACGCCCTTGTTAAGGTCTGTGCACTTCCCAAAGTTAATGTCCTTGTTAAGGTGTATGAACTGCTTAAGGTTACGCCCTTGTTAAGGTCTGTGCACTGCCCAAAGTTAATGCCCTAGTTAAGGTGTATGAACTGCTTAAGGTTACGCCCTTGTTAAGGTCTGTGCACTGCCCAAAATTAATGCCCGTGTTGAAGCCTATGCCCTTCCCAGAGTTAATGCCTTTGTCTATACATTACTCAGAGTTACTGTCCAACAGTATTGTTCTCGACGAAATCTAAGCATGGATTAAAGTGGATTAATAGATGTAGCTGGCTGTGCTGTTACATTTCAAGAATCTTCTGACGATAGAAATATTTAATAATTATTATTTCTAGACTAAAAGACATCTTATAAGCAAAAAGCTTCCTTTTCATATTGCATTATATTCTGTATCTTACAAGCAGCCATTGACAATTCAGTAGATATCGGACTTTGAACCCGTAACATTGAATAATAAATTCACGGTAGAACTAGCAAAATATAATTTTTTTTTTTAAAAAGCCTATACAAGGGAGAGAACCGCACAATTACTGTCATATATTAACACTGCAATATTTAGCTCCCATTTTCTATATAAACCAAAAGTAATAAACAACCACAAATTATGTAACTAAAGATTGATCAATGTATTGACAATGTACAAAGTTTTAAATAACCCAATAGTCAATTGATTATTGAAAGTTAATTATTTTCTTTCATATCGAATAAGGGAAATTGCTTTTACATTATTAATACTTATAAAGCTCAAAGGAAGGATTTCTTTCCCTTAGATACGTTTTTTTTTTATAAATGATCTTTTGCTTCTTTTTTATAATTATTATTTTTTTAAATTCTTTATTTATACATTATTTCATGTGTTATTTCCTATTTTCCCCAGTGAGAACAGCTACTTCCGGTCCAATCCCCACAATACATCAGTAACTGTCTATACCAACCATCGTCTGCTGGTCAAGGACAGAGTGGCCAAAAATGGGGATATCGAGGTCAACGATTCTACTAACGTCTGATCTCAATTCCGGAATCTCCCGCGAGAATAGCAGTAAATAATATCCGATTGAGATCGATACTGATCAACCATATTTAGCGATGCCTAAGCCTACACACCAAGAGACGTTTCTTTTTCAGTTTGATATGTTAACATGGAGCAGACGTGACAACATCTCGCTTAGGATCTCGCAAAACGTGATTACCTTTTGGCGGCAGAGTGATTGCATCTTACTCGACGCGGATTAGAATGAAAAATGTCATTGAAATGAGAAGGTACATTTGGACTACTACGAATTAGTACTTTAGCCCTATGACACTGAATACAAATAATGCACTTGGTACACTTAGCACACATTTAGAACAAAATGTGGAACAGACTGTTCGTGTTTAATTTGTAAAGGGGGGGGGGAATAACAATCTTCAATTGTTGTATTTCTCTTAGTTTTCAAAATTTACATATATTTTTTTTTTATGTGAATTGTGAAAATGCTATTTTTGTGTAAAACCTGATCTTTATATAAAGTGGATTATAAAAAGAGAAGTAATCAATCTTTTGTGCAGCTTCTAGGACTTATTAGGATAAGTATTTTACAAGGAATACAATTGTTTAAACATAAAACAATTACTTGGCAAAAGATTCACTTGACCGAATCATCCGATAAATGTGTGTTAGTTTGGGGAAAGCTTCTGAGGAATGTGGTGTAACTTTAATTTAAACCACGGATATTAGTGCATCTTTTGGTCAAGACGTCTGATGACTCTGACTCGACTAAGGTACCAGCTCAATGCTAATCGCAGAGCTAAGGGCATTCGTTGAATCAGTCTACAGTGCCATTAGAATTGAAACAATCTGCTGAAACGATTCGTCTCGTGACTTCTGCTTTGAACTCTTGTGGTTCAGAGATATGCTCAATAAACTCGAGATTCAATTTGACTCGTTTAATTCTGTACACCAGTGATGCCAAAACCACGACCCGCGGGTCGTCGTGGATCTCTGCTATCCGGCCTGCTCAAAAGTTTTACACACCTTGTAACAAAGAAACCGCCGATGGTCAGTTCTGTTGGATTTGACTATTTTTAGCCCTGCTGCGGCCTTTGATACAGGTTTTAAAAACTGATATTACCCCCACACACACACACACACACAAATAACAGGCCGAATTATAGTTGGGCATCACAGCTTTAGACCACATGCAAAACTACAATCAATATTATGTTTTCTTGTAATAAAGTTTTTAATGTGAATGAAATACGAGTAAGTACACATGCACTTTAGTGGGTTTTTTTCGTTTATTTATTTTTTTGTTTATTTTTTTTTTTCCTTTTTTTTTTTTAAACCAAACGGTTTGAGTTTAATAATAGAATCTAATAAAGAAATCAAATAGAATAGGGGCGGTGTGTGTCTTACTGTCTGTATGCTGTTGCTTTTTTTTTTCTTTTTTTGTTTATAAATCAACACCGTTTTGTACGATCTTGATGAAACTTTGTGTTAATATTTCGTTCACTTTTGACAGCAATTTGTTGATATAAGGTCGTTGGCTTGTCGCTCCAAACATCAAATACAACTAAACCTTTGTTGGGCTGTTGACGTCATATGCCGAACTTAAATAAAACTTTTATAAACTTTTTATTCAAAAGCGTAACCAAAGACTTATATATAGTATATCTAGACTGGACATGAAAACTTTTTAACACTACAAAAAATGTGGAATTTTTTTTTAGAAAGTTGGATCAAGGCGTTGTTTTGCGAAGCAGTTGAAAGAAGTGGTGGCTATTTTTTTCAACCCTAAACTATGTAACATATAATTTAATTTTTAGATTTAGATCTAGTAAATGAACATCAAAAATAAGAGTACTCTCGTTTCATAATTATTATTTTGCAATTTTTAGATACATAATCTTCTTTATCAAAAGACTGAATGCAACACTAAATTGTTTATTTTTTTGTGTGTTTTTGATAATCAATTACTAGATCTAGATCTAAAAAATAAAATTATATGTTACATAGGTTAGGGTTGAAAAAACAACAACTTTACTTCTTTTAACTACTTTACAAAACAACGCCTTGATCCAACTTTCTAAAAAATTTTCACGATCGATCAGTCCCGAATAAGAATTTATTTCCGGTTTCCAGTCAAGATATAGTATATATAAGTCTATGAGCGTAACTTTTATTTCGGATATAGAGAAATTGAATATCAATGTAGATATGTGTGAACTATTATCTTGAATAATAATAAAGAAAAGACAACTCTCTCTAACAAAAAATTACACGTCGTTATGTCCCTTGTCTCTCTCTCTCTTGGTCTCCCTGACTTCAATAAATTGTCAGTCATCTATTTATAATTTCGACTTCCTCGTTGTTACATCATAATCTATTGCCCTGATAGAAACAAATTATCCACTTTAGTTTTAAATGGTTACAAGGATCGGGGAGCGGTGGCTGAGTGGTAAAGCACTTGGCTTTCGAAATGGGGATACCGGGTTAGAATCCTGGTGAAGACTGGGAATTTTTATTTCGGGATCTGTGGGCCCCCTTCTGAGTCCAGCTCTTATGGGTACCTGACATTAGTTGGGGAAAAAGGAAAGGGCGGTTGGTCGCTGTGCTGTCCACATGACACCCTCGTTAACCGTAGGCCACAGATACAGATCATCATCTGTTCTGTGGACCACAAGGTTTTATCAGAAATAAATGCACACACTCAATTGGAGATTCACACGACAAGCTCACCGATGTCAAAGACACTTGATTGAGCATCACTGTTGTCAACTTTAATTAACAGGATTTGAGTTATAAATTGAACAAAATCTTCATGCGTAGCAGTTGATCTTCGAATTAATTTAGTACCTCTAATTAGTTAGTCATTTGGTTTTCCATAAGTTTTAAGTCACAGAGTGAAAGTCTAATGATTTCTCCATATTAAAAGTATTATTTACAAACGGAGGAGGTTCAAACATTGAAATTCATCAGTGCTAAAGAAGTGCGAAAACATAATTGAATAACTTATAGAACAAACATTCCTCGTCCCATATGCTAGGACAAATTTGTACAAATGCTCCTTCTTCCCTAGCGCTATTAGAGCATGGAATGGGTTGCCTGAGCTAGCCAGTAAAACCAGTGACTTGGCATAATTTAGGTAATTGGTTAATATGTATGACTAAATGCATGACGCGTAGGACATAATCATCTTCTTTTTTGAAGTAACGTCTGTATTATATCAGATAAGAAGATAAGATAATAGATTATCAGCACCACCTTTTATTTTGTACACCGGATACACCAAAACAAGATAGCTTTTTTTAAAATGCTTTTCCACAGGTTTAAAAATTTCTGATAACAATTGGTCTGAATTTTCCTGAGATCATTGCGGAAGCTATAACTGAGGACTACCGCTAGGAAATAACACAAGAGCATCTCAATGTATTCTAGCTAGTTACTCTATGATTGATCTTACATTAAAAAAAATAATTATTTTCATTCTTTAAACAATTAGTTTGTACTAACATTAAGAAATCAATTTCATTTTATGCCGAGAATTAGAAACTCTATACACTTGAAATGTTTTTACGCGCTTTAAGTTGTTGAAATATTACAGTTTACCAGAGCGGCCCTATCAATTGCGGGACCTTATGCGAAATGGATTGCGCGGGGCCCATTCAGGGTATGGATAAGGATAATATAATAAGTTAAAAAATTTAGATTTTGTATTAGAAAATAAATTCGTTTTTGTGTTACATTTTTATAAAAAAAAACAAAAGCTGACAATGCCGTTTCTTTTTAACGTAAGTAGAATTGGCCGTACATCGGATTGACTGACACCCCAAAATGACTTTTTTTTTTTCTATTTTTAGGGAGGTTGTTATGATTTTTCAGGAGATTATTATGATTTTTTCAGGAGATTTTAATAGTTTCAGGATATTTCCATGACTTTTTCGTATATTTTGAAATTTCAGGAGATTCCAACATCTCCGGGAAAATCAGGTGGTGCGGGAACCTTGATATATAAGTTATAATGGTTTAATTTAAAAATTTACACCCAGAATAAGCGCGGGACCTATGAAAGTGCGGGGCCCACTGCGGCTGCATAGGTTGCAGTTGCCTAATTCCGGCCCTGCAGTTCACTATGTAAATAAAGAAAATAAAGAAAACAAAATATGTTTATTTGCCTCGATGGGAAATGTGTATACACATTTAGATGTATATCTCCTCATTTATAAATAAGATGAATTACTTAACAAAAGAAAGCAAAGGTTTGAATTCTACCGTAGAGAATGAACGAATCGAATGAGGCGATACATGTTCTGGATATAGAGATATCGGAACCTAGAAAAACCCAGATTGAGTATAGAAAAGAGCGGACTTCTTTTTCTTTTTTCGTACTGTCACTATAGGAATTCGGACTGTATTAATAATAATATGAATATCTTTTATATAGCGCTACTTTCATGTTTATAGCATGCTCAGAGCACTTTGGTCCAATCTCATTTGTGGACCAGTGAGGGGGTATCTAGGAGAAGGGTTTTCCGTGCTGCCTTTAGGCGCTCAGTAAACACAACTCTGCTGGAGTCGGGTGTCGAACCTGGAGCCCCCTTCATAGGTAGCCAAGTCAAGTTCAAGCGTACTTAGCCACGCTTCACGTCTTTTGTGCATCGTAGCTTCTATACAGGAGTGACTAAGCGGATACCCCCCCCCCCAAGCTGTTGCATCTCGAACAAAAGGCATCGGCCTCTCTGAAATGATGACACAAAATGCCGACCAGTCCTTACAACAGGAGTAAGTGGCCGGATTTACCTATGGTCAAAACAAGCTATAGCTTATGGCCCACGATAAATATTAAGCACTGTTATTTAATAAATAGACTTGTCAAAGACATGAAGGGATCTTCATAGCAGTGGCGTTGCTAGGGCTTTTGAGGGCCCGAGGGGATTGACCTTTTTAAGCCCCCTGCATTTTGACATTTGACATCATGACCTGAGATAATGTAATCTAAATTTCGATTCATACAGTATATAAGTTAAATTAACAAGAGCATGAGTTTTTTTGGCATATCGGTACAATTTAGGCCATGTCGTGCCCTAAAATTAACACACAAAAAATAATCATAAAGACTATTTTATTTGTTTTTTATTGGCGAGATAATGCGCAAGTGACGAATTTCAAGTAATATCTCAAGTCGTGCTTTCTGTGCAGCAAAGGCATCTATAACATTATCTAGATCAGTGCTGTCTAGTATTTTTTTAATCCACGTGAATAGCGAGATTACATGGCATTACATGTAAAAAATTTTAAGACATTATTTTGGGGGACCCCTCAAGTAGGGGCCAGGAGGGAGGGGGGCTTTTGAATGTGTACTCCCTCCTCTATCGTAGCAACGCCACTGCTCCATACCCAGATAGCTAAGTGCTCTGTTAACTTACTGGTAGACTAGAGCCAATATTACCCCCTAGAAATCCCCTCGCAAAGATAAATGTTCAACATAGAGCTGTCTGATTTGGCAGTTATTCATCTATAGACTAGATTTAGACCAACTTCCTGTAATAGTGAGAAGTAGGAAGGGCGACAAGCCATATATTGCCAATAGTGTCACGAAATAATTTACTAAATTCTTGTACTTACCTCCCTTGTACACCATCGTTGACCCCCCCCCCCCCCCTGCAACCTCCCACCCAAAAAAAATGTTTCCCGTATTATCCAATACAGTGGTTCTCCAACTGTGATACGCAGATCGCTGGGGTCCGCAAGATGACCCTAAGGAGTCCCCTGAAAGATGAAAATAGTCCACAATTAAAAATACGTTTTCGATGAAAGCCAGTTGATCCGATTGGATAAATTGAATAATAATCAACTCTCCACTCTCTGCGACCTAAATTGAAGATTGGAAGACATTCTTCACGTCGATATTCCCTTTTGCGTGTAGACAAACTCAGATCCCAGTCAAAGGTGAATCCAAACTAATGCTGTGAAACTTTTTAAAATATCCACGAACAAAAGTACTTAAATCTATGTTTGAACAAAGAGACCACAAATTGTGGTTACAAAAAACAGACACTCACTTTTATATCCTGCATTAAGGGTCATTGTAGAGAAATTGGTGAGTTGCTTTCCCGTGTGTGTACAACGTGAATTATTAATCCCAATAAACTTCATCTCACAAGAAAAGAAGAAACTCTCTAAGAATTCGTGCTCGATGAAATTGGCGGTCGCTACTTTCAAACATTGACTGGGACACATAAAATATCATCAGCCTCATTCATGTTATTCCTTTTTGTAAAACTGTAATTTTAAACAAATGTTACACTTTAAAATAACCACTGCTTCAACAAAATATTGTTGTGTATCTAAATTTCAAATATATATACTTTCCACTTGTGTAGCTTTCTCACCTAGAGGTCTATAGGCAAGTTTCGACTATATAAAAGGGTCCCCGGATTCAGAAAGTTTGGAAACCACTGATGTAATAGGTTCGAAAATCCAAAAAGTCTATATATGTTTTCTAGTGTATAGTAAATATATATTTTTGAACTTCATCCTGTATGAGTTTTGATAATCTCGTTGGTATGCAGCTCCCAACAACGAGCACACTAGAACCGATGTATGCATATTATATTCTTAATGTTAAAACTTGAAATAAACTTCAACAGACTTCTTTGTAAACAAACCTGGACGCAACTTTTTATTAATATATCTAAACAGCTTTCAACTTCATGTACCGGTGGTTAATGAAATTTGAAACAAGATACGACGCACTCAAATTATACGTCTTTCGGTCACACTTGTCTCCCTTCTTCAACTTTGTACGCTCTGTTATAAGCTGAATTACGACAGACCGACTCTTGATTTCATCAGAATCTATTCAGCCTACACAACCAAAAGAGCCGCTCTTCTTTTCTAATGGTTATAACAAAAACAAGCACATACACAGCATTTAGTATGTTATCTGTGTCATGTCTATATGTTAAGATCAATGTAAGTTCCAACTACTAATGATAATTTATCAAGCGTTGAGGTAATGTTAAAAACAGCTTTAAAATAATTCTATAAGACAATTCGCAGTTTGGCTCAACATGGGAAAATGTCGACTTTTATTCTGTTTAGTGTTAGCCTTATCTCGAACATTATTTTACAAGCAACAATCACGTCAATTTCTCCAACTATCACGTCAATTTATCCAACTGACACGTCAATTTCTACAACTGTCACGTTAATTTCTCCAACTATCACGTCAATTTCTCTAACCATCACGTCAATTTCTCTGATATCACGTCAATTTCTCTAACTAACACGTCAATTTCTCCAACTATCACGTCAATTTCTCTAACTATCACGTCAATTTCTCTGATATCACGTCAATTTCTTCAACTGTTGCGTCATCAATCTCTGTTCTGTAGACAACTAAATTATGTATAGAGTATCTTCTTCATAAATATGTATCTTAAGTTCTAATCTGTTAATATGGTACACTTACGCCTGGTATATTTCAATATGTGTGTGGATGTGTGTTCTGTGCGGGTATATTTTTTTTACAAAGCTTATATCAACTTACTCAGATTGTTGGGTACAAAGTTTGAAAACGTAATCTCTTTCACCCATTTTCGGAATCAAGTTGAAACCTTGCACAATTATTCATTAGCATAAACAGTGCACAATTCCTGAATCAATAAATGTGGATTTCTTCCCCTTAGATACGTTTTTTTTAAAAAGTATTGATATATTTTGCTTGTTATGAATGTGTATTTGTGTGATCTAATGTCTAGGTGTATATCTGTATATATGTGTGTATGTGTATTATATGTGTTAATCTCCGGGTTTATTTTTGTGCAAGTGTGTTTATATAACATAATGTAGCCCATAGCTATGTATGTATGTATGTATGTATGTATGTATGTATGTATGTATGTATGTATGTATGTATGTATGTATGTGTGTATGTATGTATGTATGTATGTATGTATGTTGTATACTACTGGCCTAGTCGAAGAGTCTCCAATTTTTCGCTCAGTTTCAACCAAGGTGTTTGAACCTCAAAGTAATCAAAACTGATGTTTCAGAACAAGCACCTCCGCCACATCGAGACATACTGCCGTCCTTGACACTCAAATCTAAAAAAAAGGTCTACGAGAGGCAGACCGAGACCATTCGTTTATAGAAGGCCTGAACACTGGTCTGCTACATCATAACCTGTCGTACAGACCTGTGACGTGTCAACGAGCTATTGGTCTAAACTGAACACAGCTTGTGACTTTGTAAATCTGAGGTCTTCTGTAACGATTGGTCTCTGGCAGACCGGAAAACACCAAAAATAACAGTACATCCGAAATCTAGTATTAGTAGGCCTATTACCCGGTAATATTTCAAGTCTTTTCATTGTATGTGATATATAAAAGATTTGTCATGTTCTTTCCCTACAAATATGATGACAATGTGATACTAATAAACTATTCCATGAATACTATATGGTGAACGTAAATAACACAAAGAAATAAAAGTGTGTACACATAGAAATATTGTTCTGCATGTGTTGTCATTTCATTCGTGGATTTGAGCGAGACTTATCTTATTAGAAGGCCTGTGGGCAGTTTAGACCAATAGCCCGTTGCTACTTCACAGGTCTGTTCGACGTGGAAACGAGCTATTGGTCAAAACTGCCCTAAAGGCTGTAATGTTGCAGGTCAGTGTTGATGCCTTCTATAAAGGATTGGCCTCGATTTAAACTCACTCGTGTATCTTAATGCACTAAACATGTTAAATCTTTCACAAAGCTTTTTTTTTTTTTTGGTCAAGTCACTTTGTCTGTCTGTCCGGTAATACTGCAGCAGACTTGCTATATCATCATAAGATTCCTCAGTGGACACTGTAAATAGGGCAAAAAAGGTTTGTTTCCCTTTAACTAATATATATCTGGAAGTGGGAAATAACACTACAAAGTAAGCAAAGTTCAGACCTTGCAATCTATAGAAAAGATAATGTAAAGGTCATCTGTTTTTGTAGCCAACTGTTAACGAGTGTGACATATGAAAGTTGTTAGAAAAAGTTTAAGTTCCACATTTTTGACCCTGTGGTCTATAGGGCAGATGATGTAAAGGTCATCTGTTTCTGTAACCTACGGTTAACGAGGGTGTCATGTGCCCAGCACAACGACCAACCGCCTTTACTTTTCCCCAACCAATGTCAGGTACCCATTAGAACTGGGTGGACTCAGAGTCGCCCAAATATCCCTAATTAAAAAATCTGAGTTCTCATAAGGATTCGAACCCTGGTCCCCCGATTCGGAAACCACGTGCTTATACACTCAGCCACCGTGCCTCTGGAAATAACATTACCTAACAGTCTACAGATATGAATTAATAAGGAAAAATAACCTAAAAAGTTCTTAACGCGTAAAACTAAAAGTTTAGAACTAAAAGTTCTTGAATTAAAAGAGTGTAGTTTGTCTGAGCTCAAAGAGTTGGGGATTTTCAAACTGTAACTTTGTGTATCGAACGGCTCTCTAGTTTACAAACAAAAAGGCAGCACAACTAAAAGAGACAAACTAACTTCTGCTTTAATACTTGACCTTAACCTTGCTTCCCGACTCCGCCTACTTTCTTTTTATTTATTTTGGCATTAACAAGCAACGACACCAAACAAGATTTGTCAATTTTATGCAGACTTTCTTTTCCCCCCTGCTGTCACAATAACAGGCCACGTGGTAGTAAAAATACGCCTCTTCAACCTTCCTGGTTCCGAGACACTGCTAAATCTGGACGGTCTGAACATGCTAAATATAAAACGTGGTGAAAAACTAGATTAAAAAAAAGTATGTATAGTTGGTCGACTTTAAGCGTAGAACGATTTTGGTTCATCTCATGGTTGTGAAATGAAAGTCTGGACATTAGTAATGGTCAGTGTTGTAGCTCACTCATCACACACCCCCCCAGAGGCGCAGTGAGGGGGGAGGGGACAAGGGGCAACGATTTCCCGGGTGGCACACTCAGAGGGGCGCCACACGCAGAGAGGTGCCTAAAAATTATTGTAAATATTTTAGTTAGGTTAATTTAAAGATTATTCAAATGATATTTTTATTAAATATTTTTTTTATTTATAAGCTTATATTTCAATGTGATGTTCATGGAAAATAGGGGGTGGGGGCGCCAATAAAGTACCTTGACCCTGGCGCACGTTTTACTCACTACGCCTCTGCTCCTATATTTCTATGTGATGTTCATGGAAAATAGGGGGTGGGGGCGCCAATAAAGTACCTTGCCCCTGGCGCACGTTTTACTCACTACACCACCCCCAGCGCCTTTCCAATTTTTTTTTTTTCGTAGCTGATGACTCCGCAGGGTACAGTTATGGATCAGCAAAGAGGGAGCCCAGTATGCTACAACATGCCTAAGGGTCAATGGCTCCTGGTTGTCCTCTTAGGGATTCCCGTTCTTACCTTGGTCTAGTTCCCTTTGGGATCTACCTTGTAGGTGTAGGTGATTCTAATTAGGTCAGGATGCAGTATTACTATTTAATGAACATTCACATTAGTAATAGTGTGGCTACGCCCTAATTCACAATATCGTTTGTCACTGAACTGGTGACACGTTGGGTAGACCTGTGCGCATTCACTCAACACATGGCCGAGGGGGCGACTCTACAGGGAAGAATTGGTGTGAACACTTCACTCGCAAATCTCTCGTGCAAATGGTCATGTCATCGTTGAGAAATAATTTCGTGGCATTACGATCTATTTTGAAAGATATTGGGAACCCTATATAAAGAGAGAGTGTTAGAATCAAACTCAGACAAAACAGCCTGGGCCAAAACGCATTGTGTCTAATGATACAGATACATTCAAAGGGAGTTAAATCCAACAATAATAAATCCTTTAAGCTATGAAAATAGCCTCCCTTTGCAATAAAAAAAAATATTTTTATAGTATAGACTTAAAGTCCTATATTTATTAGCCGGACTCAGAACATGCGGAGCCTAAAAGAATTATATAGCTGTAATGCATGACTATGCGATACAAATCGTTAGATAACTATTTATGATTTAAGAATTTGTTAATTTAAAAATGTGTATTTCACATTGTCCTGTTTATTCCTTTTTTTTTTTAAATTTATGTTTACAAATGATGGAATTCAGTGTATTGCTTATCCGTTGTAGATATACATTTTACTTTCAATGTATTTGGGTTGGGGTTAAAAAAGTTGGTTTATAGTGACATATTTATGTAATATTGGTGAAACCAGTTGTTGTTTTTTATTTTTTATTTTATGCTTTTGAAGCAAAAACCATAGTCCCTTTTATCAGATACAAAGAAAACCAAACTGGACAGCATAATCTGCCCTATTGTGGAATTCCGCAACGTGTTGTCCAGGAACATTGTTGATTATCCCAGCTTTGTGTTGGACTTAAAAACATCAGATCCATGGGCCTTCAGGCTGATCTGTCAGCTGGTGAACGATCCGAGGAAATCATGGACTATAGATGGTTTTGGATCTTCGACATTGTAATGAACATGAAAGACTGATATATTTTTTTGGGCCACTCGCTGGTGCTCCTATATATATCTGCGACTTCTTCTGTGTGTGTATGTATCCTAGAACTGTTGGACTTTACTAGTAAATAAAGACACTGACCTTCAAAACTCCAAAGATCATGCATTCCGTTTGAGATGAAAGCCCAATGTGGCTTGTATATCTAGGGCTGGAAAAGGGACAAGCAAAGGAAACCGAGGACTATGAACAATTCTGAACAAAGTTCTTACATTTGTTGTTGTGATACCAAAAAAAAAAATCTCTACCACGGAATATTTATTGAAATAGAGTACAATGGACAACCTTAGTGATCGTCAAGTTTGGAAAGTTTCTGAACAATGTTAACCTTATTTGTTGTGTAAACCGGGAAATAACGTTTTTGTCTTATGTGTTGTGGGCAATATAGTCTCCTGAAAAAAAAAAAGATCCTTTCGAATGAATCCTAATAACTTCGTTCGTCTACAACATAGGACAATGGACAACCCAGTGATCGTCAAATTTGGACAGTTTATGAACAATTTAACGTGAACTGCTGTGTGTAATCCGTAAACTTATGCTAGTGTCTTATGCGTTGCTGGCAATGTAATCTCTTCAGTACTGAATAAAAAAAAAACACAAAAAAACAATCTTAGATTATATCTAAAGTTAGTCCTCTTAGTTCCTCAGGAGCTCACTGCAATGCTGTTTGGCCTCAATCTTGGGTTGACGACAAGTTAACATCTGGAAACCGGTACCGGTCTGTCAACTTGTGGAGGTTTCTCTACTAGTGATTTGAGAAAGCGGTCATAGTAATAGAGTTCAGCCTGTATACAATGGCGTAGGACTTAATGACTGAGTGATGTTCAGGAATATTTGTTTACGTTGATTAGCCCACTATGGGGTACATAAAAACAGTTTTAGGAAGTCAATCGCACCAACAAAAACATTTATATTTCTTAGAACCTTTCGGCTTCCGTAGGAAATAATGACAGATCCTTACGAAAGAATCCCAAAAACTTCGTTCGTCTGCAACACAGGACAATGGACAACCACGTGATGGTCACGTTTGGACAGTTCATGAACAATGTTAACGTGAACTGTTGTGTCAACCGGGAACTTACGTTATTGTGTTATTATCAGAGAATAATAAACAACCTAATGATCATCAATCTGGAGCAATTTCTGAACAATGTTAACCTTAATTGTTGTGAAAACATGGAACTTAACTTAATCTTGGTTATAAATATTTACATTAAATTATAAATCATTTTCTAAGTGAAATTAACACGCTAATTTTGAAAGTACTGCTGTATATTCGGATGCCAGTATAAGTGCTCACTGCAAGTTGAGAACGCTGATATAATTGACCAACACTATAATGTAAACAAACAAAGATTTTAATCTCAAGTATCAAACACATTTTACATTTCGTAGATGTTGACTCAATAATATCTAGTCCGAAACTAATAGTTTACATTTATCAGAACCTACCCCGTGGTTGTCAAAAAAATGTTACGAAGTGGCTCGTCATCTTTCTATAGTAATGTTTAGCAATTCTTTTTTTTTTCATGGTGCGCAATTTTTTCTTTAGAAATGGTGCGCAAATTATTTCTTTAGAAATGGTGAGCAATTCTTTCTTTAGAAATGATGCGGAATTCCTTCTTTAGAAATGGTGCGCAATTCCTTCTTTAGAAATGGTGCGCAATTCTTTCTTTAGAAATGGTGCGCAATTCTTTCATTAGACATGGTGCGCAATTCTTTCTTTAGAAATGGTGCGCAATTCTTTCTTTAGTAATTGTGCGCAATTATGTCTTTAGTAATGTGCGCAATTATTTCTTTAGTAATGGTGCGCAATTATTTCTTTAGTAATTGTGCGCAATTCTTTCTATAATAATTGTGCGCAATTCTGTCTTTAGTAATGATTCGCAATTCATATTAATGCTAAATTTAGAGTACCACAGCGTAATCGATGGCTGTCTGTCTGCTACAGCAGACGACTATTGCTCGTTTCCCCTGATGCACCCGGGTTCATCCCCCTGCGCGCTACCAACCCCCTGCGTCCTGCGGCTAGGATGTAGATTATCTTCAACTCTGAAGGAGCATCCAAACATGTACAGCTTTTTACAAACCTACGAGTTCTACGTGCTGTGGTATGACCACTGTAGAGAAGACAAGACCAACCTGGTCATCTAGTTAGCGCTTACAACTATTTTCAAACACTGCCCACTTCGACTCCGAGCCGTCCTGTTTGGACCAGGACGTAGGCCAACAATTTCTTCAATTAAAGCCAGAATTAGATAAATCAAATAAATATATCTATTATTTATAAAATGCTAAAAGCAAGAGAATAACAGAAAAAAAATACTTTTAAAAAAATGTTCTTTATACATCTTATGGTGCGATTATTGTGGGCTTAATAACTAATGAATGTTAGTCTTGATCAAGAAAAACAAAAGAATACTTTATTGTTTAAAATTAAAGCTTATTTGAAGCGTAGGTAGATCAGTTTGGATCAGTCCTGGAATTGACTTTGTAATAGATCTAGAGTGACAACAATAATAAATCTGTGCGAGCACACAAATTTTTACCAATTTTTTAGCGTAATTTTATGCTTTTAGTTTTCAAACTACGCTATGATCTTTTCCCTTGCCTGGACCAGTTGGATAGGGGGGTGGGAGGGGAAGAGAGAAAGGGAGATGAGGGCGATTACGTTTTAAATGCATTTAAAAAAAAGTGAAGGTATTGCCTGCTTAGCCTCCTCAAGCCACTGTGCCAGGAAGGTGCTTATGAAAATAGAAGCTTTTATAGTTATCTATTGCTACTTTAAACATTTTCTCTCTATAAAGTTGACTAAATTCAACTTGCACCACGACATCATTCAAGTAAATTTTTTTTCCTTGTTCGAGATACAAAGCAAAATAATTGATTATCAGTAGCTAAGTAATGAGTCGGTTAATTTTGTGTGTGTGTGTGTGTTGTCAGGTAAAAGAAATAATTGTGCAAAATTTCAGCTTGACCCGAGATTAGGGGTAGGAGAAATAACGTCTACAAACCCAGACAGACAGGCAGACAGAGTCAGTTGATATAAAATTTGTAAAAAAAAAAAAAATTGAACATTTTTTACCCTTTACTCATTCCTCACCCCGACCCTCACCATTCCCCCCCCCCCCGAGGAAAAAAAAATTCTGGCTAAGCGAATGTATAAATCTAGAAGACGTTCTAACATTCTAATGATAAAAGCCTTTAGATCTAGACTTCGAAGATGGTGCACAAAATGTTTTTCTGTTCAGTTTTCCGTCCCAGATTTATATTATATTTTTTTTTTACACTTTGAAAGATTTTAACGGTCAAGATTTCCCAAAGTGCCCAACAAGCTATAATTTTTTTTTCCCCAAAGATATACATCAGCTGTCAAATTTCTATAAAATCGTAAAATCCGTTTCCGAGAACCGTGTCTACCCAGGTTTTAAGACTTTTCCCGGAAGGTTTTGCTCACACGTGCAAATTGTGTGACTTGAATAGAGGTATTGTATAAAAAAAGATGCACTCCAATAATGATAAGCCACTACCCTTTAATTTGGTAGGCATAAGGAGACCCATACTCTGTTTACGTCAGAGAGTGTTTGCTTAATGATTGTGTATATATGTTTGACAACTGTTTAGAAGTCAGTATCATCAATTAGGAGCTTCTGTGATTTTAGGACGATTTATTTGTTTGTTGTTGTTGTTTTTTTTAAATCCCCAAAGTTTAGTAAAAACCAAAATGCACTATAGGTAGATGTAGATCTAGGAGTTATGATGTACTCAGAACGACTCTGTTAGTTGTATCGCTCAATCGAATGGTGCTCCATATAATGACAATTCAGACAACATTGAAATGTATTGAGCCCTTTGAATCTTTCTATTTGCTTCGTTAAGGGTTTAAAAAAAAAAAGATTGGGGGGGGGGGGGGTAAAACTTAATATTGTTATAAACTTGGTGGTGGCACAGATGGGGGTAGTGGTATGTGTGTCACGAGGGATGTAGTCATGTGACGAAGCTAGAAACGTCCAGCGACGTTCTGTCCGGTTCTAGAAGGCCAGCAGGGACCCTATAGAAAGAGCGGAGATGTCGCAGTCAAGACAGGGGCTCAGAACACGGTCGACTACAGCACAGTTCAACGGTGTGGTTCTGTACGGAGCATTACGACTTTTCAGTGCGGAGTACTGTCAAGTACAGTTGAGACGACTGGCGTCTTGATCTTGGTCTGCGATCGAGTCCGACACAACGAGCCTAGTGTGTGAAGTCAGTCCTGAACTGTTGAACCCAGTGCAAGCCCGGAACGAGAAGGAGAGGCCAGTGCAAGAGTTGATACGGCGGTACGGTGTTATCGGAGAGACATTTGTACAGTCTTGTGTTACGTGCTACCAATTGTACAGTATTGGCTGTTATATATTCAACTATTAAAGTGTTACGTTACTTTGGAGCCCTGAGTTGTCAAGTTCTTTCTGTTGGTGGTGTGTGGTGCAGTTTGCAGAGAGCCTGGATAGTGAGATTCGTAACAATATCAACCTTTCACGTTGAACGAAGCACAAAGCACTGAATGTATTTTTAAATTAATAACATTTCATTTGGTAATGTATTTTATTACTTTTATGGAGTGTGTGTGTGTGTGTGTTTCTATGATGACGGTTGGAAGAGGTTAGTCATTGGTTGTGAATTATGCAACATAGGTGGCATTGTCTTAGAAGAAACGTCTCCAAAAAGTAAAAAAGGAAAGATTGTGTTATTGCAGTGAGATTTCTTTTTAAGAATATTATTACTAAAATCGACTACAGTTATTTTATCTCATTTCAACATGATTTGGTTATATTATAAATAAAAGTGTATTGTTTACAAAATGAAGTTGTTTAAGTTATTCGAGGTTCTATTAATTAGGATACATTACACCAGCGGTTCTCAAGCTTTTAGGCTCGGCGACCCCTTTTTTACAATCCCCCACTCTGCCGCACATTCATACAGCAACAGAAGAATAGACAATAACAATCCATTTTTTTCGATGGTCTTAGGCGACCCCTGGCAATTCGTCAATCGACCCCCAAGGGGGTCGCGACCCACAGGTTGAGAACCCCTGCATGACACCCACAACGGCTTAATTGTCTATCAGTAGTTTGGGGCTACAAGTCAACGCCCGGTGACAACAATTGCCAATGTCATTATAACTGCGACGAGCTTATATGTAAGGTATCTGCTGAAATATGCAAGGTCCTAACATGATGGGGGCTCTTTCAGTAAGGGAAGTGCACTCGTGGAGTTTCAATGTAAGTTTGAATTAAGGATAACAGTGGGCAGTGCACATTACTAAGAGAAACGACACTATCTGTTTATAGCTACAAATGCACCATTGTAAATCATTTTATAAATACATTTATATAGTCACAATGTTGACAATAAGTTTTACAGTTGAAGAAATGAATTTAAAAAAAAGGCACTTCTGTTACCGTCAGATTTAAACTCAATTCTAATGGCGGCACACTCTAGTCTTCCCTGTACGAATACCAAATATTTTGTTTATTCTGAATATTTCATCTATTAGCAATAGTCAGCTTGTGTAGTTCTCAAGCGTATTGCTTTTGTCCATTATTCTCTCCCTTTGAGGATATACGTGACTGCTACACAAGGAATACTATAAAGATATTAAACTTTAAAAAAGAAAAAAAAAAATGCGAAGACTAAATTTATATAGAGATCTCATTTCTACACGAATACATTCTTATTTTTGTTGTAATTTTGTTGCTCTTATTTTTATTTTAGTTTTGGACCAAAAATTGTCTCGGACTTTTTTATAAATAAATGTGAAATATTCGATAATTAAACAAGTGTTGTTTGTTTTTGCGACATTTCTTGCTACTTGTCACATGAAATCATAAAAATACAAAATTTCTTAGTGTCTACAATTTCTCTAGGGAATAATCTAGTCACATAATGAGGCCTTAAGCTAGAGCATTCAATTATAATTCTATCGTGTGGATCAATTTCAATTGGTTTCATGACTAATTATTCACATGCAATTCGTTCACGACCATTCATTCTCCCGACTTATGGTTTACCAAAATAACTGTTCACCGACAATTGGTTCATAGGAGAACGTGCACACGACAAATGGCTCGAAGAACAATTCATTCAAATCGTCCATTTGGATAGAAGCGATTTCTCTTAACCAATCGACAGTGAGTCATTCGTCCTGTGAACCTTATTTCGTGAACCACTTGTCGCGTGATCTGAATTGTCGTTTGAACCATTTGTCGTTTGAACCAATTGTCGTGTTCGCGATTCATTCTTATCACAGGAACATTGTTTGAATGTACATCTTGTCAAAATGACTGACCAATGACAGATCAATGAATAATGACCAACAAAAAAGTGTATATACACATTTGACATGTTGACATGACAGAAAGTGTAACTAGACTTCACATGCACTATGAAAAAAAGTCATCCAATTTGTTTGTTTTTACACGATCATTACATTATGTATACTTTAAGAAAAATTTCATCAAAGATTAAGATGAATTTCGGTATACAAGATTAAATAAGGCTCCATTATCAAAGTCATTATAATGAAAATAAAATACTGTCATGAAAGCTATTGAAGATTTAGATAAAATGGATGTAAATCCATAAATGGTATCATCTTCATCAAACTACATTTGAGTGACGGCTTGAGAGGTTCAAATCTTCTATTGCGAAAACCCTGGGCATAAAAACCCTGCTGTTTCCTTTAGTGCATGTATGTCACCATACAGTTTAGAGATCTCTGAAAAGCAGAGTGTTACGAAATATCTGAAAGTTCCCTAATGGAAATGTTAAACAAGGCGCGACAACTACTGCCCCCACGGTAAAACTTTATATCTATTATAAATTTGTATTTTGTTGTTGCAGTTTTGTGGCTGTCCAGTTTTGTAAAACGATGTTTCACTAAACTAACAAATCTACGAAGTTTCTGTTCCCAGATACTTGATTCTACAGATACTAGTCTTCAGAAACTAGAGTCTTCAGATAATAAAGTCTAAAGATAATCGACTCCTCAGATAATAGAGTCTTCAGATAATCAAGTCTACGGATACTAATGACTTCAAAAAATAGAGTTTACAGATAATTATTTGGTCAGATAATAGCGTTAACAGATACTTAAGTCTTCAGATAATAGATTTTACAGATTATAAAGTCTACAGATACTAGAGTCTACATATAATAAAGTCTTCACATAATAGAGTCTACATATAATTAAGGCTTACAGATACTAGAGTCAACAGATACTAAAGTCTTCAGATAATAGTCTACAAATACTTGAGTCTTCAAATAATAGAGTCGACAGATATTAAAATCTAAACAGTACCGTCACAGGACAAAAAGAGTCTACAGATAATAGTCTAAAGCTAAAAGAGGCAGACAGAATGAGTTGATATAAGCTTGGAAAAAAGCAAGTCAGGCAAACATCATCTTTACGTTTACATATATACTCAAAGGTAAAATTTGTAGCAATGTATTGGAAATTATAGCGGCCAAGATGAAAACTCATAGATTTAGCATCAATTCCATAACCAGTAATCTATATCTTTACAATCAATAGTGTACAGTAGAACAGATACATTTTTATAGGGAAAAAAACGGTTACATTTGAAATAAAAGTCATATTTTACATAATGAGTTTGAAAAATGTTTAAGAAAGTGTCCCAATTATCTAACCACAGATTTGTGGTTCGGATCACATTTGGTAAAGGCCACGGAGTCTGGCTTGAAGCAGGCTCGACCATTGACCTGGTGGGCGTAGCTATTCCTTGGCCTCTCCGCTTTCCTCAGTTCCTCGACTGTCCTTCTGCTGCTGGTCAGAAACTGAAACTCTATATCAGCTGCCTTGTTTTTGATGACGTAATGTCCGGCGGGGTCCTCGGACTCGAGCTCAACGGACCTCGGGTTAGCCCGCCGGCCCGGGGATTGGTCCGCGAAAGGGAGGTCCACGCTGTCCTCGGAGCTGTTGGAGGAATGGATCACCGGGGCTTCGTCGTCGTTATCCAGTCCTCTTCCGTTCAGGGGCGTCGACTGCATGTTTGGGGTCTTGCTGATAGAGTCCTGCCTGGGAAGAAACAAATTAAAATTTAATGACTTAATAGTAATTGCTAAAATTCTTGAAGCAAGAGAAGGGAATGATACTAGAATGGAGTCTGCATCATAAAAATAGAGTCTAATTGAAGACTGCAAGTGATATATCTATTTTAAGTAGAGTTAGTGTCAGGATATAAAACGCTTCGATTGTCGCCAATAACAACGGAAGTTTAAATCGTGAGACCCATCGACATCTTGTCATAGGTCATTCTAATGAAGCTAAAATTCTAATTTGAATTTGAATTATGTAAAATCTGGATTTTTTTTCTGGCTTGGACATGTTCGCCGGATGGAGGACAAACGCAGCCCGAAAGTCATCCTCTATGGACAACTCGCGATTGGCTCAAGAAAAACTGGTCGCCCCCACCTCCGTTACATAGATGTAATAAAACGGGACATCAAATCAGTGAGCATCAATACTGACCATTGGGAAGACATAGCTCTAGACCGCACCAGATGGAGAGAGAAAGTGACCAAGAAAGCTATGGATAGCGAAAGAGCATGGGCCTCAGCCCTGGAAGAAAAACGGACAATGCGAAAAATGGCCAGCTCCTCTACCACCGAAGCAAAAGCCACCTTAACCTGCGATAGTTATGGACGGGAGTGTCTCTCCAAAATAGGGCAGCCACAAGAGGAAGTGTGCTCTGAGATGAATCATAGTTCTTCTACGACTGAAGGAGGCCGATGAGGAATGATGATATATATATATATATATATGTTTAATATTGGGCGTCGACATTAAATTGTGTTTTTTTAATACTTTTACTGTGGACTTTGTATTTCCATTCATTACTATTTTGCCATTATATCTAAACAATTCTGTGTGTATATGTTCATATACGATTCAGGTTTGTGATGTTTCACAATTGCGTATCTGTAAAATGGATTGGTGTTCAGTGTATACTGTATACTATTCTACG
The DNA here is from genome assembly GCA_036873155.1 of Biomphalaria sudanica. NCBI lineage: Eukaryota > Metazoa > Mollusca > Gastropoda > Planorbidae > Biomphalaria > Biomphalaria sudanica. The sequence continues at coordinate 1,089,437 of JAZGLO010006660.1, forward strand.
AATTCCTGTCGTACGCTTGAATGCTGTACAGTTTAGTGGCGTAGCTAGGGTGGGGGAGAATTAGAAAATCCTCCCGGGCCCCCACTTAAGCGGGTCCCCAGATAAGTGATTTTAACATTAAATATTACGCAAAATGCAGGGATCCCCAAATAGGCAATACTCCATCCGCGCCCCAAAATGATGGAAAATTCCTAGCTACGGCCCTGGTACACTTGATGGACATCTAGAATTAAAATAAAGTTCCCCATTCAGAGCCTGCTAAATATGGGACAGATGATTTAAAGGTTTCTGTGGCCCAATGTTAACTAGGGTGTCATGTGACCAGAACAACGACCTACTGCCTTTACTTTTCCTAAATTAACGTCAGGTACCCATTAGTGGACTCAGGGCCGCCCTAAATATCCCGAAATTATAAAAAAAAAACAGTCTTCATCAGGATTCGATCATCCTAGACATCTATAATTACTAGAGCGAAATAGCTAGACAGCCCGAGCTTTCACAAGGCTAAACCAAGGCATCAAACGAAGAGTGTATTGTAAAGTGATCTTAGAGTAGCATTTCTTTCAAAGTTGAACTCGATAATTCTAAAGTGGCATTGTAAAAATGTGTATCAAAAGTTAGATTTCTTAAAAATAAAAAAGGTTTCACGATTTATCTCACCACTGCGACAAAAGACAGAAATCTGCAGTGGAGGCTCAGCTAGCGCCATGATGCTACGCCAATGAATGTCAAGTAATGTTATGTGCTATTAGCTGTTTGTTTTTTGTTTTGTTTTTGTTTGGTTCACGTGGAACAAAACCAAAGCACGCCTAATTGAAGATGGTTTCAAAGGGAGCTACACATTGGTCAGTGCATTAAATTGGGAGTATAGTGGCCGAGTGGCAAGTCACTTGGCTTCCGAGGGATCCTTAGCTCGATTCCCGCTGAAGACTTGATTTAGAACTTAAGGATTTTTGGGACGCCGCTGAGACCACCCACCTCTAAAAAACTCTGCCGAAACTTTGAAGTTAGGGCAAGTAAATGTTGTTGGTCATTGTGCTCGCCACACGGACACCCTTGTCCATCGTCATCATCCATCCTTTGTTGTTTTTTTTTTTGGGTGGGGGGGGGGCATAGGGCTTCTATAAAAGCACGCCAACGCTCCACGGTCACTTTCTTTTTTTTTTGCGTTTGGTTACTGTGCAGGCCACATGACACCCTCGTTATCCGTTGAACACAGAAACAGCTGAGCTTTACATCCTCTCCCCCCTCAACCCCCCAGGGGACTCTGCCCTACCCGCTCTTCAACGTAAGATTTCAAGATCAATATTGAATTCACAGCCTCGAAAACTAAAATTTTTTTTTTTTTCAGAATAATAAATCAGGAAATACTAATTCTATGGCAATAACTGAAAACAAACAAACAAACAAACAAACAAACATTCCATACCGGAAGTCTCCGTCTCATGAACACAATGTCTTAGAAATGTCACAATAAACAATGACTATTCAGGGAACACCATGCGAGTCTCTCTGAGTTTTTTACTTTTTTGAATCTCATAAATTTATTATATTTATAGAATCTACCCTTGAATGTCTTCTGCTATTAAAAAAAAAAAGTTATTAATTGAATCTGATTTCAAATCTCAAAATTATAAATATCTTCTGAGTGCTTCCTCCCCCCCCCCCCCCCCCCTTGTTGTTATCGTCTGCTGTACCCAAAGGGAGGTTAGTCAGAGTAAATTTCTCAGCGACGTTTGGAAAACAAATTATCTTTTCATTTTGTCGGGAAGGATAACTCCATAACTCACGGTAATAATATATACGCCTAATTCCTGTATACGCCCAGTCTATCTTTAAGTGCAAAACCCCTGGACGCACAGAAAGATCATATAACTTTGTTGAAATTTTCCTCCAAATTAAAAAAAAAAGGTACTTATTTTTTTGTGTCTTCGCAGAAAGCTTTGACCTTGAGCACGGCTAGTTCAACAATCTATAATTATATCTACCTGACCTTGCAATGAATCCTGTACTACAATGACACATGACATATGACACATATGACATCGTATAATTTGAGAGACAAATAACGAAGTTATAGAAGAAATCAAAAGTACAGTCTTGGGTTTTAACGAGATATTTTCTGAGAAATAATTTCAATCTGATTCTTAACATCGTTTTGTGAATTTGTCGATTTGAGTGTTTTGAACGCGCTGGCTCATGTTACATTATTGTGAAATGAAACAGGAAAAATATTTTAAAAATACTTTTAAAAAAAAACAACACAGCTTTTATAATGGAAAGAACCGCTCATTTACTGCAATGTCTATCAATATTGCGATGTTTATATAACTTTTTTCTGTAATAAAAATAATTTAATGAACCCAATTAATTAACTAATTTGTTAACATTTTAATTGAATCAAGTGTTGTCATGGACAGTGCAACAATTGTACAAAGTTTAAACTTTTGACCTGAGAATGGGAAGTGGGAGGAAAAAAAAGGGCTATAACTACAAATTCCTGCTAAACAGTAGGGTGTGGGGGGGGGGGGTCCCTTGAAATAGGGAAAATGTTTTATGTTAAAGATGCAGATTCTGTTTCGATTTGGACCTCGTTCTCTAAACCTTGTGGTGTATAGAGCAGATGATGTTAAGGTCAGCTGTTTCTGTGGCATACGGTTAACGAGGGTGTCATGTGGCCAGCACAACGACCTATAGGCAACAACAGCCTTTACTTTTCCCCAACTAATGTGAGCTACCCATTAGAGCTGGGTAGACTCAGAGGTGCCCAAGGACCCCGTTTCGGAAACCAAGCGCTTAACCGTTCAGCTACCGCGCCTCTCCTTAAGCATAAAAAAAGGTTGTTCCAGCGTGTCCTCAAGTCATGTCCGTTGTGTGTCGATAGTACGATGAGTCATGTGAGACACGGATGTGCTTACTGTTGGCTCTGATCTTCTATCAATAAGGTCAAGAAATATGAAACTCAACTAGAGAGGATGGCTGCCTGGTCGTGCGGTTTGCGCGCTGGACTGTCGTTCAGATTTATCGATGGTCCAGGCTTCAAACCCTGCCCGCTGCCATCCCCCGTCGTCCTGCGGGGGGTTTGGACTAGGAAGTAATTATCTTCAACTCTGAAGGAACATCCGAAACATGTAAAACATTTTACAAACAAACTATTTGATTTATTACATTGTTTATCTTCAATAGAAAGAAAACGATTACATATTTCTATAGACATGTCTTTTAGTTTTCTCAAACAAATTGTTTATTTCAATTTTTAAAATCCTATTAAATATTTTTTTTCATAAGTTTACGGTTTACACAACAGCTCACGTTAACATTGTTCATAAACTGTCCAAACTTGACCATCACGTGGTTGTCCATTGTCCTTTGCTGTAAAAGAACGAAGTTATTGGGATTCTTTCAGAAAGATCTTTTTTTTTTTGTTATCTGAATATTATTTGTGAAATGATGTACGCCCTCTAAATCTATCGTTTCCGTTCTCTGGTAAACTGAAAAAAAAAACGACATAAAACAGGTGTATATGTCTACCCATATATCCATGGATAGGAAACATTTTTTGTTCATATATACACAGCTAAAGGCGGTCCATCGTTTTGAAAGCACATTATAGACCAAAAATAATAAATTCCTTTTTTTTTTCTTTTTTTTTAACCCTATTTCCATTGTTGCCACCCACACAATAGAATTACAATTGTTTAAATGTGAAACCAATTTTAAAAATAAATTAACAATTTAATATATATCCCAGAAGAGCTCAATTTTCTTGTTTTCCCTCTTGAGATTTCCTGTCAATTAAACCTTCTATTTTAAGTTTGTTTTAACAAAAGACAACGGTTTCTAATTTTGGAGCTTTGTTAACGCACTGCTCATTGATTGACATCATTTAATTCGTTTTACTTATTACCTCAATAACTAGCCTCATTCAAGTTTTCATTTCTAAAAGTGTAGCATTGTGCAAGATTAATTGAAAACAAATTACGGTCTGCCGGCCGGATCCGACCCCCCCCCCCAACTCTCGAAACTTTGGCCCACAGAGCTTTATGAATCCCTAAAGGCTCCGTTCCTTTCTACCCGAAGTTTTGTTCGCACTGATGCGGACAGTAGGAAATATTGGTGACCACAAGCCAGAAAGGTTAAAGGACCATTAAGCTGGAAACGTTTAAATGTCTATGTAGTGCTTTATCTATCTGTATACGCAAATAGCCTTCATGTACTGCTATTGATTCTGTAACTTATTTACGCTTTCAATCCCAAAGACTTATCACAAACAAAATCATTCCAGGTTTGGGGAGTGCTCGGTTTCACATCTTTGGTTGTGTCCACTTCAAGTCCCAACACTATTTTATCAATATTGACAATTATCGCCTGTTACTAACAACGAGTCTGTCTACTAACTTCAATGTAACATTTTACTAAGTTTATAGGTACTTATGATAATAATTCCCACGACTGATTCTTGACATGTATGTATCAGAAGTTTCTTCCTATTATTACAATCTTACTTAAACGTCCTGCAGGAAGACGGGATTCGAACGTGGGATCATTGTGTCGACAGTCCGAAGAGCGTGCCACCCAACCAAGCAGTCATCCTTCCGATATGCCTCTTAAAAAATTATGCCAACTGCTGGTCTTATGGTAATACGTAACTACCATTTCTTACAGTACATTTCGTTGAATAATTTAGTTGTTACAGATTTTCAAAAGTAAAAGTAATGTGATATCGAAATCTAAATGATCTTTGGTATGACAGTAGCGTCATGTATTCCTAAACTTGGGTGCGGTCTTCCGAGTGATCAAAATATCATGATATTGTTTACTTCCTGTTATGTCTCGCGCCAGTAATTTGAGTCGTGAATAATTTGTGTGCGCCCTCTAGTGGCCGGATATCTAAGACTTGTGTTGGCATTTTGCTTGTGAATCTGTTGGTTTTATTTTAGTATTTTCAATGTACTATTCCATAAAGACTTTGTTTTTGCTCTTTAATGAAGCTCACGTTTTAAAAAAAATACTATTGACCTAAAAACCCAACCCCACTTGTGCATAAAGTGTTTAATAGTCTTATTATACCTGTTGTACTTTTTAAAGCGCATACCATATTTAAAACAAGAAAAACAACCCAAAACAAAAAAATACTTATAAAATACAACTTTTACTAATTTGCTTTTGAGTAGTCATGCAATCAAATTTGTAATAGATCTAGACTAATAACAATAAATCTGTGGGATTAATCATATTTTTACCAAGTGTTTTTGTTTAGAGCTATTTCATGCTTTTAGCTTTCTCAATACGCTATGATCCTATCACTAGCCTGGACTAGTTGGAAAAATTGAGGGGGGGGGGGGAGAAGAAAGGTATATCTGTGTGGATTTTACCATGAACTCGTTTTTTAAAAGCATTTATAAAACTGAAAAAAAAATAGCATGAACGACCCGATTTCAAACTCCTGGCTGAAGCCTCCTCCAGCTGACATTCTAACCACTCTGCTAGTGAGTTGTGTATGAAAATAGAAGATGGTAGAGCTATCTATTGTTTGTTTAAACTTACTTTAAAGCGGCGGCCTATAAAGGCGACTAAATCTCTTTCACTTGTTAGAGATACCAAACTAAGTAATTAATTAGCAATACTTAATTAAATAATTGTTGGTTTTTTGCTGTTGATTCTTGGTGTAGTAAGGTAAAAAAAAATACTTATGCAAAATTTCAGCTTGATGGGTACAAACTTTTTACCAGACAGACAGGAAGGCATACAGACAGACAGAATGAGTTGATATACACTTTGTAAACAAAACTTCGTATATCTACGTAGATCTTATCTCTTTATTTTAAAACAAAATACTTTGGTTTCAGGAAAATCAGTAGTTTTAAACGCTTCTAAATACGCCCGTACAAGAAACTTAAAACATTTTCTGAGTACCATGTCGAAGCCATTTTACTACTGCAAGTTTAAACCCTATCACATGAGAGAGTGTGTGAGGGATTGTGTGCGTGTGTGTGTATTAAAAAAAAAACTAAAAGAGATAGAGAGACAGAAAGAGGGAGTGAGGTAGTGAGAAAGTGTGTGTGTGTGTGCGTGTGTGTCAGAGTATGTGTGGTTTGGTGGCATAAACCTCTGGAGGTTTTTTTGAACCTGAGCGGGTTCGATTTCAAATGATGATGTAGAACAAAACCAAAAAAACCCAGAAATTTAAAACTTGAGCTTTGACTAGAACTGAATTTGCTTAACAGAAACTCGATTTAGATCCAACACCATCCGTTTCCACTTTCCCCACACATTTTCACAAAATGACCCTAGCGATTCGTGGATGTAAGAGGCAGCATGGAACACCCTCTATGCAAATGAAATTATAATCATGAATAATATTCATCTTCTTTTTTTTCTTTTTTCTCTTTTTATCTGTCGTTCTCTCTCTCTCTCTCTATTCTCGCCTCTCCTTTGCATGATTATTTAGATTATAACACTCATTTGGAACTAACACAAAATGCCAACCAAAAAGAAAAAGAAAGGTTTAAAAAGACTGTAAAGAGAAAGTTGTTATAGCTGTCAAATATAATCTTTGTGTTCTTCTGTTGGCACTTTTTTGTTGTTGTTTTTTATAACAATAATGGGTTGTGGTTCTTGTTGCGTCTGGAGATAGAATTAGATATTCTGAGTTGTCTCCTCCTGACGCAGTTTCATGTTTAATTTGTAATGGATAGCCCGCGCAGATTAGTGGAACAATTTTTTATTTGTTTTCTATTTCTGTTTCCTGATTTGACTTTTTTTTTTCTCTACTGAAAAAAAATGAAATGATTTGTTGATTTTCTTTTAATTTAAAAACTGACAAAGACACGTCAGAGCCTCAGACGACTCCAATCTTGCGTGACAAGCCTCATCAAGTTGCAAAGCCACCAGCCCAATAAGATAGAATAGACGCCTCAGTCAGATACATGTATACCGTTTTGAATCGGATAGGATAGTCGCCTCAGTCAGATATTCAAAATTCTCAAAAGTCTCATTCATAAGGTTACTTATTCGCAGCACTCTTTCAGTTAATCACACTCCTCATTAATAATAATGATAGCTTTTATATAGCGCTACTTTCATGCTTATAGCATGCTCAGAGCGCTATGTCATTTGTGGACTAGAGGGGTATCTGGGAGAAGGTTTTCCGTGCTGCCTTTAGGAGCTCAGTAAACACAACTCTGCTCGAGTCGGGTGTCGAACCTCGAGGCCCCTTCATAGGTAGCCAAGCCAAGCCAAGTTCAAGTGTGCTTAGCCTCTTGACCACGCTTCCCACCATACATCCCCTCACATATTTACATGTCTTCCACTAAGGCTCCATCTACCTTTACAAAAACGCATCATCGTTTCTGAGACATTCAGAGGGACAGATACTGGCGCAGCTCAAAACTAGTGGTCTGCATCGTGGTCAGCAAGAAATTTTATCCAGGCGTTGTTAAAGTTTTGTGGTCAGAGTTCGAGTCGTGGTTACTTTGGTAATTAATTATTTTGGTTGATATCGAACAAAAGAAAGAAATCTTACTTGATAGATGTGGTAAAATAAGTTGGATTAGTCCACTTTATGAAACTGAGCCCTCAGTAATGTGACAGCTTGGGGAAAGTGATGTGTGTTTGGCGCGTTTAATGTCTAGGGGATGATTATTTTTGAAACTATCACACACCAACCCGTCAACATATAAATCGGAAGCAGGCACGCAACGAGACAAGCAATGAAAGATAGATACAAAGTTAAAAATGAAGAATATTTATTTACATAAATATTTACATAGAAGAATAAGAAGGGGGAGGGTTTGCATCTATCTCTAAGCAATACTATATTTACTCATCACTCTTGCACTTAATAAGAGAGTATGTCACTTTGTCTTCTGAACTTAGCTGGTTGTCCTGGTGATGTCGCAGCTGGCTGTGTCCTAGCTTGAGGTTCTGCAGCTGGAGGTGGCGCTCTAGCGGGTTGAGGGACGCCAGTGATATAGTTCTTGTGGAGTCTCAATCCAAAGTTCTAATATCTGTAGTGGGCACAGTAGGGCGGGTGGCCGGCTACCGTGGGCACAAGTGTACTGCGGGCAGAGCTGATCTGCCGTGGGCAGCGTAGTTGACGGGATAAGTCCAGTGAGTTGCGGAGGGTTTGGCGTAGCTATAACGTCTCGTACAGATCTGGGTCTATAGGGACGTCGCACCTAATAAGTTGACAGGTGGGCTGTCGAATAGGCGGGCAAATAGATCCGATAGCGCCAAGTAGTAGAGTTGAGTAGATCCACGTAGGCAGTAGATGATACTCAATAGCAAATAGACAATAGTGCTCTGATAACTAGTTAAGTCGTGTCGTGTAGGCACTGAACAGCAAATAGGCCGATAACGCCAAATAAATAGGCAGGGGAGTGATCCGATAAACAGCAGGTAAATAGGCAGACACCTGATTTAGGCTGCGGATAAATAAAGACAAGTTAGGACATGTCTCTCATGCATCTTATCAATGCCCTCGACTGAGGGGCATTCGTCAGATTGGTAAAATTGCTTTTGAGTACAATGAGGAGATGATGACAAATAGGATTTGGAAACAGACGGCAGATAGTAGCAATATAAAAATGTACATAAAAGGGGAAATAAAAATCTCAAATAAATAACACAAGTTGGAAGAGAAAAAAAGGGGGGGGGGAAATGGGCGGTGGTCAGCGACCATGACGGTTTGTATACATACGACCGTCGGCCGAGAACAATGGAGCGCGTTAGAGTAAAATGAGTAAAGGTGAGATAATTCACATCTCTTTTTTAAGCGCAGTATTAGTGCGCTAGTAAGATTATCAGGGCGGTCAGCCGAGATAAAGGAAATAAAATAAGATGTACAAATACATGGTTGCATCAACGATCAATTGAGCAACGTAGCATTAATAGATTAATGCAATACATAAATAAATACATAGGACATGTTTATGTTTTCTAATTAGACAGTGAGAAATACACAATGCACTAATTAATTATAAATGAAATATTAAAATACACATGATAATATCCAGTGAGAAATATACACAAAAGTAATTAAGATGGAACTTGTGATTAAGTTCGGCTTACCACCAGGTATTCCTCTAGGAGTGAGAATAAATGATATAGTCCAGACTCGACTGACAGCGATAGAGAAATGAGAGGGTCTGGCTTGATTTAATCTAACTTATATATAGGTCTGGTAAATGTGGGCGGAAACAGGAAATGTCCTAGGCTAAGAATTGTATTACACGTGGGTGAAGTCCGACAAGAAGTCGCACCTTGGAAAGGTCAATAGGCGTGTTGGTTCGAGTGATCTCCTAGATCAAAGAGAGACGTGGGAGAAAGGAGGGGGGGAGATTGGTTTGCATTCAACCCAAGGTGGTGTCAACTGCGATTGTCAGACATCCGGCCGGTAAGATCAAAGAGACTGTGTTTATCTTTACCCCGGTCAAGAGGAGATAATTGAAAAGCCGCCAAGATGGTGGACCGAGTGTAGCCTGAAGAGGAAAAGGTGGGGCGGGTGGAGGAATTGGGGATAGAGCGGAGAGATAACTAAAATAAAATAAATAAATAATGAGAAAATATAATTAATGCTGTGATAAGTTTGAGTGACTCTGACAACAAGCTTTTGACTTGTCACAAGTAAAACATTCTTTTTATGCATTTAAAAGCGATCACGGTTACATTCACCAGGGAACCCCCTTGTCCCCCCCCCCTCCCATTTCTCTAACTGGTCCAGACAAGTGATAGGACCATACCGAATTAAGAAAACTAAAATCATGAAATAGCGCTAAACAAAAACAATTGATAAAAATATTTCTAATCGCACATATTTATAATTGTTAGTCTAGAGTCTACATCTGTTACAAATTAAATTGCATGTCTGAACTATACTAAATTATACAATTACACTTAATATAAGCTTTGTTGTTGTTTTATAGTATTTCTTACATTTTTCTTGTTACAAAGGTCACACTCTGGTAAATTTGTGTAAACGTTATTTCTCCCACACAACTATTTACTGTACTACTTTACATAAATCGGTAAACTATAACCAATTAGTATATCAGCTGTTAAAATTTATTATTTTGATTGGTATCGAAGAAGGAAAATAAATGCTACTTATTGAGAGATGTGGTTGTATATTTAGACTTACATGCTTTGTAAACATTTTTCGCCCGAATTCTATTCTTGGATCAAGTTTAAAATTTTTGCACCATTATTCAAAGTCGATGAAACACATCGAAAATTTACCAATTGGTGGTAATTAATTAATTAAATTTTATATAGAAACAAAAATAAGCTTATTTTTGTAGTATTGATATATATAGGGTTCGCATTATATATATATATATATATATATATATGTCAGTGATTATGCGGCTCTTCAATTTAGGTAAGTTTGTTTTTTTGGTACCCTTCAGTATTTTCTTTTCAAGAAGAGCTTTCGAGGCTAAGTGTCTAGTGGCGAGACATTTCGTGATATTTCCTCAGGCATATAATTAACAGCAACGCGGACTTTCAGCTTTCAGCTTTTTTTTTCAGCTTTCAACCTATGTATATGTGATAAATCTGAGCAACGCTCTTTACTGTTGGATACGGTCTTCAGCCTGGATATCGAAGCGTTTAAACACTCAGATTTAGAATAGCAGCATAGGATGACAGCCGATGGACCGGGCCGGTCCTAGCATTTGCGGGGCCCTATGCGAAACTGATTGCGCGACGCTTAGTCTAGGTGAGAATAAGGATAGTAAGTGAAAATTAAGATTTTGTATTAGAAAATAAATTCGGCTTAGCATTTTATTCATTCTTTTCTAAGTACAAAATTGCGATCAAGTTAAATTTACTTTACAAATCTTGCAACCTATGGCATATTTATATGCCAGTGACTATAAAAGTAAATGTGGAATTGGAACTTCCAGTTATGGGGAAAATGTGTCCGATCATTACATTTTATTACATGAAAGCTGACATTACCTTTTTTTTTTATCGCGCGTAGGCATGGCGTTTTTCATAATGAATGACACACACAAATGATAATTTTGTCTATTTTTCATGAGATTTTTATGAGTTTTCAGGAGATTTTAACTAGTGCAGGACATTTCCAAAAATTTTTCGTATATATTTTGCAATTAATAATTACACATAGAATTCGCGTGGGGCCTATGAAAGCGCGGGGCAGTGGCCTAAGACCGGCCCTGCCGATGGAACATGCTATGAAAAGGTCTGGAACGTGAGAACTGCTGTACAGGGGCGTAGCTAGGAATTTCCCTTCGTTTGGGGGTCCGGGGGCTTGTCCTCTTTGGAGGCCCTGCATTTTGCGCAATATTTAATTTTTAATTTAAAAAACTCATTAGGGGGCCCCTATCAAGTGAGGGCCCGGGGAGATTTTCAAATTCTCCAACCTCCCCTCCCCCTCCTATTCACTGCTGCTGTAACATAAGATATGAATCTGTGGAGCACGAGAACTTCTGGAATGTGAGAATCGCTGGATCGTGCATCTCTGGAACAAGTTGTGGAACGTGAGAACTGATGTAACATGAGAATCGCTGGATCGTGCATCTCTGGAACAAGTTGTGGAACGTGAGAACTGATGTAACATGAGAATCGCTGGATCGTGCATCTCTGGAACAAGTTGTGGAACGTGAGAACTGATGTAACATGAGAATCGCTGGATCGTACATCTCTGGAACAAGTTGTGGAACGTGAGAACTGATGTAACATGAGAATCGCTGGAACATCGCTGGAACATTGAAATATGACGCACGCAGTAACACAATACGAGAATTGCAAAAACATAGACCATAAAATTATAAAAGAAACTATGAAATAAAAAATCTCTAAAATATAAGACGAGAACTGTCGGAACTTGAGAACCTTCGTACCGCCAAGACTTATGGAGCACATGATAACCTCTGAAATTGATAACATCTTCCCGTAACGAATTATTTACATATCACTAACCATCGCTCAGGAATGTACCTGGTTTCAATATAGTCTGCATTTACCTAAAGGTCAGTAAACAAATAGAGCTGTTTGGCAGACTCTCTCCAACTCTGAGGATGTGTTTCAATTGCAGAGGTAGGTATTTACACAGAACAATTGACGTCTGAATTCGTTAAGAGTTATTTATAACAGTTTTTTTTTCGTTTTATTTTCCCAGGATGATTGCTCGATTTTCCCATTTGGGGGGGTTATAAGATGAATGGTTCTCAAACTGGCTTGATAGCTCATGGCTGTTTCTATACAGTAGGTCATTTAGTGCACTCCAGTTTAATTGATTACTAATATAAAGTCATCGCATAATTGATAGTTATGTATTTAATAATAATAATAATAATAATCTTTATTGTCCGTAAGGAAATTTGTCTTATAATTTGTGCATTACACCAAACAAACACTGTAACTAGAACAAAAAATGTAGATTCACACAAGACTCACTCATAATTTACATGCGAAAAGTTTATATCAGATTGTTTCTATTTAATGGTTTGATTGTAAGGTTTGTGACTGTCTTTTATAATCGGTATCTTATATCTCTTTTGTGATGGTAAAATTACAAAATCCTGACCCAAAGGGTGATTTTTTATTTCTAGGATCTTGTTAGCTTTTTTTTTATGGATATTTGTCTCAAACAGCTGCCCAAATGGGATTTGTTTTTTGTTTTTTTTTGTCAACAATATTACCAGCAGCATTTAAGATTTTTTAAAGTTTTTTTTTTTTTTTAATGCTTATACCAGGCACTGATACTAAAACTTAAAATATTGCAGATGTGAGCGTGATAAACCATAGCCAAGACCTTTTCGCTAACATTAAACGAGGACAGTTTTCTCAGTAATCGTAATCTTTGCTGCCTTTTTTTTTGCTGATATAATCAGTATTTGCAGTAACATCTAGTTTATTGACTAGGATAGTACCAAGGTATTTAAAAGTTTGCACTATTTCAATAGTCTCTCCAGCTACAGAAACAATATCATTCTCCTTTTCCATTTTCAGTTGATTTTAAAGAATTGTGGACATCACGGGAAGTAAATATAATCTTTACTTTTTAAATTAATTTTTTTTTAAAAAGGAAACCTCAGAATTTGCGCTATTAAATTTCAGCTTTATCATCATAGGAATCCATGGGCCTTAGGCCTCTTTTCTTTGCCTCTTTTATGAGCCATTTTGCCTCTTTTGTGAGCTTTCTTTTTTTTCTTTTTTTTTATATAGGTTTTTATTTGTAAGTTCTAATAATTCACAAGTATTAAATTATAAACAATTGAAAAGTGATTAACCTAAAAATATAATAATAGTAATAGAAATATTATTTAATATCAAAGACATACTACATAACCATTGAAACCACTAGAGACAGAAAAATGATACAAGTATCCTCTACTCCAGAACAATCAACACAATATCAAATATCCCTGACCCCCAACACCCTATTTCTGGAATACTACCTGAGTATTGTACAAGTATATGAAAATCAAACTAGATAATTCTCTACCCTAAAATCCATTATTTTCCTAAATGTCAATTCTAAGTGATTAGGATCAAACACTTTATTATTATGTAGAACTTTGAACCAGCTAGCCCAAACAAGATTCTTGTATTCAGAAACAATAATCAAGTATGAGTTCTCTGCCATTTTATTTTTTAGTTTCGGCAGCTTGTTTAAAACAATAGACAAGTTAACATTTACATATTTGCCACAGCTAGCTTCTAATAAGTCCCTTACAGTTCTTTTAACGTTAAGGAATAATGGACATTCCTAATACATATGTTTCTCATTATCAGCATTTTCAAAATGGCATAATTAAATATTTTTTTTGTAATCATCAATAATGCATTACGAATTAAAATAGTTCAAGCACAATGAAAATTATAAATGCATATTATTGGATTAAAACAAGTGAAAGTTATTTACATAAAATACGTGCTAGAAATAGTCACGGTTTTTGTCTTCTTCAATAAAAGATCTTATACAAATTATTTGTATATCTTTCTCTAAATGACGCATTATATTTATGTTCGATAATTTAACATTTAATAAAGATATTGGTGTCATAAAAAAAAGGGCATAGATATAGTTAGTCACGTTTCCATTTAAGACCTTTGAGTCAACCTATACGATTTCGAGCTAGCCAGAAAAACCAGTGACTTGGCAGAAGTCATTGGTTAATATGCATGACTAAATGCATGACGCGTAGGACGTAATCATCTTCTTTTTTGAAGTAACGTCTGTATTATATAAGATAAGAAGATTTCGATCTTGCAAATGGCTTACTTGTCCTTTTATCTACTCTGTCTGTCTGTCTGGTAAAAGTATCTACACGTTATTTCTTCCCTCCCAATCTCGGCTCAAGCTGAAATTTCGTACAAGTTTTCTTTTTACCGGACAACACAAGAATCATTTTAAAAAGAACAATTAGTTAATTAACTATTTGTAAAAAAAAAAATATTATGTTTGGTATCTTGAACAAAGGCAAAAAATTGTAATTGACTGAAGTGGTAATAATAGTCCCGTTTAAAGTTTGTCGTCTGAGTCTTAATGAACACAACCCTAAAAAAAATGGACTAGACTATAGAAACAAAATATAATTATTTGATCTTTTATGTTAAAAAGGGAGGCGCAGTGGCTGAGCGGTAAAGCGCTTGACTTCCTGACTTGAGTGGGTTCGAATCCTGGTGATCTTTGGGCACCTCTGAGCTCAACCAGCCTCTAATCGGCACCTGACATTAGTTGGGGAAAAGTAAAGGCGGTTGGTCGTTGTGCTGGCCACATGACACCCTCGTAAACCGCAGGCCACAAAACTAGATGACCTTTACATCATCTGCCTATAGACCACAGAGGTCTGAAAGGAGAACTTTTGATGTTAATAATTTCTTCACTAGCAGAGTGGTTAATGTGTTGGCTTGAGAATTCAGGTCGTTCCCCCTTTATTTTATGTTTATAAACTGCTTTTTTATTGCTGGTCTAGATCTATTACAAATTTAATGACATGACTGATCCAAACTAATTGATAAAGTACGCTTAATATAACCTTTTTTTATTCTTAATGGGTACCTGACATTATTTCAGGAAAGTAAGGGTCGTTGTGCTGGCCACACGATATCCTGCCTCGTGAACCTTACGGTGTGAAAGGACATTATTTTGCTATTTATCTTTGTTTTGAATATACACAAATTAAGAAACAAAGAGACATGAACAAAGAAACAGGGAGATGTTTACCACACATCACACATACATTACGAAGTCTCACCTGAACACAACTCGTAAACTGTCATGGCCATTTTTCAAGACGACCATCGCCTGAGACTTTGAGAACCTCTCAGAATGCCTTGCAATGCTGGTGGTGTTTTGTGGGCTACCGTGACAACAAGGAAAGATAATCTAGAAGAAAAAAAAAACAATATATTGACCTACGTAAGATTATGATGTAGGACGAGTGGTGGCTGAGTGGTAATACTCTTGGCTTCTGAACCGGAATTCCCGGGTTCTAATATTGGTGTCGACTGGGGTTTTCAATTTTGCAATCTTTCGGGAGCCTCTGACATTAGTTGAGGAAAAGTAACGTCGGTCGTTGCGCTGGCCACATGAATCACTTGTTAACAGTGGGCCACACAAACAGATTATCTTTACAATGTCTAAAAGGTTAGGTTTAGTTTTACTATAAGAAAATGATGTCAATATGAAATCAAAGCCATAAACAGTGTTTTATGAAAATGTTTTTTAGTCACGTGATCAACAGCCAACAAAAATTCTAGTAGAAGAGAGCAGAAGAGCTCTCGCAAATCCCAGCCCTAAGATTAGCTGACGTCAACGGCTGACTCACGCGACTATAAAGAAACTTACAATAGATCCCTAGCCGACAACGGCTTTACTTGCATGAGTTGTGACAAAACATTGAGATCAAAGATCGGTATTCAAGACCAATAAAGAGTCTGCAGTATACATTATTAAAGAAGCAGATGGACAAGCGCTGTTGTGGCCTTATTTTCTACAGTAAGTCAAAAAGACTTAAGTCAACTAAGTTGATTTTTACAACTGAATACTAAGTATTATTAACATATACAATAACAAGAACAATATTAAAAATATATTTTTAAGACAATACCATTGTTGTACATCTTATAGAGCGAGTATTTTGGATTTTTCCCACCGAGAAAACATCCTGATTATGCGAAGGTATAGTTCTACTAGACTTTAACATATTTCAATGATAGTCCTTTAGATCTAGATTTAGAAGACGATACGCAAAATATTCCTGACAATATATTCATTAAATTTTTAATGAATGCGGAAATACCAAAAGACGCATATTCAAGATATTTTCTCGCTCACTAGCCAAATTTTATTTTTTTTTACTATGAAAAATTTTAACATCAAACTAGATTTTTCTTTAAGTTGCAAATGACCTAGTGATTCTTTTCCCAACATTATAAAGCAACAGTAAAAATTTCTAGGAAAATCGTCAGAGCCGTTTTCGAGATCCATGTCCAGGTTCCAGCCAGAAGGTTTTTCACACCCGAAAGTTTCCATGAGTTTAAGAGCTGAATAGAGGTAATGTAACACTAAAAATACATTAACTTGTTGGTGAGGTCCTTTTTTCTTTAATACAACCATATTTTTAATATAAAATATAGACGTTAGAGAGGTAGTGGCAATTTGTTGCTATGGTAACATAACAGACACTTCGCATCTACAGAAAGTAAAAATGCAGACAGCAAATAAATATACTTTTTCTCATGAATTTTGAAGTACGAGCAATATGAAAAAAATCGTTTTTTTAATATAAAAGATGGCGTCGACAGTCGAATATTTTGTTCTGTAATTCTTCAGCCTAGTCTGAGTAAATGAGTCATACATTTGAGATATTTTTTATGCTATTCATATCTAGTTACACCACAAACTTGTCAAGAAATAGAAACTACAAGTTCTATATAAATTTTAAACATATACAGGCGTAGCTCGGAATATCGCAGGTTTACATGGCATCCACATAAGATCAAACAGAAATTAACACGAGGTCAACACGAGGTGACCCACTGACTATGACAATGTAGAGATGATTAATGAAAAATTCAATTTTTCAGCTTGTCGTCTGCTATTTCCGAAATTAACATATGATACTCTCTCTCTTCGCTAATGATAAATAGCTGTTTACAGCTTATGACAAAGATGAAGGATTTCGAACGTAATAACAAAGCGGTTCAAAATCTTCCATTTATAACTTTCTTTTTTTTTGGTTATTTTATTAAAGCAGTTCGTTAATTTCTTTCTAAACGACGCAATTAGAGTAGAGCTTTATCTAAAATAGCCAGTTTTTTTTAATGCCAATTACTTTATTAATAATTGAAGAGAAGGCTGTCTGGACAGGACGTCTGGTCACTTGTTTGTCTTCCTTTAAAATATGTTCCAGTAATGGCGTCGCACAATTACTTAGTATTAACGGTTCGTCTCAACTTCCGGTCTTTACCAAAAGCATGTTGTTTTGATGAAGCGCAAACAAAACCCAAGGAAGTATGGTCCTTACATTTTAACCAAGTTAATGACAAATGTACATTTAAATTAATGGTAAAGCAAACTCTAAAAAATAATATTTAAAAAAAAAAATTATAGAAGGGAAAGAACTACCCATTTACCACCATATATCTCAATACTGCAAAATTTATCTCCCCTTTTCTATATCAAACAAATTAATTATTTATCACTAAGTTTAATTGGTTAATTTTTTTTACTGGTTCATGTAATGTCTTTGACAACGAATAAATGTGCAAAGTTTCAGCTTGATCCAAGAATGATAATGGACCTCATTCTCCAAAACGAAAGGTCACGTGGCAATATTGATAAAAATAACGAAAAAAAACTGTCACCTGATAACCATTGTTGATTAACTCTTTCTCTCTTGATTGACGATACAATCGTTGATTTGACCCCATTTAACTTAGTTTTGGGTTCATACATTTTAATTAGTTTTTTTTTATAAAAAGGGCATACATATATCCTTACCAATTATAACATTGTCCGATGAATGGAAAAACATTATTCACGTTTAAACCTAACAGGGTAGATAAATACAAATGGGGAAAATGAATAATTCCTTCTGAACGCGGAAAATAATTACGGAGAGAGAGAGAGTTAAAATTAGATCATAATTTGTATAGCAGAGATAGGGAAACAAGTGGCTCAATGTTGTTTGTTTACGATTGGAGAATGAGGTCCATGGGAGAATTAACATGTACAAGATTCTAATTTTAAAAAATATTGGATTGGGCGCTTTCGCTAACCTATTGTGAAATAGAGATCTAGTCGACCGGCGGCGTAGCATACGCCGCTATTTTGCAGGGCCGACCATAGGCCACAGCAACCTATCCGAACGCAGTGGGACCCACACTTTCATAGGACCCGCGCTAATTCTATGTGTAAATTATCACATTAAACCATTTTATAACTTATAACAGATTTTTCTCGGAAGCCTGATTTACCAGGAGCTACTTGAAATCTGCTGAAATTGCAAAATTTATGAAAAAGTCATGGAAATCTCCGGAAATTATTTGAAATCTTTTGAAAACTCATACAAATCTCATGAAATTGTCATTTCGGGGTGTCATTCAATATGGTAAACGCCAATCATACAAGCGATAAATAAACAGGCATCATGCAATAGCCGTAATTGTGTAATCTGATAAAAGAAGCTTCTCGAGCCTCAAACTAATGAAGAATTACTTCAGGTCAACAATTCTCGTAGATAGATTATGGCATTAGCTGATTGTTGCTATTGAGCGTGATCTATGTAGGAAATAAAATTTTCATGATACACTGTAAGACTTCGCTACACGCAAGGCTCGTAAAGTTCGTGGGGTAACTCTATCCGCAGAAATAAAAGAGTGATCTTTTCTTTACTTCTTCTTTAGTCTAAACTCTTGAGCGAAGAAGAGAATTATATAATTATATAGATAGATATATGTTTAAAACTGTTGCTTAATTTAGAGGTTCTTACTGTAAGAATCAAATCTTGACTTTATTACCTGTTTAAAAGCTGCCCTGTACCTCTTTGAAATGACATTGTACAAAATAGGATTTACAGTGGAACTCACAAAATACAATACACCTGCGAATATAAAAATGTTTGAACATCTGCTGATAAATTATTTTGTTAACATATTTAAATGAAGTAGATATATCTTTGAATAGTATAAGAGCTACTATTAAAAAAATCATAACATTAGAATTCCTAGAACAAGCATGCTTGGGGGAAGTTAAAACAGTTTAAGAGGCTCAAACGAAAACGACATTATCAATGCTCATGTATTTTAACAAAATAGGGATAGTTGGAACTAGAAATGATACATCTGTGGCATTGCCATTGTCACAGTCTCGCTTGACATTGCCTGTTATTTGTCACCTCGGGTCAAGAAGATGAAAAGCACGAGAAACCTCCGATATAGAAAGCTGAAGTAAGAATGACTAAATTCACTTTAAGTAAGTAGCAGTCGTCTTTGAGATTTGAGACAGTACACATATTTTAGTAGCATGCCACTGACATATGGCAATGACAATGACAAAGGCACAAACCTGAGATGTAAAATATATGAGACTGGACAGCTAGCATATGAGGCGTCCAGAGAGAAACATACAAGATCATCAACCTCTGGGTGTGGAAAGGTGCCCAGCAGATTATAAAGGCAGCGGTCACAGCAACTGTTAGAATAGAAGAGAGCTGTCTATAAATAAATCTAAACCTGAATCTCTCTCTCTCAATCAATCAATCAGTCAATCAATCTATCTATCTATCTATCTATCTATCTATCTATCTATCTATCTATCTATCTATCTATCTATCTATCTATCTATCTATCTATCTCTTTCAATCAATCAATCTATCTATATCTATATCTATCTATCTATCTATCTATCTATCTATCTATCTATCTATCTATCTATCTATCTATCTATCTATCTGTGAGGATTGTTTGAAAAGTTTTCTACCTAACAATGACTTTGTTAAAATTAACTTATATTTTCTCTCCGTACTTTTATTTTGGACCTATAGGCCGTGTCCTGTGACCTGTGACCTCTGACCTCTTCTAAGGATGCTCCTATCTCTACAAACTGTCCTAACTGTTAGCCTACATGGCTTCTTTTTTTAAAATCATCATTCATTTGATTGCTATAACTTTAAACTACACATTTTATATCTCATAGCCAGTACTTAGGATTCCAAATATACATTTCTGGTTAATATTGCTATGATTATAACTGTACATTACTATATATGCATTGGAACAAAAAAACAACGACTATGTTAATGAAACATTAGTTGTGAAATTGTTGATTAAGACAATGCTAATTACTAAATCCATTACAAAGTTTTCTTTATAACTGATTAATATACATATAGAATGTGATACAATCTTAACATTAACATTTAATTAATTTATTTCGCTCTAGCTATCATTGAATTCCAATCGCCTTATTTTCTTATCTTATATAATACAGACGTTACTTCAAAAAAGAAGATGATTACGTCCTACGCGTCATGCATTTAGACATGCATATTAACCAATGACTTAAATTCTGCCAAGTCACTGGTTTTTCTGGCTAGCTCAGGCAACCCATTCCATGCTCTAATAGCACTAGGGAAGAAGGAGTATTTGTACAAATTTGTCCTAGCATATGGGACGAGGAATGTGCCTTTATTTTTGTGTCTTTCAGAGTATTTTATTAGATTTTGTTTTTGTATTTGAAGATTATGGTTCAGTGTTTTATGTATAATTGCTACTTTACTTTTGAGTCTTCTGTCCTGAAGGCTTCCTAAGTTTAGTGATTTTACTAATGGTGTTACTCTAGTCAAATGTGAATATTCGTTTGTTATGAATCTCACTGCTCTATTTTGTGTTTGTTCCAGTTTCTTAATGTTTTCTTGAGTTGAGGGGTCCCAAACGGTGGATGCATATTCTATTATTGGCCTAACCAAGGTTAAATAACATTTTAGTTTTATGTTCTTATTTGATTTATAGAAATTTCTTTTAATAAACCCTAATGCTTTCTTTGATTTTTTTATAGTTTTATCAATATGTGGATTCCATGACAGTTTTCATTTATTATAACACCTAGGTATTTTGCGTTTTTAGTCTGTGTTACTGGTTTGCCATGAATAAGATAAGTGGAATTAATTTGTTTTAGTTTTTTTGTTACTCTTAACAACTGACATTTTTCTGGGTGGAAAGACATGCTCCAATTTGATTCCCATTTCTGTAATTCATCTAATTCTCTTTGTAAAATATCTGTGTCTTGTTTTGTTTTTATTGTTCTATATATTATGCAATCGTCTGCAAATAATCTGACTTTTGTTCCTGAACTAATGCAATTTGGTAAATCATTTATGTAAATTAAAAATAGTAGTGGACCCAAGACTGTTCCTTGAGGTACACCTGAGTTTACTGTTATTGGTGTTGATTTAGAGCCATTTATTATTACAGTTTGTTCTCTCCCTATCAGAAAATCCTTAATCCACTGATGCAGTGAACCATTAATGCCGAAATATTTTAATTTTTTAAGCAAACTATGGTGGTGAACTTTGTCAAAAGCCTTGGAAAAATCTAGTAATTTTCTGCACAAAGCTATTTTCCCTAGCATAGTAGGCCTACATTTTCATTTTAAAAACAGATTAATTAATTACGACTAATTGATTAATTAATCAGTTGATTATTTTGATTAATTTATGTATTGTCATCGATCATGAGCTTGTATCCAAAATTTGATGTCGATAGGACAAGAAGAAGTGGTCGAATAATCGATTGTGAAAATTCAGACATACAAAAAAGTTACAGAAAAAAAAAAGAGAGAAAAACAGTTGAACTAATAACAACTACAGAAACAAAGATTAGTCCTTGAATGGCAAAGTTATTTGTTATCAACAAAATATTTTTATCACAATTAGACGCACGTAGTGGGCGTGCCATTAAGGCTTAACATATTTCTTTTTCATATTTAATTAATGTGGAGAAACAAGAACATAACAGCTGATTGTAATTAGTATCTTGGAACGCGCTATCAAATGTGTGATTTAGGCGATAAAAAAATTATGGGATAGGACACCCATCAACATTATATTCCACGCCAAACTGTAATTTATTTGTCATGTCTGTCGGCGGCGAAGATCATTATACCAAGACTCATTTGTTCCGACATAAGTCGGCAATAATTGCGCTGACCTTTGCAGAAGGAAGAGTTCTCTCTGAACACATTGGCGCCCTCGCTTCGTCTCGAGTCGGTTTCGACAGGCGCATGAATACAAAAGCGAGATGTATATGAAGCTTTGCGTAATACGGTCGTTAATGAGTCGCACGTGATCTTGCGCTGAAACAATAGTGCCACTAGTGATGAATGTTGTCTGCCGCTAAGGTCAACATGACCCCCAAAGATGGTGTTATAATTTCTTTTCCGACAGCTGGGGGAGGAGCAGAAGCTATCAGAAATGGTAATGAGCAAAATAAATAAAGAAAAAAATAATTTTTTTTATTAATAACTAGCAGGCTATGACCCGCGGCATGTAGGCCTTAATTTGGGTATTACTTATCTACTGGATTGAATTTAGATTTGTCCAACATGGAGAATACTCCCATTCACATTTAATTTACCACGAAAATATAGTAGAGTGTGAAAATGGGTTTATCCATTCAGCTGACTTATTATAGGAAGTATATAATACTGTGAAAAAGGGTTTACCCGATATGTTAAAAAGGTTCGTTCTTTAAAATAAATGCTATTAGGTAATTTTTATCTATTTTTTAAAACCCTCTGGTTATGGGAGGGACATTGAACGTAACTACGGTCTCCGCCATGGTCTAAGGAACATTTATGCCAAGATTTATCAAGATTGGACAAATGGTTTTGATTTCTATCTGGGACATACATTCATACATACATATAAAAATACATATGTCAAACTTTCTGCTTTATATTTTAGATGAATAAATAGATTGCAGAGAGGGCCATATTGCTTGACTTACGTAACATCCTGATGAAGCATTACGATGATATCAATAACCTGACCATCATGACATGGCCTTGACCTTCTACCTCGCCTCTGAACCAAGCACCGTTGTATACGAGCCATCGGTATTGGAATTATTTTCCGGGACAGAACAGTTGTTTAGACAGGCCATAGGAGTTTTATAGAGCTAGAGTCAGTAACTAAAGTTAGATGGTTGTCGTGCTGTTTGCGCGATGGACTGTTGTTCGGATTTATCGATGGTCCCGGGTTCAAACCCTGCCCGCTCCCATCCCCCGTCGTCCTGCGGGAGGTTTGGACTAGGAAGTAAACTATCTTCAACTCTGAAGGAACATCCGAAACATTTTACAAACAAACAAACATATCGAGAGAACGAAAGTGTTCCTGTACTTAACAGATACTCCGTGTAGGACGATGTACTTTTCTGTTCTAGTGATCTGATGGTCCACATGACGGCTATTGTAACTGCTAAAGTGTTGGATAAAGTGTTTATTTACTATACATAAGAGTTGCGTCTCCTTGGAGAGAGTGTCATTGTTCCCCTGCTAGACGTTAAGATGTCCTGTCGTCAAAAGACTATGAGTATTCAGCTCAACTCAACTCTCAGGACATTTACAAAGATAAAGCTTCCTATTTTGTGCTATTGGAGATTATTAAGGATGGGAGCGGGGGGGGGGGCATATTTCTAAATAAAAAGGTGTTGGTTTTTTTTGCTGAATACGACATATAAAATACGAAACTATTGATTTTGTAATAAATCCAATGGAAGAAACTCAAAGAAAACAAGTCTTTATTAACATGACATCACAATCACAGAGCATATAACTGTGTCTTTTGCAAAGCTTTTCCATCAGCTCCTTACATGGGCAGAACTCTGTTGCTTTGTCTCTAATGTAAGCATTCATCTCTAGACTCTAAACTGTTCATGTCTTGTGTCTATCAGCACGCTGGTACGCACCATGTCAACATGCATCTCTAGACTGTTGATGTCTTGTGTCTAACAGTGCGCTGGTACGCATCGTTTAACATTCTTTTCTAAACAGTTCAAGTCTTGTGCCGTTTGATCGTCTAAGAGCTGAGCCGAAGGCTCTTTGAGCTCTAAGTTTGAAAAAAAAACCTTTTTTGAGCGTATAACAGTAAAAAAAAACAACCTGCGTGAACCGCAGTTCTGTCTGGAAGAGACCCAAGTCAATGCCTATATAAAGCATTGCTATTTTAGACATAACTGGCCTCTGGACTCAATGGGCCAGACATGGCCAAAGGACCGAGTTTACCGGGAGCCTCCGCCATCTTCCTATGTTATACCAAGCTAACCATGGGGGAACTCGCCATTAATGTAACTGGCCTCTGGACATATGGGCTAGACATGGCCAAAGACCGAGTTTACCGGGAGCCTCCGCCATCTTCCTATGTTATACCAAGCTAACCATGGGGGAACTCGCCATTAATGTAACGGTCCCTTGAGGAACGCGCATGGATTATCGACAGGGTCGTGAGAGCTCTCTTTCAACTCAGTTCGTGCAATGGGTCCACTCTCGCGTACCCTTGGACACTCCCACGGGAGTTATGTTTCGCCATTCATTTAGCCTTGTAACCCCCTCAAGTAACCGTTTACACCCGGGTGCCAAGTTGAGGCAGAACAGCGTACCTGGGAGTCTTGTGCCTAACAGCGCGCAGGTACGCAACAAGTCAACATTCATCTCTTAGACTGTCGACATCCATTGTCGGATCAAGTTTAATTTTTAAGCAATTATTTATTTTACCCAACAAAACATGAATCAATTAAGAAATTAATCAATTATTAAATTAATTATTGGTAATTAATTATTCTGTTTCATATAGAAAAAAGGAAATAACTTCTACACGATTGAGATATATAGTTGTAAATGTATAGTTTTAAATTCAGAGTTTTACTTCTCTTAGGCCAAGGTTAACGAGACCTCCTGTCAGAAGCTTAGTAGTTTATGCGCCAGTTGCTATAATATGACCTAACTAGTACCCTTATACAAAACAACACACTGCTACTCACTAATGACCTCTCTAACCCTACAGGACCTACCTAACATCCTAATGACCACTCTGCGGGGCTGGTGCGGCAGGCTGGACGAGGAGTGCATACTGGAGTACCGCTTCTCGTCAGACGACGCCCTGGACAGCGGTGACCTCCGGAGGGCGATGCCAATCATGATGTACAAGATGACGATCAAAGTGACCGGTCCGATGAAGAAAAGAAAAGTGGACACCTGGAACATGTAGTACATAAAGCCGGACAGGAAGTGTTGCGGGATGCTGCAGACGAGAGAATCCGGCACAGGAATGTCGGTTCCTGGGATCACCACCCCGTAGTAGACGCGGGTGTGGACGGCGTAGGGCAAGGCCACTCCTACGGACACTGTCCAGATGGTGATAATAATTTTAACTGCCCTGAAAAGAAAATGGATGACTATTTACATCATAGGACATGAAATGTTGACGATGAAAATGTGAATGTTGAAAATGATTATGATAATGTGTAGATTATACCTAAATATAAAAAATAAATTTAAAAAAAATTTTCTAAAGAAAAAAAACAAGTCCTTAACTCTTTTTCTCCTAACTGACGATACCACCGCTGATTCCACCAGCATGTGGTAAATAATTACGAAGAGAAAGAGTTAAAACTAGATCTATATGTAACTATAATGTACAAATTATTTCTTTTAATCGATATCAAACAAAATAATTAATTACCAATAATTAGTGGACTAATTCAGTATTTTTCTTTACTGATTCATGTTTTATTTGGTACACTAAATAAATTTTTAAATTATCAGCTTGATCACAGAATGCGTGAGGGAGAAATAGCTTTTTAAGGGACTAAACCCAACAAATTTAGTTATATCTGTGAATACTGTAGTATTAGTTTCTCTTGTTATTATTTTAAAAAAAATGAATCACCAGTAATTAATTGTCTATGTCAATGAATAATTGTGCGAAGTTAAAGCTTGATCCCAGAAGCAACGTGTGCATATTTTTTACCAGACAGACAGACAGAGTGAGTTGATACAAGTTTTGTTAAAAGTATTTATGATGATGATGTAATAAAGGACAAAAATAATTTGTGTATATTGATACAGTCAGGGCCGGCCTTAGGGCTCTGCAACCTATGCGGCGCAGTGGGCCCCGCACTTTCATAAGCCCGTGCTAACACTAGTTGTAAATTATTAAATTAAACCATTTTAACTATAGCCTCCTGATTTTCCAGGAGCTCCTAGAAATCACCTAAAATAGTAAGGCATACGAAAAAAAAGTCATGAAAATCTCCTGAAATTATTAAATTATCCTGAAAAAGTATAAAAATGTCCTGAAAAATAGACAAAATTGTCTGTTTGTGATGCCATTAAATATGGAAAACACCAATCCTAATTGCGTTAAAAAAATCGGCATTGTCAACTTTCATTTAATAAAAATAATATGGCGAATTTAAAGCCAAAACAGGAAGTGCAGTTATGAATGTTGGAAAACTACCTTCTATTGTAGATGGCTCGTAATTTAATTTGACCGTGATTTTGCACTTAGTAAGGTATGAATAAAGTGCAATGACGAATTTATTTTTTAACAAACATTCGTAATTTTCACTAATTATCCTTATCTCTACCCAGACTAGGCCCCGTGAAATCCGTTTCGCATGGGGCCCCGCAATGTGTAGAACCGGCCCTGGATACAGTATTAATGTTTTGATGATGATTTTATTTCAGTAACGGTAACGACGATGATTTAACCATTAGGCCTATGATAAACGTATACTTAAGCTCTGACCTTAACCTTTAGCTCCTCTGTCCTAATCTAAATATAAACATTAATATAGACCTACATTTTTGGGTTAGGCTGGCCCACAGAGGAAGCACAACCCATGAGGAGAAACTGATAGAACAGGTTAAGCGCTCTTGGAAGCAGTCTGAGCTGTTAATAAAGAGATGACTTCAAGTGTGAACAGATCCTATAGGGAGGTGGTGAGTAAGCAGGTAGTTGTGGTTGGGAGTTAGGAGGTAGGAGCTGGCGTGGGGGTGTATGGGAGGAGGAGTTGAAGAGCTGACAGAGTATTTACCTTTTGTCTTCCCCTTCACCTTAACTCTGTTGAACCGTTGGGGCACCACACGAGATCTGTTGAACGTCTTTCTCCATTCCTCTCAGTCTTTTGCCTTGGTTAGAATTTCTTTCAATCACGCCAGTCTATTTTTTTTTATGATATCTTCCCATCCGTTTCTCCATCTGCCTCTTGTTCTTTTTCCTGGTACTGTTCCCTGAAGGAAAGTCTTTGCAAGCCATGAGGACCTTGTGATATGGCCAAAAAGTTCAAGTTTGCGTTTTTTTTTACAGTAGTTAGCAGGTCATCGTGGGGTCCGATTGCAGTAGTAGCCCTGTCTCTAATCTTTTCGTTTTTGATGCGGTCTTTGTAAGTGATAACTATGAACTTTCTGTAGCATCTCAATTCCATTGTTTTGTCTACTTCCTTTTAGATATCCTTGTGGCCTTTACTATCCACGCCTCGCAATAGACTATAATAGACTTAATTAATTCAATACTGACATGGAGTTTTTATATAAACTATACACTTTTAGCTTGTTTGTTTATTCTAGATAATATGCTATATTAATGGTGGCCTGTGTTACCTCGACCTACCATCCGACTCATTACATAGGTTAGGGTGAATTTGAAATATTGTTATTCTTGACTTATAGGGCTGGGGATCCAATCCCCCCCCCCCCCAAAATCTATTAAACTGACTATGTAAGGGTTTTTAGGTTCTATTGTTGACTTTGTTTTGATTAGTAAATTACATCTCTACAGATAAATTTCTAGTAACTTAGTAAAGTCTGTATGTATGCATGTATTGAAGTTTGAAGCCCGGAGACTACAGAAAAACTGAACTTTAGTATTTGTCCTATATATTATTCATTGCAGTATGAAAATATTACAAGGAGTAACCACGTAGTTAATTAATTAAGTGGTAATTAATAACTTTCTTTTAGAAAGAAAATGGGAGAAAAATCATGTAGTATATATATATATATATATATAACAGTAATAGTGCAGTTCTTTCCCTTTTATAAACTTTGTTTAAACAAAAAGATATTTATATTTGCTTGTAAATGTACCTAGATCAATATATACGGAAGACTAGATATGTGATTTTTATTCCACTAAATCTTTTAGCTTATTGGAAAAAGAGGAAAATGAAAGGGGGGGGGGGGCGGGGGACACCTTCATACTCTTATCCCGGGCCCAGGGATATCTTGCTACGTCACTGGATTGTCACGTGCAATAACTGCAATCTCACACGTATACAATACATACACTTATGATTCAGTTGGCAAGAGCTGGGAAACCACCAAAAAACTAGCAAGAGACCGTGGAGAGTGGCGTGTTTTTGTCGAGGCCCTATGTTCCATGAGGAACTCAAAGGAGTGATTATGATGATTCAGTCGTTACCTCTCACGGTGGTGTCAAATGGGCGCCCCTTCTTTCGAATTTTTCTCTGACGCTTTCTTTTTTTGACCTATTCCCCCCCCCCGCGCCTTTTTTTTTCTCTCCTCACCGCATTCGTTCAACAGCGAAGCGAGCTCACCTGGATAGGGCTGTGATCTTGTGCGCTAGCAGAGGGTGGCAAATGGCCAAGTACCGCTCCACCGTGAAGGCAGTGATGGTGAGCACAGAGGCGTACGAGGTCAGCTCCAGCACCGTTTGGCGCAGGTAGCAGAAGGGCTCCCCTAGCCTCCACGGGTACGCCTCCCAGATGGCGTACAGCTCCGGGGGCAGACCTGCAAAATGAATCAAATCACAGTATAACTCATCGAATTAAGTCAGTGCGCTGTGTTGATTTACACCGGATCACCTTTATAGCTCACAGGTGCTAACTAGGATATTGTGTTTACTGCTAGATTCTTTGTTTACACTCAGAGGCTGCGAAATCACGTAATTTAGATTTAATGATATTTTCGCATGCATCGAGTATCAAGTTTCAAAAAAAACAAAGACAAAAATCAAAAACAAAAAACAAAGACAAAAAAACAAAGACAAAAATCAAAAACAAAAAACAAAGACAAAAAAACAAAGACAAAAAAACAAAGACAAAAAACAAAGCTTATATTATTTGTAATTGTAACAATAAGCTTAGAGAAAAAAAAAAGTTTATCTTTTAAAGGTTACCGTAATTAGCTTTTAAAATGTACTTTATACATTAACAATATTGTACGACTTGTATTCTAACTTGATGGTTCAAGTCTCCTCAAGCCAATACACTAACTACTTTGCCAGAGAAGTGCTTATGAAAATATAAGTTTCTTATAGCTGTCAATTGTAAGTTTCAAACTTTTAAGAGATAAAGTTTAAAGGGGACAAATTCAACTTATACCGCTACATCATTCAAGTACTATCTCTTTTCCCTTGTTCGATATCAAACAAACAAAAATACAAATAATTAATCTACTTATTGGTTACATTCTTTAAATTGTTTCTTGTTTCGTCACCTACCAAAAAAAATAAATAGTTTTTCAAAATTTCAACTTGATCCGAGATTGGGTGTCGGAGACATCACGTGTTAAAACGTTTTACCAGACAGACAGAGTGAGTTGATATACGCTTTGCAATAAATCAAGTTTCCATTTACGATAATTTTACCTCAGTGATGTCCAAACTACGACCCGCGGTGCCTATCCAGCCCTTTCAAACTTTTGCACACAATACTTAATGAAGCGGATCGGTTCGATTTGATTGGATGATTTGTTAATGATGCAGCAAGTGAAATGTGTATTTAAAATGTGAACGTCTTAAGACAAACATTTAATAAAGTGATAGATTTTGTCGTTAAAGAAGCTGATGTAAGCTCGGGGTGGCTTCCTGCTCGGGGTGGCTTCCTGCTCGGGGTGGCTGCCTGCTCGTGGTGGCTGCATGGTCGTGCGGTATGCGCACGATGGTCACGGGTTCATACCCTGCCCGCTGCCATCCTCCGTAGTCCTGCAGAAGGTTTGCACTAGGAATATCCGAACCATTTCAAACATTTTTACAAACAAACATGTCAAACGTTTTGGAACGAGTAACTAAGTACCATACATGTTCGGCCAGCTATCAACTTGAAATCCCAAATCACAATAAGTTGTGTTTCCTGAGCGCCTAAAGGCAACATGGAAACCTTCTCCCAGATACCCCCTCCCCCCACAAAAGAGATAAAGTTATATTTATAAGGTATTATGTAAATTGTATTAAGCATAGAATATCTTAAATGGAATATGAGAGTTAATATGCATAGAGTATTATGCATAGAATATTGTGCATAGAGTATTATGTATAGAGTATTGTGCATAGAGTATTATGTATAGAGTATTATGTATAGAGTATTATGTATTACGCAATAATATGTAGATCTAGATCAAGGATTGAGAAAAAAATGACATTGTACTGTTAACATTATCCTCCTGTAGCCTTCAATAACGCTTTGTTGGTATTAAGGTTTACATTATGCAATAACAAACAAAACTGAACAAAACGATATCAAACGATGCCTTTTCTTTCTACAATACCTTCCGGTCAAAAAATCTCGGTAAGTATTTCCCGCCAAGTATTTCCCACCAAGTATTTCCCGCCAAGATGTTCACACCTTTTGTTTTCTCTACTGCGTTAAGAGCCGAAGGGGAAGATAACCCGCAGATCTGCTCGGCTAATGTTTCCTTCGCCCTCACGTATTTCCTGTCACGGACAAGGGACGTAACGATGCCATCCACTGAAAAGTCAACTCTCCAACAGCGAAGTTCAAAGTTGATCCAGACATGCACGCCTTTTGTGTGTGTGTGTGACACACATCCATTTTTTTTAAAGCATGTATGGAAATAAATCGAATGTTTTACAATTGCAGTCGTGTGAAAAACAATTAATGTTGGTTAATCTTTCTACATTACCAACCTATCCAAGGCAACAGACAGGTATAGAGAAATACGATTGACAAATCTTGTGTGCAGCCCCCAGCAATCCAAAGAGACTAAGGAATAGGTGAAGGTGGACCAACCTAGACTTGACAAGTATCTTGTCATTTCTTATGAAATACATTTAAAATATAATTGGGAAGAACGTGATTAGACACGAAGAATTAGGAGGAAAGTTGCATTGCATCAAAACAGAACTAAAAACTTCTTCTGTTGCTTTCGTGCGCCTCCTTTAGTCGTAGAATGGCTATGGCTCGTCTGGTAGAGAGATGAAAGTCCTGGGTATTAGCTATGGCCGGAACGATGTCACCCGCACAGCTCATCTATCATGGGCGTAGCCAGGATTTTTTTCGGGGGAGGGGTTTGTTCTCCCCCCCCCCAATACCCCCCCCCCCCGAAAAAAAAATTATATGTATTTATGTGTGTGTAAGTATATAATCTTTATTATATTCTGACCCTTCATTCTTTCAAAAGACGTTTATTGTGCCCTAAAATAGTTTCTTCCTGGAGTTAGTGGAAAAATTGTAGATTCCCTGCATTTGTTAGCAAGGGGGTATAGGGGAGCGATAGGAGCTCCCCGGCGCCAAGCACTATTTCTGGTATTGAAAGCCAACAAAATGCATATTCTGAGGTATTTACAGTGCATTTTCCTGCTATTAACAAGTTTATTTTCAAAAACCTATTGTGCTATTCTTACTGACTCAGACCCTCCCGCGCCATTCGGCGAATTTGCCGTCAAGCTGTTTCCATCAAAATCTGTCACTGGTAATGTCTGAAGCCTCTTACCACCTGCTCTGATGACCTCCATGAATGTGTGGCGCCAAGTTGTACTAGGATGTCATCGCAACTCTTCTTATGCGTGATTCATTTTGTCGGAGAATATGTCCCGCAAACCTCATGCGACGCTCTATTACAATCTTACTAAGGGGTTGACTCCCACTTCGGCATAGGATTTCCGTGATTTAGACCCGATCTCTATAACTGACTCCTAAAATCTGTCTTAGCCATGTTTGTTGAGACACATTTAGTGTTTTTCAATTTCGGCAGATGACTATTCACTTCACTTTTGAATGGAGCCCCGCCACTGGTTGACATGTGTAACTTATCTTAAATACGCTCTTGGAATTAAGTGACTGTAGTTTGCATTAGATTTTATATCAAAAAGGGAAGGCGTATAGTCAAAATAATCTGTTGGGGTTTTAAACTAAAAAATCTCTGGAGTTGTTTTTTTTTAAATTCAAAACCCCATTTAGCTACGGTAATAGAACTTAATAACTGTAGTTTGCTTTAGAATAATATTGAAGATAGAGGTTTTCCACCTCAAAACACTCTGTAGGGGAATTTTAAACTCAAAACCATCTGGAGGGGTTTTAAAGTTTAAAAAAAAGCCATCTGTATGAGAGGGGTTCAAACTCAAAAACCCCAATAGGATTGGCTACGCTGAAATAATTTTGGTGTGAACTTTGCTTTTTTTATATTGAAGAGGTATTTTTAAGCATCAAACCCCTCTGAAGGGGGGTTTAAACTCAAAACTCCTTTTAGCAACGTTCATAGCACTTTGAGTGCGTAATTTGCTTTTTTTCTTACACTGAAGATGTATTTTTTAGCTTCAAACCCCGCTGGAGGAGTTTAAACTGAAAACCCCTTTGACTACACTCATAACATTTTAAGTGCATAATTTGCCTTGTTTTTATTATTAAAGAAGTATTTTTTACCTTCAAACTCCGCTGAAGGGGGGTTTAAACTTAAACTCAAAACTGAGTCAAAACCCATTTAGCTACGCTCATAACATTTTGAGTGCGTAATTAGCTTTTTTATATTGAAGAAGTATTTTTTAGCTTCAAACTCTACTGAAGAGAGGGGGGGGGGGTAAACTCAAAACCCCTTAGGCTACGCTCATAGAATTTTGAGTGTGCAGTTTGCTTTTTTTTTTATATTGAAGAGGGGGTTTATCGTAAATTTTGGAAAAGGTTTTAAAATCAAAATCTTCCTTAACTGTGTTCTTGGAATTTTGGGATTGTCGTTTGCATTTTTTTTTCTTTAGTTTTATAGAAGAGGGGGATTTGACTGTAAAAACCCCTGGTATGGGGTTCTAAACTCGAACCCCCCTGGTAGGGGGTTTTAAACTCGACCCCCCGTTAGAGGGTTTTAAACTCAAAACCGCCGATAGGGGGTTTTAAACTCAAAACCGCCTTGGTTGTGCAGGGACAAGTGATGGTTTAGTATTAAAATCTCATCTAAACTCGACCCCCCCCCCCATTAGAGGGTTTTAAACTCAAAACCGCCGATAGGGGGTTTTAAACTCAAAACCGCCTTGGTTGTGCAGGGACAAGTGATGGTTTAGTATTAAAATCTCATCTAAAATAAACAAAATCAATGCAAAAAAATAGTCACTAAATTCCGAGCCCCCCCCCCCCCCCCAGGCTACGCCCATGACATCTATTGTATCCGATATCCACGCTACAGATGTGTCCTGTACAGACGCACTTTAGGTGACTGATAGTGAACGCAATGGTGACGACATAAAATCCAAAGCAAGACTGTAGCCTAGCTAGATTAAACTGACACTTTAGGCTAGGCTTTCATAGAGGTAGCATCGCTCATGGCAGTGACTGAGACTAGACTGCTCCCGTTTGTGGATTAAACAGTTATACTTCATACGCCTGTTGGTTGTTCACTTTATATGTGGAGTTGTATTAATCGTCTACAAGAACTCGCTAGTATTTTGACGCGTACAGAAACAGTAACCTATATGCTGTACAGTACAAGTTATACAGACTCAGCTTAGACATCTCTACAGTCCATGTGAACATCTGCCTGGTTGGGTTGTGTGCGCTCTTGACTGATGTTCGGTAGCTACGAGATTACCGGGTTCGAACACTGCTCTCTTCTACCCCCCATCGTCCTGCTGGATGTTTAGGCTAGGATGCACTAATCTTCAGGATCTAAAGCAGCGGTTCTCAACCTTTGAAGCTCGGCGACCCCATTTTGGAATCCCCCACTCTGTCGCGACCCCCCCCCACACACACACACATATACAGCAATAGAAGAATAAACAAAAACAACCCATAGTTTCGATGGTCTTAAACGACCCCTAGCAAATCGTCATTCGACCCCCCAAGGGGGTTGCGACCCACAGGCTGAGAACCCCTGATCTAAAGGAACATAGAAACTGGTAAAACATACAACAATGCCCGATACAGTTTGGGATCAGTGACGTCGCAGGCTCTAATGACGTGGCACTATGTGCGGCAAGCTGCTTAAAGGTCACCAGCTCTCAAATGTTTTTTAGGGTTGACTCCCAAAGCATTTCCCTATGCTTGGGTATAGCCAGTTGTTTTTTTTTTGGTAAAACAAATAGGTGCCGGTACTCAGTGATTAGGTGCCGGTACTCAGTGATGGATTGCCTAACTTTTAAGTACTAATATATTAATAATATACGTTAAGATACAAGAAACGTAATCATTTTTTTCCACACATTGAAAAAGGTGCCGGTAAGCCGTACCGGTGCGTAACGTCACAAAAAAAAGCCCTGGGTGTAGCTATACAAATAAGCTTTTTTTAGTCACTTGCAGACAAAGCTACAACAACAAATAAGCGGAACTGGAACAACAAGAGTGACAAGAACAGTAGTCTCAGAAAAACAACGTAAGGACAACAACAGCAAGATGATCAACAACAGCAAGATGATCAACAATAGCAAGATGACCAACAACAGCAAGATAACCAACAAAATCAAGATGACCAACAACAGCAAGATGACCAACAACAGCAAGATGACAAACAACAGCAAGATGATCAACAACAGAAAGATGATCAACAACAGCAAGATGATCAACAACAGCAAGATGACCAACAACAGCAAGATGACCAACAACAGCAAATTGACCAACAACAGCAAGATGACCAACAACAGCAAGATGACTAACAAATGCAAGATAACCAACAACAGCAAAATGACCATTAACAGCAAGATGACCAACAACAGCAAGATGACCAACAACAGCAAGATGACCAACAACAGCAAGATGACCAACAACAGCAAGATGACCAATAACAGCAAGATGATCAACAACAGCAAGATGACCAACAGCAGCAAGATGACCAACAACAGCAAGATGACCAACAGCAGCAAGATGACCAACAAGAGAAAGATGATCAAATAGAGAAAGATGATCAACAAGAGAAAGATGATCAACAAGAGAAAGATGATCAACAAGAGCAAGATGACCAACAACAGCAAGATAACCAACAACAGCAAGATGACCAACAACAGCAAGATAACCAATAACAGCAAGATGATCAACAACAGCAAGATGACCAACAGCAGCAAGATGACCAACAACAGCAAAATGACTAACAAAATCAAGATGACCAACAACAGCAAGATGACCAACAACAGCAAGATGACCAACAACAGCAAGATGACCAACAACAGCAAGTTGTCCAACAAAAGCAAGATGACCAACAATAGCAAGATGACCAACAGCAGCAAGATGACCAACAACAGCAAGATGACCAACAACAGCAAGATGACTAACAACAGCAAGATAACCAACAACAGTAAGATGACCAACAACAGCAAGATGACCAACATTAGCAAGATGACCATTAACAGCAAGATGACCAACATTAGCAAGATGACCAACAACAGCAAGATGACCAACAACAGCAAGATGACCAACAACAGCAAGATGACCAACAACAGCAAGATTGCCAACAACAGCAAGATAACCAACAACAGCAAGATGACCAACAACAGCAAGATGACCAACAACAGCAAGATGACCAACAACAGCAAGATGACCAACAACAGCAAGATGACCAACAACAGCAAGATGTCCAACAAAAGCAAGATGACCAACAACAGCAAGATTACCAACAACAGCAAGATGACCAACAACAGCAAGATGACCAACAACAGCAAGATGACCAACAACAGCAAGATGACCAACAACAGCAAGATGACCAACAACAGCAAGATTGCCAACAACAGCAAGATAACCAACAACAGCAAGATGACCAACAACAGCAAGATGACCAACAACAGCAAGATGACCAACAACAGCAAGATGACCAACAACAGCAAGATGTCCAACAAAAGCAAGATGACCAACAACAGCAAGATTACCAACAACAGCAAGATGACCAACAACAGCAAGATGACCAACAACAGCAAGATGACCAACAACAGCAAGATGACCAACAACAGCAAGATGACCAACAACAGCAAGATGACCAACAAGAGAAAGATGATCAACAAGAGAAAGATGATCAACAAGAGCAAGATGATCAACAAGAGAAAGATGATCAACAAGAGAAAGATGATCAACAAGAGAAAGATGATCAACAAGAGCAAGATGACCAACAACAGCAAGATAACCAACAACAGCAAGATGACCAACAACAGCAAGATAACCAATAACAGCAAGATGATCAACAACAGCAAGATAACCAACAACAGCAAGATGACCAACATTAGCAAGATGACCAACAACAGCAAGATGACCAACAGCAGCAAGATGACCAACAACAGCAAAATGACTAACAAAATCAAGATGACCAACAACAGCAAGATGACCAACAACAGCAAGATGACCAACAACAGCAAGATGACCAACAACAGCAAGATGACCAATAACAGCAAGATGACCAACATTAGCAAGATGACCATTAACAGCAAGATGACCAACATTAGCAAGATGACCATTAACAGCAAGATGACCAACAACAGCAAGATGACCAACAACAGCAAGATTGCCAACAACAGCAAGATAACCAACAACAGCAAGATGACCAACAACAGCAAGATGACCAACAACAGCAAGATGACCAACGACAGCAAGATGACCAACAACAGCAAGATGACCATTAACAGCAAGATGACCAACAACAGCAGCAGCATCTGATGCTTGCTTCTGTATGTTTCTGGGATGTCTTTGGTCTTTATATTTCGTTCATATGTTTTCTAGTCTTCTTTACGCTTCACTGAAATACTCTAATCTCTACATTTCCAAATTTTAAAACCAAACTAAAACGATTTGGCACCCAATAGCTACGTTTTGTATCAATCAATAGTACTTAGAATTGCATTAATAAATTACATTTTTTTCTTTTAGCAGTACAAATGTGGTGATTGATACGTGGAGCGATAGTGTCTCGTCACCCTTTTTTTGTTGTTTACTCAGAGACTTAGTGATTTGTTGGTTTTGAGTTCGCTTTCAGCTGTTGCTTTAACTCTTCTCATCATTATGTTGATAAATGCACCAAGTGTGCCTAATATACTGTCAAGCAAAACACCCAGCTACACAGATAGATAACGTTTTAGTTAGTGGCGTCACTACGCTCCACTGGGATTCAAAAGAATTAAGTCCAGTAAGTCAAGTCAATTTTAAAACTTACTGCAAGACAAAACTTTGCTATAAGCAAAATGTCTTCTTTGATAAGAACCCTCTCTTCAGTGTTGACTTAAGTGACAGGTTGGAATGGAATGTAGACTTCTACAATGCATTATTGTTTCTGTACAGACTCCTCACGGACCCTTCCCCAGGGCCCCCACTCTTAACGCAGTTAGCATCCATCTCAGTCACTGATGTCTACATACACTTACACACACACACACACACATACGCACACTTTACTTAACACATCCACATGTAAATTAGATTATCCGACCAACAAATGACGTCATTCACTGTATCAAGCATCGAACACTGCCGTCGTTACTGGAGATAGACAAATCGTATGCAATTAGTGCCAAGCATAGGTGGCGGCCGATGGAGGTTAAAGATTAGTAAAGGGAGAAAAAATGGGGGGGGGGGTAATGCATAAAAAAAAACACACAAACAAATGGTTTGGGAATTGAATTAGAGTCAACTCTAGGGATGAAGTTTAGAATGTTTTTGTTATTGGTCCTTTTTTTTATTGTCAAGGTTTCCGGCACTTGTTTTTTTTTTTAAACTTATATTAACTCACTCCATCCATCTGTCTGTCTGTCTGTCTGTTTGTGTGGTGCAAATTTTTTTACACGTTATTTCTCCCACTTTCGAAGTTGAACCATAGTGCAAGTATTCCTAAGAAAATATGAATCAATAAAAAAAAATTGTTGTAAATAGTTTATTTTCTTTGATATTTAAGAAGGGACGTAAATCTTACAGTATTGAGATATCTGTATTTCCATTTTTATCCCATATAAGCTTTTTTAAAAGTATTTTAAAAATATTTTGTTTGTTTTTTCCTTGGGTTGACCTTTGAAGCCATCATCATTTTGAATTATTCCGCAAGGAAGCGGTGTTTGGATTCATAGTTTTCCTTCTCCTTTCGGTCCCATAATTCTATGCTAATTGGCAGCACTATTTCCTACACAATAAATACCCATAATTCTCTGTAAACTATCCCTGTCAAAAACGTAAATTTAAGCAATGTGGTCAAAGTCACACTATGTCGCAAGCAAGACAATGATGGAACCGGGTTCTCTAAATTGCGAAAAGTAAAGAAACCAAAATAACTGATAACCACATTTACCCTGTAAAGTGTAACGTTCAGTCTAATAACCAGAACAGAACAAAACTAGCAAGAATGGAAGATTACTTACAAGACGTGTAGCTTTGATCATTTTTAGAACAAGAAAAAAAAATACAGCATGATAGTTTGATTTGGAACAAAGTGATTGATAGTCCAGAAGATGCAATCATGTCTTCTGGAGTCTCTGGGGATCTCAATCAATATCCCATACCAGTCATTTAAGCCTCTGTCCCAAAAGCTCTCCTCCACCCATTTTTTTCCAAACCCCACACTCACGCAAACATTCACACTCACACATACACACATTTTGTTGGTAATCTAGAAATTATTATCAAGAGGCTCGTTTACTCTATGTGTGTTAGGCAGAGAGAATGTGTGTGTGTGTGTGTGTGTGTGTGTTAATGTTTGCGTACTTGAGAAATTGAGAGAAAGTGTGTGTGTGTGTGTATATATATATATATATATATATATGTGTGTGTGTGTGTGTGTGTGTGTGTGTGTGTATGTGTGTGTGTGTGTGTGTAAAATTGAGTATGTATGTCTGTGAAATTGAGAGAATGTGTGTATATGTTTTACTATTGTCTTTTTTTGTATACATGATGTAATTGTCAATTGAAGTTAATTCGTATAGATTGTGTAGTCACCGGAGAATGCAAACCAGTCTTGTGTTCTATTCTATTTGTCTTTAAAGCTGACTGTTGCAATTAGATTTACTAGACATTATCCTGGAATCTAAACATTCTTTGAACGTGACATGTCCTGTCAAGTTAATCTTCATAGACTTACTATTGTGTTAGACAGCTAGTATACAGACGCACCATTGTTGACGGATATTTATAGACCTCACGGATTAGTGGGTTCTAGTTTATTTATGTTATTATTAGTCAGTTGATGTTAGGACTTCTAGTTTATAATTTCGTATTACGGACAGAGACTCGAATGTGGCCTGTCCAGTATTAGACTTCATTTAATTACCTAACGTCTGGACTTAGTCATTTTCACCTTGTTACAGGTGTAGGCATTGTTCTGTAGTAGATGAAACGCAGCTAATACACCCGTACCAGAATCACAGACAACTCCAGAGAAATCTGTCGAAGTCAACAGCCATCATACAACTACACGACAGTGGTGTCTCTAGGGTCGGTGACACCTGGTGCGGTAAGCTCGCAGTGTCACCCCCCATAAGAAAATAATACCCCAATAATATTGTAAGGTTATTCATTGATGGTTACACATGAAAATGTTTTTCTTTTCTATTTTAAATTTTAGTTTTTTTTATTTTTTTTATTTTATCAAAAATTATTACATCAATTAAAAATGTGCATTTATTGAATGGAGAAATATTGAGTTGAAGTTCAAAGTTCAACATTTTTTAAATTAGAGATTATTTAAGAGCTCCTTAGGGAAAAGGTTTTAAATTATACTAGTGTTTCTCAACTGCTTCCGAAAAGGCAAATCAAACACTGAACAGATTTATGTGCAGCGAAACATTGTCGAACAAAGCATCGAATACTAACAAAATATGTTGATCAGTTTTGTAGATTAAAAACAAAATTCTGATAGCGTCCATCACCCTGGAAAATAGCAAGAAAATAAGCAAGAAAATAAGCAAGAAAATAAGCAAGAAAATAAGCAAGAAAATAAGGCCTCTCGCAACAATTAGTCCACATTCAGCGACATGTCTAAAGCAAAATCAATCGGTTGTGTCTCAACAGATGGTGGAATTCTTCAACATCGACACGGATATGAGATTAGTGTTTGTCTTATCTCTATTTCTCTTTCTTGTAGCCATCGACGATGTCATACAATAGATGAAACAGGCTGCATTCACGTTCTTATAGCGTAAACAGAACCGAGATGAATTTCGCAGATCACATAATATTACTTTGAAATACAATAAAAAGTATGCACGACATGACGGATACAGACGCCCTCAAAGTTATGCGTGTTGGGTGGAGGTTACCCAGTACCCTATCAGCATTGGTCATAGAGATCTTGAACAAATAGAAAAGTTTAGGCAGAGTTATTTTAAGCCATGGAGACATATATCACGATGTTTCATGTCCGATTGGAAAGCAGGAGCCCTCTTTCAAATAGTTAGCCCTTTCTGAACAAACAAATCAATTAGCTTAGAGATCAAAATCCATCTACTCAATACAATCATTATCCCAACGGCCATCTACGCTTCGAGACTTGGAAGGTTGAAAAGAAGCCGAGCATTGATGGCTGAGAAGGATCCTATGAATAACATACCGAGATAATGTAACCAAGATTTAATCTTTTCCCGCACAGACATTGGCCGTCTAAGTGAAGTGGCGACTGAGCGTCAATTGATATTTGTGAGACATATCATTAGACAAGACGAACCACGTTTACCAAAGTCAGACTTAAACATAAAAGCCCAAAAGAGGAACGCAAAAACATGGCCGTCCACGTCTAACATGGCGTCACACCTTTATAGAAGTCCTGAATTTCTTGTGCACCAGCTGGGAAGTGTCTGTGAAAGTCGCCTTAGACTGATTTCTGAAGAGAGAGCTTGCAGCCCTATGCGTCGAATGGCGCTCGAGAGCTTAAGGAAATGTGTTTTTCAACATTAAAAAAAAAAAAAAGAAATGTTACATTCCCCACTCAAATGTCAGAATAGATGTTTGGAGGAGCGTCTAAAGCTCACTCAGATTTGTCCAGGGCGAAGCCCCGGGCGTCAAGCATTTTTCTACATTTTTGAGCTTCAGAAACTCTTTCTCCTGGCGTCTACAACGCAATATTTTCCTTATAATAGGAAGATTACAAGTCAAATAAATTAAATGAAGAAGGTTTGGGCATGTTGATACTAAACTGTGAGACATTCGGAGAGTAATTTTTATTTTTAAAAGTTGAATTTTGGATAAGTGCATTTTTCCCACTTGGGTGTCACCCCCTTGTGGGTGTCACCCTATGCGGCCCGCACCCCCCGCACCCTCCAAGTGACGCCACTGCCAAGATGAAGGCCTATCACAATTGTTTAAATTGTAAATGTGAGGCTAGATGCTAAGAATAACGAATCATTACAGCTTGCATATATCAGGTCTGGTGGCTGAGTGGTAAACGCTTGAATGAAGACTTGGATTTTTTAAATTTCGGGATGTTTAGGGCAACCTCGAGTCCACCCAGCTTTAATGGGTACCTGACATTAGTTGTGGAAAAAAAGGATGTTGGTGGTTGTGCTGGCCACATGTCAATGGTGGTGGTGGGGTGGGTTACAGAAACAGAGATGACCTTCACATCATCACATCACAGTTTAGCCACAAGGCAGCAGAGGTTTGGGAGCTCAGTTTTTTTTCCGTTAAATTATTGAATCACATTCCCGCTAGCTCTCTACAAGTCACTTAGGTCTGGCAATGATACTCGACATCAAACGCCTGTACATGTCTAGACACTCAAAGAGTATTACATACGATGAACAAACAGAGAGTTCTCGAACTTCTCCATTTCCCGCCTTAATTAGCAGACGTCTGCTTGGTGTTCAATGACTTAGGCTTTGTCCAGTTTTGTTTTGAATAACATTTACTTTTGGTTTGAATTCTAAAAGAACACGTGCGCTCATTTTTATTAGTATTAAATATAATTCAATTTCAAGCTCTCAGAGGAGTGGTGCACTATGGGATACTGTAGCAAGAGTAATGTCAAACCACTTTTACTCTAGCTTAAACTTGTCAGGTAACCATTACATTCACCTGCTCGGGTGTGTGGTACATTTCAGTTGATACAGTTTCGTAAAAAAAAAATAGCAAACAATTTATAACATGAAATCGGTTAGATCCATTGCGAATAATTGAGCTTTTGTGAAAAACATTTGCCTGTTTCGAAAGTTTAATTGGTCAATTAAAATTCGTCCTTTTTTTTTAAATCTACTTATTTTATTTTTAAATGTGTTTTTTTTTGTTTTGTTTCATCTTTTGCTCTTTTAAAATAATTTTTTTAAAGATAATTATTCGGAACTATTTTTTGTTTGGTTCTGTTAGATATTTCTCAATTTAGAGAAACCAAAGAAGCAGAATTATTAAGAAAGTTGACGAGATTTTTTTTTTAAATGAGTGAATTATCGAACTGTCCTCTTTCTTTGAATCGTTGACCTCAATTACCGTTCTCCCAAAGTTCACATTAAAGACGCATCGTCTGTTTAATTCACACAAGAGCACTTGTTGTTTTTGTT
The DNA here is from genome assembly GCA_036873155.1 of Biomphalaria sudanica. NCBI lineage: Eukaryota > Metazoa > Mollusca > Gastropoda > Planorbidae > Biomphalaria > Biomphalaria sudanica. Next base: position 1,132,102 of record JAZGLO010006660.1, read on the forward strand.
TCGTTTCTTACAGAATACGTTCCGTTTTTTTTTAGAAGACATTTGGCGCGTGTTTATTAAGCTTTTCGGCACGCGCAAGAGAGCACGTGCAGAAGCTTGACTTTTTTTTTTTTAAGAAAGCGAGAAACTAGCCAAATTTTTTTACTTTGGCTGTTGAATTAGGCTTGGAACAAGCCAAATTTGTATGTAAGACATTACACTATACAGCAGGGTTTTTTTTTTCTAAAAAATACTTATAGTTGGCAAGAATTACTTTTTAAACTGTATAACGATTACTGATGTTTACTTTTACACGCCTGGTTTATGGTAGGTTTTTTTTTTTTAGACATGCCAACTAAGACATTTTACTGCCGGATAATTTCACATGTGAAGTGAAAATACCATGAAAGTTAATGAGATTATTCACCTTTGTGGATTGAGTTTTCTGTTGTAAATGTTTTCTTAGAATTGTATGGACTCTATTTTCAGGCAAAGATAACGTTTCTTGTGAGTAAGAATTATATAAACCTCTGTACTCAAATGAAAAAAAAAAAGAGTATTCGGGTTGAGAAATGTAACCAAGCTTAGGGTCGCGTATTCTTCGAAAAGTTAAAACGAAACATTAAAGTCTTTACCAGGCTGCAACATATTTTTCATTCAGCAAAGTAATAATAATAATAATCTTTTTTTTTTTAAATGGTAAATACGAATATTTATTTAAGGTTTAATATTCAAGATGTCAGGTACAAAATAAAAGGTGTAAGATTTAAGATGTAAGATACAAGATGTAAGATTTAAGATGTAAGATACAAGATGTGAGATGCAAGATGTAATATGAATGGTGCAAGATTAAAGATTTACGTTTCGAGATGTACGATGTATGATTCAAGGTGCATGATTTAAGAAAAAAGATGAAAGATTCAAGGTGTAAGGTATAATTTTCAATTTGTTGATTCAATATGTAAGATGTAAGATTCCGGATATACGATGTGAAATACAGATGCAGTATGTAAAATGTAAGATTTAATCATGCATATACAAGAAGTAAGAATGATACCAAATAGCCGTTTAAATCTAAGCTCCACATTACTACTCCCACTTACTTACAATAATACTTCAGCGACAGAAAAGAAAGTGCTGGGAACTTTATTACAGGGAATACGGTCAGAATAAAAAAAAAAACATAAACAAAATAAAGCAAACACGAAGAGAACATCAACTTTGTTCTAATAAAGGTGCCTTTTTTTTTCACCTCGGGATAAAATGAACTAATGATTTGTAACAATGTTTTTGTCACGTGGATACTATTCTTGCCATATTGAGCATGATCCTTCTTCCTCTTTATTTCTCGAAATCAAGCCTGAGCAGTGATGCCATATGGCCAGCGACATTGTTCTGTCCGGCCCGCCAACAGAAGGTGTAGAAAAACCCTTGTCACAGGAAGTTCTTGAGGTATCTGAATGTCGCAGTGTGACCTTATTTCTTAATATGTGAAGATGACTTGAGGCTCTTTTAGCACTAAATACAGCTAAATATGTAGGGTTTTGTCCCCTTAGATATTACTTAATTGTAAATGGAAGATTTTTCCCACACACTTGTTTATTGTACCTATCAAAATAAGAATCCATTTAAAAAACTTTTCAATTATTTATTGTATTTAATTATTTTGTTTAAAAAGGAAAATAGCTAATACATTTTTTTAGAGATATAATATTAAGATTAAAGGTCTTTCATTACATAAAATGTTTTTTCCTAAAAGTATTGTGGGAAGCGTGGTCGAGAGGCCAAGTGCGCTTGAACTTGGCTTGGCTTGGCTACCTAGAAGGGGGCTCGAGGTTCGACACCAGACTCCGGGAGAGTTGTGTTTACTGAGCGCCTAAAAGCAGCACGGAAAACCAACTCCTAGATACCCCCTTTCCCCCACTGGTCCACAAATGAGATTGGACCAAAAGCGCTCTGACCATGCTATAGGCATGAAAGTAGCGCTATATAAAAGCTATAGTAATAATGTGTGTGTGTGTGTGTGTTTTCTTCTAGTTTTAAAGTGGATTTTGCAATCCAAATAAGGCAGCACTTCTTGACCTGTTCCAACCAGTTCCTCGTTAAGATGTCAAACATAAAGTAGGAGTACACCCAGATTGGGTCATGAGTATAAGGGCAACATGCCTTGCCTTTTATCCTCGCCCCTGAAAGTTTGTATGTATGTTATAGTAATGTTTTGCGTCTGTGAATCTCTCTAGAATTCCTGTTGAATGTGATGTCAGAGGAGTGAAGGCGTGTACTACTAATTCTGGTACAAACCTTTCTGAAGAGCAGTCAACAAATTGTTCCAATAACACGCTCGAGTTATCCAGGAGGACAACCAAAATTAAATGTCAAGCTGATCCAGCCTTGATTAAGCGCGCGTGCTATTCACGTGACTTAACCCAAAGAGTTTTCTTTTTCTCTTTTCTATTCTTTACTCTTTTCTTCACTTCTGCTGAAGTGATTTATTTCTTAATGAAATACCCGTATAAATAGGACACGAAATGTGAATACTCGCCTTTATCAACAGATGTATATATTTCAAATCAGTTAATATTTAATCTTTATGGATAAACATCAGGTAAAAGAAAGTATTTCACTTGACCGAGGAACGCTTTTCAAGAGGTTATAGATCTCTTGTCTTTTCAAGAGGTTATAGATCTCTTGTCTTTTCAAGAGGTTATAGATCTCTTGTCTTTCCAAGAGGTTATAGATCTCTTGTCTTTTCAAGAGGTTATAGATCTCTTGTCTTTTCAAGAGGTTATAGATCTCTTGTCTTTTCAAGAGGTTATAGATCTCTTGTCTTTTCAAGAGGTTATAGATCTCTTGTCTTTTCAAGAGGTTATAGATCTCTTGTCTTTTCAAGAGGTTATAGATCTCTTGTCTTTTCAAGAGGTTATAGATCTCTTGTCTTTTCAAGAGGTTATAGATCTCTTGTCTTTTCAAGAGGTTATAGATCTCTTGTCTTTTCAAGAGGTTATAGATCTCTTGTCTTTTCAAGAGGTTATAGATCTCTTGTCTTTTCAAGAGGTTATAGATCTCTTGTCTTTTCAAGAGGTTATAGATCTCTTGTCTTTTCAAGAGGTTATAGATCTCTTGTCTTTTCAAGAGGTTATAGATCTCTTGTCTTTTCAAGAGGTTATAGATCTCTTGTCTTTTCAAGAGGTTATAGATCTCTTGTCTTTTCAAGAGGTTATAGATCTCTTGTCTTTTCAAGAGGTTATAGATCTCTTGTCTTTTCAAGAGGTTATAGATCTCTTGTCTTTTTAAGAGGTTATAGATCTCTTGTCTTTTCAAGAGGTTATAGATCTCTTGTCTTTTGAAGAGGTTATAGATCTCTTGTCTTTTTAAGAGGTTATAGATCTCTTGTCTTTTCAAGAGGTTATAGATCTCTTGTCTTTTCAAGAGGTTATAGATCTCTTGTCTTTTTAAGAGTGTATTCTACACATTCTCTCTCTCTCTTTTTTTTTTCATTTATTCCTCTCTATCTCACTCTTTATCTTTTTAGTGTCTCTCCCTCTCTCTCTTTCTCTCTCCCTCATTTTCCTTTTATTCTCTCTCTCTTTCCATTCATTCTCTCTCTCTATTTTACTTTCTCTCTCTCTCTTTTACTTTCTCTCTCTCTTTAATTTCTCTCTCTCTATTTTACTTTCTCTCTCTCTATTTTACTTTCTCTCTCTCTCTCTCTTACTTTCTCTCTCTTTCCTTTCTCTATCTCTATTCTACTTTCTCTCTCTCTCTTTTACTTTCTCTCTCTTTCCTTTCTCTCTCTATATTTTACTTTCTCTTTCTCTATTTTACTTTCTCTCTCTCTATTTTACTTTCTCTCTCTCTCTATTCTACTTTCTCTCTCTTTCCTTTCTCTCTCTTTCCTCTCTCTCTCTCTCTCTATTTACTTTCTCTCTCTCTATTTTACTTTCTCTATCACTTTCCTTTCTCTCTCCCTATTTTTTTTTCTCTCTCTCTCTTTCCTTTCTCTCTCTATTTTACCTTCTGTCTCTCTATTTTACTTTCTCTCTCTCTCTTTCCTTTCTCTCTCTCTCTCTCTCTATTTTACTTTCTCTCTCTCTATTCTACTTTCTATCTCTCTCTCTATTTTACTTTCTCTCTCTCTTTACTTTCTCTCCCTCTATTTTACTTTCTCTCTCTCTCTATTTTACTTTCTCTCTCTCTCTTACTTTCTCTCTCTTTCCTTTCTCTCTCTCTCTTACTTTCTCTCTCTCTCTCTTACTTTCTCTCTCTCTCTTGTACTCTCTCTCTCTCTTTCCTTTCTCTCTCTCTCTCTCTATTTTACTTTCTCTCTCTCTTTACTTTCTCTTTCTCTCTATTTTACTTTATCTCTATCTATTTTACTTTCTCTCCCTCTATTTTACTTTCTCTCTCTCTTTACTTTCTCTCCCTCTATTTTACTTTCTCTCTCTCTTTATTTTACTTTCTCTCTCTCTAATTTACTTTCTCTCTCACTATTTTACTCTCTCTCTCTATACTACTTTCTCTCTCTCTCTATTCTACTTTCTTTCTCTTTCCTTTCTCTCTATTTCCTATCTCTCTCTCTATTTACTTTCTCTCTCTCTATTTTTCTTTCTCTCTCACTTTCCTTTCTCTCTCTCTATTTTACCTTCTCTCTCTCTATTTTACTTTCTCTCTCTATTTTACTTTCTCTCCCTCTATTTTACTTTCTCTCTCTCTATTTTACTTTCTCTCTCTCTATTTTACTTTCTCTACCTATATTTTTCTTTCTCTCTCTTTACTTTCTCTCTCACTTTCAATTCTCTCTCTCTTTACTTTCTCTCTCTCTATTTTACCTTCTCTCTCTCTATTTTACTTTCTCTCCCTCTATTTTTCTTTCTCTCTCTCTTTACTTTCTCTCTCACTTTCCTTTCTCTCTCTCATTGCTTTCTCTCCCTCTATTTTACTTTCTCTCCCTCTATTTTACTTTCTCTTTCTCTATTTTACCTTCTCTGTATTTTACTTTCTATCACTCTATTTTACTTTCTCTCCCTCTATTTTACCTTTTCTCTATCTATTTTACTTTCTCTCCCTCTATTTTACTTTCTCTCCCTCTATTTTACCTTCTCTCTCTCTATTTTACCTTCTCTCTCTCTATTTTATTTTCTCTCTCTCTATTTTACTTTTTCTCCCTCTATTTTACCTTCTCTCCCTCTATTTTACTTTCTCTCTCTCTCTTTTTTTTACTTTCTCTCTCTCTAATTTACTTACTCTCTCTCTATTTCACTCTCTCTCTTTCTATTTTACTTTCATTCTCTCTATTCTACTTTCTCTCTCTCTATTTTACTCTCTCTCTCTCTATTTTACTCTCTCTCTCTCTATTTTACTTTCTCTCTCTCTATTCTACTTTCTATCTCTCTATTCTACTTTCTTTCTCTTTCCTATCTCTCTCTTTCCTCTCTCTCTCTCTCTATTTACTTTCTCTCTCTATTTTACTTTCTCTCTCACTTTCCTTTCTCTCTCTCTATTTTACTTTCTCTCTCTCTTACCTTTCTCTCTCTCTATTTTACTTTCTCTCTCTCTCTTTCCTCTCTCTCTCTCTTTACTTTCTCTCTCTCTATTTTACTTTCTCTCTCTCTCTTTCCTCTCTCTCTCTATTTACTTTCTCTCTCTCTATTTTACTTTCTCTCTCTCTCTTTCCTCTCTCTCTCTCTCTTTCCTCTCTCTCTCTCTCTTTACTTTCTCTCTCTCTATTCTACTTTCTCTCTCTCTATTCTACTTTCTTTCTCTTTCCTTTCTTTCTCTTTCCTCTCTCTCTCTCTATTTACTTTCTCTCTCTCTATTTTACTTTCTCTCTCACTTTCCTTTCTCTCTCTCTATTTTACTTTCTCTCTCTCTCTTTCCTTTCTCTCTCTATTTATTTTCTCTCGCTCTATTTTACTTTCTCTCTCTCTCTTTCCTTTCTCTATCTCTATTTACTTTCTCTCCCTCTATTTTACCTTCTCTCTCTCTATTTTACTTTCTCTCCGTCTATTTTACTTTCTCTCCCTCTATTTTACCTTCTTTCTCTCTATTTTACCTTCTCTCTCTCTATTTTACTTTCCCTCTCTTTATTTTACTTTTTCTCCCTCTATTTTACCTTCTCTCCCTCTATTTTATTTTCTCTCTCTTTTTTTTTTACTTTCTCTCTCTCTAATTTACTTTCTCTCTCTCTATTTTACTTTCTCTCTCTCTCTCTTTTCTTTCTCTCTCTTTATTTACTTTCTCTCTCTCTATTTTACTTTCTCTCTCACTTTCCTTTCTCTCTCTCTATTTTACCTTCTCTCTAAATATTTGACTTTCTTTCTCTCCCTCTATTTTACTTTCTCTCTCTCTTTACTTTCTCTCTCTCTATTTTACTTTCTCTCTCTCTTTACTTTCCCTCCTTTTATTTTACTTTCTCTCTCTCTCTCTATTTTACTTTCTCTCTCTCTTTACTTTCTCTCCCTCTATTTAATTTCTCTCTCTCTCTCTATTTTACTTTCTCTCTCTCTTTACTTTCTCTTCCTCTATTTTACTTTCTCTCTCTCTCTCTATTTTACTTTCTCTCTCTCTCTATTTTACTTTCTCTCTCTCTATTTTACTTTCTCTCTCTCTTTACTTTCTCTCCCTCTATTTTACTTTCTCTCTCTCTCTCTCTATTTTACTTTTTCTCTCTCTTTACTTTCTCTCCCTCTATTTTACTGTCTCTTTCTCTCTCTATTTTACTTTCTCTCTCTCTTTACTTTCTCTCTCTCTCTCTATTTTACTTTCTCTCTCTCTCTCTATTTTACTTTCTCTCTCTCTCTCTATTTTACTTTCTTTCTCTCTATTTTACTTTCTCTCTCCCTCTATTTTACTTTCTCTCTCTCTATTTTACTTTCTCTCTCCCTCTATTTTACTTTCTTTCTCTTTATTTTACTTTCTCTCTCTCTCTATCTTACTTTCTCTCTCTCTCTATTTTACTTTCTTTCTCTCTATTTTACTTTCTCTCTCCCTCTATTTTACTTTCTCTCTCTCTCTATTTTACTTTCTCTCTCTCTCTATTTTACTTTCTCTCTCTCTCTATTTTACTTTCTTTCTCTCTATTTTACTTTTTCTCTCTCTCTATTTTACTTTCTCTCCCTCTTTTTTACTTTCTCTCTCTGTATTTTACTTTCTCTCTCTCTATTTTACTTTCTCTCTCTCTCTATTTTACTTTCTCTCCCTCTATTTTACTTTCTCTCTATTTTACTTTCTCTCTCTCTATTTTACTTTCTCTCTCTCTATTTTACTTTCTCTCCCTCTATTTTACTTTCTCTCCCTCTATTTTACTTTCTCTCTCTCTATTTTACTCTCTCTCTCTCTCTATTTTACTTTCTCTCCGTCTATTTTACTTTCTCTCTCTATATTACTTTCTCTCCCTCTATTTTACTTTCTCTCTGTCTATTTTACTTTCTCTCTCTCTATTTTACTTTCTCTCTCTCTATTTTACTTTCTCTCCCTCTATTTTACTTTCTCTATCTCTATTTTACTTTCTCTCCCTCTATTTTACTTTCTCTCCCTCTATTTTACTTTCTCTCTCTCTATTTTACTTTCTCTCTCTCTATTTTACTTTCTCTCCCTCTATTTTACTTTCTCTCTGTCTATTTTACTTTCTCTCTCTCTATTTTACTTTCTCTCTCTCTATTTTACTTTCTCTCCCTCTATTTTACTTTCTCTCTCTCTATTTTACTTTCTCTCTCTCTATTTTACTTTCTCTCCCTCTATTTTACTTTCTCTCCCTCTATTTTACTTTCTCTCTCTCTATTTTACTTTCTCTCTCTGTATTTTACTTTCTCTCCCTCTATTTTACTTTTTCTCTGTCTATTTTACTTTCTCTTTGTCTATTTTACTTTCTCTCTCTCTATTTTACTTTCTCTCTCTCTATTTTACTTTCTCTCTCTCTATTTTACTTTCTCTCTCTCTATTTTACTTTCTCTCCTTTCTTTTTCTTTCTTGTTCTGTTTTTCTTCATGTTTACATTGAATCTATTATAACTTCTTTGTGTGATTTCTTTAGCAGTTTTTCTTAAAATATTTCTCATTTCTTACATCCATTTTTTTTCACTTTTTCTCTCTTTCTCCCAAATCTTTCTTATTCTTTCAAATATTTCTCTCAACTGACCCAACTTTTTTTGTTTCAAAAAACGCAGAATGCATAAAATCTAAATACTGGAAATATGAAAATAAATAAAATATAAAACAAATGTAAACAAAACATATAACCCGAGCAATAAACAGAGCATTCTTATTCACATTTTATGTTGTCAATTTAGACATTTTATCAGTAAAAGCACTTAGAGCGAAGATATGTGCCATGAAAAGAGAGCAAAAATGTCATTACCTTTGATATCTTTATTTATTATCTAATTTTATGTTCATCCATCACTCGTAATACCATTGACGTACAGTTAGATATTGATAGAAAGCGCTTCAGGGACACCCTCAAAGCTTCTCTGAAGGCGTTCAGCATAGACCCAGCCACCTGCGAGACAGAGGCACATGACAGAGCATCACGGCGTCGCGCTGTGAAAACTGGCGCACACATTGCTGAGGAAAAGAGAACAACGCTGGCAGAAGAAAAACGCCAGAAAAGAAAAGCAAGGCCAATGACACTAGCTCCAGCTGGAATAACCTGCCCAGTGTGCGGCCGAACATTCCGGGCTCACATGGGTCTCACCAACCACATGAGGAGGCATAAAACCCCAGTGCAAAGCCCCCAGCCCCCTGTATGACAAAGTGGTCATCATCGAACCAAGATGGACTAATTATATATAGATATTGACCTAAGTAATTCATACAACCTTCTCGTCTGCGTCTCATTGTCAAAATAAGTAGGTCACAGCTAGTCCATCATAACTGTAACGGTATTGATGTCTCTGTGAATGATAATATACTACCTGGAGATTATGCCCACTAGTAACATCTGCCAGTTTCAGAAACCTAGACAACTGGTGAGATGTGGAAGAGGTTTAGGATAAACATTTTTGGAATTCGAAAGGTGGTGGTGGGGGGAGGTCAAGGACGTATTGAAAACATTGGCATTGCCAAGAAGGTGTTTATTATCCTAGAAATATTTTCTATGTGTTTATATGTTTTCTTTATTTGTTATGCTTTTTTTTTTATCTCTCTGAGAACAGTCTCTGCATGTAATGATGCCATCCCTAAATTAAATTAAACGGCATTTAGTGAAGTATGTGCGAGTACTTCACGAACACAGTATCAGCGATCTGGTACAATGCCATCCTACAAGGCACAGCACCACGCATGATCGGGACTTGCAACACAAAAACCAATGAACAAAAGTTTTTACAAACTTTTACTCTAGATCATTGATGGCTGGGTGGTGCGGTGGCTGAGTGCTAAAGTGCTTGGCTGCTGAATCGGGCTCAAATCCTGGTAAAGACTGGGATATAAAAATTCGGGATCTTTGGACGCCCACCCATCTCCAAAGGGTACATGAGATTAGTTGGGGAAAAGTGTAGGCGGTTGGTCGTAGTGCTGGCCACATGACATCCTTGTAAACCGTGGGCAACAGAAACTGATGACCTTTACATCATCTGCCCAATAGATCGCAAGGGGGTGGTCAACACTCAGGACACCAACATTCTAAAACTAATATTACTCATCAAGAAGAGGGCTACTCTGGGCTCTATCATCCGCATTCTAACGGTGTTGATGAGAAGGAAGCAAATGTCGATGAAAACTAGAGAGTGGAGTCCCTTTAGTTGCAACTATCAGTTATCGTCTTTCCAATTACAGCGCTGTCAAATGAGTTAGTACTCAAAGGGACAACTTATCTTATAATAACAGACTTATTTTAAAATTACAGACGATCCTTTCAGATAAGTACGTCCTAAACCTACCCATTTGTTCTAGCATATTGATTAAAAAAAATATGTCATTATGTGTTTGTGTCATTCTGACTATTTTATTAGGTTGTGTTTTCGTAATCGGAAATTATGGTTAAGTATTTTATGTATTATTGTTGTTTTTTTGTTTTTTTTTTACTCTTCAGCCCTGAAGTGTCAACCAATTTAGTGATTTTAGAAATCGTATTACTCTAGTCAAATCTCGGTGTTCTTGCATAGCATTCCTTTGGATTACAGCAGAGAGAGAGAGAGAGATAGAAAGAGAGAGAAATAGAGAGAGAAAGAAATGAAGAAACTAATCGGGTATAGAATAAACCAAATTATAAACAAGAGAGAGAAAAGAGAGAGAAAGAGAGAGATAAACAGAGAGTGAAAGAGAGAAGGAAAGTGAACGAAAAAAGAGTGGAAAAGAAAAAGAGAGAGTGAGAGAGAAGGATAGAGGAAGAGAAAAAGAGAAAGAGTCAATGAAACAAAAAAAGACATGGAGAAAGAAAGAGAGATAGAATGACATTGGGAACAAAGAGAGAGGAAAAGTAGGGAAGAGAAAAAGAAAGATGAAATGAACGGAAATAGATTGAGAGAGAAGGAATGAAAAAGTCAATGAATAAAAACATAAGGAGAAACTGGGGAGAGAGAGAGAGAAAGTATGAGAGAAGTGGTAATATATAGTCTTAACCAGTAAGACAGAACGAAAGAGGAGAGAGAGAGAGAGAAATTATTTCAAACAAATATACTGCCTGGAACCAATACGCTATTGTGAAAACCAAAGATCATCTCTCTATGGGAGACTTCCACGATAAACTAAACAATGTCAAGGACACAAAATTATATATTATATAACTGTGACAGTGGATCTTCGTATCAAATCTTCTTGATTGCCACTAGCTAGTTGCCCGTCTTTAATTAAGTTGAAGTAATAAAATGAAAGTTTAATGCTTTCTTTATGTTAAAATGACATTGTGCTACGAACGAAAGGCCTTAGATATATGGACTCTGCGTTTCTAATAAAAAAGTTTATCAACACTCTCTTTCTTTTGTACACCAGATATACGAAAACGCTTGCAGTTTATAGTTTTTCCGCCCGCCATGTATGAACATGTCCAATGTAATGTTTACATGCATTGGATTGACGTCAATTAGACAATAGATAGAAACAATTCTTAAAAACACAACATCGCTTTGTCTAAAAAAGTGATAAACAGACATCTAATGACCTGGCCGCCTCAGGTAAAACACTTTAAATGTTTTCCCCAGATACAGGTACATCTTCCGTTACGTCACCCAATCACTTGACCCTAACCCTAACCCTCGTGTGTCTAAATTATCTTAACATTGTCTCTCAGGCCAGGCCGACCGGAAGACATTGATGTGCATTGTTGAAGTTGTAGTTGTTCTTATTCTTAATGTTATTGTTGTTGTTTATATTGTTGATGATGTTGATGTTGTTGCTGATGATGATAACGATGATATTGTTGATGATGATGTTGTTGTTGTTGATATTGTTGATGATGATAATGATGACGATGTTGCTGGTGTTGATATTTTTGATGATGCTAATGATGATAATGTTGTTGGTGTTGATATTGTTGATGAAGATAATAATGATTATGTTGTTGATGGTGATAGCTTTGATGATGCTAATGATGATGATGTTGTTGTTGTTGTTGATATTGTTAATGATGGTGATGATGATGGTGTTGATATTGTTGATGATGATGTAGCTGTTGACATTGTTGACGATGTTAATGATGATGATGATGATGTTGATATTGTTGATATGATAATGATGATGATGTTGATATTGTTGATATGATAATGATGATGATGTTGTTGGTGCTGTTAATGATGATGATGTTCATGATTTCCTTTTCGATGATGACGATAATAGTGTTATCGTTAATGATGATGCTGATGTTTTTGTGATCATGTCGTAGATGCTGAAGATGTTGTTGTTTATTGATAGTAATGAAGGGAATCTGTTGTTGTCAATGATGATTATAAAGATGATGTTGTTATTTATTTATTTTTTTTTGCTTTGATGAATGATGAGTCACAACTTTAACAATTTATAGTGCGAGGCATTGATTTACGTAATCTGAAACAAGATCACATTCTCTTGTGACGATTCAGTTTAAACTAAAATAAACTAATTCAAAGCGATCACTTAAAACGTGAAGTTATATAATGTCCTCGACTTTACTCTCTCTAACATCAACAAACTGCTAACAATGTCATGTCCATGTTATCTTATGAAATCAATAGTTGCCTTATAATTTGCTATTACTTTAAATCGATGCGCAGTGTGGCGATCACACAGGTTCATGGCTGGGTAACTCGGTGCACTACAGCTACGTGATACCGGGGTCAATGAGTTGGATGACCACTTCAACACCTGGCGAATAGAAACATAGTAATCTGATAGTGTCGACCACCCCATCCCGCCCCCCCCTTTGTAGGCTAGGTCAACTTTTTAACACGTTTTCTATATCGACGTCGTGGACAAAACCTTCATAAACAACTTGAAGATGGCGTTAAGAGGGGTTCTCAAAATTGGGATAAACAACCAGTAGTGGCTTCCAATCTTTTTAAGCCAGGGGACTCAATTCACGAGTCACCCTACACAGCATCATTAAGTCCTGAAGCTGAAGCTCATTGAGTCCTGTTTGGCCGAATTCTCGATTGACAAAAGAGCCCGGTTGAGCATTACTGATTGAAACAAAAGAGTCTCATAATTCTACAATTCTTCTATTCAACTTGCACATTTTTCATCGCAACTGGAACCTGGACACGGATATCGAAAACAGCTCTAACGATTATCCTAGAAATTTGACAGTTGATTTAAATATTTAGGAACAAGATTTACTAGCTAATAGGCCATACCGGGAAAATGGGTTTGACCGACTTCCTTTTTGCAAACTTATTTTCTAAAATTAAATTTGGTCAAGACAATTTTTATCTGAAACAGACGTAGCGGGTATTCCCACTGTCTTCATTAAAAGTGAAATAAATAGATGAATTTTCCGTAATATTTAATATTTGATGTGAAAACACACTCATTTGGGGGCCCTTCTCAAGTGGGGGTCAGTGGGGATTTTCAAATTCTTCCCCTTCATCCCTACCTTAGCTACGCTTATGCGTTTAGAAACATTTTGCGCACCGTCTTCTAAGTCTTGTAGGTCTGAATCTATAAACCAATCTATAGGCCAATCTATAGACCAATCTATAGACCAATCTATAGGCCAATCTATAAACCAATCTAAAGACCAATCTATAGACCAATCTAAAGACCAATCTATAGACCAATCTATAGGCCAATCTATAAACCAATCTAAAGACCAATCTATAGACCAATCTAAAGACCAATCTATAGACCAATCTATAGGCCAATCTATATACCAAACTATAGGCCAATCTATAGGCCAATCATTTTTTTAAAAATCTTTTCTTCATTGGTTAGGGTTAATATGCAATGTCTTCAATTGCAAAGATTAGGGATGACCGTATTGTTTCACGTGACTACCCAAACCCAGTTCGCGACTTAAATATTTTCCTGAAACTCGTACTGGCAATGCCGGCGGTCTATTTAAGTTTTCTTTCCGCCGACTGCGCATGTCTTCAATAAGGTTTTTTGTTTGTTTGTTTGGGTATCAAATGTGTGTCTCGCAGCCTTTCAGAGGCCATCTGCTGCCCACTACTGTCCTCTATGCCAGTGAGGACGTAATGGCGCCTGAGAAGATCTTTATAGCGCTTACCCCGGGGGGGGGGGGACCTCTGTTACGCCGACCTCCTTTAAGCTCGCCAAAGTAGATCATTGGATATTATGAACAAAGCAAAAAAAAAAAAAAATCACTCTTGCAAAGGCTGGTCAACTTTATAAAGAAGACATTTTCTTTTTTTTTTTCTGTTAAAGTCATTTTTACAAATATTTTACTTGTTGATATTAAAATGGATTTTTTTTTGTTTTTCAAATGGTAATTTAACACAGCCAACAAGTATCAAACAAACTTTATTGAAAAAATAAACAACTAAAAATACAACCACAGCAGCGTAATAAACATAATGAGAAGGGGCACACTATTTTTTCCATGTTACAAGTTAAATCCCGAGTACTATTGACTTCTGGTCGTCTGCTGGAGATAAGGCCTCAACGGGTTCAGACGTTTCGATGCGTCGATCACCGGCTAAATATTGAAAATCTTTACAGCGTATTTCCGCCCACGCTTCTAGTGAAGATTAGTTTTGTATCGCTGGGTGAGCCCGCATGATGCCTTTTTTTTATTTTTTTTATCGTGAAACGTTTCTTAGCCTCGTTTTGAATTAAAACCAAAAGCTGCATCTCATTATAAGCCTCATTGTGATTTCCGGCTTACGAGTAAACTAAAAACATGGACGGGAAAGGATCTACCATTTGTTTAAATCACAAAACGATAGGTCATTTGAATGAACGAACAAAACAATCTTTTTTAAAACTGATTTCACTTTGCGAATTTTTCATGTTTTATAGCATGCTTAGTGCAATATGGTGGTATCCTTTGCGTGGGCGTGTTTGGTTAAGGGGGTATCTGGGAGAAGGAGTCCGTGCTTCCTTTTGGCGCTCATTAGCTATTATTAAGTATTTTTTTAACTAAAAGGTCATCAGGTCATCCTTCACAGAACAGTACCAGGAAAAAAAAGAAGAAGAGGCAGACAGAGAAAGCGATGGGAAGACAACAAAAATCATAGACAGTCATGTCATTTAAAGAGATTCTATCCAAGGAGAAAGATAGAGAGGAGTAGAGAAAGACGGTCCACAGATCATTTGTGGTTCCCCAAATGGTTCAACAGACTAGGTGAAAGTAAAGGTGAAAGTACATGTCAAGAACCCTTATTGAGAGCTTCTTTCACAGGCAATCTTCTGCAAGTTACTTTCTTGTATGCCATTGAGGGCAAAATGGCGTCTGAGTTGATCTTCATTCGGAGCACCTCTGTTACGTCATCGTCCTCCTTTAAGCCCTCCAAAAAGATCCCCTTTTGCAATTGGTGGTCCCCCCATAAGGGATAAGTGTCCCTAAATAGCACTGATGTCGAATGGTAAGTATTACTTAAACACAATAGACAATGATTAAGAATACCCGATCAAATCAACTTCTTCTTTCTCGTTTCTCTCAGTGGCCGTGATGGTTAGAACACACGACTGTTAACTGTTTCACAGCTTCACGCCATTTGATTCGGTCATCAGCGTATAGTGGAGGACATCCAAGTAGCTAGCCTAATATGTTTTAGAAAATACGAGGGGTCAAAGGTTATCAAGGAATCGATATGATGATGTTAGATAATGGACGGGAATGTTTCTCCAGAATAGGGCTCTAGTGCAGTGTTTCCCAAACTGTGTTCCGTGGAACCCTAGTGTTCTGCGAGGCCTGAAAGGGCGTTCCACGAACTACTGAAAGGATTAACTGGTAGGCCTCCACGTGCATGAATCTGTATAAAAAATAAGCAAAGTGTTCCGCTAAATACTCCGAATGTGCAAAGTGTTCCGTTAAGGAACCACTCATCTAGAGAAAAAATATGAGAAACCCTTATATTAGATTCTAAAATTGAAAGCAGACACCAATGTAACTTGTTAATTTTAATACATTTAATTGTTATCGCTAAACGTTAGATATGTAAATGTAACCAGGAACGTAGGAAATACGGAATTTCTATAGGACGTCCAAGTGAATTGAGTCCCTTTTTTTTTGTTACCTGTATTGCAATGTATCCTTAAGAATGCCTCGATTTCAGACTCTGTCGGTAACGTTTAGACATGTTGAATCAATTGAATCTCTCAGATACTCAAAATGTCCTCCTGCAGCATTAAAATATTTTGTACAATCTCTCCAGGACACTCTGACACACAGTCCGACAGTAATTCCGATCTTCATTTCTGTAAATGCGAGCTGAATGTAATCTTGAAATCAATTCTTGTTTTCGGGTTTCTTCTCCTAATTCTTGGACAACACCCCCCCCCCATCACCGCCCCTCCCCCCCCCCCCCCCCATTACAAAAAGGAAGCCACAAGTGTCAGGTCAGGTGAACGTAGTGGCCATTCGATGCTGCCCCAACCAACGCAGTTTAATAACTGTAAACCTACTCTTGGGCCCATGTCTCTCTATATTATATATACAGCTTTGAGATCATCTTATCTTAACTTATATAATACAGACGTTACTTCAAAAAAGAAGATGATTACGTCCTACGCGTCATGCATTCAGTCATGCATATTAACCCATGACTTAAATTCTGCCAAGTCACTGGTTTTCCTGGCTGGCTCAGGCAACCCATTCCATGCTGTAATAGCACTAGGGAAGAAGGAGCATTTGTACAAATTTGTCCTAGCATATGGGATGAGGAATGTGCCTTTATCTTTGTGTCTTTTAGAGTAATTTATTAAATTTTGTTTTTGTATTTGAAGATTATGGTTCAGTGCTTTATGTATAATTGCTACTTTACTTTTAGGTCTTCTGTCCTGAAGGCTTTCTAAATTTAGTGATTTTACTAAAGTTGTTACTCTAGTCAAGTGTGAATATTCGTTTGATATGAATCTCACTGCGCTATTTTGTGTCTGTTCTAGTTTCTTAATGTTTTCTTGAGTTGAGGGGTCCCAAACAGAGGATGCATATTCTATTATTGGCCTACTCTTGGGCCAACCTCTTTAAATATTATATATACAGCTGTATATCATACATTCGGGATATACATTTCAGGCCAAAAGAAAATCCATGGCCGAGGACAGACGTAGACGTCGAAAGAAAAATCTAAATCGAACACTGTTGGAAAATGATTATGTCTGCGCTGGATGTGGCAAAGTATGTAGGTCACAGCTGGGGCTTCGTAGCTACGGAAAACACTTTATTCCTCATGTATCTTCGGGCTGGGAGACAAGTCATATTATACTATATTCAATTACTTAGTAATAGTTCATTTTCATGACACCTATTAGTAAAGGGAAAAAAAACTTTCTGTTCATCCAAATCTAAAAATAGATTTCAATGTAGACGTTAGTGCCCCTTCCCCCCCCCCCCCCCTCAAATTTTTGTTTTCTCCAGACAGCTAGTCGAAGTGTCAAGCATAGTCTGACTCAACTTTCCCATTCTGAGCAGCGAGAAAATTAACTGATTAATCAAAACATTTTCTCCTGGCTATCGAATCTATGTATCGAAACCTATAACAACAAATCTTGAAATGTCTTGATATTATTGCTTAATAACAAAATATTGACCCACTTATATCACGTGATATTTAGATCTGTACAGTAATCATGAGACTGGATTTCTTTTCTGAATGTACCTCATTCACCAAAACGAACGGTCACGTGATAATATTGATAAAACAACTAAAAAAAAACTGTCACGTGATAACGATTGTTGATTAAAATTAGATCGTAATTTGTATAGAGGAGATAGAGAAGCACGTGACTCAATGTTGTTTGTTTAAGATTGAGGGATGAGCTCCATTGAACAGATAATTTACAAGTTGGAACTAGTGGACCATTTGTCATCCTCCAGGGACTAAGTCTCCATGCTGAGATTAGCCTCTTCTATCGCGGTCTAGTTTTCTGGCGGCTTCTGTAAGGTTGTCTCTCTCTATATAGGGCAAGCCTCCAGCATGCACCAGTTCTATCGTTTGCAAGACAAGTCATATCTTCTCACATGCTTCTGAGCACCTTGCACATTCTGAGGTTGTCTTCTACTGTCTTGTCTTCCACGTAACAGTGTCTACATCAGGGATCGTTGTTCTCCTGTATTCCATGTAACAATGTCTACATCAGGGGTCGTTGTTCTCCTGTCTTCCATGTAACAGTGTCTACATCAGGGGTCGTTGTTCTCCTGTCTTCCATGTAACAGTGTCTACATCAGGGATCGTTGTTCTCCTGTCTTCCATGTAACAGTGTCTACATCAGGGGTCGTTGTTCTCCTGTCTTCCTTGTAACAGTGTCTACATCAGGGGTCGTTGTTCTCCTGTCTTCCATGTAACAATGTCTACATCAGGGGTCGTTGTTCTCCTGTCTTCCATGTAACAATGTCTACATCAGGGATCGTTGTTCTCCTGTCTTCCATGTAACAGTGTCTACATCAGGGATCGTTGTTCTCCTGTCTTCCATGTAACAGTGTCTACATCAGGGATCGTTGTTCTCCTGTCTTTCATGTAACAGTGTCTACATCAGGGATCGTTGTTCTCCTGTCTTTCATGTAACAGTGTCTACATCAGGGATCGTTGTTTTCCTGTCTTCCATGTAACAGTGTCTACATCAGGGATCGTTGTTCTCCTGTCTTTCATGTAAAAGTGTCTACATCAGGGATCGTTGTTCTCCTGTCTTCCATGTAACAGTGTCTACTTCAGGGATCGTTGTTCTCCTGTCTTTCATGTAACAGTGTCTACATCAGGGATTGTTGTTCTCCTGTCTTTCATTTAACAGTGTCTACATCAGGGGTCGTTGTTCTCCTGACTTCCATGTAACAGTGTCTACATCAGGGATCGTTGTTCTCCTGTCTTTCATGTAACAGTGTCTACATTAGGGGTCGTTGTTCTCCTGTATTCCATGTAACATTGTCTACATCAGGGATCGTTGTTCTCCTGTCTTCCATGTAACAGTGTCTACATCAGGAGTCGTTGTTCTCCTGTATTCCATGTAACAGTGTCTACATCAGGGATCGTTGTTCTCCTGTCTTCCATGTAAGAGTGTCTACATCAGGGATCGTTGTTCTCCTGTATTCCATGTAACAATGTCTACATCAGGGATCGTTGTTCTCCTGTCTTCCATGTAACAATCTCTACATCAGGGATCGTTGTTCTCCTGTCTTCCATGTAACAGAGTCTACATCAGGGATCGTTGTTCTTCTGTTTTCCATGTAACAATGTCTACATAAGGGATCGTTGTTCTCCTGTCTTCCATGTAACAATGTCTACATCAGGGATCGTTGTTCTCCTGTATTCCATGTAACAGTGTCTACATCAGGGATCGTTGTTCTCCTGTCTTCCATGTAACAGTGTCTACACCAGGGATCGTTGTTCTCATATTGGACAGTGTCCCGTGATAAAACATGCTAAACTTACTTGATCCTTTCCATCTAGCTGCCACCATTCGTCTTTTCTGGTAGGGCGTTTTTAGAACTTTCCAGACTTCCCGTTCCGTTCTGCAATGGTACCAGCTATCGTACCATTTTGACTTATACCAAGATCTTCCAAACTACACGATTATGTGATTTTTTTTTATGTTGGTTTGTTTTGTTTTTGTTCTAATTTTTTTTTCACACATCTGTAACTAAAAGTCGGTAATGAGCGATCATTTCATTTATGTTAATTCAAAATTATGAAAGTTTGCACCAAGGTTGGACTGGCTAAAATGGGAACCGGGCAGATGCTCCAGTAGGCTTGTGCCTAAATGGGCCTAAATTGGCCCTTGGGGCTGCCGAATGGGCAACATTAAATGTCAGTATGTCCCGTAAACGTGCCTTACCTGAACTTTTATAAAAGATCTTTACAGACTTTTTTTTTATTTGGCCCTCGTAATAAAAAATCGACAAAATTTTTTGTTATCTCACAAACAAAAAAAAACAAAGTCTTATCAGACACAAATTTGTCCGAGTGAGCTTTGTATTCTTAGGTGAGGACATCTCTCTGACGTGTATTGACTCAATACGCATACAACGCGTAGAAGTTGGGGTTTCATCGTGGATTTCCTAAATGACGCGACGATACATTAAAAACTTTGAACGGAGAATTAGAGGCAGACGAACGGACAAGAGAGACCCTTTTGTACTAACGCATTGAAAGAACGAGGTTTCTTTTAGCAGACGACCTAGACTGTGCCCTTTTTTGTTTGAATAAATGTTGCCTTTCTAAAAGTATGGTGTGATGATCTTTTGTTTTTGAGTGTTTTGATGTGAGGATGTCTTGATCTTACGATGAGATTGTGTTGATAATGAGAATGCGTTTCTGATAGTATAATTTAGTGTAGATTTCTATTTGATAAAATTATTGAACACTTGAAAAAGATCCTCATGATTCAAATACAATGTATTAATTATTAATTATAACAATGAAGATTTATATTAATAAATGCAAAGCTTTCATTCTGGAACTAGGAATCAGTTGAATACGCTTAGGACATAATCATCTTCTTTTTTGAAGTAACGTCAGTATCAAATAAGATAGGATAAGATACAATACACACTGTACAATAAAATTACATACGTTATAACTTTTTCGTTTATGCTCATAACTACAACTAGATCTAAGAATAATTCTGGTTCTGCAACGCAAACTACAACTGACTTTTCTTTGACCTTTCCAAACCTTATGATCCCTGAAGCTTTCTCTGCATTTGTGATCAAGCCACGCCTTTCGCCCCGCTAAATCTTCGCAGCATCTTTTTTGGGGTCATTAAATTCTTTCTTTTCCAAGAAAGCATGCTTTCTGCAGGAGCTCGTCGCTATGGTTGCAGAGAACTAATAATAAACCTAACTTCATTATGCTACGTGACAGCTGAATTAATTTATTCCATTTCTTCTGTAGAGAACGTGTATATTTAAGAACTCGCGACTACAAACATAAACATCTCGTCACATTAGTTTCGCCATCAAGTCAACAGAATTAACAACATCTCACTAAACATTCGATTCATCCAAAAGTCACATGTATATTGCGGAAAAAGGAAAAAAAATCAAAAGTACTTAAATCGTTCAATAAATATCTGATTTTACAAATGTGTTCGAATCCTTTGCTGGTTACTCCTGATACGAGATACAGAAAAACTTTTCAGTCTAAAATTTTTAAAACTTGTTTTTTCTTTCTTGTTTCAATTTCAGTTAATAAACTCTTGACTATTATCATCAACTTTGAAGGCTACTTTATAACATTTCATGTTGTTTTTTTTTGAGTAAAAAAGCTTATGATTCAAAGCAGCTAAATTTGTACTTCGAACTAAGGTAGAAATTTGTTTTCACTTAAAAGCCTCCTTTGTTTTTAGTCTCTTCAGCGGTCACGTGACTTCATCCTTTGTTTCCATGGCGATTAAAAAAAATTATCTTAGGATCTAAAGTACAAAATGATGTCCTCGTGTCTCTTTTTTGACGAGAACATCCCGATGTCTTGACACCGTTAAAACAAACATTACGAGTGAATTGAGGTTGTCTGAAAGTATAGCGATGCGATACGATAGTGAGTTTGAGAGAGTGAAGTCAGAGAGAGAGAGAGAGAGAGAGAGAGAATAAACAACAAAGGGAATGAATGAGCGTGAGGAAGAGAATGAGAGAGAGAGAGAGAGAGAGAAAGAAACAGAGAAAGAGTGATGAAGCTATCAAGACTTCGGAAAGAATACTTTCAAACCTTGTCTCGTACTTTGAGTTACGTATTGTATTCTCTGGGAGAAACGGGAATCTCCCGTGGAGAAAGCATACCGTCACGTTTCTCCCTCACTTGATCCACTCCACATCTCGTGTCAGGGGAGTAGAAGAAAGGTGTGCTTCTCCTTACCTTTTCAAACATCCCTCCAGCTTGTTCAGATAATAGCATCACTACCATTGGAATGTTGATTGGAGGGGTTTGTGTGGGTCTCTCTGTGTGTGTGTGTGTGTGTGTGCGGGTGTCTTTGTTATCTCCCTTTACATGACTGAGTAAACAAGGACATGTTTGTTGGTCTAGTCTGAGTATGTTATGTAAGAATATGTCATAGTCTGAGTATGTTATGTAAGAATATGTCATAGTCTGAGTATGTTATGTAAGAATATGTCATAGTCTGAGTATGTTATGTAAGAATATGTCATAGTCTGAGTATGTTATGTAAGAATATGTCATAGTCTGAGTATGTTATGTAAGAATATGTCATAGTCTGAGTATGTTATGTAAGAATATGTCATAGTCTGAGTATGTTATGCCAGACTTTGACTTAGTTTGTGCATTTTATGTACGAGTATGTATTAGTCTGTGTATTTTATGCTAGACTCTGTCTTAGTTTTTTTTTCGGGGTTCCTCCCCCCCCCCCCGGCCATGTATATATATACAAGTGTACAAGTGTGGCAACGGAGAGGACTCGGCATAGTCACAAAACTGAAAGTTTATAATGCCGTAATTCTCCCGTCAGTCATGTATACACGAGAGTCCTGGACCCTCTATTCCCGTCACATCAAAAGCTAAACTCCTTCACCTACACTGTCTAAGGAGTATCCATAAGGTGGGTTGGTCCAACCACATACCAGAAGCGTGGTCGAGAGGCCAAGTGCGTTTGAACTTGGCTTGGCTTGGCTACCTAGAAGGGGGCTCGAGGTTCGACACCCGACTCGGGCAGAGTTGTGTTTACTGAGCGCCTAAAGGCAGCACGGAAAAGCAACTCCTAGATATGAAAATGAGATTGGACCAAAAGCTCTGAGCATGCTATATAAGCATGAAAGTAGCGCTATATAAAAAGCTATAATAATAATAATAATAATAATAATAAATCTTAAAGCTGTCCAATATAAAGAGTATAAATGCGACAGTATAAAGTTTTACAGGTTGATATACTGATTGAAAAGCACATTAGTTAATATATTGATTGAAGATCGCTCTTACTAATTGATATGTTTGAACATTATTCTTACTCGATGATATATTGATTGAGGACTGCTCCTACTAGTTAATAATTTGGTTGAACATTAGTTTACTTGTTTATAGTCCTATATTGAATTGATTGAAGATTGTTCGTGCTAGTGGATGTATTGATTGAAGATTAGTTGAGTGGTTGATATATTGATTGAAGTGTTGATAAAAAATATAGTCTATATCACTCATGCTCAAATTTCGGTCCGCGGCCCACATCCTTCCCTTGAGTGTGCTATCTGGCCCTCGAAACCCGCAAAGGCTTAGTTTCGTTGGACTGGCAAAAATGTAGGTAATGAGGCCGCAATACGCGTGATGGGAAATTGTATGACCCCCCCTTCCCCTCCCTTTTCCAGGCTGTAATAGATGAGTATGACTGGCTTATATAGTCAGTATTAATTGTTTACCTCGCCACGTTATGCCACAAGCACTTACATTATCTACAGCTTCGCGTAAACTCATAGACGCTATTAGTTTTGTGTGGTCTGTCCGTCCTTCCGTCTGTCCCGTTTGGATCTCGTAAACTAGAAAAGATTGTGAAAATCCGACATCATATTTTAGGCCTTTCAAAGTTCTGATGCAACGGCTACTTTTTTCTTTTCTGAAAGCGAAAAATTAATTTTTTTAAACCAACTATGCAAGAAAATTTTCATAAAAATACACCATTTTTACAACTATTCACTATTAATAGTAACAAACATGGCAGGCTATTTAGTAATAGAGATGACTATTTACCATATTTTTAACACCTTTATGCAAATGGTTTTAGATGTTTTGGAAAAAAAATTATTTTTTTTACTTCTGTCTTACTAACTACTACATTTTAAAAAAATGTTTCATTTTTTAAAGAGAAACAATATATTTAATATACATGTAAGTGGAACATAATTTAAAACAACAATTAATAAGTTATAATCGCATGAGTATATCAAACTAATGGTCGGTGCCCGTGAGACAATTACACTTTCATTCTTGAGCATTGGAATAAGAGATTGATCCTTAACAAAACAATTATATCAATTAGATTATCATTATATGACATCAGATAGGCCAGGGTCACATCTAACTTCACTTTCACCTATCCCTTGGTCTGCTGGACAGTTTGGGCACCACACAAGATCTGTCAACATTCTTTCTCCATTCTTCTATGTCATTCTGATATTCTTTCTGAAAATATTGAAACCTGCCTTTTTACCTGCCTGGGTGGACCACTTCGGGGGGCCGATTTTGAGTTTGTGTTTCCACACAAACTATCTTTGTAACCTTGTCATCTACAGCTTTGAGTAAACTCATTTTCAAGAGATTAAAAGCACAGTATATTATTTGCAGTGGGCTCCGTTTACTTGGTCAAGCTAAGCACGAGAACTAAACAAAACGACTCAATTGACAGCTATTGCGGCTGACAAAACAAGTTGTTGGAAAGACATCGAAATTGAGGTCAAAGATGCCAACTTCAAAATAGATTTTCCAACTAAAGGGTTATATCTTATTTGTGAGTGCTTGCCAGATTTTCGAAGCGATGGAGGTCACTTATACTCAGTAACTTGAGATGAAAGACGAGAGAATAGGCCAAGTATTTAGTTAGCAGAGGTAAAGATAAAAAGAAAAAAAAAACATGAAATAGATCTAGGTCACACTCGAGGAAGTCAATAATTTCCAAAGATCAATGCACTATATATAAGTATAGAGGGAATGAGTTTATCTGCTATCTAAGAATGAGAGTCAACAACAACAACAACAAACTATTTCAATATTGAGCTTCAAAGATAAAGCTGTTATGAAGCCTGCTGAGAATCAGGGGAAGTAAGTTTGTTTCCTAAATGTGTAGCCTACATAGCAAGGAAAATAACATTTTCAACTGCAATGATTCTTATATATAACTCTATTACATAATTCAAATAACACTTTGATAGCTAGATAGATCATAAATTATAACCCTACATTTGCTTTTGTAAACATTTTTTTTAAATATTCACGAATAGTTAAAAGTATACAATGTAACAGGAAACGATCATGTACCTAATGTTTTTTTACTAAAACACTACACTACAAATCACATTGCACGTAGCGTACACCCCACTCGAGACAAATAAAATGACGCGACAACTTAAAAGACAATTAAAAAGGCGCGAAGTCAGCAGAAGGCAATAGTAATTTACTGAAAAGACGTATCCAATTTACTATATGATTTAGTCACGATAGGTTATGTAGCATTATACAGAGAAAGAACTGCGCGTCTTAATCTTTGACCACAGAAACATTGTTGGCTTAACACAGGATGAACAGTGGACCGCTAGGTCATGAAAATATTTTGATTTTTACCACCGCCATCTTGAATTCTTTTCGACTATTGTGGTACCTACCCTCTGCCTAAGACTACAATAACTATCACAAACTAACTCTACCAAATGAAAGAAAATGAACAATGAGACATATGAATAAGTCTGTATTAAAGATATTAATGAAGATAGCAAATATTGCAGATCAGAGTTATTAAGAATTTGACGTGAGGGTTCAAGATGACCCGTAACATCTTCGTTGTAACTTTGCACTATATGGTGATAACAGTGCAGTAACAATGAAGTAACAGTGCAGTAACATTGAAGTAACCTAGCAATAATAGTGTAGTGAAAGCTCTGTTGTAAGGCGATAAACGCGATGTAAAAGACATTATCAGCGCATTATAAGGTGATAACAGTGCAGTAGTATATGGTAACAGTGCAGTAACATTGAAGTAACAGCACAGTAGCATTGAAGTAACAGCGCAGTAACATTGAAGTAACAGTTCAAAGGAAGCTCAGTGTTAAGCGATAAACTCGATGTAAAAGATATTAACAGTTCTGTTTAAGCAAAAATAGTTTAGCACCAGGTGATACATTTACAGTAAAATAACTGAGCAGTAGCCCTGTACAGAAATAGAGCAGCAGCAGGCGATAACAATGCACAAAGAGAGAAGCAACAGGCAATAACAGTACTGAAACAGTTCACTAAAAGTGCAGTAGCCGTCCAATAATAATATCATACTTCCAAACAATAGCAGTGCTCTGACATGCGACAGTAGTGCAGTAACATTGCAGTAAGAGTGCAGTAACATCACAACTGCCCGCTGTTTACCTCGCGAACCTGTGCACCTCATTATTATCTGACTTAATGAAAGCTATTTGAGATTGTTACCTGCTCATGGCACAAATTCATCGCAGTTGGCAGCCCCTTTACGCACACAGCAGCAGCGAGACATCGTACCGGTCTGACACGACGGCCTCACGCTGGGAGAAAAAAGAAGCGACATAACTCTTGCCGGTCGGACGAGATTACATGACCGATGGCTCGTGGCGACAGGGGGCCGCGGGGGGCGATCATTTGTTTAATAAATGGGGAAAATATTTTGTGCGCATCCATGTTGATAGTAGCCTAGGTTTCAAGTATGGATGGGAAACGAACCGAACCCGAACCGAACGCACCGAACTGGAACCTCACTTATGACAAAACCGAACCGAACCCGAACTTCAAAACTGCTCGGTACGAACCGAACCGAACCGAACCCTCCTTATCTTAACCGAACTAAGTTGCTTTTTCAACATCCATTTTTAGTTTAATAATGATAAAAAAAACAAATACTTAAATAGTTTAGTTTAACTCTAATGATTCCATTATTCAAACTTGGGACAGAAAAAAAAAAAAGGGGGGGGGGTATTTTGGAAACTAAAGAAAAATAAAAGCGCGCGCCTGGTATTCCCATGGGTTTTTCCATACCTGCAGACTGTGCCTGCCCCTAAATTATCGCGGGCTCTTTGCTATATTTCTTTTGAACCGATTAGCCCGCCCTCTCAGTAGATCTAGTAAGTAGAAAGTCAACATTAAAATATTGTCACTTTTATAGAAATGGCTGTTAGTTGAAAGTAGATTATTTGTGGCCGATTAGAGAGTGTAGATATAAATCTTCAATAAGTTCATATGTATTCTAGTTTAAAATATATTTAATTATCTTCTTTATCACAGTAAAATCAGTTTAAAAACGGAATCTCTTTTATAAATTTTTTTATTATTAGAACTACTTAAAAAACTTAATATTAAATTTCTAAATGACGGTATTTACATTTCTTTTTAGTGTTGTATGTTTAAAAATTGTGAAGTATTCCGTATAGGAATATTATTACTATTATTCTGGTTTGTATTATTGATCATCAGTATTTTTAATGCACGGGTGTGGGGATGGCGAGTACCTCGAATTGGGGGGGGGGGGGGGGACGCAACGTCCTGACAAAAAGGGGGTATTATAGAGTGTGTGTGTGTTTCCATGCGGCGGTAAGAAGGGGTTAAGCGATTGGTTTGTGTATGCATGTATGATGAGCATGATGAAATTAAAGGTAATGAAAATGTGAAACGGCAGACAATCTTGAGACATGAAAGAGTAAAGACGTTGTTCTGTGGTGACCTAGATTTCGTTTAAATATCAGTATATTTCATTAATATTACATCTCTATCTCAAGTTCAATATGGGAATAGTGTAATAAACAGTTAGGCTATATTGACCTGCTCGCATAAGAAATTTCTTTTAAAGTTTATTAAGTAAAAATATAAAACATCTTTATTGGTTCAATTCAGTGGCGTAGCTAGGGTATTTGATGCCCTGTGCGGGAACTCATCATGATGCCCTAAAAAACAACAACAACATAACAGCAAAACGAAGACTCCCCACCCCCAGAAAATAACTATTGTTAATTTGCAAAACATTAATCTAACAAAGACAAAAAACGCTTCCAATGAATTCTACGTGTTTAATTGGCTGGCGAAATCAATTTTTCTCCGGAAATTCGTGTATAATAAATGAAATGTCCAATTAAGTCAGTGGTAATCTAGTCATCGTTCGTTGCAAATAATTCTTGATCAACTTTAGTTTAAACAAACTTCTATGTGTATGCAGACACAAACGTCACATATATGCGAATCAAGATCACGATATTTTGGACTGAGCTATAAAGGCGATGTTTTTTTTAAACTCGAGCTCACCAGGTTTTTGTTTTGAAAAATTTGGTACTTCTGAAGAAACTTTGATAAGTCGTCGAAGCCTCATTGACTCCAGACGAATTTTATTTATTTTTTTAAATTTCGCTAGGATCACTCAAAATTTGTTTCAATCTGAGGATCCAAAGTTGGGATGAGGCCAAAAAATCAAAATTTTCAGCCACATCATAAGGTGCTCAAATTTTGTGATAATCTCTTAAAAAGACCGGTACAACAGAGAATACATTTCCCTCGGTATCTCTTTCTTGTGTGTCTATACAGAATCTTCATTTATTTCGCTAGGCATCTTTTTCTTGTGGCCAATACGAAGAGGTTTTGCACTAATCCCTAGGTCTGAGCATATGCCTTCAGCAAAGGTAATACTGGCTTCAGTGAGGTCCTCTAGAAATGCTAGAGTATATCGAAAAATAGAACTACATCGACTTCAGTTTCAGCAGCTTAAATTCTGCCAGATTTAGAGATTTGGACATCCTAGTGTTGAACTTTCATGAGAAAAGCAAATATCAAAGTCTTGACCTCCGCAGTCCATTATTTCTGAGCCATACGAACTTAGTTTTTCTAAAATAACCGCAGAGATTCCATAGGCATGCTTATTCTTAGTGTCGATGAAGCCCATCAAAGACTCGTCGTTATCCATTACCGTCAATGTTGGAAGCTAGGTCCAACTTTTAGATGCCAGGTATACAATCGAAAATAATCGAAAAATAGATGGCTAGTTTTAATTGTTGTATGATCTATTTCAATGACCACCCATAATTACCATAAATTCTTATGTATTTGTGTAAGTTTGGTTCGAACCCAATGTTCCTTCAGGAGTGGAGTCCACTAAGATAGTAATATAACTCCAACAAATTGCCTTCATTTTTGTTCTTCCAATTCTTCTTCAAATTGTTCGTGATGCCCAAGAGTGCCAGATTCTGATTGGAGAGCAAAACAAATGATGTCCAAGAGTCTCTTTATGTAGGGTTTCCATTTTTTCCTTCTTGTTTCAATAAATCTTGACCATCGCTGTGAATACCGCCCTTGACACATTTCCTCCCAGCTGTCTGAATGTTCTGCTGGTCTCTTCCTTTTCAGTTATTGGTGATAACCTCCATCTATCGTTTAATCCATTTTCATGCTGATGTAGCCTAATACTTGATCTTGAGTAAAGAGTAAGCAGGAGAAGCTAAACAGTTGTTTTGGGTGGGGGGGGGTGGCAACAATTTCTGAAAACTTTTTTTGCCGTTTAGTATTTTCCTTAGAAAAAAGTCACGTGGGCGTCTAAAAGTGCGTTCATTAGAGATGTCAACAAACCTAGTCAACTCAGGCGCTAGTCTTTAGTTTATATTTACTTTAATAGAGAAGAGAGGATATCAACAAAGTAGCTAAATAAATACACGTTTACAGTTCAAATGGACTAGTCTGAGTTTGTGCAGTTTCTACTGAGACAGTTTAAATTGTCCATTGTTTGATGCCCCTTGTCACTTGATGCCCCGTGCGGCCCGCACCACCCGCACATAGCTAGCTACGCCACTGGTTCAATTGTACGAGCTGTTTGTAAGCGACAAACCAACTAACAAGGAAAGGGGGGCGACGAAATAAATGATTTCTTTTCAGTGTATCTTATCTGAATATTAGTAAGAGATGTCATTGTATCTTCTAATAAGACCTTGTCAACTGAAGACTGCTTTTTGTGAGGTGCGTATGCAACAATATGGGTCAAGACGTTTTGAAGAAAACATTGTAAAACATCTCCGCTATTGAGATTCTTCTGCATTTTTTGTTGTTTCAGAATAGTCGAATGTCTTCCGTCTATTGCTATTCATTATAATGACGACTTATGTAGGAAAAAAAAGTTCGCGACAGAGACGTCTTAACACGAAGAATATTTCTGAAAAAGATCACGCCTATTACAGAAATATGTGTGCAATATGTAGGCCTACCTAGAATGTCCCTCGCATAATACTATTGGACAGGGCTGCTTCTTTATTACTAGATTTAATATGTCCTCGACTTTTAAAAAAAAAAAAGATGACTAGTGCGTTCTGTAAGAAAACATAAATATAAGCTTTTTAAAAATTCCCTCTTCTTACTATGAGAAAAAGTTTAGAAGACGCTTAGCGCCGAGTCCCGCCCGGAATTAAACCCTTTGCTGACTTGAGCGAAAACCTGCCGCATCTTCGATTCCAATCTCCATGAAGAAACTTTTACAACGCTTACAATTTATATAGGCAACAGTTTCGAAAAAAGAAAACTGACCATAGGCCTACTATATATAGGTCTGTGAAACTAACTCATTAAAATTTTTTTTACAACCCTTGAAATGTATGTAGGCAACATTATTTTGGAATGAGTATTACCCATAGGCCTATTATATGTTGCAAAGTATTTGTTTTATGAAAAATTCAAATGAAAGTGTTTTAACTAATACATTTCATTAAGCCTAATAACATAATTTCGCTATTACATAATTTCATAACATTGAACCGAGCCGAACCCGAACTTTGGACCTAACCGAACCGAACCCGAACTTTAATCTGACCGAACCGAACCCGAACTTTAAAAGTTGGGTTCGATTATAAATCTCTAGTTTCAAGTAACACTTTGTTCATGATCTAGTTAGTTTAGACTAAAATATGGCCTCGTTGAAACCCTGTTCTATGTAAGTTTGGAATCTAAATGTTATAGTTTCAGTCTGTAATGTTTTTTACTAACACATTTCGTTACATTTCTCGTTATTACTTTCTGTAATTGTTTTTTATCACAATCATCAATTAATATGGATGTCAGATGTCAAGATCTATGAAGATGCAATGATAGATGTCACGTTGAAGATTATGTTGACCTGTATCACACTAACGATGATCGTGATTGCCGAGGATCTTGAAATCTTTTAATAAGATGATCGTATAGAAGTAGCTAGATCTAGTTGATAATACGATCATTCAAAATGTTGCCAGTTGATCATCTAGAAGTTGTCGATCACTAAGTCGATCTAAGTATGTTATTATATTCAATGAAGAAACTTCTCTTCGTCTAAAACAATTACTTTAATTCAGAACTTGAAAAAGCTATTCACAAATAATTACAATGGTTAAAAGTACTTGAATAAAATGATAGATCTACACAGTAATATAATTGAGTTCTAATACAAGACTTTAGTAGATGTTTCCACTTCCAAGTTCCATACAATGACTGACTAAAAAACTAGAATCTTCCCGGGCTCCAGCTATGTCCCGTCCAACGCAGCTCATTGCAACCAATAAATGCAGCCCAAGTTACACTAATTAACAAATCTCCACGTGGGAAAAAACCCGAGCTAATTGACGAGCTAAAAATAGATACTGTGTACGTGACATTTTACATTATTACTTTCTTTTACAGTTCACACCTTCCTTTCAATTATATTTCGTAATATTAATTTCTGCTACATTTGAATGAAATTCTATCCAAGGACTAAGGGATAGATGAACGTGAAGGTCATTGAAAGAGCTTCTGTCCAAGGCAAGTGGAGAACGATGAAGGACAGATCCTGTATGGTGCCCCAACGGTTCAACAGACTAAAGGTTAGAGCACTACTGTTATCTGTTTCATAACTTCACACCATTTGATGAAGACAACCGATCAGCTTGCCTTATGTGTTTTCAGAAAATGCTTTGATTGTAAACACATTTTAATATTGTTACGAATCTCACTATCCAGGGTCTCTGCAAAATGCACCTTACACCACCAACGTAAAGAACTTGACAACTCACGGCTCCAGAGTAACGTAACACTTTAATAGTTGAATAAAAACAGCCAATGCTGTACAATTGGCAACACGTACACTGTACAAATATCTCTCCGATAACACCGTACCGCCGTATCAACTCTTGCACTGGCCTCTCCGTCTCGTTCAGGGCTTGCACTGGGTTCAACAGTTCAGGACTGACTTCACACACTAGGCTCGTTGTGTCGGACTCGATCGCAGACCAAGATCAAGACGCCAGTCGTCTCAACTGTACTTGACAGTACTCCGCACTGAACCGTCGTAATGCTCCGTACAGAACCACACCGTTGAACTGTGCTGTTGTCGACCGTGTTCTGAGCCCTGTCGTGAACCCTCTCTCGTAAACCGTCTTGACTGCGACACCTCCGCTCTTATATAGGGACCCTAATGGCCTTCTAGAACCGGACGGAACATCGCTCGATGTTTCTAGCTTCGTCACATGACTGCATCCCTCGTGACGCTTCTGAGCTCTGTTCACGACGCCGATCCTTTCCGAACCGTCATGTTGTCACTCGTCTCGGCTGACCGTCGTAACTCGTCACGTTTGACCCGCTCGTCTAGCGCTGGCCTGGGGCGACTTGCGTCGGCTGACTACACTCACACCACTACCCCCATCTGTGCCACCACCAGGTTTATAACAATATTCACGAATTCTTTCTGTTTAACATTTCACTTGTTACTTTCTATTTAATTTCTTATTATTAATTTCTACTCTATTTGAATGAAATTCTATCCAAGGCAAAGGACAGAGAGGAGTGGAGAAAGGCGGTTGACAGTTCTTGTGTGGTGCCCCAACGGTCAAACAGACCAAGGGATAGATGACGGTTATTAGAAGAGGTTCTGCACAAAGACAAACAAAATGAGAGAAATGGAGAAAGATGAACGACAGATCATGTATGGTGCTCCAAAGGCTTAACAGACTAAGGGATAGGTTAAGAATCAAGAAACAGAGTAAGAAAATTAAATGTATAGAAGTTGAATAGAGTAGAAATACAACATAATGCGGGTTGCTTTTGACCGAGAGAACTTTGCTGTTTCCCTACTTCTAGCTTTTTTTTTTTTTCAAAATTTTACTTCTCTATCCGGATGCAGCGCCAACTTGAGAAAAATTAAGAATCATACCGGATGTTGACTGACCAAATACAAGACCGTTCTCGTATCTCCCTTTACCTTCCCACCACACTGACCACACTCCCCCTTCCACACACACGCCACACCCACAACAACATCACACACCCACATTCACACACGCCCACGCCTTACAGTCAGTCGTCCAAGTCATTGACAGCTCCTTCAGACAACACCAAACATAAGACCAGGGGTCAAGCGGTGCCTGCGTCACGAGCCTTGCATCACTCATCGTCCTCCCTTTCGGTCCAGTCTCCCCTGCTAGTCCTGACCCCTCGCGCTCGATGACCGGAAGACGGTAGCCGTCAGCAGTTTGATGTCTGATTACCGCTCGTGTTTGGCTGGTATTTCCGACTATAAACGCGCAATCTTTACAATTCCAGAGGCAGCTCCATTGTCTGAAAATTTGAAGTGTACTATACAAGTTTTGAAATAATGAAAAATAATAAAATCGGATAGGCTAGTGGGGGACTAGATCATAATAATACTTTATGGAATTTAAATGCATTTGAAGAAAAGACATACAATTTAAAAAATTGGGAAAACAAAAAAAAAAGAATCATTCTTTTTCAGTCTGTCCCACTTAGCAGCGCCCCTGAATGTTTATATTTTCATGTTTTAAGCTTACGTTTATTTCTTGTTTTTACGTTTCGTATCTTCGGTGTTGTTACTAAACTTCGTAACTAATGTTGTTACATGTGGTTTTAAGTCTCCAGGGAATTTCCCCAGCCAGCAATCGTGTCTTACTTAAGTCTCGTTTGGGTGGTGCAGACGGCGAACTTCAAATCAACCCTCAAGTTTTCTTGACATGAACAAACAATAATAAGGTCTACATATTCACGTGATGCGCTAGAAAAAAAAATTAAAGTTCCCCGATTCAGATTTTGCAATCTTTGGGGTAGATGATGTTAAGGTCATCTGCTTCTATGGCCAACGGAACAAGCAGGGTGTCATGTGGCCAGCACGACTAACCGCCTTTACTTTCCCCCCAACTAAAGTCTATATCCCAAGTCTTCACTTAGATTAGAATCCAGGACCCCAGGTTCGGAAGCCGAGCTCTCACACACACACCACGCACCCACACTTATCATTATTCTTCAGGCACTAAAACAATGTCTTAGTTTTGTAGCCTTAGTCTTTGCCATACACTCAAATAGATTGGTTTGTACCGATGGCAGGCAGCCTTGGTCCTTGAAATACACGTTTTATAAAAAGTGAAACAATCCTAGCAAAGACAGACAGGTGCCGACCCCTCCCCCATATGTGTTAGAAGAAGACAGTTTATCAATACATGTTTAACAAATATGTTCATCACTAGTTCAGAAAGGATGTTGGGTTCAAATCTATAATATATTTAGATAATATCCTTTATCCAAACTGCCCTGAATGCTACTACTAGGTCAGGGGTCGGCAACCTTTCGAGTCGGAAGAGCCAAAAATTACAATTTACAAAATTTCGAAGTCTTTAAAGAGCCGAATTGGGTTTTTTTTGCCAACTATAAATAGTTCTCACCAATGATTTTTTTAAATATATAAGTAGTGTTTTTCACAACAAATTACATTATATATATATATATATATATATATATATATATATATATATATATATATATATATATATATATATATATATATATATATATATATATATATATATATATGGCCGTTACATAAATGGCTAGTCCTGCACGGCTAGCCTGGTATTGAAAAGGAAAATGGCGGCAGTCTTAGTGTACGCGGCCTCTTGCCGCGAGTCTGACCCACCCGTCAGAAAGGCCGGTGAGAGGGAGCTCTTGTTCACTTTTGCTGGCCTAGAGTTCCAAGAGCCGAAGGCTCAACTCTACCTGACAGTTTAAGAAGAAGAAGATATATGGCATTATTAGATAATTATTTTTTATTTCGGTAACAACTAAAAAAGTTAAACGTTTATTTGACATCATTGACTTGTACTTCAATACCAAACAATGAAGCAAACAAATTCAATGCGAGCGTTAAGCTTTGCATGGTTTTAGAAAGTTTAGATACATTTGGCTCATACATGTTTGTGTTTGTTTTTGTTGCAAACACGACTCTAAATGCTTAATTGTTAGTTGGCTTCTTACATTACTTTTAAATTCATGCAAGAGAACGCTTGCTCGCACGAATCGATATATGTTCAGCTCCTAATGTCAACTTCTTCAACTCACTGTAGCAATCTGAAAGATTATTCCATGCGCCGAATCAACTGGCGGCATTCCTTAAAGTTGTCCACTTTTGTTGCGTTACGTACTTACATTTCTGGACCTCCAACTGTTGAGATGGTGTACTAGGAATGCTGGAATAGTTTTGTTGGTTTCGAATTGCTCAAATCTGTCAAGAAATTATTCTTTGATTTTTTTATAACTGTGCTGAAGTAATTCGTGTCAAAAGTTGCACTGATTTTATCATAAAGTAAAATGTGTGCAACTATTTGTCGTTCTCTAATTCGATGTGATAAATGCCTTTTGCATTTAGAAATAAATTTATCTCGTTCAAGCACAAAAGCAAAACGTTTCATCACCATACTTTTGGAAAATCATGGCACTTTATTGGGAAGAAGGAGGTCGAAATACTGAGTCTCCATTTCGTTTAAGTGGTAGAGTGCTTTTGACCTCATCTATTTAGGTTGAAATCGTTTTGGGCACAAAGCATTTCTTGGTGCAATATTCAGTGAAACGTAAGAATTTCTTGGTTTATTTTGCTCATACAAATCGTTGTTGCTCTTTTATTTTTTACTCTCATATTCTGTCATTTGCTATTTAAATGATTTTATTAAATTCGATCTTATTGTCTTCAAGTTATATTTTTTACGGCATTCGCCATATCGTCCCCTCTATTTTGTCACGAAAGCAGTAGCAATCCTAGAAGTTCTTTTTTTAGACCTTGGGAAGACATATACTTGACAAAATGGGCAACTTGTGCCGTGTCTTTGAGTCCCAATATTAATCTATAGCAAGTGATACGGCAGAAAAATAGTTGAATATCTTCCACCTGCAAATAAGTTACATTTGAAGACGTTTTAGCTATACTGTTTTGTACAGTTTCAGCGGATAGCGGCCAATATTTGATTTTTTTTCAATATTTCTAGTTTGTTTTTTTAAATCATAAAACAGTTCTTCAGATGCATGTAGGAAGCAGTTTTTGACATACTTATGTATGAGTTAATGGTTTTCCTTTTTGTGCGATTTCTAGTGGTGCCGCACAGCTTGCCAGAAGAGCATTATTTGTAGATTGCTTCTAACTTTGAGAAGATAACTTATTTACAAACAAACTACATGGTACTACAACAACAAACTATACGTCACAGTCAAAGCACGTAATTAAGATGCCAATTTGTCTTGCGTCAAAGTGAATTAAAACCTACATAGAAACATTCGACGACGGCTTCAGGCGGACTGACAACAGTGACGACGCGTGTAATGGGGGGAGGGGTGTGGTGAAAAGCGAGTACAAGTGGTTGAGAGATGGAATGGGTGCCTAATATTTCGTTAAAGATTCAGAACTATTTAAAAAATGTTTCGAAACAATAAATAATATTTGTGTATGGAACTAAGGAGCCACAGCTTCACACCCAAAGAGCCGCATGTGGCTCGCGAGCCGCAGGTTGCCAACCCCGGTACTAGGTCATGGAGTATTTAATTTAATTTAACTAGTGAGTGTGTAAATAGATATGTGAGTGTAGAAATAGACTAGCGAGTGTGTAAATAGATACGTGAGTGTAGAAATAGACTAGTGAGTGTGTAAATAGATATGTGAGTGTAGAAATAGACTAGCGAGTGTGTGAATAGATATGTGATTGTAGAAATAGACTAGCGAGTGTGTGAATAAATATGTGAGTGTAGAAATAGACTAGCGAGTGTGTAAATAGATACGTGAGTGTAGAAATAGACTAGTGAGTGTGTAAATAGATATGTGAGTGTAGAAATAGACAAGCGAGTGTGTGAATAGATATGTGAGTGTAGAAATAGACTAGCGAGTGTGTGAATAAATATGTGAGTGTAGAAATAGACTAGCGAGTGTGTAAATAGATACGTGAGTGTAGAAATAGACTAGTGAGTGTGTAAATAGATATGTGAGTGTAGAAATAGACAAGTTGAAACTTAAATATAGAGCAGTGAAAGCACAGATACCGGGTGATCATTAAGCGGATGTAAATATGATGTAATCATATGACAAATGTGAACCCTCTGGCGTTCCCTGAACACGATGCCAAATGTAGGCTTCACGAGCGCGCAAGTGCAGAGCACAATGCAGGAAGGGGATGTGGGGGAGACAGGTTTATGGCGTCATAATCCTCGCTCCCATCCATGGAAGACAAATATACCATGGGTTCTAAACCTTTTTTTGCTTAGGGATCTTCCAAGTCTCACGTTAATCCACTGGAAGTAATTCGGACAAAAGTCTGGCTATTTCTGATATAATGGTACTTTGAATTCAGCATTTTTTGTACGTATAGTAGAAATATGTAAGAATGGTTCTAACACGTTGAAAGAACGTAACCAGTAAGAGTTATAACGGGCAGCATCATCGATGGACAGTTGAACTACTTTGAGAACTTGATGTAACGATGAGAGCAACCAATGTTTCCCACTCCTTTCGTCACAGGTTATTGGTATTCTCAAGAGACAGACCAACATTTCTTATATCTGTCTATCTGTCTATCTGTCTGTCTGTCTGTCTGTCGGTCGGTCGGTCGGTCAGTCTGTCAGTCAGTCAGCCAGTCTGTCTGTCTGTCTGTCAGTCTGTCTGTCTATCTATCTATCCATCCATCTATCCATCCATCCATCTATCTATCTATCTATCTATCTATCTATAAAGCTTGAGTCGAAACTGAGAATAAAGAATCGTTTTTGGTAAATTTAACCGCTGCGGTTTCGATCGTGAGAAGCGTTTAGTTGTTATAGGCATACAGAAAGTAGTTACTGATTCAATTGTCTCCTTTATTCGTCTGTGATATGTTATCCAGTAAGTAGGTATATGAACCAGGGCTCTTATTATATACTAGTCGACCCATGCCGCTATTTAGTGACGGGTGATTTGCCTGTACGGCAGTGCTGAACAACTGAAGAGAACAGCTCAATTTTTCCTTGGCACAGTCTGCAAAAGAGGTGACAGCTCAGCAGCAATGAAGCTGTCTAGAAGAAGAAGAAGTAAAGGGTGAACACTTCCTAAAAGAACCAGTTGTCCGAATGGGGTGGGTCTGGACAAACGACTTTGAGTGAATGAAAAAGAAGGAACTCTGGAGAGAACAACATATTATTGTCTATGACTGAAAACAGGTTTTGGAAGATACAGGCATGTCTTTTTGAACGTTTGGCCTTGGGCTTTATAAATTGTCATGGCAACGGCTAATCTAACAGGGAATTGTGCGTAGAGGTAAAAGGCAAATTTGAAAATGGTGGAGTCAGGGATATCCGGGAAAAAGGACACTTTGTGAGGTAGCAGCTGAGATAGTTTTACACTCCAGTACCTTGCGGTGAATGCAATCGCTAAATAGTAGGTAGAGTCGTTGACCCGGATTGTAAACTCGAGGAGGGTCATGCGGACGTTCTCGGAAGTGAATAGTGATAGTAGCGGGAAGTATTTCAGACAACGCCACAATTTCTGCCTTGCCACCATAAACGCCAGAAGTATTCATGTAGGCAGCGTATTGTCGAGCAGAGTGTATGACTGTGCTTCCGTGAGTAAGAATAACGGACAGGGTGTCGCCATAGTTATCCCAATGTTCGCAAACAAATCCTACAGCCATCTTGCGAAGTTCGAGAGCAACAGTTTCGTCGATAACATTTTCCAGAAATATGCGACTGATAGTAATACACAGTTACCTGATGCAGGAGTTTAGACTACATTGAAAAACTCCACGACATGTATGTGAAGCCATGGTTAGGAAACGAAGGGCAATACGAAGGAGCTTAATCAAAACGAAGCAACATAAAAAATATGTAACTATTTTAATGACACCAGATAGTGACGTGTGCAAAAAACACACACATAAAATGTAGTCAAATAGAGAATGTATAAAGAGAAAAATTACTTGTTCTCTCCCCCCCCCCCCCAAAAACTTTTTGGTTTTCTGAGCCGTGCGCTCTATCGAGGCGAAAGTTACGTGGGGTAACTCTAGTCCGACTTGCATAAGTGAAAGAGTTATCCTTCCATGACTTTATCGTGGTGTAACGCATTGTTTGGCCATGATGAGAATTATATATAGAGAGAAGATGTATAATATATAATAATATATATAGTAACAATTTGCTCTATTGTTGTAACTTGTATGTTGTACAGTTCCAACAGTCAACATAACTCTATCTATCTGTCAGTTAAAGAAGTGGTCAACAAGTTGTTGCATAAATCTAAACTTGGAAGAACGGAGTCCTAGGTTTCAAAAAGAATTTGGAAAAAAACAACTTTTCTAACCTTGAGATCAATTTCGCAAGAAAGGAAGGGGAGAAAGGGGGGTTGTCAAAAATGTGGGGGGGATGAAAGTGTGTGGAGAGGGGGAACTCTGTAATGGCGGATCGATGTTTGCTTTAGAAGGAAAGTCCCTAGGTCGAGTGAGCATTGTGATAAGCACTCAATCAGTTCGTCCACTGAGACTAGTGAACTTTGAATGACCTTCTCTAACGACATTTCTCATACACAAGATGGACTCCGACCGCCATCTTGTTTCCCGACGTTCAAAACACACATACGTGCTTCCGGCTAAAATCTAACATGACCAACTGAAACTTGAAATTTTATGTGAGTTTTATTTGTAGATCACATTAAATAGATAGATAGATAGATATAGATATAGATAGATGGATAGATAGATAGGTAAATAGATTAAAGTTAAACATATATATATATATATATAGAGAGAGAGAGAGAGAGAGATAGATAGATAGATAGATAGATAGATAGATAGACAGATAGATAAACTCAGACCTAGGCTATCCAACAACACACATTAACAACTAGATCTAGTGAACTATGAACTCATTGGCTTTACGCCTGAATTATTTACCAAGGTAGCTGTGCACCATGTTAAAGGCGATTTTCTACAAGCAATCAAACACAAACCCTGGATCATGTCTCTGTAACGG
Source organism: Biomphalaria sudanica (assembly GCA_036873155.1). Taxonomy (NCBI): domain Eukaryota; kingdom Metazoa; phylum Mollusca; class Gastropoda; family Planorbidae; genus Biomphalaria; species Biomphalaria sudanica. The sequence goes on from JAZGLO010006660.1 coordinate 1,171,565, forward strand.
AAAACCTTTAGGGAATAAATATTGGCTAGTAAAAATCGTTGTCCATTTGAGTTATTTCACGTCTTGAACAAATGTATCTCGTAAATATTTTTCTCTGCAGTTCTCATCGAAAGGACAACATAGTTAAGTGCCTAATAGCTGTGTAAGAGTGCTGCCATTGATAGGAGATGAGTGGATGGAATATATGGTCAGCTTATTACGTTTGGTGGAAGGACACGAAAAAGGAGAACTGATATATTTGATCAGCTTGGTGAAGAACGCTGTTCTGATGGCATTAATTTTATTCACGAAACATGTGTGGCGAAGTGAAAAAAATTTATCAAGGGGGATGAGTTCGAATCTCAGCTTTGTAAGAGTGCTAGCTGACATTAAAAAAAAAGGAGAGGGGCGAAATTGGAAAATATGAGCTTTGTAGATGCTTGGTGGCAGAGTGATAGAGCACTTGGCTTCTGACCAGGAGTCTCGGGTTCGAATCCCATTAAAGGCTCAAATTTTGAATTTCGAGATTTTTAGAACTTACCAGGAGTTTACCCAACTCTAATGGGTACCTCACTTTGTAGTGGAAAGTAAAGACGGTTGGTAGTTGTGCTGGTGGGTAGCACCCTTTACAGCATCTGGCTACATAACAGCCTTTACAGCATCTGGCTACATAACAGCCTTTACATCATCTGGCTACATAACACCCTTTACAGTATCTGGCTACATAACACCCTTTACAGCATCTGGCTACATAACACCCTTTACAGTATCGGGCTAATTAACAGCCTTTAGAGCATCCGGCTACATAACAGACTTAACAGTATCTGACTACATAACATCCTTACAACATCAGCCTGACAAATCACATGATCTGACTTGGGTACTTAACATTCTACTGTTTAATGACCTTATTACGTTTGGTTGGGTGTACAAGAAAAAAAGATAGAGCTGATATTTAGACTTTGTATAAAGAATGCCTGATGACTTAAGTACATATCATATTATCACGAAGGCTGGAGTTTAAATTCCGACTCAAGCTGGCTGTAATGGAAAGGAAAGTTCCCCTTGTGGTCTATAGGGCAGATGATGTAAATGGCATCTGTTTCTGTGGCCTACGGTTAACAAGGGTGTCATGTGGCCAGCACAATCACCAACCGCCTTTACTTTTCCCCAACTAATGTCAGGTACCCATTAGAGCTGGGTGGACTCAGAAGCGCCTGAAGATCCCAAAATAAAAAATTCCAGTCTTCACGAGGATTCGAGGCCAGGGTCCCCGGTTCGGAAGCCAAGCGCTTTGCCGCATAGCCACCGCGCTGTAAAAAGTCCTTTATATTATATGTAACAAATGTTACTTATATTATTATCTGTAAAATAAAGTCTTATCAGTCGTTTTCAAACTAAATGTCCTACGTCTTGTTGACACAAAGTCCTACATAATGTCCTACAGCTGCCTTTTGTTCAGCCCTCACCTTTGGCACGAACTTGTAAATCATCTTTTTCAGATCGAAGAGACGGCTGTCGATTCGATGAACCTTATAACTTGTGTGTGTGTGTGTGTGTGTGTGGGAGAGAGAGAGAGAGTTAGGGGAGGGGATATCTGTGATGTCTAGAAAAACAAGTGTCCTAACTCAACTCATTCGTGATGAAGAAAAGAAAATTCGGAACCATAAGTTTCCATGATTGCATCCCGCTTTAGATCTAACAATGGGCTTATGGGCTTAAGATTTAGAATAATAAACTTATCAAGATATTGTCTTCCTGTCCATAGACCAGGGAATACTGCAGCATTTTACTAGGATACAAGGGCCCAGCTGTGACCTACAAATTTCATCGTATACAAAGTAGACAAAGCAGTTGTCAATGTAAACCAACCCTATTTATTTTCAAGCTACACATACTATTTTGGAAATTTTCATGATTAACTAGACTCAAGGCTTAGGACAATTACGAAGAAGAAGAATCATGACAAACATGAATAAATATCAATCTTTTTTTTTTTTTGGTATATCCGGTGTACAAAAATAAATGAAGTATTAGGCTAATTTTTAAAGAAATTACATAATCTTTGTGCACTTTTAAAGCCTCCACGTCTTATGGAAACAACACATTACAGATTAATTAGGTAATTTTCTTCAACCCCCGTTCTCTACAAGGGTTCATTTTCAACCAGTTAGTGACCCTTTTGGTCCGGACCGAGTTTTCAGGACTGTGCCTGTAATAGATGTGCTCATAACCTTGGCGCTATCAATATGTTTCGCTTGAGACCTGATCTAATCAATAAAAACTTTGATTGATATGTATTTATAGATCTAGATTAGCGTGCTGGGTCCCTTGCATTGGTTCTCTTCCTTACAAGTTGTTTGTTTTGTATTACTTGACGCCCCATTTTTTAATGGAGTTCTTTATTTCAGGTAAATCATGGCGATACAACTAGCTGTCTCTTTGGGGGAAGTTTAATTATTCTGAAGTTGACGTCAGGAAATAAGTGTGCGTCATACAGGCACGTGTGTGTGTGTGTGTTTATTGCGAACATTTTTCATCCGGGTAGTCATCTCTTCGTATTTTGTTATTTTTTATCTCTGTAGTTTGAGAATCAAAGGGAGTTAACTAGACGAAATTGGAGGAGATAATGCGCAGGCGTAGGTGGAAGCAAAGAGCTTTAAAAACAAGAAACAAAAAAATCAGGAGGGGATACTTACGTGGGGAGAGGGAGGGAGGGGGGGGGGCTACTGTAGTGGCCTTTAGGAAGATGCTCGATTGAATACAGATCTCACTACTCCATAACTCTTTCTCTCCGTAATCAACGTGGAATCAACGCTGGTATCGTCAGTCAGGTGAGAAAGAGTTAACAGGATCGTTGTTGTGCTACAAGGGCCATGCGAAATCAAACGTTATAGAAAGCTTCACCCCTGAACTGTGACGTAGCAGCATGTGGGCTGTGGGGACCAATCGCTCTTTGCCACGTCTTACAAGCCTGTGACGTGGAACCACGCTATTGGTCTAAACTACCCGCATGTAATCATAATGATAAAGAACTGCGACGTTGCAGCATGTGGGCTGTGGGGACCAATCGCTCTCTGCCACGTTTTACAAGCCTGTGACGATGAACCCACATGTTGTGACGTTGCAGCTCAGCGTTCAGGCCATCTATAACGCATAGTCTCGGGCCATAGGGGGTAACATGATGTACACGGGCTCAGCAGAGCATCACAATAACCGGTCACATTTAGATTGAGGACAAGTTTTTGGCAAAGTTCCAGAAATATCAATCCTCAGAAGGAAAAAGCAATTTGACCTTAGAGGGTGTGACCATCGCTTATTTTTTGAAGCCTAAGGAGTAATTGGTTTATGAAGGTTTTCTTTCAAAACGAGGCCGTTAGTTCTGAAACAAAGAATGTTAGTTTTCGGAATAAGGTAGATTCTGGCTTTACCAAGTGATGTCAACAAGTAAATCACGCCAAGGGCCGGTCTTTGATGGTTGGAGGCAAAAAGAATATGGTAGACCCAAATGATAAAATAAGAGGTATTGGATTCAAATATCGATATAGATGTTTAATTTAGGGACGTTTAGGACCCTCCTAACCCTAACTCAACTCTAATCGGCTCACATTAACTCATATTTGTTTGGGAAGGTACATGCGGTTGGTCGTTGTGCTGACCTTAGGAGACCCTTGTGAGCCTTCGGACATAGAAACAGATAAACTTCACTAAACTTAGGAAGCCTTCAGGACAGAAGACTCAAAAGTAAAGTAGCATAATCTTCAAATACAAAAACAAAATCTAATAAAATACTCTGAAAGACACAAAAATAAAGGCACATTCCTCGTTCCATATGCTAGGACAAATTTGTACAAATACTCCTTCTTCCCTAGTGCTATTAGAGCATGGAATGGGTTGCCTGAGCTAGCCAGAAAAACCAGTGACTTGGCAGAATTTAAGTCAATGGTTAATATGCATGACTAAATGCATGACGCGTAGGACGTAATCATCTTCTTTTTTGAAGTAACGTCTGTATTATATAAGATAAGAAGATAAGAAACAGATAAACTTCACATCATCCGCCCTATGGATGACAAGGTCTGAAAAGTGTATTTACTTTAATTTATATCATATATATGTTAAATTATGTATCTAGCAATTATCTTCCTTAGTGTAACATGTAACAAAACATGTACAATTGTAACATTCTATTAGTAGATTCTAGAAACTAGACTTCTGAAAGTCTCAGATATATTTCTGTAGCACAACGCCGAAAGCTAGCGGCAGACAATCTATCTGTGTTATGGCCCTTTGACTGCGTGTCTCTCGGACTTGTCAGATTGTCTTCCTTGGTCAATACCGTCAATAGTGATGACCCAAGGGAAATAGCCATATCACCATCTCTACTACTGGTCAGTTACACCAAAAGTTCATCGGTAACTGTCCATAATTCTGGCCAGACTAAATCAGTCCTACGTGATTTCTTTTGCCTTTTTAAAATCTTAGTTTAGACTACAAAGCAAGACAAGGGAAGACCACTTGGTAAAGCTTAATGATTTAATTTAAAAATACACACACATACACACACAATATTATACATCATTTTTGTTACGATGATTAGAAATTTCAATAATAATCAAGTTTCTATATTGGGTACAATTCTAATTACTTACTTAGACTTAGGCCCTCCCGCGCCGTTCGACGCATTGGGCGGCAAGCTGTCTCTATAACGATCTGTCATTGGCAATGTCTGAAGCCTCCTCCCACCTGGTGTCCACTGTTCTAAGGCCCGCCATGAAAAGTGTGGCGCCAAGTTATACGAGGACGTCCCTGTTTGCGCTTTCCTCGTATTGGCCTCCATGTCATCTCAAATCTTTGCATGCGTAGTTCATTTTGTCGGAGAACATGTCCCGTAATTCTCATGCGACGCTCTATCACAACCTCACTAAGAGTTCGACTCCCAGTTCGGCAAAGGATTTCCTTATTTGAGACCCGATTTAGATAACTGACTCCCAAAATCCGTCTCAGATATTTTTGTTGAGCCACATTTAGTCTTTATGATTATGATTACAATTATAGATATTATGATTATAGAGAATAACAATGGTTACAAAGACAGTTTGTGTTTCCACACAAACTCAAAATCGGCCCCCAAAGTGGTCCATCCAGGCAGTTAAAAAGGAAGGTTTCAATATTTTCAGAAAGTATATCAAAATTGAAATTCTATCAAAAGCAAATGACAGAGAAGAATGGAGAAAGAATGTTGACCGATTTTGTGTGCTGCCCCAACGATCTCGCAGACCATGGTATAGGAGAAAGTAAATTAGTTAATTTGATGTAAACTTGGCCTAACTGATGATACATAAAGAGTATCTTATTGGGTTAGATGTAAACTTGGCCTAACTGATGATATATAATTAGTATCTTATTGATCTTATTGTTTTGTTTAGGTTCTATCTCTTATTCGAACACTCAAGAAAAAAAAAATTTCCGTTAAAAAAAATACTTTAGTTAGGTGTCCTATGGAAATTCCCTGGCACTGCAGTTCACACGATAATATCAAAAACTACTTATTAATTGTTTTAAATTGTGTTCCACTTATATACATACCTGTTTCATTTTTTTTCTTTAAAAAAAGTAAGGTTTAATAGTATTAATAGTGAATAGTTGTAAAAATGGTGTATTTACTATGAAAAAACTGCTTGCATAGTTGATTATAAAAATTAAATTTTTCGCTTTCAGAATAGAAAAAAGTAGCCGTTGCATCAGAACTTTGAATTGTCAAAAAGATCATGATGTCGGATTTTCAATATCTTTTCTAGTTTACACGATCTAAACAGGACAGACGGACGGACAGACAGACCACACAAAACTAATAGCGTCTATTCCCCTTTCGTAGGCCGCTAAAAATGACAAATTTTCCAAAATTAAATTACTGTTCACAAACGAAAGGCACAATAATAGAAATGTGGCGGTTTTTATAATATAATTATTTAAAAATTGCTTGGGCCGCCCAAGACCTACAGAGATGTCTGCAAGCGAGACATAAAAACCAAAGGCATCAACCAAAGTATGTAGGATGAAATAGCCCAAGCCCGGACAGCATGGAGAGTAAAAGAAAACGAAGCTGCCTCAGTCAAGCGAAACAAAAATAAAGCGGCCCTGTCAGCAAGCCCTAGGACAGATGCATAGCAACGCACGAACTGTGGAAAACTCTGCCGTTCCAGAATTGGCTTGATCAGTCACTCCAGATTCTGCCCCGACTTAAGATAAAGTCAAAGCCAGTGACTCACCTGGGCGCATCAATTGTCTTCCGAGACAGAAGGAGCCATACAAATATATCAACAAAGTACTATATACAATACTTACAATACCATATCATTGCCATTAAAACCTAAAATAACAGTATTTTAGATTTCTTTTTTAACTTTGCACTAGTGAATTACATTTTCGCCAATTAGGTGGAGCATGCCTAGGTTGAGACTGATCTCGAAAATGGCCTTAAAGATTTTCCTAGTTAATATCTCCTTGAGAAAACAACTTCACATGGAAAAGCTCTGTTTCCACCGCTATAAGTTTTTTTAAGAACATTAGCATCTTAAAATTAAAGTGAACTTTTTTATTTTGAACACAGGGGGCGCTGTGGTCGAATGGTTAAGCGCTTGGCTGCCGAACCTGAGGTCATGGGTTCGAATCTCGGCGAAGAGAGGGATTTGAATTTCGGAATTTTTAAGACGCCTCTGAGTCCACCCAACTCTAATGGGTGCCTGACTTTAGTTGGAAAGTAAAGGCGATTGGTCGTTTTGCTGGCCACATAACACCCTGCCCTTTTGCCAAAGACACAGATGACCTTAGCATCATCTGCCCGAGAGATCACAAGGTCTGAAAGGGGAAACTTTTCTTTTTGTTTTACAATGGCGTTTCCCGCATGTATTCAGAGGGTGGAACAAATCGATATACGTTCAACAATATTTTCAACACCGTCTTATGTAGAAATCATCAACTGGACAGCTAGAGTTCATTTATGGCTAAAAATATAACAAAAAAACACAACAATTTATTAATACACAATATCGAAACTATATTTTTAACTATATCAAGTTTTCTAGAAGAGACTACAGTCATTTAATGCAGAAACTTCACATATTTTATATCACCAAACAAAAATTGTCTGTATTCTTAAAAGATTTATGCATGGGCGTAAAAGTTTTTTTTTTTTTCGGAAAATAAAAGAAAGGAAATTTGGGCGGGGTTGTTAAAAGTAAATGTGTAGAATCATTCATTAGTTATCATGAAAGGCATCAGCTTCACAAAGCAAGAGTTGTCTTTATATAAATACATTCGGTTTTACTTTTTTTTTCTCTTAATCCGATCGTTTGTATGTTATTTTTACGAATATTAAAGATCTATAATTAAAAGATTTAAAATAAAATGAACTAGATTTCTATAAATGTCAGTTCTCATCGAATAAATGTCGTATAATACCTCCTTATTTTTCTCTGATTGAGGGCGTGGTTAGCTTGTCAGAGTTTGGCGTCATGACCATGGCTAAAAGGAGAAGGGGCACAATAAAAAAAATGATGTTATATATGTATTTGTATATGTGTGTGTGTATATATATATATATATATATATATATATATATATATATATATATATATGTGTGTGCGTGTATGTGTGTGTGTGTATGTGTCCTTTTATTTGTGTAAATTGTAATTTTATTATGCAGATATGCTTAACCAAATAATAAAACTGTAAAAAATGCTTATAATAAACATAAATCAATATATTATCTGTTGCATGTATAAACTATATATTTAAATCAAAATGTATGAATTAAATGTTTATTAAACGTAGTCCATTAAAAAAAATATAGATTAAAATGCGAGCTAACAAAAATTCGTATTGAACACATTATATTCCCATTGCAAGTATGCTCCAATTAAGACAACATAAAGCAAAACTTCTTCTCGGATCTAAATTCTTAAAAATTAAAGCAGACACAGTTATCAAGCTAGGCGACCTCAATGACAGAGTGGCATCTGACTGGAAAACCTAGAGAAATTCTCTAGGCAGTCGCGGCATTGGTCACCACAACAGCAATGGCATATCCTTATTAGAAATGTGTGCGACCCACAAGCTGACTGTAACAAATACGCCTTTCCAGTTACCACACAGAAAAGAGACATCGTGGATGCATCTCAGATCCATGTACTGGCATCAAATAGACCTTATCGTTGTCAGACAGTCAGACAGACAAGAAGGCAAATTCACATAAGCTTATCATCGCTTATAGTTATCCTAGTTGAAAAAAAATGCATTAAACAACATAGGCGGCCCCAGGAAAACAAAGCATGCAAATCACCTAGATGTTGGTTAAGCTCACAAACCCGTACATCAAGTAAGTGCTCATCAATAAACTAGATATTCAAATAAAATCAATGCACTTGAACAAAGACGTGGGGAACTGCTGAAATAAATTGAAAGGGCTATGTGTACTCTATGCAGTGGCGTAGTAAAGGTACCAGTGGGCCTGGGTTCAAGAACATCATGTTGGGCCCCCCTCCAGCCAATAAGACAAATTTAGTGTGAGACAAAAGAGTAATCTTAGTGTAAAGACCTTCCCATGTAAAGATCGTACCTTTTTTTAAGTAAGTAATTATGTCATAACGTTTGATTCAGTTAGGACTGCATATAAGTAATAGTGTCTTAAAAGTCAATGTTTTTACAACTTCTTAACAGAGTTCAACGACTGAAAAGTGTTTCTAATGAACGAACAAATGTTCTTCCTAAGTTCTAATTTGGGCCCCAACCCCCATCTGGCCAAGAATCATGGGCCCAAGTGTAATGATCTTCTTCGCGCCATGGTTGCTAGCCCACAGCTGTGGGCCTCTACTGGTCGAGGGCTTGGTTTCATTGAACCCCCTAGCGCCATGGATGCTACGCCACTGACTCTTTGGCTAGCAGTGTCCTCGGTCAGCCCAAAAAGCAAGCATCAAGATTGATATGGCGAAAACAACGTACAAATAAAAAAAAATTTAACACAGAAGCAGCATTGCTACAAGTCCCTTAAGTGCAATTTAGCTTGCCCCAAATCAGAGAACGCTACACTTAGGCCAAAAAAGATGTCCTGCAAAAAAAGCGAAATCTCATGAAGGAGTTGTGGATTAGAAACAAAAAAAAAAAACGGAGGAATTTCAGACTTACGCAGGCACAACAAAAAAAAAAGTGTTATTCGCTGGGCAGAGCACTTCATCCCCGTCCACAACTGCCCATCAAGTCCCCTATCAAAAATTTACTTGATGATTCTCCCCTGCCCAATGAGGTAGTAAATGCAATATCCAATCTCTTAAGGCACCAGGGTTAGAATCCATCCCGACTGAAATATGCGCACTAGGCAGTTCTGAACTGACAGCTGAACTAACAGAGACCTACGAGACAATAAGGGAACGAAAGAAACTACCCCAGCACTTCAAAGACGTCTCCATTATGCATCTCTACAATAGGAAGAGACATAGTTATGCTATAACAATCGTGGCATATCCCTCCAATCCATTGCTGGCCAAATCCTGGCTAGGATGCTGCTAAACAGACTAAGTCCATCACTACCTAGAAGCTGGCTTACTTCCGGAGAGTCAATGCGGCTTCAGGCAGAGTACAGACACTGTTGACGCAATCTTGTCAGTCCGCCAACTCCAGGAAAAGGTAGAGATCAAAATTTAAATCTTTATAGAATTGACCAAAGCATTTGATAACATCAGTCGTGAAGGTCTTTGGCAAATCATGTCCAAATTTTACTGCCCGGATAAATTCATAGCAATGGTGCGCCAATTTCTTGATGACATGCACGCAAGAGTCCAAAACAACGGAGACTACTCTAAGCCTTTTCTTGTCTCAAATGGAGTGAAGCAGGGCAGTGTGCTGGTTTCAACACTATTCGGCTTAATGTTCACCGCCATGTTGAAAGATGCTTTTAGCGTAATAAGCGTTGATGCTGACATACAAATCGCACCGACTGCGAGTCATTTAATGGTCATAGGTAAAGAAAAAAATAAACATCACTGCATCAGAGACCTGCTATTCGCAGATGAATGTGTCCTAAATGCCTCAAAACGAAAAAGACTTTAAAAGAGCTTTTTCCTATTCTCCAACGCCTGCAAAAATTTTGGCCCTAGCATTAATGTAAAAAAGACAGAAATGCTGCACCAACCTCCTCAAAATAAATCTTATTTTATATAATACAGACGCTACTTCAAAAAAAGAGGATGACGTCATACGCATGATACGCGCCAATGCATATGTCACTGAACCAGACATTCTCATAGATGACCAAAAAGCTAGCAAATGTTAAAAGTTTGCCTATTTAGGAAGTACCAGTTAATGCCAACCTAGATGACAAAGTAGACCTACGTGTTGCACGAGCCAGCGCTACCTTGGGCAGACTTTAAGGACAAAAATAGCAACGGAGAGGACTCAGCATTTTTACAAAACTGAAAGTCTACAGTACTATTATTGTCCGTTTACTTGTTAAATGCATCAAGTCCTTGACCTCAGGGGCGTAACTAGGGATTTGGGGGCCCGGGGGGATTGACCTCTTTGGGGGCCCTTGCATTTTGACATTCGACATATGACATGGGATAACGTACGCAAAAATATATACGCCCCAAATCAAATTGGTTCAGTATATCAGTAAACTTAACAAAAAGTAATCAAGACTCTTTTAATGAATAATACCTTTGTTTATTAGTTAATGCACAAGTGACAAATCTAAATTGATATCGCTTCACGTCGTGCATTCTGTTCAGCAAAGACATCTATAACATCAACTACATCGGTACTTTCTAGTATTTGTGACTTCACTGACATTAAAGCCATGATAAGCCTTTCTTGTGTCATTGTGCTCCTGAGATAAGTTTGAGCACACGTAATTACCATATATGTCTATTGGTGATTGTATTACTGGTTTGTTGATGAAAAGTGCTCGTGCATCAATGAATTCATTAAAAAAGCGATTTGCCATTTATTTCATCATACAAACAGGAAAAGTAGCACAGTTTGTCATAAGCAGGTCTTCATCTAACAGCTGTCTTGGTTCAAGAAGAAACCCAAAGGTATCCATTTTCTTTCCAGCCTTTGAAATCTGTCCAGCACTTCTGTCGCAACACGTTTGAATTACAGTTCTATTGACAGTCCTACATTAGAACTCAACTTCCCATCAAGTCTTTTCTTTCTTCTGGTTGTTTTGATTACAGAGAATCCATAGTATTCACTACCTTCTTTTGCTTTTTCGATGGATTGGGTTTTTGTCAGTTTCTCATCATTTTGCAGAAAGCATGAAAGGGTACTAATTTCTTTAGCAGCTTCCCGTATATGCAGTCCAGACTTTTGTAGTTTCTTCTGAACTATATTAATTGGGCGCAAGAGCTTTGACCAGAATTGAAGATAGGCAAAAATTCTTAATTTTCCACTGCATGAAGAAGATTCTGTTCTAATATTATATGGTATTACGTTGTTGGTTGTTTATGTTTTCTGCGCAAGCAAAAGGATTCAGAGCATACAAAAGTGGGAAAGATCCATTTCTCGTTTTGCTCGAGTATAGAAATACTCCGATAAGTGGACTGCCGTATTCACCATCACAACTGCTGACAAGTAGAAGACTCAGGAAATCATTCCAAATGATCCCAAACTATTGAAACCATCGGTAGCTGAAAATGCAGAGACATTACTCAACGAACGACAGATGAAAAGCAAAGTGAAATACAATGCAAAAGCAAGACTACCTAAACATTATTCTGGCAGAAAGCAGTTGTCATAAAAAAAACATTCAGCACCCAGATCTTACATCATAAAGACAAACGGAAAAACATACAGAAGAAATCAACGCTTTTTGAATAAGAGTTTCGATGAAGACATCTCTGGGTACTATGATACCGATGGAGACAATGAACTGCAAACTGGTGGAACAAACGAAACAGACAGTTATAGACCAACGTCTAGAGAACGTGTTGTGCCAGTCAAGACAACCAGAAGTGGACGAATTGTTAAAGTTCCTAGTAAACAGGGCCGGCTTTAGGCCACTGCAGCCTATGCGGTCGCAGTGGGCCCCGCGCTTTCATAGGACCCGCGCTAATTCTAAGTGTACATTATTAAATTAAAAGGCAAAATATACGATAAAGTCCTGAACTTTTTTTGAATTTATTCAAATGTCCTGAAGAATAGAGGAAATTTACATTTTGGGATGCCTATAAATAAAAAGTGGCATTGCGAGCTTTCATTTGATAAAAATTTATTGCAAAGACGAAAGTAGGCCTATTTTCTAATTCAAAAAAAATAATATTGACATTATGCTCATCCCTACCTAGACTAGGCCCCGCGCGATCCGTTTCTCATAAGGCCCCGCAAATGCTAGCTAGGGCCGGCCCTGCTAGTAGATAGCACTCTTAGGAAGGGTATGATGATAACTTCAAAAGGAATGATGTGCTAATATTATATGATATTACGTCATTGTTTGTTGTTTATGTTTTGTGCGAAAGCAAAAGGATTAGATGGAAATAAAAATAGAGTTTCCATTGGATTGAGGAAAGATGAATAGAGGGGTAATAACTCGAGTGTGAAGTTTAATTCTGAAATTATAGACACCAAACCCGAATAATGGACTATTCTCGCATATTAAGAATAACTTTTGGATCTGTTATTCTCGATTCTGTACATTTTGCTTCAAGGTTAATTAGTGTAGCCATAAAATACTCGCCATTTAGATCTATTATTAGTAAAGGTAACAAGATACTTGGAATTCGCTGTATATCATCCAGTTTTATTCGTGGCAACAAAGTTTAAAATGTAAAACTAACTTTAAAAAAAACTTTGATCTCTGTGTGAAAAAATATTTTTAAACTGTCAACAAAGTCAACGTACTGATAGACCTAGATCTAGGTTTAGTTTTTGTGATAAATTTAATCCATAAATGTTGAAAAAAAAAAAGACACCCGTTGACACTATTTGTCAATCAAATATATTAATTTATGTAATTACAAATGAATTTCGGACACCCATCCATTCGGGGGCCCCCCTAGGTGGGAGCCCGGAGGGATTTTAAAATTCTCCCCCCCTCCCCCATCCCTTAGTTACGCCACTGCTTGACCTTATATTGCCGCTATTTCAAAAGGCTAATGGATTGTTTGGTGGCTGGAGAGATTCTGATGAAACCACGAGATGGTCTGTCATAATTTATGTCAACGTAAGAGGAGAGTGTTTTCCGAAGAGGGGAGACAAAAAGAACGTGTATTAGTTGTGAGTTGTATATCTTACTGTCATTATCATTTCACCTGTTTCTACATACATCTCAGGAGGCGCGGTGTCTGAGCGGTAAAGCGCTTGGCTCTCGAACCGGAGTCCTGGGTTCTAATCCTGGTGAAGACTGGGATTTTTATTTCGGGATCTTTGGGCGCCTCTGAGTCGACCCAGCTCTAATAAGTACCTGACATTAGTTGGGGAAAAGTAAAGGCGGTTGGTCGTTGTGCTGGTCACATGACACCCTCGTCAACCGTAGGCCATAGAAACAGATGACCTTTTACATCATCTGCCCTGAAGGTCATCAGGTCTGAAATGGGAACTTTAATTTACTTTACTACATACATACATCTCAGCACAATGTATCCCAATGTAAATACACATTATAATCAAGTGTATTTGTTCAGGTTTATTTAAAGTTGTATACCAAGAATTCAATACACCTACAGCCTACATCGATAAAGTTGTAGGCCTACTAGCTGTCTGAAGCAACACAACTGACCGGGACTGCCATTGTGTATTTTGCGTCATTAAACTAAAGAGTCGAGCCACCACAAATTAAGACATGTCCTGCGAATCTCATGCGACGATCAATCACTATTTCAGTCAATCTAAATATTGACTCTGTGCCATGAAATAACTAAATCTATCACAAAATTGCGTCTCAATAAAAAAATCTAGAAAATTGATAGACATACAAAATTTTATTTATTTTAAAGTTATCACATATTAGGGCTAAAAACTTTAAAGATTTATTTTTTTTTGCTGTTTATTAAGAAAACATTTTTAAAATATATATTTTTTCTCTAAAACCGTTAATTGTGAACGACAATAAAAACTTCGTTTCAATTAGTTACCTCCCTTGGGAAATTAGCGTAGCTTTTAGCTCCCTTTGCAGGTTGAGTCGAGAAAATGACGTTATTTTTGTGGTGGCTCGACTCTTTTATTTTAATGACGCAAAATACACAATGGCAGTCCCGGGGAGATTGGACTTGTTTTCTTTCCCAACTAAATGAAAACCCATCACCACGTTTAATTAAACCACCCAGAAATATGTCAATAATTATGAGACGTTTTAAATTGCTTCTTGGTGATGTCACACCTGGGGAAGTCCAAATTAAAAATTTGAAGGAAAGTATCTGACAAATTGATAAAACTAATGACTATCAATATAAAATATAGTTCATTTCTATCTTAAGTGTATTTTATATTGTAAAGTAGGGGTGGGCAAATTACGACCCGCGGGCCACATGCGGCCCGCAGAAGTGTTTTATCTAGCCCAAAAGAAATTTGGTGTTCCCACACATTACACATATAAAAATGCAAATATATTTAAATAAATAATTGTAAATATCCATAGATCTGCTGGCCTAGAAGAATATGGAATCTCAAAGAAGAAATAGTTAGGTTCATTGAAAGACATTGTGACTTTGTTACTAATATTTATAATGAAGAGTTGAAGACAGACTTCATGTTTATGATTTAGAATGTTACAATGTTATGCAAATTTAATGTATGTGCATCTTAAATCTTTTCAAACAAAGTTATTCCATTTCTCGAGGCAGAAAGTGAAATTTTATAATTTTCCTTAGCTGAAAGCTGAAACTATGTTTAGTGAAATGGATGAAAGTACAAGACTTATTTGGATTCCTTGATTGGGAAGTTTGAAAGCAAATTTTAAGACGTTAAGAACTTGGAACTAGTTTTCAATACCATCAGCTCACCATTTAATGCAGAAGCTGATTTAGCTCCAGAAGACATACCTCCAAGCAAATTATGAGCTGAAAGAGTAATTCCAGTGAGTTCTTCCACAGAAGTTTCATGACTGCCAAAAGCTGTATTCCCATACTTAAGAAAACTTTGCTGCGAAGCTTTCATATTATTTGGAATCTAATTCATCTATGAACACGCTGTATTTCGTTTGTTTGAAAATTGTGAAGTGTTAGAACAAGAACAAAACAACCAGTAAGCTTGTTCTACAGTTACAGAACATTATGCACGGATATAAACAGTTAAATGCTTCACATTAAGTACAACTGTACATTTGTGGTGAAATGTTGTGATGTAAAAAGACAATAACAAAATTGTAAAAAATATTCGTAAAATTAGTTCAAGAAATTGTTAACTGTTGTTGTAATTACTCAATTGGGATTTTTTTAAAATTTATGCGGCCCGCCAGTCCCCAAATTTTTAAAATGCGGCCCTCGGTAGAAAAAGGTTGCCCACCCCTGTTGTAAAGCGTGATATTAAAAAAATGAATTGCTAAATACTAGTAATTTCAAGTACTAGTAATTTCTAATAATCTCTTGCACTATAGAAAAAAAAGTAATTTCCTTTTGAGGCCTTGCAATCTATGGGGCAGATGATGTTAAGGTCATCTGTTTCTATGGCCAACGTTTAACGAGCAGGGTGTCATGTGGCCAGTACAACGACCAACCGCCTTTACTTTCCCCCCAACTAAAGTCAGGAACCTACCGAGATTTATTCTAATCTCACTTTACCCTGGAGAAATTTTTTAAAAACTTTATCCTATATAATACAGACGTTACTTCAAAAAAGGAGATGATTACGTCCTACGCGTCATGCATTTAGTCATGCATATTAACCAATGATTTAAATTCTGCCAAGTCACTGGTTTTCCTGGCTAGCTCAGGCAACCCATTCTATGCTTTAATAGCACTAGGGAAGAAGGAGCATTTGTAAAAATTTGTCCTAGCAAATGGGACGAGGAATTTGCCGTTATCTTTGTGTCTTTCTGAGTATTTCATTAGGTTTTGTAATTGTATTTGAAGATTATGGTTCAGTGTTTTATGTATAATGCTACTTTACTTTTGAGTCTTCTGTCCTGAAGGCTTTCTAAATTTAGTGATTTTACTAAAGGTGTTACTCTAGTCAAATGTGAATATTCGTTTATTATGAGTCTCTCTGCTCTATTTTGTGTCTGTTCCAGTTTGTAATTTTTTTTTGTTGAGTATAGGGGTCCCAAACAGAGGATACATACCCTATATTTGGCCTAACCAAGGTTAAATAACATTTTAGTTTTATGTTCCTATTTGATTAGTGTTCTTTATGTTTGTCGTTTAGGCCTACTGAGATGAACTCAATCTGTCCGGTAAAAGGTCTCTGCACGAACACTGCACGTTATTCCTCTCACAACCAATCTCGAATCAAGCTGAAATTTCGCACAATTATTTCTTGCATAGGACGAAACAAGAAACACTCTACATCTCTGTGTTTCTACATCTCTTTGTCTCTACATCTCTGTGTCTCTACATCTCTATGTCTCTACACCTTTATGTCTCTACACCTCTATGTCTCTACATCTCCATGTCTCTATGTCTTTACACCTCTATGTCTCTACACCTTTATGTCTCTACACCTCTATGTCTCTACATCTCTATGTCTCTACATCTCTATGTCTCTACATCTCCATGTCTCTATGTCTCTACACCTCTATGTCTCTACATCTCCAATCTCCATGTCTCTACATCTCTCTGTCTCTACATCTCTATGTCTCTACATCTCTCTGTCTCTACATCTCTCTGTCTCTACATCTCCAATCTCCATGTCTCTACATCTCTCTGTCTCTACATTTCTCTGTCTCTACATCTCTCTGTCTCTACATCTCTCTGTCTCTACATCTCTCTGTCTCTACATCTCTCTGTCTCTACATCTCTATGTCTCTACATCTCCATGTCTCTACATCTCTATGTCTCTACATCTCCATGTCTCTACATCTCTATGTCTCTACATCTCCATGTCTCTATGTCTCTACATCTCTATGTCTCTACATCTCTCTGTCTCTACATCTCTCTGTCTCTACATCTCTCTGTCTCTACATCTCTCTGTCTCTACATCTCTATGTCTCTACATCTCCATGTCTCTACATCTCTATGTCTCTACATCTCCATGTCTCTACATCTCTATGTCTCTACATCTCCATGTCTCTATGTCTCTACATCTCTATGTCTCTACATCTCCATGTCTCTACATCTCTATGTCTCTACATCTCCATATCTCTATGTCTCTACATCTCTGTGTCTCTACATCTCTCTGTCTCTACATCTCTCTGTCTCTTCATCTCCATGTCTCTAGATATTAGTGTCTCTACATCTCTATGTCTCAGGCGGCCTCTAAAAGTTTATTTCTTTCCATCAATCCCCAAGTCTCGTCTTTTTTCTCGTCTAATTTCTTTGTCTCTGTTACTCATGAGCATTCGCTTGTACTGTCTTGTCACCAGCATATGTTTTAGAAGGTAAGGTATTTCCAAAAAAGAAACTTGTAAATGCTAAAAGATACGTTTACTTGCAAGAGAAAAGAACATATTGTCAGAGTGTTATTGTACGTCCCTTACATAATGAAGTCTCTTTACACGATGAAATGCACAGCACTATGGCTTTCTAACACAATCATCATCATCAGGCTCCTCGTGAGTGAGGGCTTGGGAAATTTTAAATCCTCTCTTGCAAAAGCCACTCAGCAGTGAGCAATGCACCTATAACAGTAGCTTAATATGCACAATCAGCACATCATATAGAACCCCACCCCCCAGTGTTAAAAAGGCAACATAACCTATTGCTTTCTCATGGGGGGGGGCACCAAAATGGCTGCAGAGATATTGTCAATCATTTAAAAGAAAGAGCAAAGGTTATTATACATGGTATACTTTATAGTGATAACAGGAGGCCCCATATCTTTAATTTTTTATTTCTTTTAGGGTAGTCTAAAAAGCGGTAAGCCCTCTTCGAGTATATTTGTAAATATATTTGTTTTTAGATAAGTTATAGGTCTGTGCATAATAAAATAGCACACACTTTAAAACAAATAATAATTTTTAAACATTAGCCAAAACCCTAATACATTTCCAGCTGGCAACATACATAGTTCTTTGAAGAAACTGAACTGAATGTATATTGATGGTTTGAAGGAAATTGCCGCTACAGTAAGACTTAGTAGCATAAACGTGTGTTCCTTGCAAAAAGAATTTATTTATAACTCGTGAAACCATCTCTTAAGATTTGTGGAATGCTTGTTGCTCGTAATGTGGTTTCAGTGTCGGGACAGAACGTCTTGTAACATATTTAGAACTCGCGGGTCGTGTTTTTCTGACCTTGTTATGTTGTCTTCCCTCCCCCCCCCCCCCCACCCCCGAGTCTACCCCACCAGACCGCCATCACTATCAGCCGTGTACTCAACAAATCGGGAATCCCCGCTAAGTCAAGTGGCGTAATTGTATTAGTCGTGTGTTTCCTTTCAACAGTCTAAGGACAAACTCACGGGCGTGTGTAATTGTGGGGCTTGTGTTGAGGAGGTCGAAATGTGAAGTTGTTGTGGTGGGAGGGGGGAGGGAATAGGGCGAACTGGACATAGCATTGCCATATAGGCGGAGCTTAGAGAGAGTGAGAAAATGAATTGAAATAAGGAGAAAAAAAATATATAGAAAGAAAGAGAGAGAGAGAGAGAGAGAAAGAGAGAGTCTAACACATCCTTAGAGACTAAGTTGGAGCAGGGAAGAAGATGTACATAGAAACCAGACAATGTGCAAGTAAGAGCAACGAGGAGAAAGAGAGAGTGGGAGAGAGAGAGAGAAAAAGAGAGAGTAAGAGAGAAAGATAGAGAAGGAGAGAGAGAAAGAGAGAAAGAAAGAGAGAGAAAGAGAGAGTGGGAGAGAGAGAGAAAAAGAGAGAGTAAGAGAGAAAGATAGAGAAGGAGAGAGAGAAAGAGAGAAAGAAAGAGAGAGAAGGAGAAAGACAGAGAAAGAGGGAGAACGAGAGAGAAAGAGACAGAAAGAGAGATAAAGAGAGAGAGAGAAAAGAGAGAGAGAGAACGAAAGAGAAACTAAAAGAAAGAAAGAAAAAAGAAGAAAAACAAAGAGGAAGAGAGACAAAATATAATAGAAAAAGTGAAACAAAAGAGATAAAAAGAGAACACAACCATGTGAGAGGTGGGCACGACAGAAATAGAGATTGAAAAGGTAGAGATAAAGGAATCAAATAGAAGGAGAGAAATAGAGATAGAGAAAGAAATACAGTAAGAAAAGAAGACAGCCGGATAGAAAGACCGAGAAAAATTTAAAAAAAAAGGCTAATTATATAAAGCCTCATACTTAGTACAGCTATTATAAACACACACACAAAACATCCAGTGAAGCCGTAGATAAAGAAAGAGTGCATTGCATAGCATAAAGACCAGCATCGGCCATATTTTGTTACAACAAATGCTGGCTAATTGGAATAATGTAGTAATGTAAAACATATAATGCAGTGTAGTCATTGGCAGGTATGTTAAGTATTGGTAGTAGCTTTGCTCACGTGCATCCCATTAAAATAAGGCCAGGGTGCCTGCTACCCCTTAGAAAAGGTTGCATCCAATTAATTGGTATATTTATTCTGACAAAACACACATCATTTGTTTACATACAATCAGGGGCGGACTGGGTGCCAAACTTGAGAGTTTGTTCCAGCATTGAAAACTCATGCACTCGTTAGATGACACAACATAGTGTAGTTTTAAAGAAATAAAGACTTCAAGAAAAAAATCGATAGTATATTCGCAGTTTCAAATAGTCCAAATAGAACATTTTATTACATGTTTGTGAAATTATTTAAAATTAATGTATAATTAAGACATAACACTTGGAAAAGGAAATACATGACAGGACCTTTCTACAGCATACATCAACAAACTAGTCGCTGACACATTGTTTACGATTGTTTCCAAATCAATTTCTTGTAGAAAGTCTCCAGACATAACCCATTAACATAAAAAGGTAATATGTGAAATCATTTATGGACTGTCATTCAAAGTGGCCCATTTGGCTGCGGCCCCACCGGCCCATTCCATGCCGAATCACCTGGCATTTTCCCGAATTACAATATAGCCAGTCTGCCCCTGCATGCAATAATTTCTCTTCTACATATTTGTACCCAGGCCACCTAGCTATATTCTACCCCTCCAATCTGTACATCAACAGGTTCTCCATTAAACGCCATAATACCCCCCTTTCCTCTCACTAGCATCTCCCCCCCCCCCTTTTCTTCCAACCCCAGAGTGTACCGACAGACATCACCGCGTTAACAGAGCAGACGCACCAGAAATAAACAAAACAGGACAGACACCGGTACTTAGACAGTCACTTCTGTTCACCATAAAAATGTTTCCATAATTTTTTTCTCTCTCCTTAAAACACTCACATAAACACACACACACAAACTCATATCCACATACACAAGCATTTCATAGTTATGTCACTCTTTCTCGTAGTGACGGACGCACACATACACACAAATATGTAAATACATACACATTGTCCATGTCTACACTTGAAATGAAAGGGAAGTAATACACGGGCAAGTCTCTTTAATTTTCTTCTTTCATTAAAACTTAATTAGATTTGCCACACATTTCTTGGCCATGACTGGGAATTTCCAAAATAGCTCAGCCAATTAAAAATAAAATATCTCATTCTGCAAACGCTAATTTCGATTCTTAAAGAATTCCAAAATAGGTCAGAACCTGACCAGAATGTTGTTACTTTGAATCATTTATTACTTACAACTTACAATGCCTATTCACATGCATTGCATCTCGAATTAATAATTTACAAAATGGCTCTAACGATTTTCATAGATATTTAACGATTGATGTCTATCACTGAGAACAGAATGACTAGCTCGTTGGCCACACTTGTTTGATCGTTATAATTGTTAAAAGTAGAAATAAAAATGTAAATTTGGCTAGGGACTAGATCTAGGTCTAGATATTACATCGGTTTTTGAAAGGAATATCGTGTTCTTGAAAATATTCTCGCGTTCGGGAATGATTCAAGAGTTTAATAAATTAATGTTCCGGGTTAGCTAAGTTGTTTGAGTGTAGTTCTTATAACGAGAATGTCGTGGGTTCAATCCCAAAGCTTGCCATCTTTTTTGGTCTCATTATCTTTCAATGAAAAAAATAAAATTGCGAATGTTTAGTTTTACTTATTTATTTGCTTTGAATAGTGTTTTTGTCTTCTTATCTTATATTATATGATACAGACATAGCTACAAAAAAGATGATTACCTCCTAGGCGTCATGCATTTTGTCATGCATATTAACCAATGACCTAAACTCCGCCAAATCATTGGTTTTTCTGGCTGTCTCAGGCAACCCATTCCATGCTCTAAAAGCACTAGGGAAGAAGGAGCATTTGTAAAAATTTGTCCTAGCATATGGGATATGGAATTTGCCGTTATCTTTGTGTCTTTCCGAGTATTTCATTAGGTTTTGTATTTGAAGATTATGGTTCAGTGTTGTATGTATAATTGCTAATTTACTTTTAAGTCTTCTATCCTAAATGCTTTCTAAATTTAATGATTTTACTAAAGGTGTTACTCTAGTCAAATGTGAATATTCGTTTGTTATGAATCTCACTGCTTTATTTTCTGTCTGTTCCAGTTTGTAATTGTTTTTCTTGAGTATAGGGGTCCCAAACAGAGGATACATACCCTATATTTGGCCTAACCAAGGTTAAATAACATTTTAGTTTTATGTTCTTATTTGATTATTGTTCTTTATGTCCTGGCTAGCTCAGGCAACCCATTCCATAGCACTAGGGAAGAAGGAGCATTTGTAAAAATTTGTCCAAGCATATGGAACGAGGAATGTGCCTTTATCTTTGTGTCTTTCTGAGTATTTTATTAAATTTTGTTTTTGTATTTGATTATTATGTTTCAGTGTTTTATGTATAATTGCTACTTTACTTTTGAGTCTTCTATCTTGAAGGCTTTCTAAATTTAGTGATTTTACTAAAGGTGTTACTCTAGTCAAATGTGAATATTCGTTTGTTATGAATCTCGCTGCTCTATTTTGTGTCTGTTCCAGTTTCTTAATTTTTTCTTGAGTTGAGGGGTCCCAAACAGAGTATTAGGAGGTAGACATAGACATAACTGCTGTATAGTAAAATACACAAAATTGCCAGTCACAAATTTTCGTTTCATAAAACTCAATTATTATCCAGTCTATATATTTTTTGTCTATGGAGGTACATAAGACTCCAAGTTTTTTATTTGGCTTTCATTGTCTATTTTATTTTAGGCACTAAAACATCACAGTAACTTCAATTTCGCCAAAACAAAAATGCCTTTATTTTTTTAATCTTTCTTTTTTTTTCTTCTTTTTTTTATTGTGAACAAGTGTTAACTCCAACTGCACTAGTTGAATGATTAGTTTTGATATCGGTGATCGAATGTGATTTTATATTATCATTCATGACACTGAGGCCGACATGAGCTGAAGCTCATTACTTTCATTACTCCTCCCAGTAAATTCAAAACCTTGGCCCGCGGGCATTATATAGCCCATTTAAATTTCTGCTTACTATTGCAGCAACACCAGAGTTTTCTTTTCCGAGGCGTATTCCTGGGCATTAGCTTAAGGGGGTCATTGGTGACCTTTGAGTCAAGGTCTCTCTCTCTCTTTCTCGATCTTGCTAGTGTAACTCAAAGGCACGCTTCGTATTACATTTGGGACTAACTTAATCGCCGAAGCTACAGGAGGAACACATCACAGTTAACAAGGGCTTCAATTCTGATTTTTCCTAGAGGTTCTTTCCTGAAACCGTAACGCTGCAGGGGTCAGAGTCAGAGTTCCTCTCTCCTGGATGAAGTAAGTGCCTTACTAGGCTGGCTAGCTTCATCTGCCAAAATTCCCGAATATGAGGCGCCAGGTATCCGTTTTCATTTCTTATTTGATAGTAAAGGAAGATTCACCAGGTGCTAGACTTAGTTGTCAGAGGCGTAACGAAGCAGCAGATGTTCCGTTCCTATTTGGCCCCTTGACCAGGACCAAAAAAGGTTAGACACCACCTTAAAAGGAGGCGAGGTGGCTGAGAAGTAAAGCGCTTGGTTTCTGAAACGGGAGTCCCGCGTTCAAATCCTGGTGAAGTCTGGGATTTTTAATTTCGGGATGTTTAGGCGCCTCTGAGTCCACCCAGCTCAAATGGGTACCTGACATTAGTTGGGGAAAAGTTAATGCGGTTGGTCGTTGTGCTGGCCATATGACACCTTCGATAAACGTAAGACAAAGAAAACAGATGACCTTTGCATCATCTGCCCTATAGACTACAGGTTCTGAAAGAGGAACTTTACTTCCTTTTACTTACCACCTTTAAAGTTGAAGCCATAAAAGGGGCGATGTTTATTCTGGGCGAGCGGGCAACATGGTCTAACCACACCGGGTGACACCAACCCTTTCAACGCCTCTGCTCTGACCCAAAGGTTTGAACCCAAGTTTACAAGATAACATAAGAAAGTGTTGCCCCCAAAGGACTCAAGCACACTCGCACCTTTACCTACAACCCCTTTCATCACTAACCATTACGACTACACTGTCCCTGACTAACCAGTAGCCCCCAATGTACTTTAACTAAAATCCCATGCTTGTAAATACAATTTTGGTTACATACGGAACAAGAATCAACAGCCTCAAAAATCGAATTGATTCCTAGGCACAGGGGCTCTGCAATAGTGTATGGAATGGTCTGTGAGTCTCCACCTCAGTGTGGCGAGCTTGTGTTGCTAAAACATGACCGTCCACTTTAAAGCCAGATACACAATCAATTGTTTTATTTTGTGTTCGTCGCCAAAAGATGACATTCTACTTTAGTGCCGGAGACAGACCTTGATTGGTTGTGTGTATGTCGCCGGAAACCTATTGATAGGTTGTGTGTATGTCGCCAGAAACGTATTGATAGGCTGTGTGTATGTCGCCGGAAACGTATTGATAGGCTGTGTATATGTCGCCGGAAACGTATTGATAGGCTGTGTGTATGTCGCCGGGAACGTATTTATAGGCTGTGTGTATGTCGCCGGAAACGTATTGATAGGCTGTGTGTATGTCGCCGGAAACGTATTGATAGGCTGTGTGTATGTCGCCGGAAACGTATCTTCTACTTTCAATCTTCTACTTTCTATCTTCTACTTTCCATCTGCTACTTTCAATCTTCTGAAAGTGAGCCGTTAAATTTTAAAACAAAATGTAAAAGCCATTTATTTTTTATAAAAAAGCATTTTTCAAAATTATTATTAATGGCATTCGATCTTGCCTAATATTTAAATACAGCACAGTAGTTAAAGGATGCCATTTGAACATTTGCCAACCTACGCCAGGTGTAGGGGCGGACTGGGTATCAAAATCGGCCCGGGCATTACCATATAAACCGGCCCGCAAATGACATGTCATATATTTTCGGTGTGGGGGATTTTTAGTGTGTGTGTATATGTAATTAATCTTCATTACATTCTGTTCATTCATTCTTTCAAACTTTTTTTTAAGCCTAGAATACTCTCTTGCTATAATTAGTGGAAAGACTGTACACACCGCCAAAGGGCAGCTAGGGAGTCCGGGTTAGCGCTGTAAGCTCCCCCATAGTGTTGTCGGGGCGAAGCTCAGGAACGAAGCATTATTTCCGTTATTTTAAGCTTTAAAAAATGCACATTCCGAGGTATCTACAGTGCAATTAGCCTGCTACTCTTCCGTCAATCTAGTCATGTATGTTGATCTGTGACTTAAAATATGCTAAATCATTGGTTTTCCATGCTGACTCAGGCAACCCATTTCATTAGAAGTTAAGAGAAAGTATAATGGTTGGAGAGGCACTTACTTAATGTGAAAAGCTCTTGCTTCCTCCTAGTAGATTCTCAAAAACGCGATTTGAATAGGAATATACCATGACCCATTATTTAAAATATAAATCTCCTTTCATTAAATATCGAATGTGACAGCGCTATATAAATTATTAATTATTGTAATAATTTTCATCATTAATGACTTCAAACTAAGTTGCTGGACCGACTAACCCACTCTTTAGTGGACGAGGTCTTATCTAAAAGCCAATGTGTTTTCAGAGCCGGTAGAGGTACATCTGACATGATATTTGTTCTGCGACAATTACAAGAAAAATGCAAAGAGCAGAACTTAAACCTATACGCTGCCTTTGTGGGCTTTCGACACAGTCAGTCGCGATGGTTTGTGGAGGATTTTAGCCTGGCTGGGATGCCCATCTACGTTTCTATCCATTCTCAAGCAGTTTCACGTGTGACAAAAAGGCCAGATCAGACACAATGGTGTCTTTTCTCATCACTTCCCAATAGAAAATGGCGTGAAGCAGGGCTGTGTACTTGCTCCTACTCTATTCGCTATCTTCTTTGGCGTAATGCTGGGTCAAATGAGGCAGCGATTGCACGATATCATCTATATCCGGTTTTGTTCTGACGGCAATGTGTTAAATCTTCGACTATCCCATTCAAAAACAAAGGAGATGGTCATAACGGAGCTTCTCTATGCCGATGATTGCGCCCTGCTAGCTCACAATGAACATGACCAACCAGAACGTAGTAAACAAATTACCATACGCTGCCGCCTCTTTCGGTCTATCTGTAAACCTCGGGAAAACAGAAGTCATGTTCCAGAAGTCACCTAATAAAACATACTCAGCCCCAAAAGTCACCGTAAACGGACAGCCTCTTAATGTGGTAGACCACTTCACATATCTAGGTTGTATAGTGTCAAATGACGCCTCACTTTCAAGAGAAGTTGATAACCGTCTGGCCAGGGCCAGTAGCGCTTTTGGACGCCTTCAGGCGAGAGTTTGGCGGAACAGATTGCTCGCCTGCCTAAAGGCGGTGGTTCTCTCAACCCTTCTATATGGCTCTCAGACATGGACACTATACATGAAACATCTAAGTCTTCTTGAGCGCTTCCACCAAAAATGCTTGCGCTCCATTATGGACCGCAAGGTGTCACTACAAGCAGCGATGTCCTTGCGAACGCCGGTATGGACAGTATAGAGGGACTTCTTTTGATCCGATAGTTACGCTGGGTAGGGCACGTTTCCCGTATGGGAGACGAACGTATGCCAAAGGCAGTCTTTTTTTGTGAGCTAAAAGGTGGTCGACGTAACAGAGGTGCCCCACGGAAACGCTTCAAAGACCAGCTTAGGCGTCAACTTACCTTGGCTGACATAGAATAGAGCATCTGGTTGCATGCGGCCTCAGAACGAGACAGCAGGAGGTCACTCACGAAGGCCGCGGGATATACATTTAAGACCAAAAGAAAATCGACCACCTGCGGACAATGGTTATGTTTGGCCTGCATGTGGCAAAATATGTAGGTCTTAGCTGGGGCTGCGCAGCCACGGGAAATTTTGCATTCCTCACTAATCTTCAGACTCGAAGACTTGCCTTATTATTATTACTAAGCATAAGTTTGCCACTAATTATAATAGTATAAAAAATGATTTAGATCTAGATTTTTTAAATTAAATATTTTTTTTTGTAAGCCTTAAATGTAGTATTTTTTAGATCTATGTTATTAAAAATAAACAAAAAGAAACTAACTCTTTCTTTTCAAAACGCAGAAAGTAGAGTTTTATACCCATATTGAGCTGTGAATAAGTTGTGTGGCTAGCAATTTCTCGGCTGTGTGTATGTGTTAAAGTTAATTTCTATTAAGTATTGTTCAAGAGCTAATTGTCGCGCCTATCTTTTTTTTGCCGCGTTATATCAATGTTTTCTAACTTAACCTCTCTCATCCCACTTTTTCGTTAACTTTCATTGGAACCATTAAAAGACGGGGGAGGGAAGGAGCAAAAAAAAAATGGGAGTGCCTATGCCGACCAGCAAAATGATTAGGCCAAACACAACATCGAAGACATCAAAGCAGTGCATCGTGCATAGCAGAAAGTATGGTCTAACGTTTTGCAAATGATTATACGTACAGTGTATAGTGTTGTTGTTGTTTTTTTGTTGATATTCTTGTTCAATTTCAAACAAAATTAATTGTAATAAGAATATAAAAAAAAACAAGAAAACGTGTTCGGGCCTTTGTGTCTTGCTCTGCTGTCACTTTTTTTGTGTGTTAAAGTTGTCTGCATTGAATTTGTTTTACTTTGGTCGTTACCAGACCGGCCCACGGGGCATTTGCCCGTTTGCCCATATAGCCAGTCCACCCCTGGCCAGGTGACATCTCATCGTCCGATTTTTCTTTTAGTCATCACCCCTTATTCTTATGTTCTTTAGTTAGCGTGCCGTCTTCTAATATTCCCTAGTCAGTACCACGTCTTCTATATTCCCTAGTCAGTACCACGTCTTCTAATATTCCCTAGTCAGTACCACGTCTTCTAATATTCCCTAGTCAGTACCCCGTCTTCTAATATTCCCTAGTCAGAACCACGTCTTCTAATATTCCCCAGTCAGTACCATGTCTTCTAATATTCCCTAGTCAGTCCCACGTCTTCTAATATTCCCTAGTCAGTACCACGTCTTCTAATATTCCCTAGTCAGTACCACATCTTCTAATATTCCCTAGTCAGTACCCCGTCTTCTAATATTCCCTAGTCAGAACCACGTCTTCTAATATTCCCCAGTCAGTACCACGTCTTCTAATATTCCTAGTCAGTACCACGTCTTCTAATATTCCCCAGTCAGTACCACATCTTTTAATATTCCATAGTCAGTACCCCGTCTTCTAATATTCCCTAGTCAGTACCCCGTCTTCTAATATTCCCTAGTCAGAACCACGTCTTCTAATATTCCCCAGTCAGTACCACGTCTTCTAATATTCCTAGTCAGTACCACGTCTTCTAATATTCCCCAGTCAGTACCACATCTTCTAATATTCCATAGTCAGTACCCCGTCTTCTAATATTCCCTAGTCAGTACCACGTCTTCTAATATTCCCTAGTCAGTACCCCGTCTTCTAATATTCCCTAGTCAGTACCACGTCTTCTAATATTCCCTAGTCAGTACCCCGTCTTCTAATATTCCCTAGTCAGTTCCCCGTCTTCTAATATTCCCCAGTCAGTACCACGTCTTCTAATATTCCCTAGTCAGTACCACATCTTCTAATATTCCCTAGTCAGTACCCCGTCTTCTAATATTCCCTAATCAGTACCACGTCCTCTTAAATTCCCTAGTCAGTACCCCGTCTTCTAATATTCCCTAGTCAGTACCACGTCTTCTAATATTCCCTAGTCAGTACCCCGTCTTCTAATATTCCCTAGTCAGTACCCCGTCTTCTAATATTCCCTAGTCTGTACCACGTCTTCTAATATTCCCTAGTCAGTACCCCGTCTTCTATATTCCCTAGTCAGTACCACATCTTCTAAAATTCCCTAGTCAGTACCACGTCTTCTAATATTCCCTAGTCAGTACCACATCTTCTAATATTCCCTAGTCAGTACCCCGTCTTCTAATATTCCCTAGTCAGAACCACGTCTTCTAATATTCCCTAGTCAGTACCACGTCTTCTAATATTCCCTAGTCAGTCCCACGTCTTCTAATATTCCCTAGTCAGTACCACGTCTTCTAATATTCCCTAGTCAGTACCACATCTTCTAATATTCCCTAGTCAGTACCCCGTCTTCTAATATTCCCTAGTCAGAACCACGTCTTCTAATATTCCCCAGTCAGTACCACGTCTTCTAATATTCCTAGTCAGTACCACGTCTTCTAATATTCCTCAGTCAGTACCACATCTTTTAATATTCCATAGTCAGTACCCCGTCTTCTAATATTCCCTAGTCAGTACCCCGTCTTCTAATATTCCCTAGTCAGAACCACGTCTTCTAATATTCCCCAGTCAGTACCACGTCTTCTAATATTCCTAGTCAGTACCACGTCTTCTAATATTCCCCAGTCAGTACCACATCTTCTAATATTCCATAGTCAGTACCCCGTCTTCTAATATTCCCTAGTCAGTACCACGTCTTCTAATATTCCCTAGTCAGTACCCCGTCTTCTAATATTCCCTAGTCAGTACCACGTCTTCTAATATTCCCTAGTCAGTACCCCGTCTTCTAATATTCCCTAGTCAGTACCCCGTCTTCTAATATTCCCCAGTCAGTACCACGTCTTCTAATATTCCCTAGTCAGTACCCCGTCTTCTAATATTCCCTAGTCAGTACCCCGTCTTCTAATATTCCCTAGTCAGTACCACGTCCTCTTATATTCCCTAGTCAGTACCCCGTCTTCTAATATTCCCTAGTCAGTACCACGTCTTCTAATATTCCCTAGTCAGTACCCCGTCTTCTAATATTCCCTAGTCAGTACCCCGTCTTCTAATATTCCCTAGTCAGTACCACGTCTTCTAATATTCCCTAGTCAATACCCCGTCTTCTAATATTCCCTAGTCAGTACCACATCTTCTAATATTCCTTAGTCAGTACCACGTCTTCTAATATTCCCTAGTCAGTACTACATCTTCTAATCTTCCCTAGTCAGTACCACATCTTCTAATATTCCTTAGTCAGTACCACGTCTTCTAATATTCCCTAGTCAGTACCCCGTCTTCTAATATTCCCTAGTCAGTACCCCGTCTTCTAATATTTCCTAGTCAGTACCACGTCTTCTAATATTCCCTAGTCAGTACCACATCTTCTTATATTCCCTAGTCAGTACCCCGTCTTCTAATATTCCCTAGTCAGTACCACATCTTCTTATATTCCCTAGTCAGTACCCCGTCTTCTAATATTCCCTAGTCAGAACCACGTCTTCTAATATTCCCCAGTCAGTACCACGTCTTCTAATATTCCTAGTCAGTACCACGTCTTCTAATATTCCCCAGTCAGTACCACATCTTCTAATATTCCATAGTCAGTACCCCGTCTTCTAATATTCCCTAGTCAGTACCACGTCTTCTAATATTCCCTAGTCAGTACCCCGTCTTCTAATATTCCCTAGTCAGTACCACGTCTTCTAATATTCCCTAGTCAGTACCCCGTCTTCTAATATTCCCTAGTCAGTACCACGTCTTCTAATATTCCCTAGTCAGTACCCCGTCTTCTAATATTCCCTAGTCAGTACCCCGTCTTCTAATATTCCCTAGTCAGAACCACGTCTTCTAATATTCCCCAGTCAGTACCACGTCTTCTAATATTCCTAGTCAGTACCACGTCTTCTAATATTCCCCAGTCAGTACCACATCTTCTAATATTCCATAGT
The DNA here is from genome assembly GCA_036873155.1 of Biomphalaria sudanica. NCBI lineage: Eukaryota > Metazoa > Mollusca > Gastropoda > Planorbidae > Biomphalaria > Biomphalaria sudanica. Next base: position 1,201,792 of record JAZGLO010006660.1, read on the forward strand.
CAGTACCCCGTCTTCTAATATTCCCTAGTCAGTACCACGTCTTCTAATATTCCCTAGTCAGTACCCCGTCTTCTAATATTCCCTAGTCAGTACCACGTCTTCTAATATTCCCTAGTCAGTACCCCCGTCTTCTAATATTCCCTAGTCAGTACCCCGTCTTCTAATATTCCCCAGTCAGTACCACGTCTTCTAATATTCCCTAGTCAGTACCCCGTCTTCTAATATTCCCTAGTCAGTACCCCGTCTTCTAATATTCCCTAGTCAGTACCACGTCCTCTTATATTCCCTAGTCAGTACCCCGTCTTCTAATATTCCCTAGTCAGTACCACGTCTTCTAATATTCCCTAGTCAGTACCCCGTCTTCTAATATTCCCTAGTCAGTACCCCGTCTTCTAATATTCCCTAGTCAGTACCACGTCTTCTAATATTCCCTAGTCAATACCCCGTCTTCTAATATTCCCTAGTCAGTACCACATCTTCTAATATTCCTTAGTCAGTACCACGTCTTCTAATATTCCCTAGTCAGTACTACATCTTCTAATCTTCCCTAGTCAGTACCACATCTTCTAATATTCCTTAGTCAGTACCACGTCTTCTAATATTCCCTAGTCAGTACCCCGTCTTCTAATATTCCCTAGTCAGTACCCCGTCTTCTAATATTTCCTAGTCAGTACCACGTCTTCTAATATTCCCTAGTCAGTACCACATCTTCTTATATTCCCTAGTCAGTACCCCGTCTTCTAATATTCCCTAGTCAGTACCCCGTCTTCTAATATTCCCTAGTCAGTACCCCGTCTTCTAATATTCCCTAGTCAGAACCACGTCTTCTAATATTCCCCAGTCAGCACCACGTCTTCTAATATTCCTAGTCAGTACCACGTCTTCTAATATTCCCCAGTCAGTACCACATCTTCTAATATTCCATAGTCAGTACCCCGTCTTCTAATATTCCCTAGTCAGTACCACGTCTTCTAATATTCCCTAGTCAGTACCCCGTCTTCTAATATTCCCTAGTCAGTACCACGTCTTCTAATATTCCCTAGTCAGTACCCCGTCTTCTAATATTCCCTAGTCAGTTCCCCGTCTTCTAATATTCCCCAGTCAGTACCACGTCTTCTAATATTCCCTAGTCAGTACCACATCTTCTAATATTCCCTAGTCAGTACCCCGTCTTCTAATATTCCCTAATCAGTACCACGTCCTCTTAAATTCCCTAGTCAGTACCCCGTCTTCTAATATTCCCTAGTCAGTACCACGTCTTCTAATATTCCCTAGTCAGTACCCCGTCTTCTAATATTCCCTAGTCAGTACCCCGTCTTCTAATATTCCCTAGTCTGTACCACGTCTTCTAATATTCCCTAGTCAGTACCCCGTCTTCTATATTCCCTAGTCAGTACCACATCTTCTAATATTCCCTAGTCAGTACCACGTCTTCTAATATTCCCTAGTCAGTACCACATCTTCTAATATTCCCTAGTCAGTACCCCGTCTTCTAATATTCCCTAGTCAGAACCACGTCTTCTAATATTCCCTAGTCAGTACCACGTCTTCTAATATTCCCTAGTCAGTCCCACGTCTTCTAATATTCCCTAGTCAGTACCACGTCTTCTAATATTCCCTAGTCAGTACCACATCTTCTAATATTCCCTAGTCAGTACCCCGTCTTCTAATATTCCCTAGTCAGAACCACGTCTTCTAATATTCCCCAGTCAGTACCACGTCTTCTAATATTCCTAGTCAGTACCACGTCTTCTAATATTCCTCAGTCAGTACCACATCTTTTAATATTCCATAGTCAGTACCCCCGTCTTCTAATATTCCCTAGTCAGTACCCCGTCTTCTAATATTCCCTAGTCAGAACCACGTCTTCTAATATTCCCCAGTCAGTACCACGTCTTCTAATATTCCTAGTCAGTACCACGTCTTCTAATATTCCCCAGTCAGTACCACATCTTCTAATATTCCATAGTCAGTACCCCGTCTTCTAATATTCCCTAGTCAGTACCACGTCTTCTAATATTCCCTAGTCAGTACCCCGTCTTCTAATATTCCCTAGTCAGTACCACGTCTTCTAATATTCCCTAGTCAGTACCCCGTCTTCTAATATTCCCTAGTCAGTACCCCCGTCTTCTAATATTCCCCAGTCAGTACCACGTCTTCTAATATTCCCTAGTCAGTACCCCGTCTTCTAATATTCCCTAGTCAGTACCCCGTCTTCTAATATTCCCTAGTCAGTACCACGTCCTCTTATATTCCCTAGTCAGTACCCCGTCTTCTAATATTCCCTAGTCAGTACCACGTCTTCTAATATTCCCTAGTCAGTACCCCGTCTTCTAATATTCCCTAGTCAGTACCCCGTCTTCTAATATTCCCTAGTCAGTACCACGTCTTCTAATATTCCCTAGTCAATACCCCGTCTTCTAATATTCCCTAGTCAGTACCACATCTTCTAATATTCCTTAGTCAGTACCACGTCTTCTAATATTCCCTAGTCAGTACTACATCTTCTAATCTTCCCTAGTCAGTACCACATCTTCTAATATTCCTTAGTCAGTACCACGTCTTCTAATATTCCCTAGTCAGTACCCCGTCTTCTAAAATTCCCTAGTCAGTACCCCGTCTTCTAATATTTCCTAGTCAGTACCACGTCTTCTAATATTCCCTAGTCAGTACCACATCTTCTTATATTCCCTAGTCAGTACCCCGTCTTCTAATATTCCCTAGTCAGTACCACATCTTCTTATATTCCCTAGTCAGTACCCCGTCTTCTAATATTTTCTAGTCAGTACCACATCTTCTTATATTCCCTAGTCAGTACCCCGTCTTCTAATATTCCCTAGTCAGTACCCCGTCTTCTAATATTCCCTAGTCAGTACCACGTCTTCTAATATTCCCTAGTCAGTTCATAGTCTTCTAATATTCTCTAAACAATGCTCTGTCCTCTAATATTTTGTAGTCTCCATTCTGTCCTTGAATATTCCCAAGTTAGCGTCCCGTCCTCCTGAGAACTGATCCAAGTAATGGAATGTTCTGATAAAGATGTCTTTGTCGCGACGTAACAGGCCGCCATCTTGACGCAGACGACACCCAGACATAACAGCAGATTTGATTGGACAAGATTTTAGTTTGGTCAACAATTGACTTTTTTTTTTTTCAAACAAGTTTTCTTTCCCCCTTCCCCCAAAGTTCTAAAGGACATTTGAACTTTACCCCCGCTAAGTACTTGAAATGTGTAAATACAATATGGCAAGGCTGTACAAATAAAATGAATAGCAGCCCAAACAAATTCATCGACCACTTTCCCCCCCCCCCTTTTTTTTTTTCAAGGTTTGTTTTTAAAGAAATTAAATTTGTATTTATTTGTTGTTGGTTTGTCCTATCTTACGAAATGTCCAACGATGTTGACACAGATTTATTTTGTAGGTTAGATTTTTGTATGCCAGGTTCTAGATTCCGTTTGACGAACATATCATGAGGTATGCGTGTATGGTGCATGGGGTTCTGTCTGGGTTGTATGAGGCTCTATCTGGGCTGTATGAGCTTCTCTAGGAGTAGTAGTGCCTCTTTCGACATGGGAAATCTGGCTCTTTGAGCAAATAATTGACTTTGGTCATCAAATCAGAGCCCAACTCTGGAATGTGGCTCTAAGAAGTTGTCAGACAAACCATATCGGCGATGTATTTGATAGACGTGGTTAATTAATCCTAAACATGGGAAGCTCTATATGTCATGGACAGTAAAACGCGCTGACGAGTAGATCACTGTTTCTTAAACATTTACTAGCCCACCGCCCACCCCCCAATCCAAAATTCACTAAACCTTCACTCTCTCCCCCCCCACCACATTTTTCATCAGCGTGGTCCCTTTACATTTTTGTTTCTCTCCATTTAGACTAGAGATTTAGAAATTCTCAAGTTATGCACTTACTGTTACACTTCAAATACAACAGATTTTTTTTTCTTAAAAGCATAAAGAGACACCCGGTACTAGGGCTCATGCATAATAGCATCGGTGACCAGCAACGTCACAACCTGTGGTCAGTTTAGACCAATAGCTATTGGTCTAAAGTTCCAAACTGACCACAGGCTGTGACGTTGCATGTCTATGTTCAGGCCTTCCATAACGATTGGTCTCGACCGCACCCTCTTGCTATTACGTGACGTTCCCTTAGGAGGCGTGAACCACAGATTGAGAAACTCTTAAACAGTATTTTGAGATTGAATTCTAAAAGGAATTCAGAATAAAGTTTAAAAACGTATTTCCAGAATTACACTGAAAACAAAAATGGTAGGCCTTTTACGTGTTACAGGAGGAGTGCAATAAAGCCATGCCCCCATTTATTGACAATACAGTCTCAGAGGCAATGTCCGGTACATTTCTCTCGACCAGAAGTAGTGAGGTCATTTCCTGAGAGGTAGGTCAAGTGTTCAAGTCGGGTTCTTTAACACCCAGGGATGCTGTTCAAGTCAATCCTGTATTGACCAATTAAGATTAAGATCGATGACTCAGTGACAGATGTTACTTTAGTACAAGCTTTCAACACATCTTTACATTCCTTACTAGATCTATTACCTAGCACTTTCTTCATGGATGGAAACTTAAGGATGGAAGAAGGTCGGCAATTCAAGTACAAACAAAATTGAACCATTTATTGCAAGCTGAAATATCAAACATAGTATAGCTCAGTTATTAGTAGAGCGTCGCGCAAATAACGCCAAATTGTCGTGGGCTCGATCCCCATTGCAGTCATTTCGTTCTTAATTGGTCAATAACGAATACAATAGAAAATATTTATCTTTTTTTTATCATTTGAAACTCAAATTGAAATTGAATATGAAATTTTTTAAAAACTGGAACCGAAAAATGAGAAGTGGAAGATAAAAACATGTCGAAACGTAATAAAGGGACTAAATCCATATATACATCCACATCTCTCATTAATTAGCTGTACGTAATAAGGTGACTAAATCCATATATACATCCACATCTCTCATTAATTAGCTGTACGTAATAAGGGGACTAAATCCATATATACATCCACATGTCTCATTAATTAGCTGTACGTAATAAGGTGACTAAATCCATATATACATCCACATCTTTCATTAAGTAGATGTACGTAATAAGGTGACTAAATCCATATATACATCCACATCTCTCATTAATTAGATGTACGTAATAAGGTGACTAAATCTATATATACATCCACATCTCTCATTAATTAGATGTACGTAATAAGGTGACTAAATCCATATATACATCCACATCTCTCATTAATTAGATGTACGTAATAAGGTGACTAAATCCATATATATATCCACATCTCTCATTAATTAGATGTACGTAATAAGGTGACTAAATCCATATATACATCCACATCTCTCATTAATTAGATGTACGTAATAAGGTGACTAAATGCATATATACATCCACATCTCTCATTAATTAGCTGTACGTAATAAGGTGACTAAATCTATATATACATCCACATCTCTCATTAATTAGCTGTACGTAATAAGGGGACTAAATCCATATATACATCCACATCTTTCATTAAGTAGCTGTACGTAATAAGGGGATTTTAATTAATTATCATTTATTTCCCTTTTTACGATTTCAAAAAATAATAAATCACAAAATAATTAATTAACTAATTGTTTGTTTTTTTAATTAATGTCTGCTCAGGTACAAATATATCGTACAATGAATAATTGTGCAAGGAATGGGAAATGGGACAAAAAATATGTTCAAACTTTTTACTTGACAGAGAGACAGACAGACAGATAAACAGAGTGAGTTGATATAAACTTTGTAAAAATTGCACTATTTCATGGACATTTTTTTCCTTTGGACCACAAAAAGAATAAGGTAAGGCATAAATGGACATTCAGTGTTACAATAGCAAATATTTTCTTTTTAACTTTTCTACTATACAGAAATTTATATGAAATTATTCATATAATCTAAAAGGTTTGAATAAGTCTGATAAACATTTCTACGTTTTTAATATCGCAGCAGGAGGCGGAATGGTTATAAGGGCATTTGGGCTAATGCACCGTGAGTCGGTACCCAAATGGGCTGGTATGGCCACGAAAGGGCCGCATGGATGCCACTATGGCACGCTTCAAAAAACTTGTGAAAGGGCCCTCTGTTTTAATTTAACACATTTTCCGAAATAGTGCTACTAGTAGGCTTCATTCTTTTAAGGCCTACACACTTAGCGATTAAAAAGCAACATAAGGCCTATATTTCTATAAAGATTTAGAGCTCACTGTATGCATGCGTATCGATACATTATCAAACTTAACATGATGACTTAGAGGAAAGGTAGGTCTAGAATTGGATGCCCATCACATGATATACAAGTTATGGACCAATTGTATACAAATGCTCGGGCCAATTTCGACACCCAGTTCGCCCCTGTATTGCAGGGACATGAACAGAAGTGAGAATAGAAAAACAAACGAAACGAAAGAAAGTAAAATAAGTTCCAAGTTTTTATGTCATGTTTCTGCTGTGAAGATTCATTTTTTTAAGGCAAAAAGTATTATGAAAGTGCAAAAAAACAACAACTTTAAAAGTGATAAAAACCTTTTTTTTTAAAATAAAATTGCTATAAAACTGCTCCTTTAATGTGATGGATGATAAACACAAGATCATTTTCTGGCTATCTGAAAATACCGCTTTATTTCTATCTTCTAGACGAAAAGTTGCTTTCACGTGATGTACGGGTCAAGGTTGCGAGGGAAAACAAAACCGGATTTTTTTTCTGGTAGTTTTGGAGTTTTTCAACAGAAGAGTACCTAATGGGAATGAGATTATCAGAAGACTCTACGGTTTTGATTTGCGCTACTATAAATAGAAAAGAGTAGCTTGTTCCAGGAGACTATGAGTGTAGAAGTTTCAAGCTTCATGTCAGGTCTACTCACTGTGAATTTATGATTGAACTTAGATTCTATTGTGTGTTGTTACGAATAGTATTGCGTTTGCTCTCTCATTTATGATTTTAACTAGGAAATTAAAATTGTTTAATTTTGATGCGTTCTGTTGGTTCTTCGCCAATCAAAAAATCCAGGCATATAATTCAATATTGGGTCATCAGACTTAACTTTTGAAAATACAAAGACCTATTCATCTATTAAGAAAAACTAAACTCAGGGCATGAATAGATAGAACCTGATTCATCTTTGTTCATAGTGTCGGTTTACGTCAATTATAAAGATGCAAAAACAAAAAAAGACTTTGGGTTCAAAGTCCTTGCAAGTCCTTAAAATCTTGAGTTCAAAGTCTTTGCAAATCTTTAAAATCTTGAGTTCAAAGTCTTTGCAAGTCCTTAAAATCTTGAGTTCAAAGGCTTTGCAAGTCCTTAAAATCTTGAGTTCAAAGTCTTTGCAAGTCCTTAAAATCTTGAGTTCAAAGTCTTTGCAAGTCCTTAAAATCTTGAGTTCAAAGTCTTTGCAAGTCCTTAAAATCTTGAGTTCAAAGTCTTTGCAAGTTCTTAAAATCTTGAGTTCAAAGTCTTTGCAAGTCCTTAAAATCTTGAGTTCAAAGTCTTTGCAAGTTCTTAAAATCTTGAGTTCAAAGTCTTTGCAAGTCCTTAAAATCTTGAGTTCAAAGTCTTTGCAAGTCCTTAAAATCTTGAGTTCAAAGTCTTTGCAAGTCCTTAAAATCTTGAGTTCAAAGTCTTTGCAAGTCCTTAAAATCTTGAGTTCAAAGTCTTTGCAAGTTCTTAAAATCTTGAGTTCAAAGTCTTTGCAAGTCCTTTAAATATTGAGTTCAAAGTCTTTGCAAGTCCTTAAAATCTTGAGTTCAAAGTCTTTGCAAGTTCTTAAAATCTTGAGTTCAAAGTCTTTGCAAGTCCTTAAAATCTTGAGTTCAAAGTCTTTGCAAGTCCTTAAAATCTTGAGTTCAAAGTCTTTGCAAGTTCTTAAAATCTTGAGTTCAAAGTCTTTGCAAGTCCTTAAAATCTTGAGTTCAAAGTCTTTGCAAGTCCTTAAAATCTTGAGTTCAAAGTCTTTGCAAGTTCTTAAAATCTTGAGTTCAAAGTCTTTGCAAGTCCTTAAAATCTTGAGTTCAAAGTCTTTGCAAGTCCTTAAAATCTTGAGTTCAAAGTCTTTGCAAGTCCTTAAAATCTTGAGTTCAAAGTCTTTGCAAGTCCTTAAAATCTTGAGTTCAAAGTCTTTGCAAGTCCTTAAAATCTTGAGTTCAAAGTCTTTGCAAGTTCTTAAAATCTTGAGTTCAAAGGCTTTGCAAGTCCTTAAAATCTTGAGTTCAAAGGCTTTGCGAGTCCTTAAAATCTTGATTTCAAAGTCTTTGCAAGTCCTTAAAATCTTGAGTTCAAAGTCTTTGCAAGTCCTTAAAATCTTGAGTTCAAAGGCTTTGCAAGTCCTTAAAATCTTGAGTTCAAAGGCTTTGCGAGTCCTTAAAATCTTGATTTCAAAGTCTTTGCAAGTCCTTAAAATCTTGAGTTCAAAGTCTTTGCAAGTCCTTAAAATCTTGAGTTCAAAGGCTTTGCAAGTGCTTAAAATCTTGAGTTCAAAGTCTTTGCAAGTCCTTAAAATCTTGAGTTCAAAGTCTTTGCAAGTTCTTAAGAACTTGAGTTAAAAGTCTTTGCAAGTCCTCAAAATCTTGAGTTCAAAGTCTTTGCAAGTCCTTAAAATCTTGAGTTCAAAGTATTTTTCAAGTCCTTAATATCTGAGATCAAAGTCTTTGCAAGTCCTTAAAATCTTGAGTTCAAAGTATTTTTCAAGTCCTTAATATCTGAGATCAAAGTCTTTGCAAGTCCTTAAAATCTTGAGTTCAAAGTATTGGCCATGGAACTTTTTTTTTTCTATTAATCAAAATCTTCATGACCCAAAAGCGACTGGGTTATTATCTTGCGTGTCAACAAAACAATTATAACACAGCCTATGTACTCTTACATGTCACGTTATACAAATTATCATTAAATATAATTATACGCCAGACAAAGAAAAATTAGAGGTCATTGCTTTGTTTTTAATTTCCCATTTATGAAGTAGCCATAGACATGGAAAGAGGACATTACATTAAAAAAAAAACCACACAATATAACATCATTCATTTGCATAGAGTTACGGAATCATTGACATATTTAAATATTATCCGTTAAAACAAAGGGAGGTAACAGAGATAAACTAATACAACTTGACATTCTGTTAAAGTGAACTCCCATTGAGGCTGCGTTGCAGTCGAGACTGACCAAGGGGAGATAACATAGTTGAATTAGTTTTAAACAGCCTTTGCGTTAACGAGTGTGAGTCCACATCCTGACTTAGCGTGTCGTCTGTTCCAGAACATCTCTCATGAGACCTCAACAATAGTTCAGATATCTGTAGGTCTAATGTATTTGGTGTTTATAACAGATACATCAGGCGATCATTTTCTACCGATCTAAGACATTAAGCACTTGACAGAATAACAAAAAAAAATATTGTTTAAAGGTTTATCCCCATCCCCCAAAAAAAATTCATGAAAGGGAACAAATATACTATAGTGTTTATTTGTTCTTTCATTTTTTGTCTATACCTTTATGGTGGATGGTTTGGTATACGTTGTTATTGCAAATATATGAAGGTTGCTAATGAGTCTAGGAAGCCAAGTGAAATGCAGTGATTTTCTTTAATCTACGGACTCGAAAAAAAGCCTTTATTTTTTTTTATTTCAGAAAGGAAGGTGTCTTTGAGGTCATTGATCACTATTATTATTATTATGTTATACACGATAGAGTATTCATTATCTGGCACTGCCAGGGCCGAGTTTCGATAAAGAGAAAGAAGATTCATTGTAGTCTCCCTTTATCAGTGTCTAGTTGTATGTTAATCAAATATTATTTATGCACTTTGGTATATGGGGAGCGCGATGGCTGAGAGGCTAAGCGCTTGACTTGCAAGGCTGGCTAACAACTCTGCAAGTGAGTTTCTTATGACTAGAGAAAATTGTATTGGAGTGCAACGTTTGTTTCAAAATAAAGCGGTGACCTATAATTGGGACTAATTCAACTTTATTCAGCTTTGACTACCACTTCAGTCAAGTAGAAGTTCTTTCCCTTGTTCTACATACCAAACAAAATAATTAATGATAATTAATTAACTAGTTTAGTTGTTTTTTTTATTCCTGTGTTGTCAGGTAAAAGAAATAATTGCGCAAAATCTCAGCTTCATCCAAGATTGGGCGTCGGAGAAATAACGTGTACAAACTTTTTACCACATTGAGCTGATATAACAGCTATGTAAAAATGACCAGAGGCAACGTTAGGAGATCATTCAGACCGAGGCCCACTATTGGCGCTGAGCGTAACGTCCTGGACTGAATCTTTTGACATACCTCATTTAGAGACTAACCATTCAAATGATCCTTAAACACTAGCGTTCTCTTTTATTAGGAGACTTCGAGAAGAAAAAACATCAACACTTCTACAGAATTCTACATTGCAGATGTATTTTGAAGATCGCATCTCAGTTTCCCAATTTTCTAGTAAAAATGATATGAAACTCAAAGTCCTCGGGTTTCTAGAATGGGGCCCTATAAAGTGAGGAGCCTGGCTTTAGAATGGGGCCCTATAAAGTGAGGAGCCTGGCTTTAGAATGGGGCCCTATTAAGTAAAGAGCCTGGAAAGGCTGCCCTATCCTCGTGACCCAGTGCCTCTTCCTTAAATCACAGCAAAACAAACTTTTGATTAAAACTAAATAATGCGAATACAAAGGGACAACACGTGACTCAAATCACGCGAAATTACTCTCCGACAAGAGATGAACCTAACTTCCTGTTTCCTCTACAGACAAGATGATTGGATGATAGCGGTCAACCCAGTGCCCGCATACTAGGACATATGTGTAGGGTAAATAACAGAGGAGGATTTTCAGATATTATAAGGTCGATAATATATGGGACCAGGAAACAATGAAACTAGGAAGAGTTATTAATATCTACTTCATTCTGTATTGGAATATTGCGGAATTTTCAATATTAATTTTAATAACAGGAAACTGCTTTTTGTTTTTGTTTTGACATTCAGTCTATATTTTAAAGCAACAATAACATGCGAAAATACACGATAGGGCGATTTGGGGAAATGTGGAGGCGATATTAGGGAACCACCTTAAATGTATGAAAAGAAAATGTCTTCCATTGAGAGAGATTATTATCAGAAAAACAACAACAGGTCATGTGGTATGGGCGCTACAAGGGAAGATCACTGTGACCAACTAAATTTCATTAAAGAGGCTGTTAATGTTTACTACTAGCTTTCCTTTATTGGCTAGACAACCCTTTCTTTTAAGTATGTTTTTAGTAGCGGTAATGTCAAAGAGAATTCCTCCATATTAGGTTGAGTCTATGCTACAAATTGAAGAACGTAGAAGTTTGTATACTCTATAGGGCTGAACGTTTCACACTGTCTGGTAATCACATGTCTTTTCAAATATATAGCTGACCAACGCTTCCTATATTCCGTACACCGGATACACCCAAAAAAAAAACTGACTTTTTATAGTTATTAACTATAGATGAAAATCTCGAATAGCGAAATTCATTAATGCTTTATTGTAACGTATTCATTTAGTGTTCATGAGATCTTACTAACCAGTTCATCGACCCCTCTGAGACTTTGTAGGAAACGCCTCGTTAGGAGGAGTATTCTTTTCTAGAGTTTTATAATATAGGATGTGTAGCTGAGTGCTCTTAGGAACCAATGGTCTGATATTGGTAAGTTACCAAAGTATTAATCAAGGAAGGTTTATTTTTTTATTATTCAGCAAAAGATGACATTGCCAAAAAACAAACAAGTTGAAACCGTAAGTTCCATGTTTTCACAACAATTAAGGTTAACAGTGTTGAGAAATTGTCCAGACTTAACGAACATTGGGTTGTATATTGTCTTCTGTTGTAGACACATGTTCGTTACACGATCGACGTCCTTGATATTAGGGTTCTTTCTCAAGGGACGGTTTTTAGTTTCTACGGAAGCTGAAATGTTCCATGAAACATATACGCTTTTGTTTGAACGTTTACCAGCCGACAAGCATGAATTTCTATTGTAACAGTTTTTATGTACAACAAAGCGTACTTAGAATTGGGCTAATCAACGCATAAAATGTTCCTGCATAACACTCGATTTTTTTTTTTGGGACTAGCCAAAAATATTTGTACAATTGAAATGAGATTTTCAAAGCAACCGTTTGAAAAACAAGAAAGTGGTGAATTAAACTTTATTATAGATGAACTAATTAAATAAATATTGGTGTAAAAGCTGATGAATACGCAAAAGATATAAGACATTGAATGTGTGTAGTTTTATTCTTCATTAAATACTGACCTACTTAAGTAGGCTAAATTGTACTAGCTGATTGGAGATGCAAACCAACGGTTGAGTATCGACAACAACTGTATCTGCTGATAGCGTCAGCAGTGCTTTGCAAGAATGTCCAGAGAGCGGGATTTCAGAAAAAAGAATTTTGTATCATAACTTTTTTTTTTTTTTGGTTGAATTTTCACAATAAACTAGACAATGTCAAGGACACTAAAGTATACTTCAATGCTGCCAACTAAAGGAGAACAAAATTAAATTACTAACAGAAGACCGAAAAAAAAAAGATTCTGCCGTGCTAATTTTTGTTTTAATTGATGAACTAGGCTACCCTTTAAAACTAACATATCAACACTTTCAATAGTCTGTACACCGGATACACCAAAATAGAAAAAAAAGCTAGCTTTTTTACTTTTTCCTCCATGTATGAAAATCTGTACTATTAGAAGCACTAGGACAAAACGTATTGTTTAAAAACAATGGAATTAAGTACAGTAGCTGTTTGTTATTCATAGTTATACACACACAGATATAATAACTATTTAATGATGAAAGATGTTAATATTTTTTAATAAACTTTTATTCATTAAAACGAAACCACAAAAATGTTGTTTACAGTGTTTATAAGAACTTATTTAAATTTACACGATATACAGGCGTGTCTCATATAAATTCGCTACCTAATAATTTTTTACGAAGCGTAAGAAGATGAACAAGCATTTCTGGGAGAAGTCATCCATAATCTCCTAAGTACATCTCTCTTGGGTGCACCTATGGGAGACCACAACTTTTGAGTTGATTTCTTGAGAGTGCATAGCTCCTCCTTCGTGATCGAAGATGAGCACATTTCTCATTTCCTATGGACTCGAAGATGACTGTAAAGTCCAATCCTCGCTTTAAAAAGCCAACCGCATAGGTGGCATGGGTGAGCTTGGTCAGTTGTAGATAGGCCTGCTTCTTTTCTCAGCTTTTTGTATGTTGAGCGCTCTTTCGCCCTGGCCACTCTTCTTGCTTCAAATCTCGAGACTCCGAGACTTACAGCTTCACGCCATGAGGAGCGATCAAGAGCTAGTGCTTCCCAGCCGTGATTGTATTGACCTCCCCTGGCAGCGCCTTCCTGCATATCTCCCCGTACAGAAGTCGTTTGGGAAGGCGATTGTCTGGCATGCGGACTACATGTCCCGCCTTCGAAGTTGGGACCTTTTTACTGTCACATTGATACTGTTAATGTTGGACAGCTTTAAGATTTCTCTGTCTGGTATGTGGTCTTAAGAATGTATACTGACAATGAATTCACTAAAAAAAGAGTCCGAAACCAAAGGATAATGTAAATTACCAGGAATAATGTTCACTTTGCTCTTTTACAGGTCCAGAACATTTTCTTTGTTTTTGACAATGTAATACTTTATAAAAACTGAACTAAAAAATAGCCATGAAAAAAAACCCAGACGTGTCCATGTGAGGGTGGAAGCCGTTTAGACCCCCGGTATACCTATATATTTAAAATATCATGTTTCCAGTTCTACGTACACAGATTGTCATACCCGTGTTCAAATGACTATTGATTTCTTCCTATATTTGATCTAGCTTTAGAAACATACCTAGTCTTTACGACGTGAGGGCGGGAGAGGTAGGGACGACATTATGGATCCTTGATTTGATCTATCATCAGTCACCTCTGGCCTTTGCCCTAGTTCTACAAAGGGTCAGCTAACAACATCAATAGCCTCCACTCCAACTTGTTTGCTCTCAGACACTCACGAGCTTCTTCAACTTCTGCCGCGTGCTTCCCGCGTGCTTGGTCGTCTGATGCGGGTTTTTTTGTTTCTTGTATGTTGATATTAAATTTGGGACAGTTTTGAGAAGAGAAGTTTGATTCTTGTATGAGCATTGAATAGAAATTTGAGATTACAACTTAGACTAAGACTTAGATCCTCCAGCGCCGTTTGACGCATATGGCACAACTCCACAAAGATCTGTTAACTTTACAAATTAGTGGGGAAAAAAGATAGACAATTAAAATATGAACAAGTTCAGCTTCATTTTAAGCTTCTCAGTCATTCCTTCACAATGGAAGATTCATGCCTCCTGTCTCCGGCCTCTTGCAGGATGATAGCTGATTACGATGGGAAGTGTTCGAACTCAAATCCAACACGGCACCAGTATGAATCGCGTACCACACAGCCAGACTGCCATCCATAGTTATATTATGATATTCAATTTATGAAAGGTTTCCGAAGCAAAGTTTTATTCGTACATCGAATAGAGAATTGAGATTATAAATGAAGCTTTTTATAAAGACGCACAATTAAATAGCCACAAATCAAACTTGATGTTCAAGTTTCAGGCATATCCTTCAGAGATGGAGATTATTGCCTCCGAGGCATTCTCAGCCAAAATTTCCTGTATCACCACAGCGGATAAACATGATGGTCCCTAGTCCATTTTGGTAACACTCCAAGTAGTCAAGATAAAAGTCCAATGCCTAGAGGTCCCGTTTGATTGCATCCCATATTGGAGGTGGCGGTCGTCCAGTTTTTCTTGAGCATGTCGCGAGTTGTACATAGAAGGATGACTTTCACACCTAGCTGAGAAGGTATCCCCCCCCCCTTTCAAAATGTTCTGAGCAGTCAAAAAACTACAATAAGCCAACCTCTACACGAACTGCTATGCAAATGTTGACCAGAAGTTGAAGTGCTACTGGACTTTAAGGAAGCGAAGATCGTCACTCGTTATAAGAACAAAAGTGGACAAGCGATTATAACAACTACAGAGGAATTTCCTTCCAAAAACTTCCCCGATATACAAAGTCTGTGACCGCACATGGCGTCGGGGCTGAATGGGCGCCACGAATGTACTCACACCTATGCTAAGCGTTGTTTATCTGACTTAAAATTAATCAGTTTGCAGCTCAAAATGCAAGACAGTTATTGGCTGACAGCACTACCCCCATTCCCTAGCAACAGAGGCGGGACCCTAATAGTGAAGCCTTATTTCATACTAATTGCGTCTACATGGCCAGATTACAATTGGACCCCAAAGTTCTAAAGTACGGGTCTACGACACATATGATATTAAAAATGTATATGCTAAAATTCTTATAGAATTAGATAAAAAATAATAATACAGAAGATTTCTAAAAAAAAAAAATAAACACGCTCGTGCATTTGCGTCAACATTTAAAAAAAACTTTACTGAGTGTGTGTTATCGGGATAAGTGTTAATACAATTTAAGAAGACATCAAAAGAAAGAAAGATCTTATCTTTTAATTAGAATGTCTAGTGGTCTCCCCCCATGACATGATCCGCTTGTATTGGCCAGACATAAAGAAACGTCCCGACTCCACTTTTGTTACGTCTTGTCCATGTACGTCTGTGATTTATCCTAGAGTTATCTGCCCACTAGTCTGCAGATGTCACTTCATACGTTAAGCAGACGGTAAGCGCTAGGAATGACGGGAAGAGAGAGGGAAAAAAAAAACAACGCGTGTGTACTTTTATTCCATTGCGCATGTTAACTTAGCAAGCCAGGAAGTGATATTTAGTCAAAACTTTATACTTCTAAAACAAACAGAAAATATCAAATACCAAAATCGATCTGGGGTTCAAACTAAAGATTTGAATAACTTTTGTAAGGCGCATACTTCATGCTATGACATGCTCAGTGCGCTATAAGCCAATCTTGTAGACATATAGGGGAAGGGAAGGCAGTCTGACAGAAGGTCACCACGTTGCCTTTAGGCGCGCAGCAAAAAAAAAAAAATCTAACTCAGCACGAGTCGTGATTGTAACTCAAACTCCCCACCTGTTAGGTGGCCAAGTTGAAATATTTCCTTTTAGTGCCTACCATTGATAGAGGTTTTAAACAAGGCAAAAGACAGGGAGGAATGGAGAAAGACGGTCGACGAATCTTGCTTGGTGCCCCAACGGTCCAACAGATAGGTAAAGGTAAAAGGTGAAGGTAAAAGTGCGAGAAAATACAAGAAATAGCTGGCTGATCGTGTGGTACGCGCTCTGGAGTGTCCATACTCTGCCCCATTACCGTCCCCTGCCTTTGTGTATGAGGTTTGGAATAGAAAGCAGAAGTCTCATTTCTGAGAGAAAACTTATAAAACGTGCGAAACATAATGAACTTTATTTGACTTGATGTGAAAACTGTTGATGGAGATACTCATTCAGTGAATTCGACCTTTTTTTTTTTTTGAAGGAGATAATCATTCAGTAAATTCGACGGCTTTTATATTAACTACTTATTAAGTGAATTTGACTGGGTTTTTTTTAAATTAAGGAGCTAATTGCTAAGTGGATTCGATTGTTTTTTGAAGGAGCTTAATAGAATTGAATTCGACTGTTTTTCGAAGAAGCTAATTACAAGTGAATTCCACTGCTTTTTGAAGGAGCTGATTATAAGTGAATTCGACTGTTTTTTTTTTTAAAGAGGTTATTATAAGTGAATTCGACTGTTTTTTGAAGGAGCTAATTATTAAATGAATTTGATTATTTTTCGAAGAAGCTAAGCTAAGAAGATGACTACAAAGTGTATTCGACCGGAGCTCCTCTCTGTTGTCCAACAGCCAGTCATTTCTCACACCAACATGGAGGCACCACCTCCGATACTCTCAAGACTTTTCTCTTATTTAATCTATTTCATCATTATTTAAAATTGAAACGGTAGAGTAGTCTTTCTTTGCCCCCCCCCCCCCCCACTCCGTGGTGAAATGTTCTGGCCGTACACAGGAGGGCCACTGCGGAAGATAGATTGGGCCACCAGAGAACGAGAGGGTCATTAATACATTTTCAACGCAGCCCGAGGGAGTCAATCTTTCAAATGGAGGCGCCCGTTTAGCGGCACGCGAGCTACAAGAAGTATCCCAGAGTTATGAAGTGGCTTTCTCGTTTCATCTTCCTGAATGCATATGTCAACGACAAAACAAAGTACTGTGGGGCCAGCAATGGTGTTAACGACAAAACAAAGTACTGTGGGGAAGCAATGGTGTCAACGACAAAACAAAGTACTGTGGGGCCAGCAATGGTGTCAAGAACATAGTATTGGGCCGCTTGGAAAGCAAAGGTGTCGAAACCTTACGTTTAGGGCGCTGTGAAAGTTAGGTGTAATAAACTAAATATAAATAAGATAGAAAAAGCTGCAAAGACCTTAGATTTTATTTTTTTTTGGGGGCGGGGGGAGGTATGAGAGGGAAAAAGAGGAGGCTCGGTGGCTGAGTTGTAAAATGCTTGGCTTCCAAACCGGGGTGTACGGGGTTCGATTCGTGGTGACGACTGGGATTTTTAATTTCGGGATCTATATGGCTCCTCTGAGTCAAACCAGACTTTAATGGGTACCAAAAATTAGTTGTGGAAAAGTAAAGGCGGCTGGCCAAGGTTAACGAGCAGGGTGCCATGTGGACGGCTCAACTACCTTTACTTTCCCCACTCAAAGTCAGGTACCCATTAGCGTTGGGTGAAATCAGGGGCGCAAAACAAATCACGATGTTTTTCCTGAGATTTGTACCCAGGACCCCAGGATCGGAAGCCAGTCGCTCAACTTCTCGGCCAGCTCGCTCCATTTTGAGTTATTTATATACTTTTAAAAGCGTTGTATTCAAATTCTCAAATCTGAAGATCCACAAATTTTCTTTCGGGCAAATTCACAAAGTCTTCAAGGAAATTCGTATCTATATAATCTTCTTCTATTGATTTGAATAGCATAATAAATTAGTAAATAACAATTGTCTTTTATCTAGTCTTTACATGACCTTCTATGTCCTTGAAGTAAAAGTTAATACTTATTCACTCTTGTTATATCCATTTGTTGTCTAGGGGGAAAAAAGATTTGTAAAGAAGAAACTCTCTAGTACTTTCTAGAATCCTTAAAAAAGCATTTTTTTAAATGAAAGAATCTTTAATTGGTCAAGACAAAGTGATATGCGAAGGATGATTCAACCCATGTCTTTCATTTTCTCTTCTTGATTCAACTGAGATATAAATAGAAATCATGACATTTTAGGTTAGGAAATGTAGCTTGCAATCTTTGAATGATTAACACTGCCTCAGGGATTAGATAGTAAGGATGAAGACTTGTCTGACGCAACATCCGGAATATGGAAGAATCTCTAGGCTGTTTTTTTTTCTTACTCTCTAAAGCTCGTCTATCGCACAGACCCGTACGAACCTTGTGTCCAGAACTTGCTTTTGTCATTTGAGACAGAGCTGACGACTTGGGTTTTCGTTCCGAGAGGCAACCAGTTCGAATCTCGATAAATACTTTCATTTTGGAAAATCCGAATTTTAGGACGTCAGAAAATCACATAATACTGTAATACGTATCTGACTATTAGTTGGAAAATTAAAGTCCTTTAGTTCTTGTTCTGGTCACATAAAATGAGACATGTTTGCACAGTGTTGTTGAGGTCTGAAATATGAAGTTTAGTTTGATTTATCTGACGTCACAGTCAAACGTCATCCTTTAAATTCCAGTGGAGGAAGCACGAAGTAAGGGTCGTCCATAGAAAAGCTGGCTGGATAACGTAAAAAATGGACCGGCCTCTCTCTTGATATCCTGATAAGAACAGCTGCTGACCGGGAAAAGTTGAAGGATTTGGTTACGCGAAATGTCACAGCACCCCTTATGACTAAAGGACAGTTGATTATGAATAGTTGAAAAGTTTGTTCTGTGGTTAATAACATTAGGTCTAAACTAGTTGAACTTTCATTTGTATAACCTTACAATTCATACAGTAGTTTCATGTTATTATTTGGTTACTGGGTAAGGGCATTTTTCGCACTTGCACCTATAGCTCGTGAGTAAACTCTGAGAAGTAGTATTGAAAATGGTTTCACATGAAGGTGGCAACCTTAGAGTTCCAATTTTTTAATATGAAATGTTTTTGGTCATTCCATTTAGTAAAAGGCACACATCAATACGACGGACATGGAAATTTTGAAGCAAAAATGTTTTTCATTTAATTTTGTTTCGGTCATCGGTCTCATGACGTCACGTCGCCAAATCACCATTGTACTTTGACATTGTCATTTTTTTTTTTAAATACGGATTTGGGTCAACCACCAGGGCAAGTTGGCCTCAGACGTGACCCACAATAGCCGTGTTTAATCTCCAGGAGATGAAGCTTACTTTGTCTTATCAGGTCCTGGAGTAGCGGGGCAACTGAGCCGCTAACCCCTAATTATTTAAACCAATCCAAAACAACAAATAACAAGTTAGCTAGGGAAGAGATTAGAGAGACGACTTGGAGGGGAAGAAGCGTACAACATTTAGATTGTATATTCGTTTCATTTCTAACATTAAAGCTTAACCCATTAATTGTTTACTTGTATCAGAGGTGTAGCTATGTTGGTGGAGGGAAGTCCAAATTTAAAAATCCGCCCTTCCACTCAAAACGGGTGCCCCAAAATGAGTGTCCGAAATGTGTTTTTGACATAAAATAGTACGCCGTTATATCATGGTTACCAGATCTTGAATGTCAAAACGCAGGGGCCCATAAAGAGGTCAGGCCACCCCCCCGGACCCAAATCCATAGCTACGCCACTGCCTTGTATTTATACTTCCAGTTATGTTTACTTTTTTTTTTTTTTTTGTCTATCTAAAATTTATATGAAGTACTTAGTATCTGATTTTTAATTAGATTTACAAGAAAACTTGAGGTTTGCGGGACATGTTATCCGACGAAATGAATTACGCATACCGAGAGTTGCGATGACTGTCTAATGGAGAAGAAAATATTAGAGAGCATATAAATACAACAGAAGACAATATAATGTTCAGTCATTAAGTTTCAAGCTACATGTCAAGTCTACTTTAGAGAATCTGTTTTTGAAATAAAGTTATATTTAGTGTTAGTTTAGTGTTTTTAATCTTTTGTGATTTCTTCTTATAGAATTTAATTATAATATCTTAAAAAGAAGAGGACAGATATATTGCTTCTTTATTACGATTCTCAACTTACATAGGACTTGATGTCAGACAGATACTTTGCAATGTTATTTTTATTTTTAAGTTGTTATAATCAGGTTGTAGAAGATCAACACACTCGATATGTTTGAGCGGAATGTTGCACAAGGCTTTTTTTTCCAATTTTCCTTTTTTCAAATTTTCTATGATAACAGGACTGCCGTATATGAGTATGTATCAATTGAATAACAAATTAACAATTTAATTATTAAATTAGTGGTAACTAATTATTTTGTTTTACATATAAAAAGTACAACGCTAAGGGAAGATGAACCTTGCAATATTAAGAAACAATGAAGCGACAGAACGGCGTTCTCCCTTAACTCAATATAAGTTTTATTTATACATTTTATAAATTATTTTTTTTAAGCTCATAGATTTAATGTGTTTAAAATTTCAGGGTCAGTGCTTTTCTCCCTTTAAGCTGTACTTTAAATTGAAAGAATTTCTACACCAGATTACATCGAACTATTAATATAGTGTGTAATTTACCATATATAGAGATTAGATCATTCTATTTTCATTTCAACCCAATCTTCTTACATTTTAAGTAGGTCATCTGCCTTTTTTTTTCAGTTATTAAAATGTTTTTTAAAATATTTTTTTTTAAGCAATAGCACTTTTAAATAGTGTTTCTCACGGTACAGAGTCCAATTAAAAGGTGAATGACCTTGGACAACCTGGGTTTTGCTCTCAAAGTAGGACACACACACTCAAAACAGTGGGTATGTTAATTGTAGTGACCTATTCCGGAAGTACTCGTCCATATGCTGCCTAGGCTTTATCTCCTGGCCAATGTCCGCTCTCGGGCATTGGTGATGGACTCAAAGTGACAAGACAGGATGGATGTGTCTTTAATGGCTGTCTTTTAAACATCAACTAGGAAAATCTGTTTATCAAACATGATTGACCGCGAGAGAATTTGTTTCTGGTGAGTCTTGGTGATAATCAAAACGTCATCCTAGAGTCATTTAGAAGTCTCATTCTCGTGTGGTCCTCACTAATTGTAGGCGACAAATTCTGTGTGGTTTAAGATAAGGTTTCTATCTATCTATCTCTATCTATCTATCTATCTATCTATCTATCTATCTATCTATCTATCTATCTATCTATCAAAACACATCTCGTAGTTCATGTCTCTACACCAAGTTCATCCATGTTAAATGTTTGTTCGTTTGATTCTCATAACGGATCCAAATACTTATTACAGTGTTCTCACTACATTGATGAGCACGTCATCAACGCCATTTTATGTCTACAACCCTGGACTAGAAAGCTTATATGTAGTTTACATTGAGTAAAAATTAATAACATTTTATTTAAATGAAAAAGTATTTTGTTTTTTTTTAAACCGGACAAGGTATTTTATTTTTATTTAAACCGGACAAGATATTTTGTTTTAATTTAAACCGGACAAGGTATTTAGTTTTTATTTAAACCGGACAAGGTATTTTGTTTTTATTTAAACCGGACAAGGTATTTTGTTTTTATTTAAACCGGACAAGGTATTTTGTTTTTATTTAAAACGGACAAGGTATTTTGTTTATATTTAAACCGGACAAGGTATTTTGTTTTTATTTAAACCGGACAAGGTATTTTGTTTTTATTTAAACCGGACAAGGTATTTTGTTTTTATTTAAACCGGACAAGGTATTTTGTTTTTATTTAAACCTGACAAGGTATTTTATTTTTATTTAAACCGGACAAGGTATTTTGTATTTAAACCGGACAAGGTATTTTATTTTTATTTAAACCGGACAAGGTATTGTGATTTTGAGACGTGTATGTTTGATTCGTTTAATATTAGGCTTAGCCCTTGCCAATACGTTAGGCGTTTGTTTCTAGCTAGTTTTGCAAATGTGAAACTTGTCATTAAGTGACGCTGTCAGAAGAGACACAACATTTCTCAGTTTCTACATTACGTTAAATAGCTGCGTGTTATCTCACAACATGCCATTAAACGAAACATGCTAATAAACGCAGCCCTAGTTTAACAGCAGGAGTATCAGGATTGGTGTTTTTCAGCTGTCTCACAATTCATCGTCGGGTTATGCGGGATGCTATTAATCGATAACTACTGTGTCTTAATAAATAATAAATTGAAACAAGACCGAACTCAAGGGGGGTTACCTCCCAGTGCAGTTAATACCCACATGTGTTAGAATATCATTTCATGTAAGATAGTCTATCGTTGGAATGAATTGACATCTAACCTGCTAAAGTTATTGTAATCATAAAAGCTATAACAGTCACAATGCCACACATTAACTTTGTTACTCTATTTTGTTTTGTAGGATTTCTATTTGCATTTTTACAAATATTATATCAAACAACTCACTCTGTCTGTCTGGAGAAAACTTTGAACACCTTATTTCTCCCACACCCAAACTTGGATCAAGCTAAAATTTATGCACAATTAGTTCTTATACCTGACAACACAACAATAAAAAAAAAATCAGTGAATTAATTATTGGAAATTTTTCTTTTTTTATATCAAACAAGGGAAAGAAATAGTGATTGACTGAAGTGGTGGTATAAGCTGAATTAGTCCCCTTTATATTAGAATGCCATCTTAGGCTTAGTGAACACAAACATAAAAAAGAAACAATAGATAACTATACTATCTTCCATGGTCATATACTCTTCGCTAGCAGAGTTGTTACGATAAGTCTGAGAAGGCTTTAGCCCACAAGTTCGAATTCAGGTCGTACCTTTAAAAAAAAAAAAAACTCTTTAAAAGCGATCACCCAAATACTCATTTCTTTCTTTCCCTTTCTAATAGGTCCAGGCAAGTGATAGGATCATAGTATATCGAGAGAGCTACAAGCATGAAATTGCGTTAAACAAAAACAAGAGGTAAAAACATATATCTCATCGCACAGAACTATTGTTGTTGGTCTAGATCTATGACAAATTTAATTACATGACTGATCCAAACTAATTCATAGACATTAATAAAAGCTTTTTATTGTTTTTTATGTTTTGTTTTTTTTGCTTGTAAGTTTCGTACGCTTCATCGAAAAGACGATTATTACATCATAAAACAATCCACCTACAGGACGGAAGTTGATGGCTGCAGGGCAAGGTTTGAACTCAAGCCATCGTGTCTACAGTCCGAAGCGCATACGAGACGACCAGGCTTACGTTTTCTTACCGAGATGTGGCGACTTTAGGAGCCTGGGCTGTGATTTCGTATACAAATCTAGGCTTCAACCAAACAGTTCAGGGGGTGATAATTTCATTTCGGGTAAGGGAGAACACTCCGAGTGACCTAACCCAAATAAGGTAACTTAATCGCGCCTGACCAAGCCGCCTATGTCCTCCCTATCACGCCATGGCCAGGCCGACCCCCATTCCCCCCCCCCAGCGCCTTTATTCTTCTCCTGTCTGCTCCTCGTTGGACACAAGAGACAGAGTGAATACTGCCTAATAAAGAGAGAGAACTGAGAAGGAACTAAAAGGGGGGTGTTTGGGGGGGGGGGGTCGATAAGAAAAGGGAAGATAAGCGTGTAAAGCGGGAGAGAAGTGAGTGAGGGGGACGACGAGCTACTGAGAGAGAAGATTCATATTTTTATTTACATATTTATACCAAGACGTAATGGAATTTACCTTCAGACAGTGTCGTCCAGATTGAATAGCCAACGCCCCCCCCTCCCTCCCTCCCCCTTCTCATCATCTTCTGCTATTCTGAATATCCTCCCCTTTTTTTTATCCCTTGTTGATTTCAACCTTGTTATAAAGTAGGCAGTACCATGACTATACAGCTTAGTCTGTAAACCAAGCGAGGTAGATATAGTGAGCAAAAGCCCATCAATAAATATTTGGATAAAAAATTTTTCCAAAATTAATTAAAAAAAACAACATTTTTATCACGACATTTAAGCGCTTTGATACTCAGCAATTAATGTTGGATATGCATTTTTGTGATCTTAATAATTGAGCATATCGTCGTGTTCTTATGCTATGTTATTTTATATTATACAGACGTTACTTCGAAAAAGAAGATAAATGCGTCCTAGGCGTATTAACCAATGACTTAAATTTTGCCAAGTCACTGGTTTTCCTGGCTAGCTCAGGCAACCCATTCCATCCTCTAATAGCACTAGGGAAGAAGGAGTATCTGTACAAATTTGTCATGAGGAATGTGCCTTTACCTTTATGTCTTTCTGAGTATTCTATTAGATTTTGTTTTTGCATTTGAAGATTATGGTTCAGTGTTTTATGTATAATTGCCCCTTTACTTTTAAGTCTTCTATCCTGAAGGCTTTCTAAATTTAGTGATTTTACTGAAGGTGCTACTCTAGTCAGTGTGAATTTTCGTTTGTTATGAATCTCACTGCTCTAGTTTGTGTCTGTTCCAGTTTCTTAAAGTTTTCTTGAGTTGAGGGGTCCCAAACAGAGGATGCATATTCTATTATTGGCCGAACCAATTTGGTAACAGAACGAAAAATCAACGGATTTTACTTGACAATGAAAACGCAGCGTTGACTAACATATTTAGCACCATATTTCAGATTCTTTAGTTTATGTATATAGATTAACTTTCATGACCCTAACCCACACACACGGAAGGAAAATAAATATTGCTATTTAAAGGATCGATTCGAACAAAAAACTTAACTTAAAAAAAAAATTCCTGAGAAAAGTTCAAAAAGAGGCTACTTCTGCTATGTGGCGACATCAAAGTAATTTCTTCAATTATAACTGATGAGTTGTCGTGATAGGTTTCTGGTCGTCTGGGGTTTGGTTCGCTACGACAGTCATCTCATATTTCAGTAAGTAACCATTAATAAAAGGCCGTCTATAGACATGAATTGTACGTAGGAGGTGCTTAACATTTATTCCGGTAGAAATACCTTCAAGGACACTCAAGTGCGAGGTTTGATTTGTTTTTAATGAAAACTTTCTGGTCGTGCCGTAGACAAATGACATTTTATCGGGTGACAGTAGGGCATGAAAAAAACAACTATTTCTTTCTACTTGATAAAAAAAATTTGAAAAAAAAAAAATGAGGAGTTTTATTTCAGAATTTTTATGGCGGTGACTTTTTGATTATTTTGTTTCTGAGGCGAACTTTTTATAAAATGAAGTAAGAATAGAGACTAGGGTGAGGAGAGGGAGGGCTGAGAAGAAAAGAAGTGGGTGTTTAATGAACTATCTAGCTTGATAAGATTGGTTTGGTTTGACCTATTTGGTATGAACTATTTAGCCTGAACTATTTGGTCTGAACAATTTGGTCTGAACTATTTTTTTCTGAACTATTTTGACTGAACTATTTTTTTAAAACTACTTTGACTGAACTAATTTTTCTGAACTATTTTGATTGAACTATTTTTTCTAAACTATGCTATGAGCTTGAGAGTAGCGCTATATAAAAAGCTATAATAATAAAACTCTTTTTTTTAATTGAACTATCTTGACTGAACTAATTTTTATGAACTATTTTTTCAGAACTATTTTTTTCAGAACTATTTTTCTGAATTATTTTGACTGAATTATTCTTTCTAAACTATTTTGTCTGAACTATTTTGAGACCAAGAAGCCTAGAAGCGAAGACAATGCCTTCTCTGTCTAACTAGGCGTCGCCTCTTCTTAGAAGACTTAAAATCCGTGGGTACTAACTGGTTAGATGCTGTGGAAGTCGCCTATGTTAGATCTATGTGAAAAAAACTTATCACCCTTTGCGCCCAACGGAAGGACAAAGTCCAAGTAGGTCATTAAAGCGCAACTTTCCCGCTAAGCATTCTCCCTGCGCTACGGTCCAACCTCTTTAGTAAACATGTAGAAATAGAAGGCTTGCATGATGCCTTAAGGCGCTGAGAAAACAAAGCTATTTGGGTTTTCAACGGTCTCTGCCTCTAAACCACTGCCCGTTTAAAAAAAGTTGCCCTAATTCACGTTTTCTTAAGCTTGTGAGTCTTGGACGCTGACTGCAGAACTAGAGAGTTGGATCCTAGCAATGGAATTGAGATGCTACAGAAGGATCCTTGGTATCACATTTAAAGACCGCATCAGAAACTATGAAATTAGAGACAGGCTTACTGCAGCGATTGGACCCCATGATGACCAACTAACTATCGTAAAAAAAGCGTTAGCTAATAATCTATGGCCATATTACAAGGTCTTCTGAGCTCGCAAAGACCTTTCTTCAGGGAACAGTACCAGGAAAAAGAAGAAGAGGCAGACAGAGAAAGATATGGGAAGACAACATAAAAGAATGGACGGGCCTGCTATTGAAAGAGGTTCTATCTAAGGCAAATGACAAAGAGGAATGGAGAAAGACGGTGGACAAATCTTGCGTGGTGCCCCATCGGTCCAACAGACTAAGTGATATGTACAGATAATGCCAGTAATGATAAGCAGGAAAAGAAAAGTATCTTCTATTTAACAATTTTAATTTGGTTCCGCAAAGTTTGTAACACCGGAAGTGTATTGGTTTTAATAGTACCATTACCTAAAAAGTGCATCCAAGGGCATGCATCTCATATAGTCTGTGAAAACCAGTCCAACTCCTGGCATTCATGTGTGGTTCAGATACTGAGTCCATCGGAACTGTTACCACTGAAAGGAAAAGGGGCAATAGCGAGCAAATGGCGCCTAAATCAGTTAGCTTCAGGCGGGATGAGCTCATTAGCCTTTGTTGGCTACCCATCTAGAAGAAAATAAAATCTTGAATTCAAACCTCTGCTGCAAACAACGGAAAGGTTTTGGGAGACAACCCTGAGGAAAAATCAGGAACTGATTTTTATCTCCCTTGTCCTGTTCTAGGAAATAAGCCACAGCCGTAACGACTGATTTAAGTCAGCCCATTGGGTATAAAAAAGATTAGGTTTCTTTCTAAACTCGGTCTCAAGACTGCACGGTACGAACGATATTAGAGCCCACCAAAATAAAGTGCGGGTGGAATTAGATTTGTCAATACGTCATGGATGTAATTGGGATCCAATAATACTTTTATTGGTGTAATTAGAGTTCCCATTACAGAACATGTGATCGATAGTGTAGATGATGTTAAGTTCAACTTTTTGACAAAAGGTCAATCAAGAAGATGGCATGGAGACTGAAGCTGACCTTTGTTTCTTTAGAGAGTTTTAAGATTCTAGATCTGTGCGGTCTAAAAGTATAAAATTTAAATTATAAACACTCCTAGGCGACTTTAAAAGTCTAAGAATCCACCAAAACAAAAAAAGGCGTTTTTTTTTTACAATTACAAGGCCTACATTGTACTCTGTCTGTCTGTTTGTCCGTCTGTCTGTCTGGTACAAATCTTGAACACGTTATTGCTCACATATTCTCGGATCTAATTCAACCTTTTTACAATTATTCATTGTCAAAGACAAAACATGAATCAATTAACCAATTAATTAATCGATTAGTGATAATTTAATAATTTTGTTTTATTTAGAAAAAAAAAATCTTATAGTATTGATAGATGGACGTAATTGTGCTGTTTTTTTCCCTTACATAGGCTTTATTTTGTTTTTGAATTTTTTAAATTTTACTTTGCTTGTTTACTATTAGTTTAATTTTAACAACATTTTTGCCAGTTATAGTGAGGAAAACATTAACTGAATTGGCCAAGATGACATTAACAAGTTATAGTGAGGAAAACATTAACTGAATTGGCCAAGATGACATTAACAAGTTATAGTGAGGAAAACATTAACTGAATTGGCCAAGATGACATTAACAAGTTATAGTGAGGAAAACATTAACTGAATTGGCCAAGATGACATTAACAACGAATTGGTACAAAACACATTTGGTGTGAGTGCGCATGAATATAGATAATTGTGTGTGCGTGTTTCTGTATGTATGTGTGTGTGTGTTTGTAAATTGTGTATGAGTGAGCGGTTTTCCACTCAATAAAACAGCATCTCTCCGGCTCAAGCGAGACTTATTACGACACGACCTATGCAAGCTGACCTCTGATGACCCTCAATATCTTGACCTATGCAAGCTGACCTCTGATGACCCTCTATATCTTGACCTATGTAAGCTGACCTCTGATGACCCTCTATATCTTGACCTATGCAAGCTGACCTCTGATGACCATCTATATCTTGACCTATGCAAGCTGACCTCTGATGACCCTCTACATCTTGACCTATGCAACTGGAGATCGTTTAGAACGTCCGGAAAGTCCCAATAGCAGACATTTACTATCATGATCGCTAATCTGAAATCCCTGAAATACATAATGATATTGGATCTTCATATTTAACTTCGAAGAATGACAGGATGTATTAACCATTCAAAACCTTGCGGGGCACCTCGATAAAAATGTCATGCAAAGATAACTCTTGTATTTCTGCAAGAGTTACCCCACGTAACTTTCAAGTAACTTTCGCAAGGGCAGAGAGCGCGGCTCAGGAAAAAAAGATGTGGGAGGAGAACAAGTAATCTTTTCGGTTTACGAAGTCCAACCATGTGGGACTCCAAGCACGTACGCCGCCTCTCTAACCCTCCTCCCGCCTCCTCCGCCCGCACCCGCGCCTTCCTCGCTCTCCAGGCATACGCACACAGTCGTTTACCCAAACCCTCCCCATTTGGACAACTGTGTCTTTCAGAAAGTGTTCTCCCGTCACTAAATAGCAGCGTATGCTACGCCGCAGGTTGACTAGTTAGATGTTATATTTACTGAATGACGAGTAATCTCATATCGTTCCGTGCATTCATCACACTTTAAAAAATTAAAAGCCAAAGCGGTATAATTATTATTATTATTATTTTGTGTTACAGTTTCAGGCCTAATACATCCCTAGATCACGCCGATGTGAGACGTGGTTAACTTCAGGTGATAATAATTGTCGCCCTTGTGCTGCATGTCATATAGTGTGCGTGTACGAGGAGAGTATATGTGCTTGTAATCTTTGTATTGGTGTGACGATCCTTGAGCTGAGCAAAAATAATCGACCTCATCAAATTAGACAGAAATTAATTAATTTATTTTTGCCATAATAAGTGTCATAAAAGGATGTGTGATGTGTGACCAGAGTCCAGACTATTTTCACCGGACACTCCTGCTTCATTTATCACATCGACTTTCCAAAGCCAAGCCACGATTGCCAACTTACCCTCTGGGCTATTTCTATATTTTTCTATTCAAGTGTCATGTCTATCAAAGCTTTTATCACTATCGCGGAGAAGCGCCAGACCATCCGAGCTCATTTCATCTTTAGAGGCGATCCGACCGAGAGCAGTGAGATTTATAACAAACGAATAGTCCAATGTAATTAGAGTGGCATCATTAGTAAAGTCACTAAACTTAAGGACGGAAGACTCAAAAGTAAAGTCCCGCTATAATACATAAAACACTGAATCATAATTTACAACTAGAAAAACAAAACCTAATAAAATACTCAGAAGGTCATAAAGATAAAAGCACATTTCCTGTTCCATACGCTAGAACAAATTCATACAAATTCTCCTTCTTCCCTAGTGCCATTAGAGAATGGAATGAGTTGTCTGAGTCAGGAAAGCCAACGACTTAGCAGAGCTTAAGTCATTGATTAACACGCAAGACTAGATTACCATCAGCAGTCAATATGATGATTTGATTCTCATTTTATCTGTACTCCAAAAGAGGTAAATTAAGGATTTATAATTATACTCCCCACCATTGTGATCCCTCCCACTTTTGTCTTTTAAATCATCAATTGGAGAGACCAAAATGGAGGTATGTGTTTTGAGCACACTACTGTGCGGCAGTGAGTCGTGGACTACCATTGCAGGGCAAGAGAGCAAAAAAAATTCATTTCAGAAAATCAGTAATAGGGATATTTCATCTGCAACAATTTAGTTGGACTGTCTTGAGATAGTGTTTTTAGAATAAAATCCCTAAACCGCCATAACACTCTAGCGGGACGCGACTCACTGGATTGTGATCTAAGATCACAGAAGGATTGGGACATGAAGAAATACTAGTCGCTTGCCAGAGGTTTCTAAATTTACTTCCGTTGTCAGTTATTTTATATTGCACGGAGTGTTGCATTCGATTTCTATGCCTACATTTATAGATATGTTTTGATGTTTTGAAATTGGTGAGAAGATGGAAAATTTGATCTACAATATTGACAACTTTTCTGCTACCCATTTTATAAGACTTGTGTATACTTAGCATATGGCATATATAAAACTTTATTTACGCTGTGTGTGGTATCAAAACAGATAGAGAAGGAAATGTTTTTTATTTCTGAATGTGTCTGTGACCAAATATCCAGTAATATTGTGTTAAAGTGTAAACAATAAGTTCAGAAAGAACCTTTTATTAATCCAAGCTCAGAAGGAAAGTTTAGTTTTCAAAAAGTAAGGAAATTCTCTTATACCTTGCAATGAAAGCTTAATTATATCTTTAATCAAATGTCTTTTTAACTTCGTAAAGAATGGTTAATTACGTTGTTATGAGTAAAACATCAGAGTTGAAGACCATGTCCGTTTAGTATGGCTTTACTACACTGAATAACTACACAGAATACATTTCGTGAACACATTCTTACGGACGAGTTACAAGCACATGTAAACATAAGAGCGACAACCGATACAGTATCAAATATTCCAAACATACGTTTAATTAACGAAGTTTAAGTTGGGTATAGCATGAGTCTAATTTAAGCTCAGAACGAAATATTACTTTTAAACTCTGAGAAAGAGACTACTATTAATCCAAAAAGAAAGATTACTTTCAGCCGAGAAAGAAAATTTACTTTACCCTTAGAGATTAAAGAAAAAGCAATTTATAGACTAGAAAGAAAATGTTCTTTTAGTTCAGAAAGAAAGTTGTTTTTTTTTGCCCAAAATAAAATACATTAACCATAGATTAGAAGGAAAGTTTACTTAAAGCATATAATACAAATTCACTCTAAGTTCAGAAAGAAAGTTCACATTTAGATCACATGGAAAGTTTGTTAGATCACATGGAAAGTTTACGTTTGGCCCTGAAAGAAAGTTTACTTTTGGTCCTGAAAAAAACTTTACTTTTTGCCCTAAAAAAGTTTACTTTTAGCCCTGAAAAAAGTTTACTTTTTCCCCTGAAAGAATATTTACTTTAACCTAAAAAAATTTACTTTACTTACCGAAAAAAATGAGCAATAAATCTGAGACTGCGAGGCTGAACAGGTAATAATTGGTGGTCGTCTGCATGGAGTGTGACCTCGCGATGACCAGGCACGTGCAGATGTTGCCCACCATTCCGGACAGGAAGATGATGGAATAGACAAAGGTCAGGACCACGGCCGAGACGATATCCTTTCTCTTCTGGCCAAGTGTTTCCACCAGCAGCTGGTGAATATCCGTGGTGGCATTCTGGTAGATATCCAGTGTCGTGTTTGGGAAGAACAGGTTCGGAACTGATGTATCCATTAGGGATGAACTAGATGGATGCAAGGAGATGTCTTTGATCGATGCAAGGTGGTCTATTTGATGCAAGGTCACCTTGACGTATGCAAAGAAACCACTAGGTGGATGGAAGGGTCACCTTGACGTAGGCAAAGAGCCAACTAGATTAATGCAATGGGTCAACTAAATTGATTCAAGCTTTCAAATAAATGATTCAAGGGGTCAACAAAATGGATCAATTAGATGGTTGCAAGGGGTCAACAACAGGGATGCAAGGTGTGTCTTGATGGATGCAAGGGGTTAACTAGATGGGTTCAAGGGGTCAACTATATGGTCACCTAAACTAATGAAAGTAGTCACCTAGATGGACGCATGGTTTGAATTCAAGGTTTTCAAAATCACTACAAAAACACTTGCACAGTAATCCAGTTGTTTGTTCATAGACTTCAAGTAACAGACATATCTAGGCTAGTAAGAAAACATAGTGCACATTAAAACGATATTTATAATCACAACGGTATCACTCAAGTTCTGAAGAAAGTTATACATAGTCCATCGGTTGACCATGGTTCTTGACATTAAAACTCTTTAATCCAAATTAATGTGTAGAAATAAGCTGACTTGTATGTCCATTGCAGAATCCTCAGTTGAAATAAATCCAGCCATTTTGGGGAATATTTTGTGTAACAATAAAGAGCTTCTATATACACATAGACAGACGTCTTATTCTATGTATATTGAGATGAGAAAACAAAGGGTTTGGTTCTAAGCAATGTACAATGTCTACATCAAAGTTCTATCTAAATAATGTTCCTTTTTAAACGTCATCGGCAGAACTTCTATGAAGCTAGTGATCAAGTTTTAATTTTCATCTAGATTTCCAGTTGATCTCATTGACCTGAAGGCTCTTTACTCAGCAAGATATCTGAAAATAGATTTGACCGAAAATTTTCTTTATTAGAAAAAGATTTTTGTTGTTATTAACCTAGGCTGAATTATCAATTCAAATGAATAAATATTTTATTTTAAAAAAAAAAACAACTTATAAAATAAATATAAATCAAGAAATTAAATTTAGCTGCAACTGGTCTTTCAGTCCCAAATCTGCTTTCAAATAAGTGTGTGTATGACTTAACAATATCTCTATTCAAGTTATAACTTCATGGATAGCGGAACCTGGACGCTGAAATAAAAAACGGCTCTAACGATTTTTCTAGAAATTTATCGTTAATCTATATCTCTGAAAACAAAATATAACTAGCTCGTTGGCCACACTGCTAAAGCTCCAGTTTACCGTTATCATTTTTCAAGTAAAAAATGAAATAAATTTAAATTTGGTTCTAGATCTAGGTCTAGGTCTATGTACAACATCGGTTTTGAAAAGACTAACGCCTTCTTAAAATGATTATCGCTTTTAAGAATTTCTGAATGAAGGATTTTCTGACAAGAGTTTAATAAATGAATGTTCAGGAACATTTTACACATCGTCTTCTAAGTCTAGATCTAAATGCTTATCATTGGAATATTATAAAGTGTACTAGATCTGTACATTCGCTTAACCAGGATTATTTCTCGGGGAGGAGGGGCGGGAAGGGGCGCGTAAAAAAAAAAATCCTATTGTTTTTAAATCTAATATTCATACATTTTAAAGAGAAAAACAAATGTTATATAAAGGAGGTATTGTCTTTTTTTTTTTAAAGTATTTGTAATGTTGTTCTTTCTGAATGACATTGGACACGAAATTTGCTGGCTCTCCTGCCATAAAGAATTGAAGAGATTTGTTGTACTGCGTGAGGAAGTTGCATTGTTTCTGAACATGAAAGGTGAACCTGTTGAACATTTCCATACTGACGAATGGGTTCAGGATTCGGCATTTGCAATTTGTATCTCACTGGTCACCTGCAAGACTTGAATTTGAAACTTCAAAGTAAAGACTAAATTGTCACAACTGCGTGTAATCATGTGAATTGCTTTCAAGCAAAATTACGACTGTGGATAAATCAAATATGAAGAGAAAATCTTGTTCACTTGTCAGGAACTAAAAAGATAAAATACGGCTACAACATTTGGTAAATATGTCTTTCACCTGGAATCGTTAGTAGATGCTTCGTTTGAATTTCCTTTGTTTTTATCTCCATTTTCATTTGCTTTAAAATTGCTGCTGGTAATGTGCAACTAGAGCTGATAGAATAGCAGTTAGATTCTTTGTTGAAAGCAAAGAATAAAGAAGTGGCTGCGCCAAAATTTAGTTATTTACATAAACGGTACGTTAAATTGCGAAAATTTGCAGCCAGAATTCTAGCTATTTTTGCAAGCACTGATCTCTGTGAGCAGTTCTTTTCTATAATGAAAGCTACAAATCAACTCACCGTTCGACATTAGCTGATCAAAATTTGTCGTCAGTGATGAAAGTGTCAGTGACAAACAAACTTCCACCCAATATTAATAAACTTGTATCCCAGAAATATGTCAAGCATCAGGACAAAGAAAAAAATGCCCAATCTTAGTAATTTTTAATTATGAAATTGTACTGCAAATTTAGTTAACTATGGGACATGTATACCATTAATTGTATTATATTGTATTGTTTCTAATTTACATAAAACTAGTAAGCTGTTTTGCAACTTATTTTTGGCTGCGGCCCCTTAGGATATAGTAAGATTTTTATGCGGCCCATACACTTTAACGAGTTGGACATGCCTGCTTTAGTCAAATGTGAATATTCATTTGTTATGAATCTCACTGCTCTATTTTGTTTCTGTTCCCAAACAGAGAATGCATATTCTAGTATTGGCCGTTGGATTAAATGTTTCTTGGTTAAATCAATTGTACAATTTTCTACAGATTGAAGTCTGAATGTCATTTATCTGTTCGTGTATTTTGTTTTGTACCAGACAAAGATTAATATTGTCTTTTTAAAGAAGACAATACCTCCTTTATACAACTTATAGAGTTTTTCGATTAATAACTTAGGAATGCAAATTAAAGAACAATGGAGCTTTTTTTTTTTGTTACACCGCCCACTTCCCCCCTTCTCCTCGAGAAAGACTCCTGGTTAAGTGAATGTACAGATCTACTAATCCCTACAATATTCCAATGATAGACCTTTAGATCTAGACTTGGATGACGCAGTGTAAAATTTTCCCGAACATTAATTTATTAAACTTTTCAATGAATACGGAAACACCCGATGACGTATTTACGTTCAAGAGAAACAGTTCTGGTTCTCCAGCCAAATGTAATCTATTTCTTGTTTACGGTGAACAGTTATAAAAGTGAAACTAGAGTTTTCCCATTATGGCCAACGAGCTAGTAACTATTTTCCCAACGATATGCAGCAGCTGTAAATTTCTAGGAAAACTGTTAGAGCTTTTTTCGATATCCGTGTCCAGGCTCCACCCACCCAGAAGGTTCCAGGTTAAATGAAGTTGTGAGTTGATTAGAGGTGATGTAAAAAATACAAAATTATACTCTTAAAAAATACTAAGAGAAACGCAAATGATTTTTCTTATCCTGAATGCTACTGTCCTTTCTTGTCATTTGTCTCTCTTTTCTTGGCTCCTCAAAGTTCTATCCTGATATTTCTCTCTTTTGTTGGCTCCTCAAAGTTCTATCCTGATATTTCTCTCTTTTCTTGGCTCCTCAAAGTTGTATCCTGATATTTCTCTCTTTTCTTGGCTCCTCAAAGTTGTATCCTGATATTTCTCTCTTTTCTTGGCTCCTTAAGTTCTATTCTAATAATTCTCTTTTCTTGGCTTCTTGTATTTCTGTTTTTAAACTCCATCTCTAAGAGTTCTAAAAAACAAATAGAACCAGCACAGCTTACAATTTAGGCCGCGACGCAAACGCTGTTTCCCTCATCATCCAAACGTTTTATTAATGTGTCAACATCTGAGGACATATTGGACGCCGTCTCATCAGCGGAATAGACTATTATTTGTCCTCGACGAGGCCATGCCGTGTGCCGGACATCACGTGGCCATGGGTTTGCTGGGAAGGGGGGGGGAATATAAGAAAAGAATGGGGTGGGGTTGACATGGAGGTGAGGAGGTGCGCGCAACAGATGGGATGTCTGGTCTGCAAGATTCGCGTAATCTAAATATGAAATAGAAAATAAACAGGCTCTGTGGTAAACAATGGAAAAAAATGGCTGCTGTCCCTTAGGCGGTGTTTGCCTTAATTACATTCTAGCAGACGCGTTTTTTTTTCAAGGGGAAAGTAACTCTTATTTTGTGCATTTTTTTCTCCCTTGAGTAATTACGTATTGTTGATTTTGGACAGCTTCTGGCGCGTTTTTTTTTCCCCTTTAGATTTATTCGATGTCGACAGTGTCAGTAGAGTGATTTACTGGTTTAATAAAGAGAATGCATTTGTATTAAATTAATAGTATAGGTAATAGATATAATCTGGGACTTAATTATTTTTATTATTAAAATGGGTCAAAGTCATGTCAATGCCTGGGAGTATTGAACGTTGACTGCAGAGCTAGAGAGGAGGATCCTAGCAATGGAATTCAGATGCTATAGAAGGATCCTAGGTATCACTTTTAAAGACCGCATCACAAACAAAGAGATTAGGGACAAAGTTACTGGCTCGCAAGGACTTCCTTCAGGGAACAGTACCAGTAAAAAGAAGAAGAGGCAGAGAAAAAAGCGATGGAAAGACAACATAAAAGAATGGACAGGCCTGACATTGAAGGAGGTTCTAAGGTAAAAGACAGAGAGGGATGGAGAAAGACGGTTGACAAATCTTGTGTGGTGCCCCAACTAAGGGATAGGTGAAGGTGATAGTCATGTCACACGGTAACCACGTCGAACTGTCGTTAAGATGACCAGAGTTCCAACCCTGCATGAGGTATAACTAGGGTATGTGTCAGGACTATATGGACTCATGGAGCGCTACTTGATTTGGAAACCACTGCGCAGTTCATTTCATATATTGGTCTAAGTCATCTTAACGCTTCAACAATGACATATACTAAGTAACCTAAGGTTATTGTGTCAAGACGTACTTTTCTTTTAAACGGAACATTTGAAGCTCACATTTGGTTCGCCTTATTTACATATTTTTTTTACAGCTTGAATATATAATACTATTACGTTGCTTAGAACTTAGAAAGATGATCTTTACCCCCTAGTAACTTTCAACAAAAATAAACCTAGCAAGGAGATATAACTCTGTCATAACAGTGGAGCTTTTTTCTGTCCTCCATATTTGAACGCTAAGTCAGAGCCGCCTTAGATAATTGAAGGTCCCCAGGCGAAATTAATTTGGTGACCCCAAATGAAATAGAAAAATATAAAATTACGCAATTTTTTTAAAACGTATTGTACTCCAACAATATTAATGGGTCCTTAGCAATGCCCCCATCAATCGGAGGCCCTAGGCTGCTGCCTAGTTTGCCTATGGTTAAGGCAGTCCCTGGCTAATGCAATTTAAACTATATTGAATTGCAGATGGTCACCCTCTAGGATCTCTTTATCACCCCCGATTTTTTACCAATTAAATAAATTTTTACTACCTTTACTATTTTAACTGTGAATAGACCTTGATTTAAATGATATGACTGTATAGAATTTGGCCCTTGTTGTGCCGATGTGCCTAAAATCAAAATCAAATCAAATCAACTACTGATTACTTGGAGGACATGTAATACTTATTCAAAGTATAGGTGGCCGAGTGTTATAGCGCTTGGCATCCGAACCGAAGGGTCCCATTTTCGAATCTTGGTAAAGACTGGGATTTTTAATTTCGGGATCTTTATGGTGTCTCTGCTCTACCCAGCTCTGATTGGCACCTGACATGTGTTTTGGAAAATTAAAGGCGGTTGGACGTTGTGTTGGCCACATAACACCCTCGTTAACCCTAAGCCTCAGTAACAGATGAATGACCATTGCATTATCTGCACTATAAATCCAGGGGCGGACTGGGTATCAAAATCGGCCCGGGCATTACCATATAAATCGGCCCACAAATGGCATGTCATACATTTTCGGTGTGGGGGGTGGGATTATATATTTATATAAGTGTGTGTGTATATATTTAATGATCTTCATTACATTCTAATCTTTCATTCTTTCAAACGTTTTTTCTACCATACAATACTCTCTTCCTATAATTAGTGGAAAGATAGTACACAACGCCAAAGGGCAGCTAGGGGGTCCGGGGGAGCGCTGTGAGCTCCCCCAAGTGGGGTCCGGGGCGAAGCCCTGAACCAAACACTATTTCCGTTATTTTAAGCTTTAAAATGCATATTCTGAGGTATCTACAGTGCAATAGACCTCATTCACCAATCGTAAGCAAACAACATTTAGCCACGTGATAATATTGATAAAACAATGGAAAAAAACTGTCACGTGACAGCCTGTGTGTATTACGTAATTTGTATAAAAGAGATAGAGAACCACGTGGCTAAACGTTGTTTGTGTACGATTGGTGAATGAGGTCCATTAGCCTGCTATTCTTCCGCTAAAAAAAATTCAAAAACCAAATCTGCTTTTCGCTTGAGTCCACCGACTGGTAGAAAATGGTAAAATGCTTTAGTTTTTGTATTGGAGGGGGAGGGGAAACCACAAAACCCTTTTGGCTACGCTCATGAAATTTGGTGACTGTAGTTTGCTTACGTTGGCTGCACTGGGGCAGTAAGTAAAGTTTCCATTTCAGACAATGAGGCCTCCCTTTCCGGCTACGCCCATGTGTTATATTATAGGTGTAAGCCTAATTCTCTACAAAATATATAAAGGCATCGAAAAATGGATGTATGCATTCGCAGGATTACATATGTATTCTATTTATACATGTATGTAGTCTGAAAACTATAAACAATACAATAGCAGCCTAATGAGTTTGAAGCTTTTTTGGTATTACTTATAGATTACAGACGTTTCTTCAAAAAATAAGATTGTTACGTCTTACGCAGTTCATGTGTCAATCTAGTCATGCACATTGATCTGTCACTTAAAATATGCTAAATCACTGCTTTTCCTGACTGACTCAGGCAACCCATTCCATTAAAAGACAAGAGAAAGCAGAACGGTTAGAGAGGCACTTACTTAATGTGAAAAGCTCTTGCTTCCTCCTAGTACATTCTCAAAAACCTCGATTTGTATATGAATATACCATGACCTATTATTTAAAATATAAATGATTTAGATCTAGATTTATTTTTTAATTAAATAATTTTGTTTGTAAGTCTTAAGTGTAGTATTTTTAGATCTATGTTATAAATAAACAAAAAGAAACCCACTTTTTCTTTTCAAATCGCAGAAAGTAGAGCTTTATATCCATATTGAGCTGTCAATAAGCTGGGTGGTTTGCAATTTCGCGGCTGTGTGTATGTGTTAAAGTTAATTTCTATTAAGTATTGTTAAAGAGCTAATTTGTCGCGCCTATCTTTTTCTTTTTGCTGCGTTATATCAATGTTTTCTAACTTAACCTCTCTCATCCCTCTTTTTGGTAAAATTTTATTGGAACCATTAAAAGACGGGGGAGGGAAGGAGCAAATAAAAATGGGAGTGCCATCAAAGGCCCATGCCAACCAGCAAAATATAAGACCAAACACAACCTCGAAGACATCAAAGCAGTCCATGCCGCTCGTGCATAGCAGAAAGTACGGTCTAACGTTTTGCAAATGACAATACGTACAGTGTATAGTGTAATGTTTTTTGGATATTTTTGTTGAATTTTAAACAAAATTAATTGTAATAAGAATAAAAATATAAAAAAAACAAGAAAACGTGTTCGGGCCTTTGTGTCTTGCTGCTGTCACTTTTTTTTTAAGGTCTGCATTGAATTTTTTTTTTCTTTGGTCGCGACCAGACCGGCCCATTTGGTACCGGCCCACCGGGCATTTGCCCGTTTGCACATATAGCCAGTCCGCCCCTGTATAGATCACAAAGTCTTTAAGGGAAACCTTACTGATTATTCGCTAAAAAGTATGTGCTGGTTTCGAAACACTACTTAAAAGTAGAAGGCTTTTCAATTTGAAGAAGATCCAGGTTCGAATCCAGTTACTTCCACCTTACCTAGCTAAATCGCTTCTCTGAAAGCGTTCAGCATTGACCCAGCCACCTGGGAGACAGAAACACATGACAGAGCATCATGGCGTCGCGCTGTGAAAACTAGCGCACAGGTTGCTCAGGAAAAGAGAACAACGCTGGCAGAAGAAAAGCGCTAGAGATTAAAGGGAAGACCATTGACACAAGCTCCGGCTGGAATAACCTGCCCAGTGTGCAGCCGAACATTCCGAGTCTCACAAGCCACAGGAGGAAGCACAAAACCCCAGAGCGAAGCCCTCAGCCCACTGGATGACAAAGGTGGTCATCATCGAACCACATGGACGGACTATATATATGTAAACCACGTGGTTTGAACGCAATGTTTCTACATTCATCGAAGCTAGGAAATGCCTTTTTTTTTCCACTGGCGAAGATCGAACATGATTTCGGCTGCCATTTTGACTGGAGAAAGTCAGGGGTGAAGCGGGAAATATTGTCGTCTGCTTAATTTGTTTCAAACTTCCGACAGAAGTGAAGGTTTCTACGTCATAGCAGAAACATCCTGCAGGACGACGGGGTGTCACATGCGAGGGCTTAGAAATACGTGCCAGGGCCGGAATTAAGTATGTGTAGCTCACGGGGCAAGACTTTTTTTTCGAAATCTTTAATAAAAATATAACCTACTTATGAATGAAAATACTTATATCTAAAAGGATGATATATTTAAGAAGAATTGAGTATTGTAAATTTAATTTCAATTTCCTTTTTAAAATATTTAATGTGTTTGATTTTGTGGAGGGTAAGTCCCTTGGTAGACTAACTGCCATAAATCCGGAGATGTACCGGTATTTATACATTCTGATCTAGCTACAACAATAAGTGGATACTTCTTGATCGCTACATTGATGCCACCCGACGTAAGCTTTCAAGTGTCCGCTTTAAAAGTGATTTTTAAAAATACTTTATAATTACTGACCCGTCGAAATTCCGAAATATTTTTCAATTTTGTAGAGGCCCCTTTCTTATGAAGTCCCAAGAGCTATAGCCACGTCGGCCCTCCCTTAAGTCCGGCCATGGTTGCGAAAGCACAAAGCGATAACTATACAAATTTGTTTAAAAGCAAAAAAGTTGGTTTAATTATGCCACCCCCTCTTTGCCATTTTATACATGTCAGTGATGTCACACTTCCACTATTTCTTCATTTTGAATACTGAGGAGGTTATAAATACTTGTTCAAAGTACAGGTACGCGCGATTCGTCAAAAAACACAACTGACAATCTATTCATTACTACGTTTTTATATGTGTGTGTATATATATATATATAGAAGTGTAAATTGCTTGAAAATTGCAGATATTCACAGAGTCTAATGCTATTGGATTCTAGAGTCCAGTTTGTTTCAAATCTCTGTGTTCTCGGCCTGTAGGCATTTTCCATCAATTTAAATTGTAAAGATTTATTTTTGTTTCTCTCTATTGATGTTGTTGGCTGGCCTAAGTTGTAATGGGCGTCAGGCGAGGAGTGGATGTGTTGCTTATAGACAATGAATAGTTTCGCCATAGAGAGGCTGATTGAAAGGGCTAAAATTGTTAGATCATGTCCTGTTGATGTCTTGTTGTTGTTTTTTTAAATATAAAGCTTATATGAACTCACTTTGTTTGTATGTTGTTTGCCTGTCTGTACACGTTATTTCTCCCACACCCATTTTCAGATCAAGTTGAAACTTCACGCAACTACTTATTGGCATAGAAGAGAATAAAAATCAATTTAAAAAGTAACCAATTAGTCAAATGATTACTGTTACTATTTGATACAAATAAGGGAAACTTATTTTTTCTTGTTTTTTTTTTTTTTTTTTAAAAGGATTTTAAAAAATATTTTGCTTGTTATATATTGTAAATGGGACATGTGAGAAAGAGTTGTGATTTTGTTGTGAATGCATTTGTTTGTCAGGTTGAAACAAACAACACTCCCACCTTCATACACCCAAACACACAAATAGATATGGCTCTCATAGAGAATTCTATATTAGTTCTATGCATGATTCAGAATGGTTACCACTTACGAGGTCACGAGTTTCCTTGCTATCAATAAAAGTAAAAGTAAAGTTTCCCTTTTAGACCTTGCGATCTAGGGGCAGCTGATGAGGTCATTGTTTATTTGGCCATCGGATTTCGAGCTATAATACTGTATTTAAAATTAGCAGGTACTTCTCTGCTTGAAATATTGGAAATATTCTAAAGGGATTGAAGCTAAAAAAAAAAGGAAACTGACCAGGTGACTTTTATTTCTAGGTTCAAAGAACAGACCACTCACCGCCAAAGCGCTGACCAGTTCAATTTCAGTTCTAATGCCAAACAGCTGACCAGGTCTATCTCAGTACTTAGACTAAAGAGATGGCCCGGTCAATCAGCTCTAAGACCAGTTTTAAAACCAAAAAGCTGACCAGGTTAATCTAACTAAATTTTCGGACACAAAGGTGACACAATGACGTCTTCAATAATTTAACAATTTTAAAGAGAAGACGTGTGCTTGAAATTTGTCTCAACGTCAATATAATTCGAATTGTCACAGTCGCCAACGTCCATCCATCAAAGACGTCTCTAAGATAAGTCTAGTGATATCTGGGTATTTTATTTCTAACGCTCTACGGCTATCAAATAGGAAAATAACAATGAACTAACAAGTAATAGAAAACAAAAGAATACTTTTTGAAACCAAATCTTATCTAATGGGAAATAACCGCAAATTACTACCATTTATCGGAAAATTACAGGGTTCAGCTCCCTTTCTGCTAAATTTTAAACGAAATTAATTAATGAGTTCTAAATGATTAATTTTATTAATTATGGATTTAGTCGTTTATTGTCTTTGACTATGACTAATTATGCAAAATTTAAACCTGATCCGAGAATGGAAAGTGGGTGAAAAAAACCGTGACAAAACGTAATAAGGGGACTCTATATATATCATCTCCACATCTCTCGTTACCTTATCGTATAAAATACAGACGTTACTCCAAAAAAGAAGATGCTTACGTCCTACGCGTCATTTATTCCCTTTATTTCGACATCAAACAAAAATAATTAATCACCAACAACTAATTAACCTTTTTTTTTGTGTGGATAGGTTCATGTTTTATCAGGCTCAATGAATAATTGTGCAAAGTTTTAACCAGATCCGAGAATGGAAAATGGAAGAAAAACATGTTAAAACTTTTTACCAGACAGACAGAGGGAGTTGAAATAATCTGTGTAAAATTACTTTACATTTTGCATAACCCAGACAATGTCAGAAGCGACACTTAGTAATCAATTCCTGAATCTATTCTGTTTTTGTGTTCTCAGTACTGTCAATCTCTTAATCAATGAAAAAGAAATGTGAGCCTCTCTTTGAGATTTACCCAGACTGCTTAACGAAAACACTTTATCGGAAGTGACCAACATAAAAAAAAAACACGTGGTATTTGTGCAGGAAGTGACGTTGTTGTTTGTGGTCCATTAAGAACATTACTAATGTTACTAAAGATAGATTTTAGTGACGCTTGGAAACAATTCTACAATAAATTATAAGAACCTTTATGACTGGTCCACAAGTGACCTCACCTCCGCATTTAATACATCTGTTGTATTTAGGTTTCTTTTCAGTATTAGCTGAACAGGTCAGTAACGTTACTAAAATCTGAGTTGGATTGAGACTCTCCCAAATAAAAGCTCCCGAAACAGATTTCACTAAGAATAGAAGTCTATTCAATAGTTGCTGCTCACAATTTGAAGACACAGAAGTTAAACTCCATGTCACCTACACCTGTCGCTTAGTCTTTTGAACCGTTTGGGCATCACATATGATCTTTTGACAATCTCTCTCCCTTTCTCACTGTCTGTCGTCAGGGTGAGAGCATTTTCCAGTGTTAGGCTTTTCCATTTTGTGACATTGTCTTTCCATCGCTTCTTGTGTCTGCCCCTCCTTTTTCCTGGTACTGTTCCCTGTAGGAAGATCCTGTAGATCCAGTAATATGACCGTACAATCTTAGCTTGAGTTTAAGTTGTTTTTTTTAAATTATATCTATTTAAAGTACATTGAAAAGTAAACAAATAACCTTTTCAGACCTAGCGATCAAAATGGCAGATGATTTAATGGTTTACTATTTCTGTGCTCCAGGTTTAACAAGGATATCATGTTGCCAGCACAACGATCAGCCTCCTTTATATATAAATAATAAGAGGTTAGAATTCGTGTTTTTTTTTTAAATCTACCACAAATGGAAGAATTAGGGATAAGTCGTCTAGAGTTTTGGCAAATATTTATATATATAATTAACTATTTATAAATTTATAAGCACGAATTTTGTTTCAGCATAGCCTTGTGTCTATTTACCCATCCATTCAACCATTGATTGGTTGTTAGCACACTCCTGCATACATCCACGTAAAACATATCCCAACTCTTCCCTCTTACGCCAAAAAAAAAAAAATATATTTGTGAAGCTTGCGCTTAAAAAATAGTCCATCAAACCTTGCGAGCTTTGCGTCATCCTTTCTTGTATTAATGCGCCACGCTGATATTGAGGCTACCTCTGTATTCAATCATATTCTTAGACCACAACTTGCCCGTCCACGTCTGACGAGTTCGGCTCCCCATTATCTCCCCTTTTGACTTCTTTTCCGGCCCCACTTCCATTTTTTTTTTCGCAGCGCTTGTATTATAATATACGTCCGTCTCTCGGAATAAGAGAGATGGAAAAAAGGATGAAGCAAGCAAGTGAAGAGACAGAAAAAATAAGAAAAAAAAAATAAATAGAGTAAAAAATAGAAAGTGAAAAAAACGAATCGACGAGGCGAATAAAAACAACAACCTTGGATCTAATGTTTCGGGAATA
The DNA here is from genome assembly GCA_036873155.1 of Biomphalaria sudanica. Classification (NCBI taxonomy): domain Eukaryota; kingdom Metazoa; phylum Mollusca; class Gastropoda; family Planorbidae; genus Biomphalaria; species Biomphalaria sudanica. Next base: position 1,246,299 of record JAZGLO010006660.1, read on the forward strand.
AAGGATGGACAAATTGGGCGTGATTTCCATAACAAAATGAAAGTAACTTGGCGGGCTTTGGAAGCTCTCGGTGTTGGTAAAATTCTTGGAAGCTCTTAAAGAAGCCATGACATCAACTGAGGGCAAAGGTTATTGGGTGAATAGAGCAAGTAGTTGCGTGTTGGGAACATAATAAGTAATACTGTTGGCATCTAGTTACACTGTCTATACATCTCTCTCATCATTTTCCTTTTTTTTCTCTTTTTCTCTCCCTTTGAATCTCATTTGAGTCTTACCAAGACTTCGAGACACACTTCTGAAGCAAAAAACAAAGAAAAAACCGATGTCTGGCACAGAGTCAAAAAAAAAGAAAAAAAGTCTTCCAGTGATCTCAGCTCTGCATGCATTAAATCTGACAAAATATGTAGGTAGCAAGTGGGTCTGCTCAGCCGTCCTTTTATCATTTCGAGAGTTGAAGACAGTTCCTTAGCATATACTTATACCTCACGGCATCCTACATCTTCGGATTGCTGATGAGGTACACACTAGAAGCAGAAAGATGGCTGAAAGTGCAACGGCTGCGCCTAGTGATTTAAGATGCCCAAACTTGTGACCTCAGCTGTGTATCAATGATAGGCCTCTTTAGTCACATGAGAAGTTGCAAAGGGAAGAGAACACTACATAAGATGCCAAAAGATTAAATAAGATAAGATAGTATAAGATAAGATAAGATAAGACAATTTTTTTTTTATTGTTACAATCAAATGGAAATTCAGTTTGACTGCAAATTGACCACAATAACAATATAGCTGCAAATACGAACAACATTCACACAAAAGACATAGACACTCACTACCAGCGGTTTATAAATAAGACTTCTATGTACTTCTCGCTGACGACAAATGACCTTGTAACACTCTGACTGAAAGTGGGACAAAGGAGTTTTTAAATCTTTCTGTTTTAGTCCTAATGGAAAGGAGACAAACCACTTCGTTCAGATCTGATGTAACAGTGGTTTGAAAGCATGCTCTTACGCAATATTCTTGTTCATTTTAAGATTATCCTCATAGTCGGTGTGAAGAATTGTCATCAGATTGCCCGGTGCAACCGCAAGCGACCTATTGGTAGGATCATGTGCCGCCGGAGGCTACTACGTTACCGAACTGGAAGGAGTCAGAAACTCTATGTAATTCACCGCACCAAAGAACGAATCAAAGATACCGCTTTTTTTTTCTGGTACTGTTCCCTGAAGGAAGGTCTTTGTGAGCTCTGAGATCCTTGTGATATGGCCATAGAGTTTTAGCTAGCGTCTTTTTGACAATAGTTAGCACTAGCGCCACCAAACGGTGATATTTGTACTCAAGGCTAGATTTGAGAAGAAGAAACAAGTTGTGAGTTACTGTGTGCGATATGATCTTGCGGTATCGATCCTAGCCTAAAGAATTCAATGACGAAGTCGTCAACATACACCACATTTGACCGATAAAACTTTTTTTCCTCTTTTTCTTTAAAAAATCGATGTCCGAAAAATCGGTTCAGTACATTCGATATCTGTTGAAGAGTTCGATCTGAGGGAAAAAGAATAAGACCATGGTAGAGCTGGGGATACGGGAAGGTAGGAATCGAAGTAATGTGGACAGTTTTATTTTTTTTTGAAAATAAGATTTCAGATTTTTTAATTTTTTTTTTTTTTTGGATTTAAAGTTCGTGCTGAGATCGTTTTCAAACTGTCCAGTTTGAGTGTCCAGGGACTATAAGGGGAAACCAGGGATCAGGTGGGGGGGGGGGGAAGTGATTGAAAAAGGGAGGGGTGGTGAAAAGTCAGTACAAGAGAAATCCGAGTCACGTGTCAACCTGCTGCTGACTGCTCACGAACAGCCCAGACATTTCTAAATTAGACTCGCGTTCAAATCGCAATTATAACCAAAACTTATTTCCCCCCCCCCTTCTGTTCAGGAGAAAATAAAGGAGTATGTGTGTGTTGGTGCGTATGTGTGTCCGAGATAAAGACGGAGAGAGGGAGTAGAAAAAGAGAGAGAAAGAAAAACAAAGAGGGAAGAAAGAGACAAAAAGTGAGATATAAGGAGAAGAGAAATTGGGTGAGAAAGAAAGAGAGAAAGAGAGAGAGAGAAAGAAAGAGAGAAAGAGAGAGAGAAAGCCAAAAGATAGAAAGAAAGAGAGAAAGCCAAAAGATAGAAAGAAAGAGAGAAAGCCAAAAGATAGAAAGAAAGAGAGAAAGCCAAAAGATAGAAAGAAAGAAAGAGAGAAAGCCAAAAGATAGAAAGAAAGAGAGAGAAAAAAGAGAGAAAGCCAAAAGATAGAAAGAAAGATAGAAAGAAAGAGAGAAAGCAAAAAGATAGAAAAAGAAAGAGAGAAAGCCAAAAGATAGAAAGAAAGATAGAAAGAAGGAGAGAAAGCCAAAAGATAGAAAGAAAGAGAGAAAGCCAAAAGAAAGATAGAAAGCCAAAAGATAGAAAGAAAGAGAGAAAGCCAAAAGATAGAAAGAAAGAGAGAAAGAAAGAGAGAAAGAAAGCCATAAACGAGATAAAGAAAAAAAGAAAGTAATATGAGAGAGAGAGAGAGAGAGAGAGTACTGTGTATCAGTTTTTTTTTCTTGGCTCCTTAGGGTTACAAACAATTAATTACTACTCTAATGAACTCCACAAAGAAACTCCAGCTATCCAGGAAAATAATAATAATTTTAATATCCCAAGAAACACATAATGACAGCAACACTCTCAGAAATTATTAACTACACAAACACCAGTCCAGGAAGCAAATGCCTACCAATTTCTCTCTCATACAAGGAAAACTCACATTAAAAAGCAGCACATGTATACTAGTAACATTCATAGCTGGGGATATAAACAAAGGGATACAGCTCTGTCATTCTAGAATATCAACAAAGAAATAACACATTCACTTTCACCATACCAGCCCCTAGTTAAGTCTTGGTTCCTTTTTTATTTTTATTTTAAATTGTTGTTGTTTTTTTTATGACGTATCCGGACATATTCAAAATGAAAAAGCCAGAGCGAACACGCCTTTAAAACAAAGTCGGACATTAACTAATGGACCTAAAAAGACATTGACTTAGAGCCATTGTTACCTATTGACCATTGGGGGTGGTCATTTGCATACGGGTAAAGGAATCTGGACCAGAAGAGATCTCGTTTATATATTCCTATGGTCGAGACTCTAGAGGTTCATTTCCTTTGCAGTCTGTTACTGCTAGGCGGTGTTGTCATTTCCAGGGTCACTGATTCGAGCCTTGGTCGGCGCAGTCCCTTATTTTCGTCGCATTTAATCCACTACTTCTTCTCATTACAAAAAAAAACAAAAAAAAAAACGTGATCCCTGGACCCTGGTGCTGTTTTCATTTGATGTTCAATATGTATGTATCATGCGTTGGTTTCAGTGCCTAGCTTCAACATTGATATTTAACCATGGTGCTGTTTTTCATTTGCTGTTCAATATGTATGTATCATGCGTTGGTTTCAGTACCTAGCTTCAACATTGATATTTAACCCTGGTGCTGTTTTTCATTTGCTGTTCAATATGTATGTATCATGCGTTGGTTTCAGTACCTAGCTTCAACATTGATATTTAACCCTGGTGCTGTTTTTCATTTGCTGTTCAATATGTATGTATCATGCGTTGGTTTCAGTACCTAGCTTCAACATTGATATTTAACCCTGGTGCTGTTTTTCATTTGATGTTCAATATGTATGCATCATGCGTTGGTTTCAGTGCATAGCTTCAACATTGATATTTAACCCTGGTGCTGTTTTTCATTTGCTGTTCAATATGTATGTATCATGCGTTGGTTTCAGTACCTAGCTTCAACATTGATATTTAACCCTGGTGCTGTTTTTCATTTGCTGTTCAATATGTATGTATCATGCGTTGGTTTCAGTGCCTAGCTTCAACATTGATATTTAACCCTGGTGCTGTTTTTCATTTGCTGTTCAATATGTATGTATCATGCGTTGGTTTCAGTACCTAGCTTCAACATTGATATTTAACCCTGGTGCTGTTTTTCATTTGATGTTTAATATGTATGTATCATGCGTTGGTTTCAGTACCTAGCTTCAACATTGATATTTAACCCTGGTGCTGTTTTTCATTTGATGTTCAATATGTATGTATCATGCGTTGGTTTCAGTGCCTAGCTTCAACATTGATATTTAACCCTGGTGCTGTTTTTCATTTGATGTTAAATATGTATGTATCATGCGTTGGTTTCAGTACCTAGCTTCAACATTGATATTTACTTTTGCCATCTTTTGGTTTTATACTGGTTTTTTTTTTTTAACTTTCTTTTTTATGGGGGGGATGAGAAGTTCTGTTGGTGGAGATCGGGGGGGGGGGTATGATGTAAACCTCAACACATGACACCAAACCATAGTGTGACGACTCTGCTTAGAAGACATTTTTTTTAAAAAGGAGGAATGAAGTCTTTTTTTTATCCTTCTCTCCCCACAACTCCTCTCAAACTTTTGTCCCCTCCTCCCCCCCCCTTTCCACCTCCATCTCCCGCCTCAGACAAAAAATATGTCCCTCTTAGGAATCACACGGAACCAGATTTTTCCCTTCTTTACGACAATTATAACAAGATGGGACGTTACCATGGTAGCTCTAAACAGGGTCGAGAGGGAGGGGGGGGTGCTAATAATTGCTTAGACCCCCAAGCGCTTGACAATAAGTTGATTGTGTTCAAGACTCAGATTCTTTTTTTTTTTTTTATCATCTTGATTGCCCTTTACCCCTTTTAGGAACTAAAATATTTTTTTTTTCTCTTGCATTTTTTAAATATTTTTTTTTTAATTTGAAATTCACATTGTTTCACTCATTGATTCAACATTAGAGTAATGTTTTGACTTTTTCTGAGTGCCTCAACGCTGTGTCTTTCTCTCTATCATTAGAGTTATCGTTTTGTTTTTTCCTACCATTCTCCTCTTTATTCTCCCTCTCTTTCTTTCTGCTTTTCTTTTTACAAAGCTTACATTAACTCACTCTGTCTGTCTGTCTGTCTGTACACGTTATTTCCCCCACACCCAATCTCGGATCAAAATGCAGTTTTGTACAAGTATTTCTTGTCCCTGGCAAAACAAGCATGAATAAGACAAAATAATCATTTAATTAATTAACTACTGGTAATTAACTATTTTGTTTGGTATTCAACATGGGAAAGACATTGTACTTGGTGGATTTGGTGGTACAAATTGAATTAGTCCCCTTTTTTCGTTATACGATTGCCATTGAAAGATGTTCTAACTAAGGCAAAAGACAGAGAGGAATGGGGAAAGACGCTGGACGAATCTTGCATGGTGCCCCAACGGTTGAACAGACTAAGGGTGAGGTCAAGGTAAACATTAAAAAAAAATAATTTTGTGTTTAGGTTGTCGCTTTTAAAAGTTTGAAACTAACTCTAAATAATTTCTAAAACCATCTATTATTATATGCACTTCGCTGCCATAGGGATTTGTCCATACACCTGGGGAGGCTTGAGCCCTCGACTTCAAATACAACTTGTACATTAAAAAGCTATCACCTTCACTAGGATTTTTCCTTCTTTCTCTCCTCCCCCTCTCCCCCAGAGCTGTTCGCAACTGGTCCGGACAAGTGCTAGGATCATAGCGCATTGAGAAAAGCTAAAAACATCAAATAACGCTAAACATAAACAATTGGTGAAAATGTTTCTAAGCGAACAGTTGTGTTATTAATAGTCTTGATCAGGGGTTTCTCAACCTGTGGATCGCGACCCCCCTTTGGGGGTCGATTGACGATATGCCAGGGTTCGCCAAAGACCATTGAAAAAATGGATTGCTATTGTCTATTCTTCTATTGCTGTGTGTGTGTGGGGGGGGGGGGGGTTGGGGCTGTCGCGGCTAAGTGGGGCATTGTAAAAAGGGGTCGCCGAGTATAAAAGGTTGAGAACCGCTGGTCTAGATCTATTACTAATTTAATTACACGATTAATCCAAACTGATTAATACAATAACACTTAGTGTGAGCTTTGTTTTTTAATATGTTTGGATTGTTCTTTCTAATCTCTCTGTCTCTCTCTCTTGTATCTATTTTTTTTTATTTATTTCCTTTATCCGTGCATTTTCGTTTTATGGCATGTGACTCTCTCTCTCTCTAGCTCTCTCTCTCTCTCTCTCTCACCCTCTCTCTCATTCTCTCTCTCTCATTAACTCTATCTCATTAACTCATTATCTAACTTATCACTTTCTTTTCTCTCTCTGCTCTCTGTTTCTCCACCTCTCTTTATATATATGTATTATGTATCTATATAACTTATCTTATAATATAACTATATCTCTCTCTGCTCTCTGTTTCTCCCCCCTCTCTCTCTATATATGTATTATCTATCTATATAACTTATCTTATAATATAACTATATCTCTCTCTGCTCTCTGTTTCTCCCCCCTTTCTCTATATATATGTATTATGTATCTATATAACTTATCTTATAATATAACTATATCTCTCTCTGCTCTCTGTTTCTCCCCCCTCTCTCTATATATATGTATTATCTATCTATATAACTTATCTTATAATACAACTATATCTCTCTCTGCTCTCTGTTTCTCAGCCCTCTCTCTCTATATATGTATTATCTATCTATATAACTTATCTTATAATACAACTATATCTCTCTCTGCTCTCTGTTTCTCAGCCCTCTCTCTATATATATGTATTATGTATCTATATAACTTATCTTATAATATAACTATATCTCTCTCTGCTCTCTGTTTCTCCCCCCTCTCTCTATATATATGTATTATCTATCTATATAACTTATCTTATAATACAACTATATCTCTCTCTGCTCTCTGTTTCTCCACCTCTCTTTATATATATGTATTATCTATCTATATAACTTTTCTTATAATATAACTATATCTCTCTCTGCTCTCTGTTTCTCCCCCCTTTCTCTATATATATGTATTATGTATCTATATAACTTATCTTATAATATAACTATATCTCTCTCTGCTCTCTGTTTCTCCCCCCTCTCTCTATATATATGTATTATCTATCTATATAACTTATCTTATAATACAACTATATCTCTCTCTGCTCTCTGTTTCTCAGCCCTCTCTCTATATATATGTATTATCTATCTATATAACTTATCTTATAATACAACTATATCTCTCTCTGCTCTCTGTTTCTCAGCCCTCTCTCTATATATATGTATTATGTATCTATATAACTTATCTTATAATATAACTATATCTCTCTCTGCTCTCTGTTTCTCCCCCCTCTCTCTATATATATGTATTATCTATCTATATAACTTATCTTATAATACAACTATATCTCTCTCTGCTCTCTGTTTCTCCCCCCTCTCTCTATATATATGTATTATCTATCTATATAACTTTTCTTATAATATAACTATATCTCTCTCTGCTCTCTGTTTCTCCCCCCTCTCTCTATATATATGTATTATCTATCTATATAACTTATCTTATAATACAACTATATCTCTCTCTGCTCTCTGTTTCTCCCCCCTCTCTCTATATATATGTATTATCTATCTATATAACTTATCTTATAATGCAACTAAATCTCTATCTGTCGTTTTTCTCTTGCTTTCTTTATTTATCTATCTCACAACCTCTTTTATGTCTTCCATCTTTTTTTTCCTCACTCTTTCTTTGTACAGATTTTAATATGGTCCTCTCTCACTTTCTCATTCTATGACACACACACACACACACACGCACACACAACGTATCCCTCCCTTCCTCGTCTCTCCCTCTCTCCCACTTTGTAGTTCTCAAAGTGCCCTAACCCTCTCTCTCTCTCCCACTTTGTAGTTCTCAAAGTGCCCTAACCCTCTCTCTCTCTCCCAATTTGTAGTTCTCAAAGTGCCCTAACCCTCTCTCTCTCTGCCACTTTGTAGTTCTCAAAGTGCCCTAACCCTCTCTCTCTCTCCCACTTTGTAGTTCTCAAAGTGCCCTAACCCGCTCTCTCTCTCCCACTTTGTAGTTCTCAAAGTGCCCAAACCCTCTCTCTCTCTCCCACTTTGTAGTTCTCAAAGTGCCCTAACCCTCTCTCTCTCCCACTTTGCAGTTCTCAAAGTGCCCTAACCCTCTCTCTCTCCCACTTTGTAGTTCTCAAAGTGTCCTAACACTCTCTCTCTCTCCCACTTTGTAGTTCTCAACGTGCCCTAACCCTCTCTCTCTCTCCCACTTTCTAGTTCTCAAAGTGCCCTAACCCTCTCTCTCTCTCCTACGTTCTAGTTCTCAAAGTGCCCTAACCCTCTCTCTCTCTCCCACTTTGTAGTTCTCAAAGTGCCCTAACCCTCTCTCTCTCCCCTTTTGTAGTTCTCAAAGTGCCCTAACCCTCTCTCTCTCTCCCACTTTGTAGTTCTCAAAGTGCCCTAACCCTCTCTCTCTCTCCCACTTTGCAGTTCTCAAAGTGTCCTAACCCTCTCTCTCTCTCCCACTTTGTAGTTCTCAAAGTGCCCTAATCCTCTCTCTCTCCCACTTTGTAGTTCTCAAAGTGCCTTAACCCTCTCTCTCTGTCTCCCACTTTGTAGTTCTCAAAGTGCCCTAACCCTCTCTCTCTCTCTCCCACTTTGCAGTTCTCAAAGTGTCCTAACCCTCTCTCTCTCTCCCACTTTGTAGTTCTCAAAGTGCCCTAACCCTCTCTCTCTCCCACTTTGTAGTTCTCAAAGTGCCCTAACCCTCTCTCTCTCTCTCCCACTTTGTAGTTCTCAAAGTGCCCTAACCCTCTCTCTCTCTCCCACTTTGTAGTTCTCAAAGTGCCCTAACCCTCTCTCTCTCTCTCCCACTTTCTAGTTCTCAAAGTGCCCTAACCCTCTCTTACTCCCACTTTCTAGTTCTCAAAGTGCCCTAACCCTCTCTCTCTCCCCTTTTGTAGTTCTCAAAGTGCCCTAACCCTCTCTCTCTCTCCCACTTTGTAGTTCTCAAAGTAACCTAACCCTCTCTTACTTCCACTTTGTAGTTCTCAAAGTGCCCTAACTCTCTCTCTCTCTCTCCCACTTTGTAGTTCTCAAAGTGCCCTAACCCGCTCTCTCTCTCCCACTTTCTAGTTCTCAAAGTGCCCTAACCCTCTCTCTCTCCCACTTTGTAGTTCTCAAAGTGCCCTAACCCTCTCTCTCTCTCCCACTTTGTAGTTCATTAAGTGCCCTAACCCTCTCTCTCTCTCCCACTTTGTAGTTCTCAAAGTGCCCTAACCCTCTCTCTCTCTCTCTCCCTTTGTAATTCTCAAAGTGCCCTAACCTTCTCTCTCTCCCCCTTTGTAGTTCTCAAAGTGCCCTAACCCTCTCTCTCTCTCCCATTTTGTAGTTCTCAAAGTGCCCTAACCCTCTCTCTCTCCCACTTTGTAGTTCTCAAAGTGCCCTAACCCTCTCTCTCTCTCCCACTTTGTAGTTCTCAAAGTGCCCTAACCCTCTCTCTCTCTCTCTCTCTCTCCCACTTTCTAGTTCTCAAAATGCCCTACCCTCTCTCTCTCTCCCACTTTGTAGTTCTCAAAGTGCCCTAACCCTCTCTCTCTCTCCCACTTTGTAGTTCTCAAAGTGCCCTAACCCTCTCTCTCTCCCACTTTGTAGTTCTCAAAGTGCCCTAACCCTCTCTCTCTCCCACTTTGTAGTTCTCAAAGTGCCCTAACCCTCTCTCTCTCCCACTTTGTAGTTCTCAAAGTGCCCTAACCCTCTCTCTCTCTCCCACTTTGTAGTTCTCAAAGTGCCCTAACCCTCTCTCTCTCTCTCCCACTTTGTAGTTCTCAAAGTGCCCTAACCCTCTCTCTCTCTCCCAATTTGTAGTTCTCAAAGTGCCCTAACCCTCTCTCTCTCTGCCACTTTGTAGTTCTCAAAGTGCCCTAACCCTCTCTCTCTCTCCCACTTTGTAGTTCTCAAAGTGCCCTAACCCGCTCTCTCTCTCCCACTTTGTAGTTCTCAAAGTGCCCAAACCCTCTCTCTCTCTCCCACTTTGCAGTTCTCAAAGTGCCCTAACCCTCTCTCTCTCCCACTTTGTAGTTCTCAAAGTGCCCTAACCCTGTCTCTCTCTCTCCCACTTTCTAGTTCTCAAAGTGCCCTAACCCTCTCTTTCTCTCCTACTTTCTAGTTCTCAAAGTGCCCTAACCCTCTCTCTCTCTCCCACTTTGTAGTTCTCAAAGTGCCCTAACCCTCTCTCTCTCCCCTTTTGTAGTTCTCAAAGTGCCCTAACCCTCTCTCTCTCCCACTTTGTAGTTCTCAAAGTGCCCTAACCCTCTCTCTCTCTGCCACTTTGCAGTTCTCAAAGTGTCCTAACCCTCTCTCTCTCTCCCACTTTGTAGTTCTCAAAGTGCCCTAATCCTCTCTCTCTCCCACTTTGTAGTTCTCAAAGTGCCTTAACCCTCTCTCTCTGTCTCCCACTTTGTAGTTCTCAAAGTGCCCTAACCCTCTCTCTCTCTCTCCCACTTTGCAGTTCTCAAAGTGCCCTAACCCTCTCTCTCTCCCACTTTGTAGTTCTCAAAGTGCCTTAACCCTCTCTCTCTCTCCCACTTTGTAGTTCTCAAAGTGCCCTAACCCTCTCTCTCTCTCTCCCACTTTCTAGTTCTCAAAGTGCCCTAACCCTCTCTTACTCCCACTTTCTAGTTCTCAAAGTGCCCTAACCCTCTCTCTCTCCCCTTTTGTAGTTCTCAAAGTGCCCTAACCCTCTCTCTCTCTCCCACTTTGTAGTTCTCAAAGTAACCTAACCCTCTCTTACTTCCACTTTGTAGTTCTCAAAGTGCCCTAACTCTCTCTCTCTCTCTCCCACTTTGTAGTTCTCAAAGTGCCCTAACCCGCTCTCTCTCTCCCACTTTCTAGTTCTCAAAGTGCCCTAACCCTCTCTCTCTCCCACTTTGTAGTTCTCAAAGTGCCCTAACCCTCTCTCTCTCTCCCACTTTGTAGTTCATTAAGTGCCCTAACCCTCTCTCTCTCTCCCACTTTGTAGTTCTCAAAGTGCCCTAACCCTCTCTCTCTCTCTCTCCCTTTGTAATTCTCAAAGTGCCCTAACCTTCTCTCTCTCCCCCTTTGTAGTTCTCAAAGTGCCCTAACCCTCTCTCTCTCCCCCATTTTGTAGTTCTCAAAGTGCCCTAACCCTCTCTCTCTCCCACTTTGTAGTTCTCAAAGTGCCCTAACCCTCTCTCTCTCTCCCACTTTGTAGTTCTCAAAGTGCCCTAACCCTCTCTCTCTCTCTCTCCCACTTTCTAGTTCTCAAAATGCCCTACCCTCTCTCTCTCTCCCACTTTGTAGTTCTCAAAGTGCCCTAACCCTCTCTCTCTCTCCCACTTTGTAGTTCTCAAAGTGCCCTAACCCTCTCTCTCTCCCACTTTGTAGTTCTCAAAGTGCCCTAACCCTCTCTCTCTCCCACTTTGTAGTTCTCAAAGTGCCCTAACCCTCTCTCTCTCCCACTTTGTAGTTCTCAAAGTGCCCTAACCCTCTCTCTCTCCCACTTTGTAGTTCTCAAAGTGCCCTAACCCTCTCTCTCTCTCCCACTTTCTAGTTCTCAAAGTGCCCTAACCCTCTCTCTCTCCCACTTTCTAGTTCTCAAAGTGCCATAACCCTCTCTCTCTCTCCCACTTTCTAGTTCTCAAAGTGCCCTAACCCTCTCTCTCTCTCCCACTTTGTAGTTCTCAAAGTGCCCTAACCCTAACCCTACTAGTTTAGCCTCTCAGAGCGGGTCAGTCTTCGGCATGAGCCCTAATGGACGAAAACATTTTTTTATGTCTTCTTCTCGTTCTTCCTGACTGCACATTCGTCACGTTCATTCAGAGACAGAATCCGCACCCCCCCCCTCACCCTTAATCCCTCGTGGCCCTAGGGGCACATAGGATAAAGAATAATAGACCCCATGTAACAGACATATGTACAGTTTTGTACAGCTAGGTCTCTATAATGCATGTACAAACAAGTAAATCCTATAAAATAAAATACTTATAAAAAAAGGTTTACCTAAGGGAATAACTCCTCATTTACAGCTCTATTTCTTACTACTGTAAGATTTGTTTCCGTTTTTTTATATCAAACAAGCTTAATTAACCGCTATTTAATTAAATAATTGGTCAATTTTTTTTTTTTTTAATGATTCGTGTTTTGTAAAGGTCAGTGAAAAGTTTGAACTTGATCCGATGTTGGGAAGTGGGAGAAAAAAAAGGATATTAAAATTTCGTACCAGACGGACAGACAATCGGACATACAGAGTTTTAGTTGATTTAAGCTTCGTAAAAAAAGGCAGGAGGGGATTTTTTATACTGACATCTCACAAGAACGAGTTCATACTGGCTTAAATGTTATTATCGTCTAGGTTAGAAAGTAAAATTTAATATGTCAAAAAATAGCATTGTGACCTTTTTTTGGCCATTATTAGTTTGTCTTTGCTTTCTTTCAATTAAACTTTCATGTTAATATAAGACAGGTCAGCTTGCCTTATCATCTGTCAAACCTTTTGTTGTGTTTTATGACTAAAAAATGACAACCTGGTTATGTGGTATCCTCTACGGACTGCCGATACATCTTCCCTTTCTTGCCCGTGAGGGCATGGCCTATGACGCAATAACCACAAAGGAACGTCCGAGACAAGTGCAAGAAGAAGGCAAGAATCAAGTAACACAATTAATTAGTACATTCTCAAAACATGAGTGCCCAACACGTTAAGCAGCGGTTTTCAGCCTTTTAAACTCGGCGACCCCTTTTTACAGTCCCCCACTCTGCCGCGACCCTCCACCCCCCCCCCACCTCCACACACAGCAATAGGAGATTAGACAAAAACAAGCCAAATTTTGATGGTCTTAGGCGACCCCTAGCAAATCGTCAATCGACCCCCAGGTTTAGAACCCATGCGTTAAAGTGACACAGCGTCACTCTCCTATAAAGAAAAAACAAACGCATTGTTTACTTGATACTGCAGTGTATTTGGCTAAAGTTTACATGTATATAAGTAAGTAAAGTTCAACTTTCAGACTTTGATTCGAACCAGGGAACCATCGGAAGCCAAATGCTCTACCACTCAGCACTCCATAGAGGTCACACGAGGGAACTATGTTTGTCTACATAGTAGTTAATCCTAATTGGGGGTGGGGGTGGGAATGGACTTCAAGCCAAACATCTACACGGGTATCCGGACACAGAGTTTCCTTATTTGGAGAAAAATCTGAATCACGTGGTTGGGCTAGAGGCCACACCTTTTCAAGTGTGCAGAGTTAGTTAAACATACATCTCAATTAGTAAGCTGGACTAAAGATCACACACACCTAAACGAGTGACCTTTAGCTACACAGAACACAAACCGCGAGATTATATAGCCCAGTAAGCCAGTAACTAATTATTTTGTAGAAGACACGACCAGGGCAATCTTTAAATGGAGAACTAAACATCCCCCTACTCTTTCTTTTATGTCTTTGGTCCTTGACACCAAATTTATTGATAGACATTGACCATTTTTTAAACCAGAATGAAAAAACACAACGTGCTAGCAAAGGATATTACACTGTCAATAAATATTACGGTTAAATAATTTTTCTAACGTGTTAACTTGAATATTACTCCTGCAGTTAAGTGTCTTGATTGGATGACGATATTCTTAATAATTTGTGACAGTCAATTAACTCCTTGTTATTACTCATTTTTTTAGTTACGATGCGTAATTAGCCACTGTGTATCAGGCTAGGACGACTTTTACACATAAATAACGGAAAACCTTACAGTAAATTTTAAAATCGCATAAAATAAATTGAATAATAGTACCGCAGTTAGATCTAGCAAACAAAGAAACAATTTATGCTGGAGAGTAAAAAAAAAAAAAAACAACCCTTGACCTCTAACTAGTGGACGGGTATAATTTATCTATATGCTTGACTGACCATGCCAATGTGTTATCTTTTTTGACTGACACCCAGCTCTATTGCGTGCGTATGCTCAAGGAAAAAAACAATGCTTTGGTTAACATAAACAACAATACACACTACACTAAGCAGACGTGACCTAATTTATCCACATGACTTTTACATTTTTGTCCTGACCAGGATTTTTTTGTTGATGTAAATCAATTCAAATGATGTATGGAACTTGTTATTTCAGTATACTGAGTACGTCCTAAGAAAAGAAAGAACACTTTAACGAGATAGATCAGTGGTTCCCAAACTTTCCTTAACAAAACACTTGGCAGATTTTGAGTATTTAGCAGAACATGTTTCTAAACACCAGGGTTCAACGAAACACAGTTTGGGAATTACTGTGATAGACAAAGATTCTCGCTCTCTCTCTGTCAAACAGAAATGATACCCTCCCTTAATATCCTCCTCTTGCTCCCTGGACATCGCTAATAAGAGATAGTTAACAATATAGAATAGATCTTGCGTCTTATAATCGGTGATGGAGCAAATATTTATAACAAATAACAAGTTTCTAATTGAGACTCAAACTTATGCAACGAGGCAAAGAGACACTTTTTTAAAGCGTGGATTTGTTCATTTTTATTTCTATTTGTGATATTCATTAATTCTGATTCTTGCTCCAATTAGACTGGCAGCTTTTAAAATACCCGAGTTTTCGCGAAAATAAGTCTAACATTCAGTGGATAAATATTATCAAACATTGAGGCAATAGAGTTGTTTCGTATCTCTTCCATGTCACGTGATAGTGTTATTTACATTTCATGATCTCATTGATTTTTTTTTTTGTTTTTTTTTTGTTTTTTAATTGTGAAAATGGTCCAGATCAATAATTTATAATTAATTTTAAAAGTTACAATGATTCATTAAGGTCATCTGACTCTTTGGACAGCGGTTAACGAGCAAGGTGTTATGTGGCCAGCACAACGACAAACCGGTTTTACTTTCCCCTACGAAAGTCAGGTACCCATTACAGTTGAGTGGACTCAGGGGGCGCCCTAATAATCCCGAAATTCAAAATCCCAGTTTTCACTAAAATTCGAAACCCAGGACCTCAGGTTTGGAAGCCAAGCGCTAAACCATTCAGCGAAAAATCATTAACTAATAAGATTGTTTTAGTACATGTACTAGATGTAGACCTCTAGAACATCTATATCTAGTACAAGATCTAAATCTTCATAAAATCATATATAGATATAGCCGTTGTATTCTAAGTAGTCATAGCCACGTGACTTGAATAAAGTAGGTCAGAGGTAGGGAACAATCCCAATCCATAAATTTCAATCCAAATGGTGTATCCGGTGATGGTGTACTACAGAATTCGAAATATGGATAAGCGAAGTACTTTGATAAAACAGAATACTTGCTGTGCACTTTTCAGCACTGTAATATCATTAAAACTCTTTCGAAAGCAACGTTGTAGAAAGCTTCTAGGAATTAACTCTGTCCGTCTGTCCGGGATATTTTACGCATTCCTTCTACCATTCTTATTCTCAGATCGACTTCAAATGATGCACTATTATTCAGGATCAATGGTAACACACGATTTAAAAAAAAAAGAACTATAAGATTAGCTATATTACCTTTTTTTACCTTTACCTATCCCTTAGTCCGTTGGAGCGTAGGGGGCAGCACGCAAGATTATTTTAACCGCCTTTCTCCATTCCTCTCTGTCTTTTGCCTTAGTTAGAACCACTTTCAATGTCAGGCCCGTCTATTCTTTTGTGTTGTCTTCCCGTCGATTTCACTGTCTGCCTCTTCTTCTTTTACTGGTACTGTTCAGTTAAGGAAGGATTTTGCGAAACCCGAAGACCTTGTAATATGGCCATAGATATTTAGCTTGCGTTTTTTTTTTTTACGATAGTTGTTCATCATGGGGTCCTATCGCTGAGTGACCCTGTCTCTAATCTCTTGGTGATGCGGTCTTTAAATGTGATATCATTATGGTATCGCATAAGCTAAATAATTACTGGAAATTATTTTTGTGTGTCATATATATGAAAGGGAAAAAAATCTTGTTGTATTGAGAGTTATAGCATCAAATGTGCAGTTCTTTCCCTTATTTACGCCTTTTAAAGTTTTTCTTTTTATATCTTGCTTGTTTTTTTTTTTTTTTTTGGCACAAGGGATCTTCCAATATGGCGACCTGGACTTTGTTATTTTTGTATCGTCTATTTATTTCTAAATCTTTCCCAATTGTTCTCTTCTCATTTCCTCCTATCGCTTTCTCTTCTTCTTTTTTTCTCCTCGTTCTAAATTTTATTGCGGACAAAAAACAAAAAAAAAAAAAAGGAAACGAGATCGACTCAGAGTGTAAACAAAGAGCAGATAACTGGGTTTAATTTCTAGCGGGAAAACCCACAACTCGAATCAAAGTTTTCCTGTGCTAAATTATTATTTTTTTTTAAACTTTGTGCAGAAATGAAGTAGCGTATCTAGTGTGGGGGGAAAGGGGGAGGGAGGAGAGGGAGAATTTGAAAAAAAAACCCGGGCCCCCACTTGAGGGTGCCCCCCAAATGAGTGTTTTTTACATTAAAAATAAAATATTAGTCAAAATGCAGGGGCCCCAAAATAGGTCAAGCCCGAGCTAACAAAAAATAGAAAATTCCTAGCTACGCCTCTGTAGAAATGGTCTTGAATATGAATTTGAATGAAAAAATGGACTGGGAAAAAGAAGATTCCCCCAATTTAAACGCTACTATTTAAGAACAGTTCTAGAATCTAGATGAAGTATTTCTTGAATTGAAATAGAATCCAGATAATTAACTCTTTCTCTCCTAATCGACGATACAATAGTTAATTTTGACATCATTAAATGAAATTAATGTTTAATTTTTTAAACTTGACTTTGAATTATATAAAAAGAGCATGCATTTCCCTTTAATTCTATACCAGATACAACATTTTCTGATACCAAACGACAAAGCTATTGAAGCCCAATCATAACAGGGGGAGTGAGAAAGTAATGAGCCAAATGAAGAACTCCTTCCAAACGTGGAAAAATAACTAAGGAGAGAAAGAGTTAAAGCCCCAACGCTATTAGCCAAAGACCCGGACAACGCCATTCTTGTTTCTCTTACACGCAAACAAAGTTTTTTTTTCAAATGAAGATGTCGAGACTGTTCCCAATACAAAAAAAAAATAATAAAAAAAAAAAAAAAAGAATCTTAATCACGTATCATTCTTCACGTGATTTTGTATACAATGGGACAGTATGCCAAATAAAACATTGCAAGAGCTCTACGCCTCAATAATCAGAGCGACTATCTGTCCGCTTGCCAGTGAGTGCTGCCGTTGTGACGCGGTGTTTATGGTGAGGAAATGGAGCCGTCTGCTAAGCTAAGGTGTGAGGCTCAGGTTTCGCTGATAAAACCTTTCCCCCTTTTCCGCAACTTTCCTCTTTCCCCAGTGAGCAGGTGATGAAACTTAACAACTCCTCTATGTAACAAAATCGAAAGTGTTTTAAAAGTATTATTTTATTTGCATCCATCATTGTAAAAGTTGGTTAATAAAACTGGAAATACAATACTCTTATCACAGCTTATATAAAAACAAATATATACACACAATATGACTAGGGCTGATTGAGTTGGAAAGAAACCTTATATATCTCCGTTGGTCAACGGCTTCGTCCACGTCATCGTAACAGGGCTTACGAGGTCATCTGAGATACTGAACCCATCTACGGAATCGAATACAATGCCTTATTGTTATCATCGAGTACGATTCAGCAGTCTGTGGGGATGGATTGTGTACTGCAGGAACATTTGTCTGTTACATACTTGTCAAATTGAAACACTTTAGTGGAAGGGAAGGGATAGACAGACAGACAGACAGACGGACAGACAGACAGACGGACAGACAGACAGACAGATAGATAGATAGATAGATAGATAGATAGATAGATAGATAGATAGATAGATAGATAGATAATATTTGATATAGATATAGATCGATCGATCGATCGATAGATAGATAGCTAGATAGATAGATAGATAGATAGATAGATAGATAGATAGATAGATAGATAGATAGATAGATACATAGATACATAGATAGATAGAGACTCTTCTACGAATGACACATTTAACAACAATTTTTTGGCTGAATGGCAAACAATGGTGTGGGAACGAACTACTCTGACACACTCATCCCCATACCCTGTACACAACCTATTATTATACCTTCAACGCAATGATAGATGGACAAGCCATCAATAAGTCCCTTTCGTGAAACTCCTCCATGATGTAGAGACCTTGAAACAAATCAAATCATTTCATTTGACACCAAATTTCAAAATGCAAGCAGAAAAAACAAACAAAAAAAATTAGCACATGTAAAAGTTTTGGATTGGAGTCGCAGTGGCTGAGCGGTAAAGCGCTTGACGTTTGAACCGGGGGTCCCGAGTTCTAATCCTTGTGAAGACTGGGATTTTTAATTTTTGGGATCTTTGGACGTCTCTGAGCCCGCCCAGCTTTAATAGGAACCTGACATTAGTTGGGGAAAAGTTAAGGTGGTTGGTCGTTGTGCTGGCCACATGACACCCTAATTAACCGTGGGACACAGACCAATCGCAAGGTATGAAAAGGGAAACGTTATTTTTACATTACTAATTGTTGAATTAAAGTAAAAATATTAACCATTTTATTTAGCATTTTTTTCTTTTCCTTTGTCTAAGGTCTTCTAAATAGACCTTTAAAGAATACACTTTGAGTAGCCCTGACCTTGCCATAAGACGATGTATCTGTTTATTCCTGGCATATTGCCTTAGCGTTCAATTTTTTTTTTTTTTTTTGGTTTCTTCTGGAAGTGTGAATCGCTGCTACATCAGCATCGAGGTCATTAATTATTAATGAGTTCAGTTTCAGAGAAGCGGAAATGAACGTAATGCGCGTATTGACAGAATCGACAAGCATTAAGCCTCCAGGGAAATGGGGTGGGTGTGATAGCTGGAAAATTTAAGATTGCTGCATTAGAGTTCATTTCTGAAAGGAAGAACCTTTTTTTAAAACTTTCTTTAAAATGTAAGGGAGATAGAAAGAAAGAGATCGCAAAGTGAAATACAATTTTCATTCAATATAGAACAAATAATTATTAAAAACAATTTAAACAGAGAACAATGAATAAAAAAGAAAAAGCTTATATTAAGTGTAATTGTATCAATTAGTTTTGGATCAGTCAGTTAATTTAAATTTGTAATAGATCTAGACTAACAATAGTTAATCTTTTCGATTACAAATATTTGTACCAATCGTTTTTTGTTGAGCGCTATCCCATGGTTTGAGTTTTCTAACTACGTTCTGGTCTTACCACTGTCAGGACAAGTTGGGAAAGGGAGGTGGTGGAGGAAGAAGGACAGCATGCAGGCGTCGGGAAGGTAGAACGCCTTCTGCAGCTCAATGTAAATAGTTTTATACAGTGGGTCCCATCCCATTGTGGTCTGGTCAGTCATCAGAGGGCTGACTTCCGACAAGGGCCGAGAGCTACATAAGCAGTTGAGTAGACCAGACCGAAAGGACGCATGGTGGGAGCTCTGCCGTGTGGAGCAGGCCGTCCCAGCCCAGTTCCGAGTCGGGCACTGTCCGTTTGGCGCGTACTTTGGACGGTGGAAGGAGAACTACGACACACGGTGCCGCCACTGCGTCGAGGACGACGAGACAATAGAGCACAGTCTTTATGAATGCCGAGCTTTGCATGAGGGACGATTGGAAGAAGGAATTGAGAGAGAGAGATAACTGGCCCATGTGCTGCAAAAGGTCTGCCCTTGTACGGGTGACATTGTGACCTTACAACTCACTGCTCGCTTCCTTTTCCGTGATCTAAGGGAGTATTTCCCAGCATGGTTCGTTACTAATGGGCTTTCTGATTCGGATGTGTGTATCAGGGTGATCGCTTTTTTAAATGCATTTACATAAAAAAGGCAATGAAATGAATTGAACTCGAGGGCTAAAACCTTCTTAGCCTCCGCAAGTTAATCTACTAACCACTGTACCAGGAAAATGCTAATGAAAATAGAAGGTTTTATTAGTAGCTTCAAACGTTTCTCTACTAGGTATATTAAATTTATACAACCTTATCAGTCAATTACAATTACTTTCCTTTGTTAAATTTTGTTTTGTAAAATGTTTTACATGTTTCGGATGTTCCTTCAGAGTTGAAGATAATTTACTTCCTAGTTCAAACCTCCCGCAGGACGACGGGGGATTGGAGTGAGCACAGTTTGAACCCGTCTTGTTCGAGATACCAAACAAAGTAATTAATTAACATTCACCTATGTTTTAGTCTGTTGGTCTATTGGGGCACCCTGCAAGATTTGTCGATCGTCTTTCTCCACTTCTCTTTCTTTGGCCCTGGATAGAGCCTTCTTTAATGGAAGACCCGTCCATTCCTTTATGTTGTCCCATCGCTTTCTCTGTCTTCCTCTTCTTCTTTTTTCTGGTACTGTTCCCTGAAGGAAGGTCTTGCAAGCCCCGAAGACCTTGTAGAAAGGCTATAGAGTTTTAATTTGTGTTGTTTCAAAATAGTTAGCAGGTCATCGATGGGCTCCAATCGATGTAAAACTGTTGGGGCACCACATACGATTTGTCGAACGTCTTCTCCATTCTTCACTGGTAAGCGTGTTCGAGAGGCTTAGTACGCTTGAACTTGGCTTGTCTTGGCTACCTATGAAAGCGACTCAAGATTCGATTCCCGACTCTAGCAGAGTTGTGTTTACTGAGCGCCTAAAGGCAGCACGGAAAAAGCTTCTCTCCCAGTTACCACCCCCAACCACCACCACCACCATTGATCCATAAAGAATCGACTTAAGCTAGTAAATTAAGATTGCACAGCCATATAATGGCTTGCTGAGACTTTCCTGCAGTGAACAGTACCAGAGAAGGGAAGGGAAGGCAGACAAGAGGGGCGATGAAAGGGGGAACGTGAATGAATGGACGAACCTGTCTATGGAGGGGACTGCGATTCTGATAGAGGACAGTAGGGATGGAGAGAGATGGTTGACAGATCATGTGACTTGTCCTAACAAGTTACGGGTCAAGTGATTGGTCTTGAAGTAAAGTTACCGTTAATCAATTGTTTAGCTTTCTTCAATTTACTTAAAATGAAATTACTTAATGGTAACTAGAACAAAAGTGATCTTTTTAACAAATAATTGAAAATGTCTAGAAGTAATGAAGAGCTGGGTAATAATATTGTATAAATAAAAGTAAAAAGTCATTAATCTAATAATGTACTATACCCATGTCTATTGAAAAACGAAGTTTTTAATATAAACAGTTTTTCATTATGAAGTCTAAAACAAAATGACATAAAAATTAACAATGTCTATTTAAATATCTCTTTATTGAAATTATATTGAAATCGATTATAAACAGTATGATCCTTTACTATGTAGAATTATAATCTTCAGAGTTAACCGCCTTTGCAGTTTAATTTCTAATTGACTAAAGAAAGTAGCTTATAGCAACTAACGAGACTGTCCATAGAAACATTTCCGATTCCCCAAGAGTAACATAATAAGAAATTTCAATTTCTAGAATAGACCTCTTTATTATTTACTAGCCGACCCGCGGCGTAGCATACGCCGCTAGTTAGTGACGGGCGAACACTTCCTGAAATGGAAGAGGAGGGTTAGAGAGTCGGCGTGCGTGCGTGGTGTCCTGCATCGTTGTATGACGTAGATAATCATATATATATATCATTTTCCTTATTAACATGTTTCATCATGGTGGCTTTAGAAATAATGGTGAAAGTATCGACTTGTATCGGCGCATCGATGACGAATTCATTTTTTCCCCCAATACTGAACTTAATCGGCGGCCGCATGGGAAAAAAAAGGTGATGTAAAAAAGGTGATGTAAAAAAAAGGTGATGTAAAAAAAGGTGATGTAAAAAAGTGATGAAAAAAGGTGATGTAAAAAAGGGTGATGTAAAAAGGTGATGTAAAAAAAGGTGATGTAAAAAAAAAGCGTGGGATATTTTTCTGAAGTAAGTGAAAATGAAAGGGACCAATGTGTCTGTTAATAATAATAATTTACTTTATAAAGCTCTGTTATTTTTTTATTTTTTAAATGTTTATTCAGTACTGAAGAGATGACATTGCCAACAACACATCAGACACTAACATAAGTTTACGGTTGACACAAAAGTTCACGTTAAATTTGTTCATAAACTGTCCAAACTTGAACGTTCACTGGGTTGTCCATTGTCCTGTGCTGTAGACAAACGAAGTTTGTGGGATTCTTTCGGAAGGATCTGTCCTTGTTTCCTATGGGAGCCCAAAGCGCTGTTAACAAACATAATGTAGGTGCTATGCTTTGCAACGACATGTCAAGCATACACACGAGAGTTAAAAAGACAACATTGATCTAAAAAAAAAAAAGAGTGGTGTTATTTCATTCGAATATATTTTTTTTTTGTAATGTAACAGATCGTCATACACCCTCTCTCTCCACATAGTGACAAATCGTAACAAAGTTGTAAACCCCTCCACCCTTAGCCGTTACGTAATATCCAGCGTTCCCATAGTTGTAATGAAGATTGGGTTGGATGCATCGGCGTCGCTAAAAGGAAAACAGCAAACCACATTTAAAAACAAAAAATTAAAGATTCGAATTGACCTCGAAATATGAGCAGACTTGTGTACGATTGATTATGAAGCTAAATTTTATTTTCGAAATGGGTTAATGCAGAGGACCCCCACATATTACCTACCCTAGAGACGTCTCTGGTTGGACGGATTACTGATTAGCCGATCATTAACGATTAAAAGTTGGGAAACGACTTCTGATGGTAGTTAGACTCTAGCTTATTTAGTTCTCCAATGTGTTATAGTTTCTTTGGTTTCAACGTTTCGGATGTGATGTTGCATGTTTGGATTAGACATGAAGAGTTTGTCTAAGTTACATATTTTTGTAACTTTTTTTTTCGGTTAAAAAAAAAAGGTAGGGGGGGGGAGAGGATATGCTAACATTATTTGACATGTCAGTCATGATAAAATGTGACCTATTTGTAATGTCAATAGACCTATTACCAACCTGTACACTATAAAGTAAAACTTCACATCGAAGGCCCCGTTTGAAGAATGTTACATAAGTGGCAGCTCGGATGGGAAGTTTTACCCACTATTATTTCACACTACTCATGTTCTCCACCTCGTAACTCTTTGTCTCGTTTAATTTCTTAATGTACTCTCGCTGTCTTCTATTTTCTTTGTCATTCTTCTTCTATTTTCTTTGTCATTCTTCTTCTATTTTCTTTGTCATTCTTCTTCTATTTTCTTTGTCATTCTTCTTCTATTTTCTTTGTCATTCTTCTTCTATTTTCTTTGTCATTCTTCTTCTATTTTTTTTGTCATTCTTCTTCTATTTTCTTTGTCATTCTTCTTCTATTTTCTTTGTCATTCTTCTTCTATTTTCTTTGTCATTCTTCTTCTATTTTTTTGTCATTCTTCTTCTATTTTCTTTGTCATTCTTCTTCTATTTTCTTAGTCATTCTTCTTCTATTTTCTTTGTCATTCTTCTTCTATTTTCTTTGTCATTCTTCTTCTATTTTCTTTGTCATTCTTCTTCTATTTTCTTTGTCATTCTTCTTCTATTTTCTTTGTCATTCTTCTTCTATTTTCTTTGTCATTCTTCTTCTATTTTCTTTGTCATTCTTCTTCTATTTTCTTTGTCATTCTTCTTCTATTTTTTTTGTCATTCTTCTTCTATTTTTTTTTGTCATTCTTCTTCTATTTTCTTTCTCATTCTTCTTCTATTTTCTTTGTCATTCTTCTATTTTCTTTGTCATTCATCTTTTATTTTTTTTTGTCATTCTTCTTCTATTTTCTTTGTCATTCTTCTTCTATTTTCTTTGTCATTCTTCTTCTATTTTCTTTGTCAATCTTCTTCTATTTTTTTTGTCATTCTTCTTCTATTTTTTTGTCATTCTTCTTCTATTTTCTTTGTCATTCTTCTTCTATTTTCTTTGTCATTCTTCTTTTATTTTTTTTTGTCATTCTTCTTCTATTTTCTTTGTCATTCTTCTTCTATTTTCTTTGTCATTCTTCTTCTATTTTCTTTGTCATTCTTCTTCTATTTTCTTTGTCATTCTTCTTCTATTTTTTTTGTAAATCTTCTTCTATTTTTTTTGTCATTCTTCTTCTATTTTCTTTGTCATTCTTCTTCTATTTTCTTTGTCATTCTTCTTTTATTTTTTTTTGTCATTCTGCTTCTATTTTCTTTGTCATTCTTCTTCTATTTTCTTTGTCATTCTTCTTCTATTTTCTTTGTCATTCTTCTTCTATTTTCTTTGTCATTCTTCTTTTATTTTTTTTGTCATTCTTCTTCTATTTTTTTTGTCATTCTTCTTCTATTTTCTTTGTCATTCTTCTTCTATTTTCTTTGTCATTCTTCTTTTATTTTTTTTTGTCATTCTTCTTCTATTTTTTTGTCATTCTGCTTCTATTTTCTTTGTCATTCTTCTTCTATTTTCTTTGTCATTCTTCTTTTATTTTCTTTGTCATTCTTCTTCTATTTTCTTAGTCATTCTTCTTCTATTTTCTTTGTCATTCTTCTTCTATTTTCTTTGTCATTCTTCTTCTATTTTCTTTGTCATTCTTCTTCTATTTTTTTTTGTCATTCTTCTTCTATTTTCTTTGTCATTCTTCTTCTATTTTCTTTGTCATTCTTCTTTTATTTTTTTTGTCATTCTTCTTCTATTTTCTTTGTCATTCTTCTTCTATTTTCTTCGTCATTCTTCTTCTATTTTCTTAGTCATTCTTCTTCTATTTTCTTTGTCATTCTTCTTGTATTTTCTTTGTCATTCTTCTTCTATTTTCTTTGTCATTCTTCTTCTATTTTCTTTGTCATTCTTCTTCTATTTTCTTTGTCATTCTTCTTCTATTTTCTTTGTCATTCTTCTTCTATTTTCTTTGTCATTCTTCTTCTATTTTCTTTGTCATTCTTTTTCTATTTTTTTTGTCATTCTTCTTCTATTTTTTTTTGTCATTCTTCTTCTATTTTCTTTCTCATTCTTCTTCTATTTTCTTTGTCATTCTTCTATTTTCTTTGTCATTCTTCTTTTATTTTTTTTGTCATTCTTCTTCTATTTTCTTTGTCATTCTTCTTCTATTTTCTTTGTCATTCTTCTTTTATTTTTTTTGTCATTCTGCTTCTATTTTCTTTGTCATTCTTCTTCTATTTTCTTTGTCATTCTTCTTCTATTTTCTTTGTCATTCTTCTTCTATTTTCTTTGTCATTCTTCTTTTATTTTTTTTGTCATTCTTCTTCTATTTTTTTTGTCATTCTTCTTCTATTTTCTTTGTCATTCTTCTTCTATTTTCTTTGTCATTCTTCTTTTATTTTTTTTTGTCATTCTTCTTCTATTTTTTTGTCATTCTGCTTCTATTTTCTTTGTCATTCTTCTTCTATTTTCTTTGTCATTCTTCTTTTATTTTTTTTGTCATTCTTCTTCTATTTTTTTTTGTCATTCTTCTTCTATTTTCTTTGTCATTCTTCTACTATTTTCTTTGTCATTCTTCTTCTATTTTCTTTGTTATTCTTCTTCTATTTTCTTTGTCATTCTTCTTCTATTTTCTTTGTCATTCTTCTTCTATTTTCTTAGTCATTCTTCTTCTATTTTCTTTGTCATTCTTCTTCTATTTTCTTTGTCATTCTTCTTCTATTTTCTTTGTCATTCTTCTTCTATTTTTTTTGTCATTCTTCTTCTATTTTCTTTGTCATTCTTCTTCTATTTTCTTTGTCATTCTTCTATTATTTTTTTTGTCATTCTTCTTTTATTTTTTTTGTCATTCTTCTTCTATTTTCTTTGTCATTCTTCTTCTATTTTCTTTGTCATTCTTCTTCTATTTTTTTTTGTCATTCTTCTTCTATTTTCTTTGTCATTCTTCATCTATTTTCTTTGTCATTCTTCTTCTATTTTCTTTGTTATTCTTCTTCTATTTTCTTTGTCATTCTTCTTCTATTTTCTTTGTCATTCTTCTTCTATTTTTTTTGTCATTCTTCTTCTATTTTCTTTGTCATTCTTCTTCTATTTTCTTTGTCATTCTTCTTATATTTTTTTTGTCATTCTTCTTCTATTTTCTTTGTCATTCTTCTTTTATTTTTTTTGTCATTCTTCTTCTATTTTTTTTGTTATTCTTCTTCTATTTTCTTTGTCATTCTTCTTCTATTTTCTTTGTCATTCTTCTTCTATTTTCTTTGTCATTCTTCTTTTATTTTTTTTGTCATTCTTCTTCTATTTTTTTTTTGTTATTCTTCTTTTATTTTTTTTGTCATTCTTCTTCTATTTTTTTGTCATTCTTCTTCTATTTTCTTCGTCATTCTTCTTCTATTTTCTTAGTCATTCTTCTTCTATTTTCTTTGTCATTCTTCTTCTATTTTCTTTGTCATTCTTCTTCTATTTTTTTTGTCATTCTTCTTCTATTTTCTTTGTCATTCTTCTTCTATTTTCTTTGTCATTCTTCTTCTATTTTCTTTGTTATTCTTCTTCTATTTTCTTTGTCATTCTTCTTCTATTTTCTTTGTCATTAGCTCTCTTTTTTCTTTCACATGTTCCCACTTTTAAACTATTCTTTTCATCTCTCTCGTTCGTCTTTTTATCGCTTTTCTTTTTTTATTAACTCTATTCTCTCCCTTGTTTCTCTTTTCCTCTCTTTATTTGTCTCTTTTTGTTTCATCGTCTTTCTATCCTTTTCTTAATCTTTCTCTCTCTCTCTCTCTCTCTCTCTCTCTCTCTCTCTCTCTATCTCAATTATATTAGCCTGTGTTAAATTGTTGTTATTCCAGTTTGATTTTTTTAAATTTCAAGCAAGCAACAACTCGTGGGATAGTATATGATCACATCTGTTAAGCATGTCATACAACATGACTCAGTCTTGCCCAAGCAATCAAAGTTCATGTCTAGCTTATACCTATCTAAAGTAAACAGATTCAAAGTAACAGATTTGAAGACCTTGCGATGCCCTTAGCTAGCCTCACATATGAGATATTATACTCTTTAAAACAATATTTTGAGGTGGCCCAAGAAAGGTGGGTGAGGAGGAGCCTAATCTATATCTTATTCTTCCTATAGGTAAATCCAGCGCTGCCTGTAAAACAAATAATACGGTAAATAGGCTTACCAGAAATGTCTTACTAGTAGCCAAAATCAACTTCTGTATAGATGTCAATAATCTATGCTATAAAGTAAATGTAAGGCGTATATATGTATGTATGTTAGGAATAGAAATTAAAACCGTTTGACCAATCTTGATAAAACGTGGCATAAAAGTTCCTTGGGTACTAACTGGAACCGTGACTTATGTATAGTAGCCCTCATTGGCCTCCTTCAGTCGTAGAACGACTATGGTTCATCTCGCACACTTCCTCTTGTGGCTGTGGAGCCCTATTTTGGAGAGACACTCCCGTCGACAAATATTGCAGGTTAAGGTGGCTTTTGCTTTGGTGGTAGAGGAGCTGGCCATTTTTCGCATTGTCCGTTTTTCTTCCAGGGCTTTCGCTATCCATAGCTTTCTTGGTCACTGTCTCTCTCCATCTGGTGCGGTCTAGAGCTATGTCTTCCCAATGGTCAGTATTGATGTTCACTGATTTGAGGTCCCGTTTTATTGAATCTATGTAACGGAGGTGGAGGCGACCAGTTTTTCTTGAGCCAGTCGCGAGTTGTCCATAGAGGATGTTTTTCGGGATGCGTTTGTCCTCCATCCGGCGAACATGTCCAAGCCAGCGCTAGTGGCGTTGTCTGAGGGCTGGAAAGATGCTGGGAATACCTGTTCGTGCAAGGATCTCAGTATTGCACACATATTCTTTCCAAGTGATTTTCAAGATCCTAAGGAGACATCGCAAATGGAATGAGTTAAGTTTTCTCTCTTGCTTTGCGTAGGTGGTCCATGATTCACTGCCATACAGCAGTGTACTCATAACGCATGCCTTGTAGACTTCCATTTTGGTCACAGTAGTGAGCTTCTGGTTTTCCCAAACTCTTGATCTGAGTCTAGCGAAGGTCGAGGTAGCATCCCCTTTGCGTTTTTTTATTATCTCCTCTTCTAGAGACAGGCCGTCCTGAATTGTGGATCCCAGTAGTAGTAGTAGTAGTAGTAGTAGCCCTAAAACAAACTTAAAACCCTAAAAAAAAAAAAAAAAAGTTGCCAATGTTTACCATGTTTACATAAGAAAAGATCGAAATGATCTAGATCTAATTTTAAGAAATACACTTTGCAGTGTTTTACTTTGATACATGAGATTTACAAAATATAGTCTATTGATTTTATTATTTTATAAAATTAAGCTTCAAATTTGTCTTTCAAAAGCATGTTTACATAAATCCGTTCACCGCGAAGTTAGAAGTCCTGACGTACTTTACAATCCCATTCATTTATCGAAGCCGACATCTAAGACTAGACTCTTAGACAGTCTAGATCTAACTCTAATTCTAGATCTTATTCAAAGAGGAAAGATCTACTTTATACTTTAACACATTAACATACAAAATTAAGTCCATTTATTTCATATTTTAAGCAAATTAACCCTCAAATTTTGTGTTTCTAAAGCATTTTTCAAACATTCGTTCGTTATAGCTTCCATGTTGACATGCATTTTAATAGTCCCATTTATGTGTCGTGCACACCGCTATGTAAACACACTATGATTGGACGGGCTACATAAGGCTCTATATGGGGGATATTAAATATACTAACATACAATAAATAATGCGCTTCTTGAGCCATTGAATTCACTCCTATAATAGTAGGTCTACATCTATTATAATAGTATCTAGATTCTAGATCTACATCTAAATATATGTAGGCCTACAAGCAAAAGTTTTTATTTAAAATATGGATTTAGGTCGATTTGCTAATTTGATAGCTCCATTCATACTATTTTTTAAATTCACGCATTCGCTTTCTTATATAATTATTATTTCGTTTAAAAGTTTCCAAAACACTCTCAGTGACTATATCGATAGTGATACGCAAATTAAGACCCGCGGGCCGAGGGTAATATATGTCTAGTGGAAGAATAAAATTAAAATAGTCTTATTAATAACTAAATATTAATACAATCGGCCTCATAGCAAGGATATAACTTATACGGTGTAATTCGATAGATAAGATGGATCATTTGAAAACAATAGATAAAGGCGTCCAAATGGATATATTAGTTTCTTTGTTATTGGATTTATGTTTATCTTATATTGGAGTGTGCAGTTTGCATTTCGTTCCAAATTTTATAACTAGAATTTGCTCACTTTTTATAACTTTATAAGTAAAAGTTAAAAGACCTTAATTAAGTCTTATACATCTATTTATTAGATAAAAAGCTATTTTTAATTAAAATACAACATTTACTGTAGATAGTTATCATTGTAGCAGTGATATAAGTTATGATCCAACTTTGAATATAACTTATAATTGATACTGTATAGCAGTCAACTGCATATTCTATGTTGATTTACCATCTAGGAAAATAATTTATTGAATTACGTCCCTTTCCTGTTTTTATTTCCTTTCACCAAAAAAAAAAAACGAGGCTACATCCATAGAAACATGTCGGATTGTTAGCACGAGTCCCGTCGTTTACATGATGTAGGTGGAATTGAGAGTTTTTAAAGACATAACTAAAGGTAGATGCGAAGGGCGTGACATGTGACATACATATATTCACGTTTGATAATGAAGGTAATTGTCGCTGGGAAATTTTAGTATTTGAATGGGTGATTGCGTGGGGCCCACACATTACTACGTCTGGTGTCACCAACCCTAGAGGCGCCTCCGCATGGAGGGAATCAAGTTTTTCCATTTGTGAGAGATCGACTGATTGGCCGACTAGTGACGATCAAAAGTTGTGAAGCTGCTGATGATGTTAGCTAGATAGTAGCTAGATAGTAGCCAGATAGTAGCTAGATAGTAGACAGATAGTAGCTAGATAGTAGACAGATAGTAGCTACGAATTTTTGATGTAGCTTGTTTAAATTCTCGAATGCGTTTTAGCTTCCTCTAGTTTCCAGGTCAGATTGGATTGACATGTTACACTTCAGATTTGGCATGAAGAGTTTGTCTGTCTTCTAGTTTACAACTTTCTGTTGTTGTCTCTGACATATTAACAATATTTTACGTAACTTAGCTGTGGCTTGTAATTACTAGTCTACATTTCTAAATATTGCGTTTTCTCTCTCAAATCTGTTCTCTATCGCTTTCTGTGTTGTTTTTTGTTCTTTCTCTTTATCTCTCTTTCTTTCCCATTTATTACACCTGCTTTCTTCACTATTTTTTTCTCTTTTCTCTCCTTATCTCTTTCATTAGCTCTCTTTTCTATTCTCACTCATTCCCATTTCTTATGTTTATCTCTTTCTCTTTTTCTCTCTTTCTTTCTCTATCTCTATATTTCACTTTTTTCTCTTTTCCTCTCTCTATATTTTTTCTTAATTTGTCGTTCTCTCTCTCTCTCTCTCTCTCCTATTCTCTTTCTTCCTGTCTCTCTCTTTCTCTCTCCTATTCTCTTTCTCTTTCTTTCTATCTATCTTTCTCTCTCTCTTTCTTTCTCTCTTTCTGTCTTTTTCTTTCTCTTTTTCTCTCTCCCTGTCTTTCTCTTTCGATTTCACAAATCAAATTCAGTAAGTAGTTGTTATTCAAATCAATTTTTAAAAATTTCAAGCACATTTCACACTTGGGATCTTCTTAACTTGTCATACACCATCGACATAAATCCTTGCCTAACCTGGTTGTGTAGTATGCGCTTTGGGATGTAGATTTTCACGATAAACTAAACAAAGTCAAGGACGTTTAATTGAGCTTCACTGTTGCCCAACTAAACAAAGTCAAGGACGTTTAATTGCGCTTCACTGTTGCCCGACTAAATAAAAAAATTACCTTTAATTTTAATAATATGTCAATTTTTTTAAAATTAGTTTGTACTACAAACGGAGAAGTTTAGAAGATTCTCGAGCACTTAAAAGTGGGAAGCGTGGATCGAGAGACCAAGTGCGCTTGAACTTGGCTTGGCTTGGCTACCTAGAAGGGGGCTCGAGGTTCGACACCCGACTCGGGCAGAGTTATGTTTACTGAGCGCCTAAAGGCAACACGGAAAACCTACTCCAAGATACCCCTCCCCCCACCCCCACCCCCCACTGGTCCACAAATGAGATTGAACCAAAAGCGCTCTGAGCATGCTATAAGCATGAAAGTAGCGCTATATAAAAGCTATAATAATAATAATAATAATTAACCCCTTTAAAAAATACCCACATAGCTTATCAAAACACCAAAAAGATATCTATTTATAGTTTGTTTTTTTCCGCCATGTATACAAATCTCCGCTACCTATTCAATGCAAAAGACTCAGAACGATCCAAAGTGTTTGATCTACATCTTGACGTCTGCTCTTGAGTGGTACACTCCCCTTGTAAACTATCAATCACATCCTTATCACTTTAAATCATGCTGAAGCCGGTTTTTACCAAAGGAGCTCAGCCCCTCGCGTTGCGCCACTTAGTGATGCAGGGAGATAATCCTTTCACTTAGCAGACGTTATTGAGTTCACACTGTTCAAATCTCTATCTTGACTAGCGGGTGGGGGAAAAAAACCCATCCTGGGTCGCAGTAGAACATAATAGGTCTACAAAAAAAACAACAACATAGCCGCGATTTGTAAATAGGTGTATCTCCGGTGTTCCTGTTAGAACTGTTTTTTTATTTCTTGGTTGCTTGGCATGATCTTCAGTTTTGAAAATTAAAAACAAACTAAAACTATTTCCTTTGTTGTTGACGGGTTTCCATAACCTTATTCATGGCAAATGTTTAGCAATTAGATCATCCTAGTGGCCAATTTATATGTATACTACGGGTCAAACAAAATAGTTGACCACGGACGTGAAAAAGCAGAAAGTGAACGGCATTGTCAGGAGTATATATTGTAGAGAATATATGATGAACGTATTATTCTTTTAAAGAAGGGACTGTAGGGTGTATTATTGTTCAAATCTCAGAACATGATAAGGAGATATTATATTTTATTGTCAAACGAATATATGTGCAAGATTTCATGAAGTTTATTATTCATTGTTGCTGAAAGCTATTTTTGTACGATTGTGAGCTGAATGTAACCGGATGTTTGAAGATACATAAAGGCTGCCATCTGTGTGCCACCACAAACTACTACACAGCCAAGTTAAAAATACAAGTTATTACAAACTTCAATGGGTTTTTTTTTTTTTTTTTTTCCTTTTTTTTTTTTCCTATTTTAATTTCTTAAATAAAAGCCTAACTTTTCTGTAGTGAACTCCCTTTCTAATCCGCATCTAGAATGACAACCGATGAATTAAGAATTAACTTTTATTTTCGTCTGTTGGAAGTAGAATGTTGGACAGAGACAAATTTGTCCAAATCTCTGGGGAAACTGTTTATACGGAAGTGTGATTATGTCGTCATGACAACGCTCTCTGATAGCCATTGAAAACCTGGTGGAAAGCCTCTAGAGGTGTCAAAACACTTGACCCAAATTTAATAGATGTCAACACTTTTTGTTTTGTAAGGATTTTAAGGATTTAGAAGGAGTCATTTTCAAATTAATCCCAGAAATTTAATTCACATAAGGCTAATAGATAATCGACTAATGGATTAGATTTATGTTAACATAAACCTATACCTTTACCTATCACTTAGTCTGGTGGACCGTTGGGGCGCCATGCAAGATTTGTCGACCGACTTTCTTCAATCCTAAAATCTATAGCCATATTACAAGATCTTCTGGGCTCGCAAAGACCTTCCCTCAGGGAACAGTACCAGGAAAAAGAAGAAGAGGAGGACAGAGAAAGCGATGGGAGGACAACATAAAAGAATGGACGGGCCTGCCATTGAAAGAGGCTCTAATTAAGGCAAAAGACAGAGAGAAAGACGGTCGACGAGTCTTGCTTGGTGCCCCAACGGTCCAACAGACTAAGGGATGGTAAAGGTAAAAATATTCTCTTAGTTTCAACGTTTTAATGCATTTGTCTAATCCTCCTTTTCCAAATTATTTAAAGAGCTCTCATGCTTTTATTCTAAAATATTTTTGCTAAGCCTAAATCAACTCACTCATTTTGGTACCTCTGTCTGGTAAATCTTCCCTACATAATGGTCCTAGAGTGGGTGTGCAAGAAAGTTGAAATTTAACACAACTATTTGTTGGGTCAAACAAAATATGAATAAATAACAAATTAACAAATTCTTCTTCTTTTCATTTTAATGTTGGAGCGTTCAGATGACTAGACCAATATATGAGATGAACTGTTGGAGTGTTCAGATGACTAGACCAATATATGAGATGAACTGTTGGAGTGTTCAGATGACTAGACCAATATATGAGATGAACTGTTGGAGCGTTCAGATGACTAGACCAATATATGAGATGAACTGCGCAGTGGTTTCCAAATCAGGAAGCTTTTCATATAGTTTTCTTTCTATTGGGGTGTTTTGGGGCCAGTGTCTTGTACGGGCCTCTTGGTAAAGATGGCAGCTTTGAAGTACATGGACAGCACTATCAGGTGACACTCCACATGGGCAGATTTCACTGGTTCCAATTTTGAGCTTCCGGTACATATGTTGTGTAATTATTTTATTAATTTTTGGTAATTCAATATTTGATTTGGTATTGGATCAGGGTTGTAAACTTTGTTTCTTTTTTCATTATTTTGCATATATTTCTTATTACATTCCTGAACAATTTTGTAAAACTTATGCTCCTATTCTGAATCGTTTTAATAACTACCTGCAAAAGATTCAATAGATCAACAGTGAGAGGTTTTCTAATAGATAAGTAGAAATCTAGACATTTACAGAGTCATATTTGCTAACTTTGCTAGATTCTTTTTAAATTCCATGATCAAATCAACAATAGCCTTGAAAAAAAAAAAAACTAGCCCAATATCTCCATCCTAACCAACTTTTTCTTTTCATTTTTTTCTAACCCAGTCATATGATGTTGGCGAGAAAGAGGCTGATCCAAAAAATGGCGGACAAAAGTTAGGAAAACCATAAGACCTCAATTTATAAATAAATTGGCGCACCAGACTGGGAGGATAACTCCGAAGGCTCAAGGGACGCTACTAGCACTTTACGGAAATGAATAGCTAGATTACCGCTACACGTTGCTGGTGGCGGGAAACTGTCACTGAGGTTTGATCTCGTGGGTCGAGTTCACTAGTGGGACCCAAGAAAAGTCTTTGGGAATTTTTAAGTGACAGACAGACTTTGGGACCAACACAGACTTCGAAAGAGACACTCGAGCAGTCAGAACTATTCAAGAAAAAAAAAAAACCTTAAGTAGTGTATTCAAAAATAACACACACACACACTCACACACTATTTTGTAGGGGCGTAGCTAGGAATTTGCCATCATTTTGGGGCCCGAGGGGGGGGGAGCTTGACCTCCTTGGAGGCCCCTTCATTTTACGTAATATTCAATATAAAAAACACTTTTTTGAGTGCACCCGTCGAGTGGGCGCCCGGGGGGGGGGATTTTTTAATTCTCCCCTCCCCCCCGACCTCTCCACTTTAGCTACGTCACTGCTTTTTTTGGTGGCGGGGGGCATTGATGTTATTACTACTTCTCCCACAAAGATAAGTACCCACATATGTCACAATGAAGTTAGCCTTTTATAAACTTAGCAAGCGCTAAGGTGGCTGTAAATACCCATAAATGGTCATTGGCCTGTGAGCGGCAACGAGCGAGGCTGGAAACACTACCAATTAAAAAGTTTCTTTTTTTTTCGGAATCTCAATGGTCAAGTGATTTGTTCGCCTGGTCCTGTGCTGTTGCTAGGCGCAGCTGTTGAGTCACAGAGCACATAGTTCGTGGTGACGACTGTCCATTGTTTTGAAATATTCGATTCACAATTTTTTCTCTTCAATTAGATAATTGGAGGGCCCAAAAGTCGAGGTGAATTTGGTCGGCCCAAATGAAAAAGAAAAAGACAAAAACAACAGTGAGAAAATAAAAGGACACGATCTATTTAAAACCTAGTGTAAAACAATAACATTGGGGCACAACTTTCGCTGTTTCTCCTCTAAAAATTATTGAAAGATTTTTGCTAGACCCCCCACAAATCGAAAGCCCTAGGCGGCTGCCTAGTTTGTCTACCATAAAGGCGTCCCTGTTGGGCACCTAGTTCTGGCTTTCTAGTATGTAAAAAGTATGCATTATTCAGTACGGTAAGCAGCTTTGACCGTCCAATGCCTGCGCCAGACAGGGGCCTTAAAATAGGTACACCAGAATAGTATTGTTGCTGCTTATGATTTGCCCCAGTTCTCTTTTCACCCCACGCCCCCGTAACCTTTTGACACTCCTTTCGTGCTTCTCTTCCGTGAAATAAAAAGTAAATTTAGATCTTTCGAAACCATCTCATTAGGGGGCCAAACAGTCCACCCAGTAGCGTTAGGATTTAGTCTCATTAAGGCTCGAGATGAAATAGTTCTGAGACGGGTACAAATGAATGTTGTTTAAAGCTTTTCTTGAGTCTAGTAGGTTGGACATAGGCACGACTTGGGCGTAACATATGACTACAAGGAATAATGGAATCATAGTAATGTCTCCTGCGGTGAACATAGTTTGCTTATAGAGAGAAAAAAAAAGGGGGGGGGAGGGGGGGAAGAAGTCGTTTAGTATTAGTCAAGAAATGAGCTTAGGGCAAAAAGTGTTAAACTGATGCAAGAACACTTTAACCCCTTCCCCTTTCAACCATACCCCATGTTTTTCCTATCAACATTTTGTACTCCAAGCGAGGGGGGGGGGTGTAAGTATTCAGTAAGGCTCTGTAAGGTTCTTTAGGCACCGGAAATTAAAGAAAAACTTTTCAAGGAGATCGAACTTCTAATGCCATCT
Organism: Biomphalaria sudanica; assembly: GCA_036873155.1. NCBI lineage: Eukaryota > Metazoa > Mollusca > Gastropoda > Planorbidae > Biomphalaria > Biomphalaria sudanica. The sequence continues at coordinate 1,282,030 of JAZGLO010006660.1, forward strand.
ATTTTTAGGCGCTTTGCCACTCGGCGGCCATCACATCCTCTACTAATTTTTTGTCAAATGTTTTAAATGTTTCGGATGTTCCTTTCAAAGTTAAAAATAATTTACTTCCGAGTCCAAAAGTTCCCGCAGGATGACGGGGGATGGCAGAGGTCAGGGTTTGAACCCGGGGCCATCGAAACGACCAAACGACAGCCCAGCGCGCATACCACACGACCAGGCATCCATCCTAGTTAGTCACTAGATCTAGTGTTTAAAGACTATCTTTACAGAGTTTATTTTTTTAATCATATCTTTAGGCTTCAATGTCAGTGAGCAAATGTGTCATTACACAACAGCGGGAGTGTTGGGACTGAATCGTTTAGGAATTAGATTATTGATGACGCAACTAAAAACTTGTCCCGGGAAGTACTTGGGCCGAAATGTCAAGCAGGCGAGAGAAAGAGTAACGTTCAAAAGGGTGACTACTCACAGAAACACAAAAACCTGCTGAGAAAAAAAAAAACGTAGAGAGACGAACTGATAAAAGGAGAAAGGGGGGGGGGCAGCTTGACATACAGAAATAACACCTCGGTGTCGTTCTGACATAGGAGTGTTGAAGAATGCTCCTGGAATATTTGCTCACCTGTTTTCGATAATACCATTTCTATTAAAACAATTGGGGGAAAACAAAGTGAGGAATCTCTGTTGTGTTACAATGACCCGGCATTCCAGTTTGCTTCATTCTCGAAATTAATATCTGATATTAAATATTTACAATTTTATGAATAATGGAATTCTTGATTTAAGACTATCTAGGTCGGCACTACTAGACTCTGAAAATTTAATCCTAAAAATGTGGGGGGTTTTTTTTGGTTTGTTTTTTACATGAATTATTACCGTCATCCATCCCTTGGTATGTTGGACCGTTGGGGCATCACACAGGATCTGTCTACCGTTCCATTAATTTTTATTTTGCCACGAGTGCGACTTCTTCCAATGATATTATATGATGTTGTATAACTCTTCTTTTACCTAGTACTCTGAACGAATGTCTTTACAAGACATAAGCACATCAAGCCACGACCATACACATTAAGTTGTTTTTTTTCTTAAAGTGGTCAACAGGTCATCGTGGAGCCCTTACTGCCATTTTATTCCTGCTTGGAACTTCCTCGTTGCAGTCAGTGCAGGTGATGCCTGAGATCTTTCTATAGTATCTATTTTCCATGATTAGGATCCTCCTCTCTAGTATACACGTGAAAACACTATTTTAAAACAAAGATTTTATTGACACGATAAGTACAATGGTCAGTACACGTAACATGGTACCGCAGTCATCGGTCTATAACCGTTACGCTATCTGTCGTTCATGTGGGGTAATAAAATGATAGAGTCCAGGTTTTGGTTAGGCCTCAGCTCCAGATAGATAGATAGATAGATAGATAGATAGATAGATAGATAGATAGATAGATAGATAGATAGATAGATAGATAGATAGATAGACAGACAGACAGACAGACAGATAGATAGATGAGTTAAAATCCGGGCGTTTGTAAATAATATATAATGATATATTTTAATTATCACCTGGATACTGGACAGGGAACTAACATACACATCAACATAAAAAGAGTTTGGTTATTATTTTCTTAAGCATAAAAAGAAATAAAGTAATATTTTTGAAGAAGTCGACACTATGACGACACTATAAGCTTTTGTGTCGGCGTGTGTGTGTTTGTGTTGTGTGTGGGGAGGTGAGTAGTGTGAATATTAAAAATAGCGAGGATAACAGCATGAGTGGTTACATATAACGTGACCACACGTTGTTACATTTGCGTCTTATTTTATAGTTCAGTGAATGCATCCCAGCAATCATTCAGCTCATCATAAGACAAGCTCTCATCTCCATTAGCGAAATTTAAAAGTACTCTTTAAGCAGAAGTGACTTCATTTGACGAATTGATCGCTGAATCAGCTTGTTCGCAACGATTCCTTCAAAGTGCATGTGCATTTATGAACGCAATGAAAAGATATAGTAAAGGATGATTTGTGAATGAAGATATAGATCTTATCTTATCTTATATAATACAGACGTTACTTCAAAAAAAGAAGATGATTACGTCCTACGCGTCATGCATTTAGTCATGCATATTAACCAATGACTTAAATTCTGCCAAGTCACTGGTTTTTCTGGCTAGCTCAGGCAACCCATTCCATGCTCTAATAGCACTAGGTAAGAAGGAGTATTTGTACAAATTTGTCCTAGCATATGGGACGAGGAATGTGCCTTTATTTTTGTGTCTTTCAGAGTATTTTATTAAATTTTGTTTTTGTATTTGAAGATTATGGTTCAGTGTTTTATGTATAATTGCTACTTTACTTTTGAGTCTTCTGTCCTGAAGGCTTTCTAAATTTAGTGATTTTACTAATGGTGTTACCCTAGTCAAATGTGAATATTCGTTTGTTATGAATCTCACTGCTCTATTTTGTGTTTGTTCCAGTTTCTTAATGTTTTCTTGAGTTGAGGGGTCCCACACGGTGGATGCATATTCTATTATTGGCCTAACCAAGGTTAAATAACATTTTAGTTTTATGTTCTTATTTGATTTATAGAAATTTCTTTTAATAAACCCTAATGCTTTGTTGGATTTTTTTATAGTTTCATCAATATGTGGATTCCATGACAGTTTTTCATTTATTATAACACCTAGGTATTTTGAGTTTTTAGTCTGTGTTACTGGTTTGCCATGAATAAGATAAGTGGAATTAATTTGTTTAATTTTTTTTGTTACTCTTAACAACTGACATTTTTCTGGGTGGAAAGACAATTTCTGTAATTCATCTAATTCTCTTTGTAAAATATCTGTGTCTTGTTTTGTTTTTATTGTTCTATATATTATGCAATCGTCTGCAAATAATCTGACTTTTGTTCCTGAACGTAGGACGTAATCATCTTCTTTTTTGAAGTAACATCTGTATTATATAAGATAACTAATGCAATTTGGTAAATCATTTATGTAAATTAAAAATAGTAGTGGACCCAAGACTGTTCCTTGAGGTACACCTGAGTTTACTGTTATTGGTGTTGATTTAGAGCCATTTATTATTACAGTTTGTTCTCTCCCTATCAGAAAATCATTAATCCACTGATGCAGTGGACCGTTAATGCCGAAATATTTAAATTTTTTAAGCAAACTATGGTGGTGAACTTTGTCAAAAGCCTTGGAAAAATCTAGTAAGATAGCATCTATTTGTTCACTATTATCTAAACCTTTTGAGAAATCATCAATTAGTCCTATTAGTTGTGTTTCACATGATCTATATTTCCTAAAGCCATGTTGGTATGGGGTGAGGACATTATGTTTGTCTAAGTGGTTTATGATGTTGCTACATATTATGTGTTCTAGTATTTTACATGTGATGCTGGTAAGTGATACTGGTCTGTAGTTTCCTGGATCAGATTTTTCTCCTTTTTTAAATAGGGGGGTGACATTAGCTTCTTTCCAGTCCTTTGGTACTCTGCCCTGGTTAAGCGATGCCTGAAAGAGTATTTTGAACACTGGGGCTAGCTCATTGCTTAGTTTTTTGAGTAATCTAGCTGGAATACCATCAGGTCCAGACGCTTTATTTGGTTTGGTGTTGGCTAATAGTTTTTTAATTCCATTTTCTTGTACTACTAAATCTTCTATGTTGTCTACTTGGTTCAAATTAAGAAATATGTCTTTGTCTCCTGGGGCTGAGAATGCTGATGCAAAGTATTTGTTTAGGATGTTTGCTTTAGTTTCATTATCATTATGTATTATGTTATGTTCATCTTTTAATGGCGCTATGCCTGTTGTTTCCATTTTCTTAGACTTAATGTATGACCATAGGTTTTTGTTGTTATCTTTAGATATTACATTGTTTATGTATTCACTCTGCAGCTGTCTGCTTACTTTTTGGGTTAGGTGTTTAATTTTTATATACTTTTTGTAAACTCTTTCTGCCTTGGTTTCTTTAAATTTTCTATATAGGTTTTCCTTCTGTTTACAAAGCTTCTTTAGTCTATTATTAAACCAGCATTTATTTATTTTGTTTGATGTGTATTTAGTTGGTATATGATTTTCTATAATGCTTTTAAGATGGTTTTTAATGAAATTCCAGAGGTCATCGACTGGTTGGTTAATGTCTTTTTCTAATAAGAATGTTTGTTGAAAGTTTAATGCAGCTTGGTGTAGTTGTGTTAGGTTACATTTATTCCAGAGTAAGATTTTTCTTTTGGTTTTTGTATTGGCTACTGCTTTTATCTGACTGTGTATTTTTATGATCTCATGGTCTGATAGACCAGGGATAATATCATAATCAACTACTAATCCAGGTCTGTTGGTTAAGAAGAGATCTAATGTGTTGTTTAATCTAGTTGGCTTTTTAATGATTTGATCTAAACTTAGGTTGTGTAAAGTTTCTATGAAAAGCTCATTTATGTCCTTAAGGTTTTGGTGTTTATCTATGGTTAGTGTTTTCCAATTTATATCAGGTAGGTTGAAGTCACCCATAATCCAAAAAACTGCATTTTTATTTGTCTCTTTAAGTGTAGTAATCTGATTACATAGTTCCTGCATGTATCTAAACTAGAATTTGGTGGTCTGTAAATGCTGCCTATTGAGGTGGTATTAATTTTACAAAATGTAGATTCTATGTTTTTTGAGTTAGGTAAGGTAATTTCTTCAGCTATAAGAGTGTTTTTTATTGCTAAAAGAACACCTCTTCATGATTATCAGCCCTATCTTTTCTAAAAATTTCATAATTACTATTGAAAATTTCTGCTTTATAAATTTCAGGATGTAGCCAAGTTTCTGTTCCTGCAATTATGTCTGGTTTCTCACATTCTAATAAAATTTCTAAGTCTGCTGTTTTGTTCCTAATACTTTGAAAATTTATTACTAAGGTTTTAAGGTATTTTGGTATTACTTCTTTAGGAGGTTTGTTTAGTGAGGCTGTTGTATTAATTTTAGTAGATTTAGGTTTAACAGGAGTGGATCTGGCTAGTGGTTGGTGAGTTGGTTTTGGGATGGTGTTTAAGATGTTGTATGGGTTAGAAGTGTCCGCATCAAAGGAATCAAACAGTCCTGATGTAAACTGAGGTAACCCACACGGTACACAGTGCCATGATGCATCTTTGTTGCCTAAGGCATAATACACAGGTGTATTCATATGGAGACATGATGCATGGTACCATTCATCGCAGGTGTCACATTGAATGGCTTTCTGTTTCATGGTGCATACTTTTTTGCAGATGTTGCATCTATCTTTAGATCTAGGCCCTGGATTTGACTCTACATCTCCTGCTATTAATATTAACAGTGAAAGGTATTTATTTCTACTGTGTCTGATTGAGAACTTCCATTTGTGATGGGTAATCTTCTTTAATGTTATTGATGTGTATGTTAGGTTATTTTTGAAGTTGCATTGATCTAAAGTGTGATGATTGATTATGACTGTTGTTTCATTTTTAAGTTTAGTGTTGACTGAGGTAGATCTAGTTCTGTGTTCAGCTAGTGTGTATTTAGTAATTATTAGGATAAATACCCAGAGCAATTTCATGATGACTGTTGTTGATTTTAGTTTTAAAAGGTCTAGTCTAAAATAGTTTAAGGTTAAAAATGCCTAAGATGGCCTAAGCTAAGTCTAAAGTGATAGCTAATTTACAATGACAATCAAATGGTTTATTCAAAATATAGACCTAGACTAGATCCAGATCTAATTCAAGATCTAGATCTAATTGTAGATCAATATATTTATGTGTTTAACTAACTTTAACTAACTATATAGAGTATTACTATTAGTTTATAATTAGTAGTATTTGTAGATGATTAGTAGATCTAAGGCCTTAATTAAAGTCTAAGTCTAAGACTGACTAGATCTAAAAATAAAATCTAAGAATATAAAAATACCTAAACTAAGAGTTGTTAATTTGAATTAATTAGTGGAAATAATGCTCAATTAAGTTAAGATCTACTTGTAGGCCAGACAATTTATACACAACGTGTAACGTAATTTTACAACAGAAGGGAGTGTCTGATGTGAAAATCTCTAATCTCCAGTCTTGTAAAAAAAAAAAAAATTTAGTTGAAGAAGAACATTAAACCATTCGTACCATTGTCAGTCATTGGTCTTTTGTGTGCGTGTTGTTTATGTTGTTTGTGTTTGCGTCTATATTGTTATTCTTAGCTCATTGTAGTAATATTGATTGGATACTTGTAGTCAAGTTGAACTTCCATTTGTTGGGAGAGTTATCTTATCTTATAGTTATAAACATAATAAAACAATAGAGTCGTATAGTTTGGCTTTAATGAGTACACAACACACATCTCTAACATTTTGTGAACTCGCTAAGAACCGATACCTTACATACCTTATCTTATCTTATCTTAAAAAAGTACTAAGAATTCAGGGGTGCTCTAAAAATACTGAAATTCAAAATTCCAGTCAACCCTGAAATTTGAAAACCGGACCCCAGGTTTGTAAGCCAATCGCCACCGTCTCCATTACATTGGGTAAGGATTTATATATGAATGACATACATAGGAGATTTTCATAATGAAACTTTCAATGCCAAGGAAAAACAAATTGAGTTACAAACTTATAAGAAAATTGATTCAAAAATGCTAAATTGTCATATAACGTATTAAGAGAAACGTTTCATTTATTCTGAACACCAAATCCAACCAAAAGCTTACTTATTATAGTTTTATTTCTGCCATAAATGAAATTCATTCTTTTTCAATGCCGTGTGTTACGATTTACCCATAAACTCTGTTGATTCCATGTATTTATTTAGCATGTAAGAATTTATAAGAAGTCTCTTTTTTTTTTTTTTTGATGGCATGAATTGTATGAACAGAAAAGCGATGGCTGTGCTACTAATTTCCTAAATATGTATTACTAGCCGGATATGACCCTCGGCACGCTGGCTTTAGTTTGCGTATCACTAATCTAGCGCAATATTTTTCCTTACATAGCTAATTTAAAATACTGTAAAAACGGGTTTACCCGATTTGTTTTAAAGTTTCGTTCTCCAATAGAGATAAAAATTAGGCATTTTTGTAGGGGCCTCCTTGTTCTGAGAGAGACATTTAACATACGCTACGGTCTCCAATGTGATCTAAGGAACATTCAGGCCAAATGTTTATCAAGATTACTCAAACGGTTTTCATTTCTATTCGGGACATACATACATACTCCTCACATTCTGCTTTATATACTAGACTAGCTGGATATGACCCGCGAGCCTTAGTTTGGGTATGGCTGATCTAGTGGATGGGATTTAGATCTGTCAAACATTGCGAATGTTCCCGTAACCCTTTTTTTTTTTAGTTTTTGCGACGAAAATAAAAGTAGAATGTGAAAATAAGTTTTCCCGTTTAGCTGACATAGTCATATCAAACATAAAGTACTGTGAAAATGGGTTTATCCGATTTGTTAACAAAAAGTTTCGTTCTTTAATAGAAATAAATGTGCGCTTTATTTTTTATATTGATTTCTGTTTGGTACATACATACATACGCCTCACATTCTGCTTTATATATTAGATGCTAGTTCCTCACTTTTAATTTAGACTTGGTCTTCAGAACATTCTCTTAACTCTTTCTATCCGTAATTATTTACCACATTCTGTTGGAATCAACGTTGGTATCGTCAGTTAGAAGGGAAAGAGTTAAAACCTAAAGTGTCTTAACGAATGAAGCAAAAAAAAAAAAAAAACGCCACCTGCTCTGCCCCTCCCCACCCTCTCACCAATGCCGCGTGAAGTTTCAAATCTCGGTACTGCTCGCTTCGCTGCTCACGGAATCATATATTTTTTGAGGGATGCACAAAATTCGGATCAAAAGACAAGAAGAAATTTACAGAAACATCCAAGCAACACCAAAAAAAAACTTTTTTTTTTTTTTTACAACCTTTGCAATAACATGAGAGTATGAAAATTTGGATGAATTGTGTCAGGGAGGAGAAAAGGTCAAGAAGCATTGTGGGAAATGGGAGGGGGAGGGGAGAAGTTTGAAGGGAGTGAGGGGGGCAGGAGTTAAGGTAATGACTGGTGACTTTCTAACAGGTTACTGTTACTGACAGGGTATTGAGTTACTATCACATGTGTTTGGACAAGGTATTGGGCAAATATCACAATGTGTTTGGACAAGGTATTGGGTAAATATCACAATGTGTTTGGACAGGGTATTGAGTTAATATCATAATGTGTTTGGACAAGGTATTGGGTAAATATAAAATTGTGTTTGGACAGGATATTGGGCAAATATAAAATTGTGTTTGGACAGGGTATTGGGCAAATATCACAATGTAATTGGACAAGGTATTGGGCAAATATCACAATGTGTTTTTGACAAGGTATTGGGTTAATATCACAATGTGTTTAGACAGGGTATTGGGTTACTATCACAATGTGTTTGGACAAGGTATTGGGTAAATATCACAATGTGTTTGGACAGGGTATTGGGTTAATATCACAATGTGTTTGGACAGGGTATTGGGTTAATATCACAATGTGTTTGGACAGGGTATTAAGTTACTATCACATTGTGTTTGGACAAGGTATTGGGTAAATATCACAATGTGTTTGAACAGGGCATTGGGTTAATATCACAATGTGTTTGAACAGGTTATTAAGTTACTATCACATTGTGTTTGGACAAGGTATTGGGTAAATATCACAATGTGTTTGGAGAGGGTATTGCGTTAATATCACAATGTGTTTGGACAAGGTATTGGGTAAATATAAAAATGTGTTTGGACAGGGTATTGGGTTAATATCACAATGTGTTTGGACATGTTATTGAGTTACTTTCACATTGTGTTTGGACAAGGTATTGGGCAAATATCACAATGTGTTTAGACAAGGTATTAGGTAAATATCACAATGTGTTTGGACAGCGTATTGGATTAATATTACAATGTGTTTGGACAGGGTATTGAGTTACTTTCACATTGTGTTTGGACAAGGTATTGGGTAAATATCACAATGTGTTTGGACAGGGTATTGAGTTACTATCACATTGTGTTTGGACAAGGTATTGGGCAAATATCACAGTGTGTTTGGACAGGGTATTGGGTTAATATCACAATGTGTTTAGACATGGTATTGGGTTACTATCACAATGTGTTTGGACAAGGTATTGAGTAAATATCACAATGTGTTTAGACAGGGTATTGGGTTAATATCACAATGTGTTTGGACATGGTATTGGGTTACTATCACAATGTGTTTGGAAAGCGTATTGGATTAATATCACAATGTGTTTGGACATAGTGATGGGTTAATATCACAATGTGTTTGGACAAGGTATTAGGAAAATATCACAATGTGTTTGGACAGGGTATTGGGTTAATATCACAATGTGTTTGGACATGGTATTGGGTTACTATCACAATGTGTTTGGAAAGCGTATTGGATTAATATCACAATGTGTTTGGACAAGGTATTAGGTAAATATCACAATGTGTTTGGACAGCGTATTGGATTAATATCACAATGTGTTTGTACAGGGTATTGAGTTACTATCAAATTGTGTTTGGACAAGGTATTGGGTAAATATCACATTGTGTTTGGACAAGGTATTGGGCAAATATCACAGTGTGTTTGGACAGGGTATTGGGTTAATATTACAATGTTTTTGGACAGGGTATTGGGTTAATATCTGAATGTGTTTGGACATTATATTGAGTTACTTTCACATTGTGTTTGGACAGGGTATTGGGTTACTATCACAATGTGTTTGGATAGGGTATTGGGTTAATATCACAATGTGTTTGGACATGGTGATGGGTTAATATCACAATGTGTTTGGACAAGGTATTAGGTAAATATCACAATGTGTTTGGACAGGGTATTGAGTTACTATCACATTGTGTTTGGACAGGGTATTGAGTTACTTTCACATTGTGTTTGGACAAGGTATTGGGTAAATATCACAAAGTGTTTGGACAGGGTATTGGGTTAATATTACAATTATTTTGGACAGGGTATTGGTTAATATCACAATGTGTTTGGACAGGATATTGGGTTAATATCACAATGTGTTTGGACAGGGTATTGGGTTAATATCACAATGTGTTTGGACAGCGTATTGGATTAATATTACAATGTGTTTGGACAGGGTATTGAGTTACTTTCACATTGTGTTTGGACAAGGTATTGGGTAAATATCACAATGTGTTTGGACAGGGTATTGAGTTACTATCACATTGTGTTTGGACAAGGTATTGGGCAAATATCACAGTGTGTTTGGACAGGGTATTGGGGTAATATCACAATGTGTTTGGACATGGTATTGGGTTACTATCACAATGTGTTTGGACAAGGTATTGGGTAAATATCACAATGTATTTGGACATGGTGATGGGTTAATATCACAATGTGTTTGGACAAGGTATTAGGTAAATATCACAATGTGTTTGGACAGGGTATTGGGTTCATATCACAATGTGTTTGGACATGGTATTAGGTTACTACCACAATGTGTTTGGACAGCGTATTGGATTAATATCACAATGTGTTTGGACAGGGTATTGAGTTACTATCACATTGTGTTTGGACAAGGTATTGGGTAAATATCACATTGTGTTTGGACAAGGTATTGGGCAAATATCACAGTGTGTTTGGACAGGGTGTTGGGTTAATATTACAATGTTTTTGGACAGGGTATTGGGTTAATATCTGAATGTGTTTGGACATTATATTGAGTTACTTTCACATTGTGTTTGGACAGGGTATTGGGTTACTATCACAATGTGTTTGGACAGGGTATTGGGTTAATATCACAATGTGTTTTGACATGGTGATGGGTTAATATCACAATGTGTTTGGACAAGGTATTAGGTAAATATCACAATTTGTTTGGACAGGGTATTGGGTTAATATCACAATGTGTTTTGACAGGGTATTGGGTTAATATCACAATGTGTTTGGACAGGGTATTGAGTTACTTTCACATTGTGTTTGGACAGGGTATTGGGTTAATATTACAATTATTTTGGACAGGGTATTGGGTTAATATCACAATGTGTTTGGACAGGATATTGGGTTAATATCACAATGTGTTTGGACAGGGTATTGGGTTAATATCACAATGTGTTTGGACAGGGTATTGAGTTACTATCACATTGTGTTTGGAAAAGTTATTGAGTTACTATCACATTGTGTTTGGACAGGGTATTGAGTTAATATCACAATGTTTATTTTTTGTCTTTATTCAGAACCCAGCTTTTCTTATTATTTTCGAGAATGAAGTTAAGTTGTATAACATTGAGCAGTAGTTGAATTACAAAGAATAAGAACTATCGTGTACTTTACTTAAGTTATAAACATTGCGGCTTACGAGAGATAAGCAAGTAAGTGACACACCAAACACTAACTCGATTTTCAATTGTTGTTATAGTATTTTAAGCTTCATTCAATATTTTCTTTGTAAATTACAACGCCAAAATAACAGACGGCAACACACCGTTGATTCATCGAAAGTATAAGCTTCCATACTGGGACAATTCCGTTCAATTATAATGATTTCGTCTTGCGCATTTCTCGTGTATCTATACTAATTTCTGAACACCAATTAATTGACGATTAAAAAATGTGCACTATCAGATGCTTTACAAGGATCATACAGTTTTGCATGCTGTGCAATCCCGCCCCTCTAAACTTCTGCTTATATGCATAGTGATGTTTCCAATAACATCGGTTTCATTATATTTTTTTTTCTCTGATGTGGCCTATGACGAATGTGTCGGAAACCAATAGGCCGAAAAAAGGTTTAGCATCGCTGGCTTATTTCTTTTGCATCTCATACAGCGCTACTAGCATTCAAGTACAGTGCCGGTGTAACCACGAGGCGAGGGAGGCCGAGCTTAACACCTTGTCTTCAACTCGAAGATTCGATCTAGCTTTCTCTTTGATCCTCCCACCTCTAGTTCATCAGTCACATCCCTTTGAAGATTGGTATGAGATAGATGACAGACAACTACATCTAGCAATCCAATCTAGGTTTTTTGAGTTTCCAAGCTGTCCTGTTAGATTGCACGGGATAGCATGATGTTGTTAAGTTACCTGCGAAGTTCAGGGCACAACATTTGGATGTGCAGTTCAGGGCACAACATTTGGATGTGCAGTTCAGGGCACAACATTTGGATGTGCAGTTCAGGGCACAACATTTGGATGTGCAGTTCAGGGCACAACATTTGGATGTGCAGTTCAGGGCACAACATTTGGATGTGCAGTTCAGGGCACAACATTTGGATGTGCAGTTCAGGGCACAACATTTGGATGTGCAGTTCAGGGCACAACATTTGGATGTGCAGTTCAGGGCACAACATTTGGATGTGCAGTTCAGGGCACAACATTTGGATGTGCAGTTCAGGGCACAACATTTGGATGTTTTTTTCAGTTTCTTAGTCTGTTATTTTCGTTAATTGAGTTTCGAATTTTTCGTATTTAAAAGTGCATATGATTCTTTTTTTTTTAATACTAGAGAGAGAGAAAGATAGAGAACTGGAGGAAGGGAGAGAGAAACAGACAGTGACAGTGTCAAGAGAGAAAGAGACAGTGTCAAGAGAGAAAGAGACAGTGTCAAGAGAGAAAGAGACAGTGTCAAGAGAGAAAGAGACAGTGTCAAGAGAGAAAGAGACAGTGTCAAGAGATAAAGAGACAGTGTCAAGAGAAAAAGAGACAGTGTCAAGAGAAAAAGAGACAGTGTCAAGAGATAAAGAGACAGTGTCAAGAGAGAAAGAGACAGTGTCAAGAGAGAAAGAGAGACGACTGAGAGACAGAGACAGTGTCAAGAGAGAAAGAGAGACGACTGAGAGACAGAGACAGAAAGAGAGAGAGAGAGGGGTGAGGCATTAAACAATGTTCCTCAGGGAGAGAGAGAGATTAAGAAGATTATTACTTAGAATTCTTTTGCAAAAATTGTCTATGAAGGTCTAATTATTGGATTTAGTATCAGTCAAGGTGCATTTTGTTTGTTTTGTTATTACGAGCGAGACATAGAGATACAAATAAAGAGTGCAACTTAAACAAGAGAGAGAGAGAAAGAGAGAGAGAGAGAGAGAGAGAGAACATTATAAAGAGATGAAATTAAAGAGCACGAGAGAGTGAAACATAAAGAGATGAAAAGAGAAACGTTGGTCGATAGAGAGAAATAGAGAGATTGACTTGGGGAGGAGGGAGAAAGAGAGAAATAGAGAGATTGACTTGGGGAGGAGGGAGACAGAGAGAAATAGAGAGATTGACTTGGGGAGGAGGGAGACAGAGAGAAATAGAGAGATTGACTTGGGGAGGAGGGAGACAGAGAGAAATAGAGAGATTGACTTGGGGAGGAGGGAGACAGAGAGAAATAGAGAGATTGACTTGGGGAGGAGGGAGACAGAGAGAAATAGAGAGATTGACTTGGGGAGGAGGGAGACAGAGAGAAATAGAGAGATTGACTTGGGGAGGAGGGAGACAGAGAGAAGTAGAGAGATTGACTTGGGGAGGAGGGAGGCAGAGAGAAATAGAGAGATTGACTTGGGGAGGAGGGAGACAGAGAGAAATAGAGAGATTGACTTGGGGAGGAGGGAGACAGAGAAAAATAGAGAGATTGACTTGGGGAGGAGGGAGACAGAGAGAAATAGAGAGATTGACTTGGGGAGGAGGGAGACAGAGAAAAATAGAGAGATTGACTTGGGGAGGAGGGAGACAGAGAGAAATAGAGAGATTGACTTGGGGAGGAGGGAGATAGAGAGAAATAGAGATTGACTTGGGGAGGAGGGAGACAGAGAGAAATGTTGAGGGGGGAAATGGTTGAGAGAGACAGCGGCAGATAGGGAAGAGAGATGAAGAGAGAGAGAGAGAGAGAGAGAGAGATGAAGAGACAAAAGAGAAAAATTCCCAAATATTTGGTGTGAAATAAAACGAATCTAAAACTCCTAATTAACAGCTCGCTTCTCTCTAAGCGTCTTTTGACTCCTGCGGTGAACAGCTAATTTCTCTTTAGAGGTAATAGGTTGCTTCCTCGAAGATCAGATCAAAATTGTCTGCTAAAACAGTTATTTTTACTCAATCTTGAGTGGAGGGGGGAACTTATATATATATATATATATATATAAACAAACTCAAACGCAGCAACTTCTTTGAACCAATCATACTTAAGACGACATATGTGCATACCTCAAACATACAAACAAGAGAGAAAGCTTTTTGCTTTTTAAATTAAAAAAAGTAATTATTAAAAAGGGGAAACAGTTTCATTGAATAATAAATTAAGGTCAAAGGTGGCTTCGAGTGTGGGTCGGTTTAGAGAATATGTATCTGATTTTGTTTTTGTAAAGTGTGTGTGTGGGTGCGAGACCATCCGTTATTGAAGTCCTCAACACTGGCCTACAACGTCAAAACATGAAGGCTGATTGGGCCAATAGCTCGTTGCCACGTCGTACACAACTGTATCAGTTGCTTTTCCTTTTTTTTTTTTCTCTGACGCGTTTCTTCTGCCAACGCCGTTCTCTTGTCCTCTGCAATTTGGGGCGCCAATTTTCACAGCGCGACGCCATGATGCTCTTTCGTGTTCGTCGGTCTCCTAGGTGTCAGGCTGAAGGCTTTCAGACACGTTTTGAGGGTATCCCCGAAGCGTTTTCTTTGTCCACCGTGAGAGCGCGTCCCTTTCTTTAATTGACCATAAAGGAGTCTGGATTTTTTTTTTATTTTTTTTTATATTATATCTTTTATATAGCGCTACTTTCATGCTTATTGCATGCTCAGAGCGCTTTGGTCCAATCTCATTTGTGGACCAGTGGGGGGGGGGGGAGGGGGTATCTAAGAGTTGGTTTTCCGTGCTGCCTTTAGGCGCTCAGTAAACGCAACTCTGCCCGAGTCGGGTGTCGAACCTCGAGCCCCCTTCTAGGTAGCCAAGTTCAAGCTCACTTAGCCTCTCGACCACGCTTCTCTATTCTGCAGGTGGAGCCTGCCCATTGAGGACTTCAGTGTCAGGTATTTTTTCAGGTCATTTAGCATTCAGTATTTTTCTGACACAGATCATACAAAAAAGGTTTTATGAGCATGTCTTCTGTATACTGTCCACGTTTATGAGGACATAGAGCAATATGGGGAGGATGACAGTTCCATAGTGTGGGACTACGGGTTTGTTTGAATGTGTGTTTGGTAATGTGTGTGTGAGTGAATTCGTGTGTCAATGTGTGTTAACGTATGTAAAAGTATGCGAGAGTTGGTGTCAATGTGTGTGTGTGTGTGTGTTGAGTGAGAGCGTAAGTGTTTATAAGTGTGTGTGTGAATGTGCGAATGTGCATGCATATGTATGAAAGTGTGTGTGGTAGTCAGGTAGTGTATGCGAGTGTGTGTATAAATCTGTAAGTATGTGCCTTGAAGCTCACGTCTGAGAAGCCTAAGAGTGTGAATATTTTACTTGCATTATTTTATGTCAGAAACTAATTGAATAATTCCCCCACCTAACAACTCCCTCCGTCCAGTCAATTGTAAAGGAAAAAAGAGAACAGATCTCCCCCCCCCCCCCCAACCCAACTATGACGTCACACACCACCTGTCACCCCGTTCCTTTTAACTCCTCCCCCAACCTCCTAACCCTCCCCAAACGTCTCTCTCTCTCTCTCTCTCACTGCACATCCCCTACACCCACATTCACACACACACACACACACACACACAATCATTATACGGAATTCTCTAGTTCAGCGGTTCTCAGCCTTTTAAGGTCGTCGACCCCTTTTTACAATCCCGAACTCTGCCGCGACCTTCCCCCCCCCCCCCCACATAATAGAAGAATAGACAATAACAATCCATAATTTCGATAATCCTAGTCGACCCCTGGCAAATCGTAAGTCGACCGCCAAAGGGGTCTCAATCCACAGGTTGAGAACCCCTGCTCTAGCCTTTAGGTCAGCGGTTCTCAACCTTTTTAGTTTGGCGACCCTTTTATACAATTCCTCACTTATTGGCGACCCCCCAACATTACATTATTTTCGTTTATAAGTAAGATGTTACAAAATTATAATTGGAGGCCGAATGTAACTATATGATTAGCATTGCCAAAGCGTAATGTTGAATCGCGGTACAGTATGTAATTATAGTCTTGAAATAGATATTTCTCCTTATTATCCAATTACAAATCAATGAAATAATTTCTTTATGACGTGCATCTATTTACATGAGTATTTCCTATTTACATTCCACACACGTGACACATTTTTTTTGCATTTAAATTGGATAACTAACAGGCTGTTTCGAGAATAAATATATGATTGCAAATGGAAGAAGAGGGTGCAATTGAGACAAAGCGGAACATGGCTGCAAGCGCTTGAATGTGAATGCCTATTTAAAGAGAAATGTTTGACTGTTAAAACTCTTTATGTTTCCGAAACATCTTTAACTTTGACTTTCATTGCATTTAGCAAAGTGCTAATGAGATGATGAGTTGTTTTGAAAAAAGGGGGGGGGGGAGGGGGAGGGATGTCTGCACACATGCGCAAATGTTCTTTCACAGAAATCATCGTTGTATCTGTTTGCCAGGTTCATGGTAATTTCCTTCATAGAGAGCATATGAAGGTTAGAAGAATGTAAATGTTAGTTTCTGTAATAATGACATACTGGGGTTTTCAATTCCTGCATAAACTAATCATGGTGCAGGCAGAGGAAACAGTGGCGCCCATGAGCTGCGGGGAGACACAACTGGTGTCACTTGAACTGAATGGTGGGAGCCATGAGGAACTACTAAAAACAACAGAGTTTCCTAGCAGGGCACTACGTGAAGCCCATGCTTTCCTCCCTCGCTACCATTTGGAGTTCATTCAATGTTCAGGTTGTCCAGGGTGCTACGGATTTCTAAACAAAGTTTACGTATTAATTCAAAATTTTGGATGCCTTATTCAACCTTTTTTAAAACGTACATTTTTTAGTTTATATATTACGTACTTTACACATTTTATTTTCAATGTTAGGGTTACGTTGGATAGTCTAAGAAGGCCTAGATACTTCTTTAACATATTAATTATCATGGAAAACACTGACTTTTAAATTAACAGTTATAGATAATTTAGTATTAAACTTATACAATGTATATCTGCTGCTCAATCAAAATGTACGAAATTAATTCTGATTCAGTTGTCTGCAATATCTATCCTCGAACAACAATATATTTAGTAAATTTCAATGGAAAAAAATTATGTGACAAGTTTTACATGTTAGAATGGAAAAAAAAATCCATATTTTCGATGGACATAAGCGGCCCCTGACAAATAGTCAATCGACCCCCAAGGCGCGACCCACAGGTTGAGAACCCCTGCTCTAGGTCTTTAGTTTTTCATACAAATCTCATCTCGAAATCGCTGTCTGAGCGAGACTTTACGAGACTTGATCCCGAGTGATATTGTATGCTCCGTAGTTGACACCATGAACATCCCAGCATACTGTGTTCAGATTTTCTGCTTATACTGGTTGTTATTGTTTTTAGTATCTACTAGACACGTCAAAAAATGTGTTTCCATGTCCAGTGCAAAATGAACCAAAGAGTATAAGAACTAAACAAACATCCCAGGCCTTCTAACGGCAGGGGAGGGGAGAGGGGATCAGGTCAAATTAAGGCTTGAACCCATGACCATCTTGAATGCTGTCCTGAGGGCATACCACACAAGCAGCCTTATCATCATTCTTTACCCGTGTTGGGGTTGAATTAACCTCTTGGTAAAAGCATGCATTTAATATCGAACGCCCAAACAATAGATCAAGTTGTCTTTTCTTTCCCCAAGTCAATTTTGGTTTGATTTTTAATTGTGTCTGACGTGTTCAGCCAAAAGGGGGAAAACATAGAGAATTTCTTATAGTCGTAAACAAGCCTGTAATTGGTTATGGATGAAAAATCGAAGGATTAAGATTTGTTTTACTGCCGAGAGTTTATGGTACAAGAGCGTCCAGTCGGAAAGTGTTTTTTTTTTTTTTCATTTAACATCTGCACAGAAATAGGCCACAAAACGTTCTCGACGTTTTGGCGCAGCCGTTTTGGCGCTAGAAATTGTGACGTTATTAAAAGAAAACAAATTATAATAAGCAATTATGCTATACTATATATTACATATTATATAACCGACATCCTTCGCCCCCCCCCCCCTCCCGCACTATTCTTTTCTTAAAAAAACAAGATTTTAATAAAAAGGTTTTGACTACTTCATGGTACTGAACCTGACAACGAAACAAAAACAAAATACTAATTTTAAAAAATACCTAATTAGTTCATTAATTATTGGTATTTAATTATTTTTGTTTGGTATCGAATAGTTGGAATCCTTGCTACTTTTTCAGAAATAGTACTTTTTTTCCCCTTGTAACATGTGGACACTAAGTTATCTCTTACTGCTTACTCACGGATCAATAACAAGTTTAGATTAATTATTTATAGTTGATGACAATAAATGAATCAATAAGAAAGAAATCAGTCATTTAATTAGTCAATTAGCGGTGATTAGTGAATTGTATTTTGTATAAAAAAAGAGGGAGCTTATTCTTGTAGTCTTACGAATATATGGCCTTTTTTTGAAAGGTTCTTCTCTTAGATTAGCTTCGTTTTACTTTTAATAAAAAGATTCCTTTTTATTATGCTTTTTTTTTTTCTCTCCGTGTATCTTGTGCGCAGACTTTAAATGCTTAACTACCACCCCACCCCACCCCCAACTTGTTCATTTTTTTTTCATTTCAATTAAAGAGTTCTTCTTTCTTAATGAAAGCGTTACTCTTTATCAAGGATTTGTTTTTAAACTAATCAAAAACGATTTTCTAGCTAGTACAAGTGACGCGCTTAGATCAGATCGTGTCACCTACTGTTAGGTTTATCGACAGTGGGAGTCTAAGTACTAGACATTACTTGATGTTCTGCCTCATCGTGGCACCTGGGTGGAAACGGCTACTTGAGGGGGTAGCTAGGCTGAATGAATGGCGAAACATAACTCCCGTGGGGATGCCCACGGGTAGACGAGAGTTTACCCCTTGCACGGGCGGGGTTGTAAAAAAGTCCCCACGAACACGTCCTACATCCATGCGCTGTTCCTCAAAGAACCGTTACATAAATGGCGAGTCCCCCACGGTTAGCTTGGTATAACGAAGGAAAATGACGGAGGCTCCCGGTGTCCTCGGCCTTCGGCCATGTGCAGCCAAGCATGCGTCGGGGGCCAAAAGCATAGGAAACAGCAATGCTTTACATAGGCATTGACTCGGGTTTCTCTCAAACAGAACTGTGTTCTCACAGGTTTTTTTTTTTTTTTTATTGTTTGGCTGGACGTCCAAACAGGTTTTTTTTTCAAACTTAGGGTTCGAAGAGCCTTCGGCTCAGCCCTTGGACATCAAGCGGTTCCAAACATGCGCCAGTTTAGTTTTGTTTTTTTATTGTTGGTATCAAACGCCGTCATCGTGACTCATCCCGAACTTTCCCACAGACATTGTTTAAACCCGGCGTCTTCTCAACCGAGGCCAATCGTTACAGAAGGCCCGAACTATCACCTGCAACGTCACAACCTGTGGGCAGTTTAGACTGATAGCTCGTTGCCTCGTCGCACAGGCCTACGACGTGACAACGAGCTGTTAGTCTAAACTGCCCACAGGCAGGGCCGGTCCTAGCATTTGCGGGGCCCTATGCGAAACTGATTGCGCGGGGCCTAGTTGGGTGGGAATAAGGAGAATAAGTGAAAATTAAAATGTTTATTCGAAAATAAATTCGGCTTAGCCTTTTATTCATTCTTTACTAAGTACAAAATTACGATCAAGTTAAATTTACTTTACGAAGCTTGCAACCTATGGCATATTTATATGCCATTTATATATATTTATATATGCCATTTACTATAAAAGTAAATAAGGTATTGGAACTTCCGTTTAAGGGGGAAATTCGTCCGATTATTATATTTTATTACATGAAAGCTGACAATGCCTTTTTTTATCGCGCGTTGGATAGGCGTTTTCCGTAATGATATAACACACACATGACAATTTTGTCTATTTTTCAGGAGATTTTAACAAGTGCAGGACATTTCCAGAAATTTTTCGTATATATTTTGCAATTAATAATTACACATAGAATTAGCGCGGAGCCTAAGAAAGCGCGGGGCCCACTGCGACCGCATAGGTTGCAGTGGCCTAAGACGGCCTTGCCCAAAGGTTATGACGTTGCAGATCAGTGTTCAGGCCTTCTATAAGGAATGGTCTTGCTGCAGCTTGGAGAGTCAAACTCGTCTTTAAACTAGCTATGCAGTTGTACGGTAGACATGTCAACATGATGAAACAGGAAAGATAAAACACAGATCAGAATTTGGTTCTGTCCAATAGATGTTCTCTTTAGCCCTTTCCGAGAGCATTTCTTTACGCCGACCCTGCACATGAGACCGTCAAGCTTTACAAGGCCCTCTGATTAGAATCAATGCACAATGGAATGCCAAAATCTTTTCAAATCGTCTTTCTTTACCCAAGATTCAGATGGAAAATACCCAAATGTCAACTGCATGATTCCTCACAGAAAGAAACAATATAGCCCATTAGGAATTAGAGTTTTTATTATGTATACGATATAATATTTTCTCATTATTTTGGACGGGGAGGAGAAGGAAGAAGCTTTTTACATATGAAAAGAAACTCGCCTGAGTTTATATAATCTAAATAAGAACTAACGAAGTAATGCAATGCCTTCTTTTGTATGACCAATGTCATATTGAGATGTGTCACGAATGCAAGCAGAAGTGTCTTTTAAGGAATATCAAGTTTAAATTTTAAATTTCTCAATCTTAAAACAGCTGTCATCTAATGCCATCCTTGCCATTTCAATTTTTCATGACATCTCTCAGCTGTATCCAGTGACGCGCAAGGCAGTGTCGCTTTATCATTATTTCACTTGAATTCAGCCCTACGACAAGACCTCAAAAAAAAAGAACACAGAAATACCAGAGGATATTTAACTCCCTTTCTCAAAGACATGCATTTTATTCACATGTCAAGGGAGACAACTTCTCTGCATGCCCTGACACTAACCATTAGTTCGTATTGAAACAAAGCAGCGAAGATTTTCACAGACGTGAATGCCATTCCTGGACGGCCTCAATTGCAGGATCAGACGCATGTCTATAACGTCTGGTGGAAGGGAAGATTTATATTTTTTACAGAGTGACATCTTGGCTCAAAAACAAACTTCACATGTTCTCTTCATATCAGTGAATGTTATGTACATATATGGCTTAACATATACATTCATTATCGTCTAAAATAGAAGCGTAATATAGACATTGTACTTCACATAGGATTCTACAAATACGTATCATTGTACATATATGGCCCATTTAAATAAGTTCACTGTTTGCTATTTCTTGGACAAGTTCAACTGGAAAAAAAAAATTATTGTACATCTAGAATTATTTCACTAAAAAGCTTTTATTAAAATGCATGATTTAAAAAAAAATATAGTGCATCTATTTTTCTTTCACTTATTTATGTCTCCGTAATAGTCCGTAAAGGTTTACTGCTAATTGTAAATGATCCAATTTCCAGTTCAGTCTTTCGCATTTTTAATCTCTGAAAACAAAAATATCGCACCATTCGTGTTTCTGCTGAAAAGAATACAGACATTGTTGATAAGCTAGAGGAATACGATCATTTCTGTGTAAATTCAAATTTCTAAGCTTCCGCTTGTATTACAAAGTTATTTAATGTTTTAGTAGGTAACAGTGATCTTTCACTACGGGGCCTTTGACAATTTCTTTTATAAAGCTTATATCAACTCACTCTGTCAGTCTGTCTGTCTGGTAAAACGTTTTTACACGTTATTACTCTGACACCCAATCTCTGATCTAGTTGAAAGTTGGTAGAATTATTTCTTCAAATATTGAATGTGTTGATCTTATCTTATCTTATATAATAAGGCTAGTCTTCGAGTACGAAGATTAGTAAGGAATGCAGTATTTCCCGAGGCTGCGGAATTCCAGTTGTGACCTACATATTTTGCTACATTCAGGGTAAGCATAACCATTGTCCGCAGGTAGTCGATTTAGATTTTCTTTTCGCCGTCTGCGTTTGTCCTCGGCAGCAGATTTTCTTTTGGTCTCAAAGGAGTATCCCCCGGGCTTCGTGAGTGACCTCCAGCTGTTTCGTTCTCATGCCGCATGCAACCAGGTGCTCTCTTCTATGTCAGCCAAGGAAAGTTGACGCTTAAGCTGGTCTTTGAAGCGTTTCGGTGGGGCGCCTCTGTCGACCACCTTTTAGCTCACCAAAAAAAGACTGCCTTTGGCATACGTTTGTCTCCTATACGGGATACGTGCCCTGCCCAGCGTAGCTGTCGGACCATAAGAAGTCCCTCTATACTGCCCATACCGGCGTTCGAAAGGACTCTGCTTTTTGTAGCGCGGTCTTGCCACCGTATGTCCGTCGTCTTATATAATACAGATTACGTCCTACGCGTCATGCATTCTGTCATGCATTGTAACCAATGACCTAAATTCAGCCACGTCACTGGTTTTCCTGGCTAGCTCAGGCAACCCATTCGATGTTCTAATAGCACTAGGGAAGAAGGAACACTTGTACAACTTTGTCCTAGCATATGGGATGAACAATTGGCTTATATCTTTTTATCTTTCGGAGTATTTTATTAAATTTTGTTTTTGTATTTGAAGATTATGGTTCAGTGCTTTATGTTTAATTGCTACTTTACTTTTAAGTCTTCTATCCTGAAGGCTTTCTAAATTTAGTGATTTTACTAAAAGTGTTACTCTAGTCATATGTGAATATTCGTTTGTTATGAGTCCCACTGCTCTATTTTGTGTATTTTCCAGTATCTTAATGTTTTCTTGAGCTATTTACCGTATATATATATATATCTAGTTGCTCTTTTTAGCAGAGCTAAAAGGTCATCGTTTGTAACTTTAATGTAGTTGGCAACTTAAAAGTTCCACTTGGTGTCCTTGACATTGTTTAGTTTATCATGAAAATCCCTAATAATAATCTATTTGAAAAACAATTATGCTTACAGTGTTCACACATTATATAAGAATATAATGTACATTAATTGTGTGTACAGTAGAAGCAAAAAAAAAAAAATTGGGTCTTTCATCATCATCATCATCAAACTCAATTAGAGTGAGGGCTTGAGAGGCTCAAATCCTCTCTTGCAAAAGCCCTGGACAGAAACCCTGCTGTCTTGCGTAGTGCATAAATGTCGAGAATTTTGGGTTTCCCAGACCTGTCGAGACGGAGATCAGCAAGTCTGGGGCAGTCAAACAGAATATGAGGTTTCCTCTTCTTCCCCGCAGCGGAGGCACCGTGAATCAAAATTTGGCCATAGCCGCGAGAAATATGAGCCAACAGGACAGTGACCTGTCCTGCACTGTGCTATAATAGCTTGCTCAGGCCTGGGCAGCCTCCACCACGGGGAAGTGCGGTCAGGGCGCCTCATGTGCTCCCAGACTCCACGTGCTTCTTGGGACTTGTCCCAGCACTCAATTGGGTCTTTAGAGTTTATTAGAGTGATATATTCAAACTGTTGTTAATATCTGTAACTTATGTTTTGGTTTTACATTTATCAAATAGTCTTAAAAGAAAGGCATCTAGAAAAAAACAAAAAAAAAAAAACAAAAACTTTTTAAACGTGAAATCTGTATGTCGATATTGGAGATCTGCCTAGATTGGGTATTACAGATACCAGTGGCAGAGTTTAGTCGTTCAAATGTTGAACATTAATGTACATTTTTTAAAACAGTTTTTTTTTTTAAAGTTGTTACATCGAGGTTTGGTGTCGGAAAGATGAAAATTGTTAAAAGGAGGGGGAGGGTGGCATCGTATTTCCCCCCTCCCAGACACACATACTAAGTGAGGCTTTCAAATTGTCTAATCGTGATCAATTATAGATGACTCTTCCCAGCAAACACCGCGACAGTGTCTCTCTATCAAATTGTACTCCCTCCCTCCGACATTACAACCATCTTTCCTTCCCACAATTCATCTCGCTCTTATTGAACTAGGGCGCCATTTTTAAAGTATTCTTGGTAGCAGTCAATTTTTTTTCTTCCTACAAGAAGTTTTATCTTGTTTTTATGTTATTAAATAAAGTTACAAGTGTCTAAAAGAAGGCGCGGTGGCTTAGCGGTAAAGCGTTTGGCTTCCGAACCAGGGGTTCCGGGTTCGAATCCTGGAGAAGTCTGGGACTTTTAATTCTGATATCTTTAGGCGCCTCTGAGTCCTCCCAGCTCTGATGGATACCTGACATTTGTTGGGGTAAAGTGAATTCGTTTGCCCTTGTGCTGGCCACATGACACCCTCGTTAACCATGGGCCACAGAAACAGATGATCGCAAGGATCTAAAAGTTCCCCCTTTAATTTTTTTTTACATATAAAGGGCTTTTTTTTTGTGACGGTACGCACCGGTACGGCGTACCGTCACATTTTTGAAAAAAATGGCTACTTTTCTTGTATTTTAACGTATATTACTAATTTTTAGTAGTTCAAAGTTAGGCAATCAACTACTGAGTACAGGCACCTATATATATATATATATATATTTGTTTTTTTTTAAACGAAAGTTTATTTCATTTAAAAAAAAGATAAAAACAGACTAAATTGGGAAACGTTTTGTTTTCCTGGTTGGTGAACATTTTACGCATCGATGGATCAGCCATATTTAACCATTTCTAAGGGCTGCCCAACTGACCAGTCCATCCCATGCAATGATATTACCCTTGATTGGATTTTGCAATAATTACAGAGCGGGAAAACTCGCTTAGACCCGCGCGCTTTCGTTTTCCATCAAGCCATGGCTAACATTACGACCTTTTGGCCTTTCATGCGATACTTGCATTTCGTTTGGAGATTGCTTTCGGAATTTGGAGTTTCACTATGAAGGAACACCAAAGAACACCAACACATAGATTATACGTTTTTGTTAAGCTGATACAATTTGGTTGTTACTGCCTACCGACCAGGCTAGAAATTATGTTGACTTTACAAGTCACCAGAACAAAAACATACATTTACACTACAAGAGAAAATTGCAGAGAATGTGATAGGTTCACACGACACACTAAACGCTTTTCTGATATCTTGTTAGCGTAAACAGTCCATTTAATCGGACTTTACTGGGACGCGATCGTTTTGGTCCAAATAACCGGTTGGTCCGATTAACCAAACACAGCTGTAAAATAAGATTTGTTTCAGCACTTTGGTTTTTTTGGTCCGAAAAAGCGGCTAGTCGGATTAACCGATAGTTTGATTAATCGGATATAAAAATAAGATTTGTTTCGGTACTTTGGGTTTTTGGTACGAATAAGCGACAAGTTGGATTAACCGGAAGGTCGATTAATCGGATTTCAATTTTCATGTCGCTGTAATGTATCAACTAAATTATGAGGATATTTTTTTCCGTCTGAAAATTGTCGTATGCACAATGATGTGTTGTCTATCCTAAGACCAAATGACCACAATGCAACCTATCTTGCATCATTCACAACCAGTCGCTAACCTCTTCCCACAGTAACCATATAAACACACACGTACGAACGTTTTTGCCATACAGTGGCGTAGCTACGGTGGAGGAGGGAGATGCCAAATTCGAAGGTTCCCAGGGCCTTCACTTGAGGGTCCCCAAATGAATGTCCTAATTTTGTGTTTGCATTAACTATTAC
Source organism: Biomphalaria sudanica (assembly GCA_036873155.1). NCBI lineage: Eukaryota > Metazoa > Mollusca > Gastropoda > Planorbidae > Biomphalaria > Biomphalaria sudanica. The sequence goes on from JAZGLO010006660.1 coordinate 1,307,695, forward strand.
GCCACTGCCATGTAATCACGTAGAGTCAAAAAATACTAGACAGCACTGACCTAGATAATGTTATAGAAGTCTTTGCAGAAATCACGACGTGAGGTGATATGATTTGCGATTTATCACTTGTGCATTACCGCACTACCTAACAGTGGTATAAATCATTAAAAAAGTCTTCTTGAATATTCCCATCCTGCGAAACTCAGTTATTACTAATTGGAATATGGACATATATATTATTTATTAAGTAGATTAATTCATTGCATAGTGTCGAATGTTAGAATGCAAGGGTCCCTACGCCACTTTTGCCATAATCGACACTCATTTCGTGTTGAACATTTGTCAGAAATGAAATCTGCAAGTTTAACAAATCTGACATGTTGTTGCTAAGGACCAAATTATCTTCTCTTGGAGGAAAAAAAATTAAACCAGTTCTGTCCCTTGAGCCGTACATCTAGTCCACTGTTACCCTCCCGCCGCGCAAGTCATTCGCAAAGCAAATTGCTCAGAATGCTAGGAAAAAATCTGTTAATTATTTCTGCGTTATTAATGATCACCATTTTCGCGTCATATTCAGTTCAAAGTTCAAGCTGGTTTGTTTCACTTTGCCTGCCCAGCCGACCAGGCGTCTGGCTTCGCTATTAAGTCATTGCGTACGTCACGCGTGGCGGGGGGGGGGGGGCGCATCGGCCAATCAAAATTTAGAGTAGTGGCATTGTTCCTTTTAAATCTGTCGGACAAAATTCAGGCCTGGCTCGCAAATCAGGCGGGACCACCAGGGAAGAATGTTTCTACTTCAAACGATGGTTTTGCTTTGGCCCCTGAAGAGTTAATGACGTGAATCGGGAATAAAATCAACTTTGGGTGAGACACGTGTAACACTGACCTGCAACGAGGTCTTGGGTCAGAAGCAGGGAGGGGGGGGGGAGGTTAGAAGAGAGTCAGAGACGGTGGGGGTCGGGACGTCACTTTGACATTCCACATAAAAAAAAGGGTTTTAAAGAAAAAAAAACAGTAATTCATATCCATTTAGGAAATTTGCCTATCGATAACAGATTTGTATATCGTGGTGCGGCAATTATAGCTGTTGCGTCATCACAGCACCGAGACCAGTCAATATAGTTTATAGTGTATCGTCCATAAAAAGCTACCCTTTCAGACTGTGTGATCTAAAGGGCTGATGACGTAAACTGTAAAGGTCATCTGTGTCTGTGGCCCACGGTTAACGAGGGGTGTCACGTGGCCAGCACAACGAGACGCCGCCTTCATTTTCCCCAACTAATGTCAGGTACCCAATAGAGCTGGATGGACTCTTATCTTATCTTATCTTATATAATACAGACGTTACTTCAAAAAAGAAGATGATTACGTCCTACGCGTCATGCATTTAGTCATGCATATTAACCAATGACTTAAATTCTGCCAAGTCACTGGTTTTCCTGGCTAGCTCAGGCAAACCATTCCATGCTCTAATAGCACTAGGGAAGAAGGAGTATTTGTACAAATTTGTCCTAGCATATGGGACGAGGAATGTGCCTTTATCTTTGTGTCTTTCAGAGTATTTTATTAAATTTTGATTTTGTACTTGAAGATTATGTTTCAGTGTTTTATGTATAATTGCTACTTTACTTTTGAGTCTTCTGTCCTGAAGGCTTTCTAAATTTAGTGATTTTACTAATGGTGTTACTCTAGTCAAATGTGAATATTCATTTGTTATGAATCTCACTGCTCTATTTTGTGTCTGTTCCAGTTTCTTAATGTTTTCTTGAGTTGAGGTGTCCCAAACGGAGGATGCATATTCTATTATTGGCCTAACCAAGGTTAAATAACATTTTAGTTTTATGTTCTTATTTGATTTATAGAAATATCTTTTAATAAATCCTAATGCTTTGTTTGATTTTTTTATAGTTCCATCAATATGTGGATTCCATGACAGTTTTTCATTTATTATAACACCTAAGTATTTTGCGTATTTAGTCTGTGTTACTGGTTTGCCATGAATAAGATAAGTGGAATTAATTTGTTTTAGTTTTTTTGTTACACTTAACAACTGACATTTTTCTGGGTGGAAAGACATGCTCCAATTTGATTCCCATTTCTGTAATTCATCTAATTCTTTTTGTAAAATATCTGTGTCTTGTGTTGTTTTTATTGTTCTATATATTATGCAATCGTCTGCAAATAATCTGACTTTTGTTCCTGAACTAATGCAATTTGGTAAATCATTTATGTAAATTAAAAATAGTAGTGGACCCAAGACTGTTCCTTGAGGTACACCTGAGTTTACTGTTATCGGTGTTGATTTAGAGCCATTTATTATTACAGTTTGTTCTCTCCCTATCAGAAAATCTTTAATTAATGCCAAAATATTTTAATTTTCAAGCAAACTATGGTGGTAAACTTTGTCAAAAGCCTTAGAAAAATCTAGTAGGATAGCATCTATTTGTTCACTATTATCTAAGCCTTTAGAAAAATCATCAATTAGTCCTATTAGTTGCGTTTCACATGATCTATATTTCCTAAAGCCATGTTGGTATGGTGTGAGGACATTTTGTTTGTCTAAGTGGTTTATGATGTTGCTACATATTATGTGTTCTAGGATTTTAACATGTGATGCTGGTAAGTGATACTGGTCTGTAGTTTCCTGGGTCAGATTTTTCTCCTTTTTTAAATAGGGGGGTGATATTAGCTTCTTTCCAGTCCTTTGGTACTCTGCCCTGGTTAAGTGAAACCTGAAAGAGTATTTTGAACACTGGGGCTAGCTCATCGCTTAGTTCTTTGAGTAATCTAGCTGGAATACCATCAGGTCCAGACGCTTTATTTGGTTTGGTGTTGGCTAATAGGTTTTGAATTCCATTTTCTTATACTACTATATCTTCTATGTTGTCTACTTGTTGTCTACCATGCTCTAATAGCACTAGGGAAGAAGGAGTATTTGTAAAAATTTGTCCTAGCAAATGGGATGAGGAATGTGCCTTTATCTTTGTGTCTTTCAGAGAGACCCGCATGATCCCGAAATTTTAAAAAAATTGTCTTCACCAGGATTCAAACCAGAGACCAAGCCAAGCGCCTCATTGCCTCATTTAATGATAACCCAGTTTCAAAACAAAATCTTTCGTTACACTTTGTTATTCCAATCCAACTCGTTTTTTTTTACAATTCCTCTTATCAGCTTGCAAATTCTTAATAGGTCGAAAAAAGTAGGTGGACATTGAACACGAATCTCGAACACGGCACTAAGGATTTTCATATAAATGTGAAAGTTAATGTATATCTTTGGGAAATAAAATATTGGCTAATTGGCTACACCGGAAACACTCTGATTTTGTCTATGTTATAATCAAATTTATATATAGTTCTGATCACAAAGAAGTTACTCAAGTTATTTGAAGTTTTATTAGTTAAGATAAAATACGCGGATTAGTTGTCTACCAGCAGTCAACTGTATTAGTTCAAAAAGCTTCTTCAAGTATTATTAAACCTAATTCATTGATAATGTGAACAAGCTCTTTCTAATACGACATGCTTATACTCACGTGCCTAGATATCCAATGTCTGCATAAGACTTCCCAGCATTCAATAAATAATCAACATTCGTTTGAAATTCACGGAAGTAACTTTATCTGGGTCAACGTTTGACTTCTAGAGAGCTGGTCATCAAGCTGTGGAGATGAACACAGAAGATAAACGAGAACTATGCCGCAGTAGGACAAAAAAAATAATTAATCCAAGATTTCGACTAAATATGAGTTATCCTCCCCTCCCTGGCACGAGTTGTCTTATGGTAAGAGGTGCTGGTTCAAAGGAGAGATATTATTAACTCCCCTTGACTAGTGGGCCTATTAACTCCCCTTGACAAGTGGCAATTGGGGGGGGGGGGGAGAAATATGTAAAAGGCAAAAAAAGCAGGCTCAGGTTCCTTGTTGCTAAGTCAAGAGTTGATGGGCAGAAAAAAACGTGTGTTAGTGGGTATAGGTAGGTAACGGTAGACGTTAAGGTCTAGTAAATTCTATGTATTTACCTGTATTGAAAGTACAAGCCTTTCTGGATCATGTATCAGACAAAGCCTTTGATAGGGTACGATAGGTATTTGGTTCGATGGATGGAAAAAAAAAAAAAAAAATCCTTTTATGAAAAAAAAAAAAAAAATCTTATCTAGAGGAAAGAACTTCGCTCTTACGTGTATATCTCTCAATAGTGTAGAATTTGTTTCTCTTATCCGATTTCAAAGGAAATAATGTTTCGCCGTTCACAGACCGAAAGTTTTTTTTATTGCTTTATGTTATGTAAAATAAATACTTGTTTAAAGTTTCAACTTGATCCGAGAATGGATGTGGGAAAAATAACGTGTTCTATTTTCTTAGGGGACAAAACCCTACATGTTTAGCCGTATATTTGAATACCGAAGGATTTATTTCCCTTGTTAGCATCTGACAAAATAAATAAGTACCAGTAATTAATTGTCTAACTGGTTACTTTTTTTTTTTTGATTCCCCATGTCTTGTCTATGCCAATGAATGATTGTTCAATGTTTCTACTTAACCCGAAAATTGTATATCAACATATACGTTTATTTACAGCTGCACCGACATATCAAACTAACGTAGATTAGACCTCAATTATTTTGCTCATTGAATGAAACTTCACGCGCTAAAAGTTTGTTTTTTTTTTAATCTTTTGCTCATTTTCATTCTGAATTTAAACAATAAAAAGCAAATAATTATCTTTTATGGCTATTAGTAATAACATAGTATTTATGACATAGACATCACATTGAAAGACATCACCATGACAGCGAGCTTTTGAAAAGGGAGGGAGGGGGATGCGAGAAAAGTATTTTTTGTTGTTTTTTCTAAGAGTGACAATACAAGCTTGAGAAACCTGTTTCTTGTGTATTTGCAAACAATAAAAAACAAACGCTGGAAAGGGACGCAATTTACTGAATCTCCTTACGTCAATATAAACCACAAAACTATGAAAAAATCATCTATATAGTATATCATTATATACATGATGGAAAATAATAAAAGTGTAACCATGATCGATGTTCAGCTTTGCCCAAAAAAATTCGAATAAATGAGAATGGAGCAAAGTCAACATTTTGAGTTTCCCGGGTGTACGGTACACAACACTGCACCTGATATATATCACATATTGATACACACGTCCACAACTGTTATTGTTTGGCTTTGATACAATTAAATTATCTAAGATAATTAATAATTATTTTAATATTTTACTACAAAATTCTACATTAGCAGTAAACTAAATTAAAACAATATACTTAAAGAAAGTTTTGATAAAACTAAAATTAGAATTACCTATTGAAGAGTCAGTACTTTAGTCCTTAGGCCAGAAACTTAGCCCTTCCACTTTTCATAATTTGGTTGGTCACCTACTTATAGTGCCCTTCATAATTAGAAGATATAAGAAATATTCATTTGCTGATTGACTTATCTAAATAGAATAATTAACGTTATTTCTTTTAGCAGCTTTTACTGAGCATAATCATTTGAAATAGAGTATAAATATATGTTACTACCACTATTGTGTTTGAAGTGTTTACATTTGTTTAAACTAGCTATTGATAAAGCTTTGGCATGTGCGATTTTTGCCAGTTATATACCTCATATTCATACACACGTCCACAACTCCATATGATTTTATTCCGGTCAATCATTGTCATACAGGCTGTTATTTGTGTAAATTAAATTAAAAATGCTTCAGAAATTTCATTTTGACACTGGTATTTTGCTTCAGCTTCTGGGGGACATCCGTCCCCCAGGCCCCCTTTTTCGGAATCCCCCCTGTTTTATGCCAACTCTCCCCCTGAACCGAACTCCTGGATAAAACCCTGCACAAATTTCGTATTTCTTAAGCAATATTTTTCTTTTTTTTTAAATGCGAATTGTATGAAATTAAATTATTAATGATAAAGATGTTATTTTGTTTGTTTGTTTGTTTGTGTTTGTATGTGTGTGTTTGTATGTGTGCTCGCGCTAACAACCTACACATTTTTTGTTTATCTAAAAAAATATTTATTTTTTCATTAAAAAAGAGAGCAATGTAGTGTTAATACATTTATATAATTTAGACCCCAAACAGACAAACTAAACCCAACTACACGTTACGTCATTAAATGTCGCACTTCAAAGTCCGTCATTTATAGTGCTTTTCTACACTAACCAAGTGCCTGATAGATAGATAGATAGATAGATAGATAGATAGATAGATAGATAGATAGATAGATAGATAGATAGATAGATAATGGACAACGCAAGGGAACTCAACATTTCAGCCTTTTTGACGTTTGATTTATTCACCCAGAAGCTGAAAGTTCAGCAGAGATTTCCCGCCATATATCTCTACCTATTTATATTCCAAGGGGAGTTAAATGGCAACTGTACATGAAGCAGCAGACCGGATTACGTGCGGTGCACTCGGATCAGGAAGATGATGATGAGCTCGCGTAGAATTTTAGCCGTCTGGAAATTCGAATTGATTCATGATTTATTTTGTACTTCTAGGGGCTGGAGATAATAGCATCTGACCAGGAGTGGGTGTCGCGTGTTGGACCATACCCTGTTTTAAAGCAGTTTGATATTATATGTTGTTGTTTCACCAGAATAGAAGTAGGGGTCTATGAGCGATATGTTTGCAATAATTTTTCTGACATTTAAAAAGATTACAGTGAGCTAATGAAGAGAATGGAGAAAGATGTTGCTATGAAATAGATTTCTAAATAGACTATTCTCACTTGAGTGATTGATGGAGTGTATAGAAAGAGTTGTCTGTACATTGGATTTCTACACTTGCAGTTCTGCTTGCGTATCTTGATTGCATTACACAGATCTCAATGTACAGAGACAGTAAGCTCACAAAGGAAAACCTAGAAGCCCACAATTAGAAGACACAGAAGCCCATTATATAAGACACGGAAGCCCACAATATATGACACAGAAGCCCATTTTATAAGACACGGAAGCCCATAATATAAGACACAGTAGCCCACTATACAATGCACAGAAGCCCACAATACGATGCACGGAAGCCAACAATTTAAGCCCACAGTAGAAGACATGGAAGCCCCCCCCCCCAAAAAAAAAAAGATACTAAAGCCCATAAAAGAAGTAAAACTCCATAAAAGAAGTCCTCAAAAGAAGACAAAAACCGTTGATAGCTCAAAACTTGCCTCGGAAAAAACGTACGAAGCCATCAGTGGTGTTGGGGGGTCACCACTTGGCGACCTGTGCTGGGGGGTCACCACTTGGCGACCTGTGCTGGGGGGTCACCACTTGGCGACCTGTGCTGGGGGGGGGTCATCACTTGGCGACCTCTGCAGGGGGGTCACCACTTGGCGACCTGTGCTGGGGGGGTCACCACTTGGCGACCTGTGCTGGGGGGGGGGTCACCACTTGGCGACCTGTGCTGGGCATACGTCAACTAGCCGTCTTGACTCTTCGTAAAAAATAACACAAGCAGCCTACCGTGTCTTCCCCCCCCCAAAAAAATAAAAAAAACAAAGCTATGTTCCGATAATCTACTTGCATCCTTCAGCTGAAACTTAAAGAGAACAACCGTTCACTAGTTTGGAGGCCACTACGCCACATATAATTAGCCTACTTCTTACTACGTCACTGATATAAAGAGGCAGCTGTGGCGAAAGCCGTGGGCCGCACGTTTGAGACCAAAAAGAAAAGCCCTTGAAGAAGACTGGCGCAGAAGATGTAAGAGAAATTTTTTATTAGACCCTGGCGGACAACGGCTTCGTCTGCAACAGATGTCTTAACTATGCAACTGGGTTTGCGTAATCACTCATTCCCATTTTCGGAATCGTAGACACTGCTATTATTATAATTATGACCAAAGTCAGAATTGAGATATGAAAATGCAGACTTCGCAAGATGAGGGATTACCGGCACCTTTTTTATTGTGGGGAAAAAACTATTCCTTTTCTTGTATTTTAACGTTTATTATTAATTTATTTGTAGATAAAAGTTAGGCAATCAATCACTGAGTACCTGCACCTAATCACTAAGTACCGGCTCCTATTTTATTTTTACAAAAAGGCACTGTATATATATATATATATAATTTTGATTAATTCTTAGAGTTTATTTGTCTTCCAAAGCGACAAGTACTTAGGGCAGTGACATTAGAAGTTCATCTTTTCTAGGATTATTTGGAAACGGCCATTACCAGGAAAAATCACCTATTCTCTTCCCACCCCCATACCCTCCAAATAAACTTTTTTGTACCCTTTTGTGGAGATCAGAATGTTTAAAAAAATGAGTACACATATTTACGACAGGCAAAACCCAGGATTTAACATCGAGGCCACTTATTTGTATAGTAGGCGTCTAACCACTCAGCCATCACGACCCGAGATACATAAAAAAAAATTAAAAAGGACAATATACACATAAAAAATGACAATATACACACAAAGACTACGTGATTGTAACAAACCTTATCAGTGTGCCTTATATACACTTGTAAACAGTCCATGGAGACACAAAACGTCTTCCACTAAAGCACTTGAACGAAATAGTCCGTAAAAGAAGACAGCTCTATCTCCAAGATAAATATCCCATAATCTCCGTAACAGCTGTCAACAAGACGCTTTCACACACCTACGTTTTCCAGACACGCTTGGTGGCTTTCTCTTTCTTTGTATGTCAAACATCGAGGACCAGTCCGCCAGTGGTAATCCAGCCCATTCATTTAGCTGTTTCAGCATAAAATGTTTATTGAGATGTCCGTTGAACGTAGGGTACAAACTTTGGGTAATATGTCTCTCTCATATGTTCTTTTGCCTTCAAGTGTAATCGCCATTTTTCCCTCCTCAGTTTCGAATTTCTTTAGCCAAGACAGTAAGACTTTTAACTATAGAAAAATTTCGTACTGTGGCTCTTTAGTCAGTGGATTGTTGATTGTATGTTGATTCTGTCGTTTAGCACAGTCCAATCTAAGTGCTTATTTCCCTAATAGTGCTAACGTTATTGTTTACTTTGACGAGATATAACACTTGTCTAGACGAGGTCCAGCTGTCTCTTTGTTTTCCCAGTGTTGTCGATGTGTGTTTTGAAAACTACTAAGAGATAGAAAGATATAGAAAAGTAATTTGTTTTCGCTTATCCTAGGTCATAGCTCGTATCCTACATTACCAACTTCTATTCTACATTAAAGTCTCTGATCCTAGAATCCGCTCATTATTCTAGATAAGATAATCCAAAAGACATGTTGCCGAGTCCCTATTCTTAATTACAAACTCGTATATTTGGTTACAAACTTCTATCAAAGTCTGCAAACACCTACCCCTAGACTACATACTTCATAATTCTACCCTAGATTTCAAACTTCTATCATAGGTTACTAACTTCTATCTTAGGTCATAAAATCTTATCGCAGATTACTTATTTTGGTCCTAAATTACAAACTGCTATTTTAGAATAACATCCGCAAACATTCGTCTGTACCTCAACATGGGGCTCAGCTACGCTCCTGAGCTTAGAAATCCTGATTAAAAATAGCGAATCAAGCTTGAACGGATGGCTGCCTGGTCTTGCGGTTTGCGTGCTGGACTTTGTCTTTTTTTTTCTGAAAGGCGCTCGTCTTTTTAGACTTCTGACATTATTTTCAATTTATAAATAAATAAAACAATTCTGTGGCATTTTGCGTCCCGAGACACCATCTCCCTTTGCAACGTCTTGTGAAACTTCTTCGTTCTCATTGTCATGTTGGAGTGTTCAGATGACTAGACCAATACATGAAATGAACTGCGCAGTGGTTTCCAAATCAGGGAGCTCTCCATATAGTTTTCTTTCTATTGGGGTGTTTTGGGGCCAGTGTCTTATACGGGCCTCTAGGTAAAGAGAGCAGTTTTGGAGGGCGTGGTCGACATTTTCTGGTGATACTCCACATGGGCAGATTTCACGTGTGTAACTAAAGAGGCCAAGTATTGATGCACAGCTGCGGTCACAGGTTGGACATCTGTAATCACCAGGCGCCGTTGCATTTTCACCCTTCTTTCCGCTGCTGTTGTGTATGGCACCTGCAATCCGGGACCCTTGCTTTATGCTCTCTCTCTCCATGTGGATTCAATCCAGCGTTACCTTTTCCCACCTGCTAGTGTCGATTTTGAAGATGAAATATTAGTACAGAATGTACGATATCTTCAAATTTTCTTTGTTAAACTGGTATTTACTTTTTTATAATTGCAAACTTGATTTCTTGAATATAAATAAAATGTGAGCCCTTTTTTCCGACGTCACAGTCTTCCACACCATGGTTGATCTACGAATCTCTAGCTAATACAATATCTGAGATAGAAACAAATCTAACAATAATTATTCAGTTAAAGTGAGTTTTATCCGGGGAACTGTCAGACAATCTTGTGAATTAACGGACAGAAATCATCGTGCATTCTCTATAGCAGGGGTTCTCAGCCTGTGGGTCTCGATTGACGATTTGCCAGGCGTCGCCAAAGACCATTGAAAAGATGGATTGTTATTGTCTATTCTTCTATTGCTGTGTGTTTGTGCGGCGAGGGGGGGGGAGTCGCGGCAAAGTGAGGGATTGTAAAAAGGGGTCGCCGAGCATAAAAGGTTGAGAACCGCTGCTCTATAGGATTTCCAATGTTGGTTTGTCATCGATGTCAACTCTAATACGTTCTGGCCGTGCAACTGTCTACAAATAAATGGGGGGAAACAAATGATGCATCAATGTTTTCAACTCTTCAAACTTTGTTAAAAAAAAAAAAGAAGATCATTACTTTTTTGTCCACTTATATTTCAAGTACGGGCCTTGTGGGGGGCGGCCTGTAACGCATTGCTTCTCGGGCCTAAGATACTTCAGCCTACAGTGCTAAAGCTGCAGAGGATCAGTGACATGGGACCTCGGATTCATGCGGCTTGAGAAACATGTTGATAAGGCCCGTGACACATGTTGATGAGACCCAAGACATGTTGATAAGGCCCGTGACACATGTTGATGAGACCCAAGACATGTTGATAAGGCCCGTGACACATGTTGAGGACGTCTAAGACATATGTTGATGAGTTTTTAGAGACATGAGTCCCAAGACATGTTGATGAGACACAAAGCACATGTTGATGAGAACCGAGACACATAAATGTTCATGCGGTCTGAGACACATGTGTCGCAAACGTATATGCCTCACAGGCCAAATTAAGGTTGGTCACTCTTGTCTTAGTACGAACTTACTGCAAGACTGTTGGGAATGGGCTCAGAAAGACTCGAACTTGAGACCATCTATTTCACCTTCGTGTCAATACCAGTCCTGCACATTGTATATCATAGCAGGACCATGATGCAGGACATTTGGTCTTTGTATAAAGATTTTTGACATTCACCATACACACAAGAGAAGACAACAAGACAACGTCATAAATACTTTGAACAGCACAGACTGAACGTTTCATATAATCAACTTGTCAAGGGAGAGAACACATTCCCTGGAAACCTTTTAAACAAGGAATACAGACTATTTAAAAGTAAACAATGTGCATAATTATAGAAATTCATTTATCTCTTTGGCAATAGAGAAATAGGGCGTCTTTTTTTTTTTCATTTAAAATGCCTTGGAGGTAAAGTTGGCAAATGTATTTAAGTGTTAATGGTTTTGCTTTATATCAGAATCTGTTCAGCTTGCACAACATCCGCCCACCTATTGTTATGCTTACATAAATAATACATACTTATACTCCATTAAAAAGAAAAAACACACGACATTAATTGTTCACATGTAAATTATGAGTGGGGCTGATGTGAATGTACATTTTTTTAAATAGTTATAATGTTTTGTTTGGTGTAATGCACAAATTGTAAGACAAATTTCCTTGCGGACAATAAAGATTATTATTATTATTTCTACTGGATAAGTCCATTGAATTTAGATATGCAGTCTTTGGGACGCTCAGATAATCTGCAAACTTTATGTTGATACCCTTATCTAATTAAGTAATTAACATTCCATGACTTTTGCAGTGTTTGCACTAAAATTAGAAAAACACTAGCAATTAAAAAATATAAAAAATTACTTTAAAATATGTTTTCTGTACATATTGACTCTAAACATTGAGGTCAAATGAAAACAAAATCATTTTGTGCCCTGATCGTATCTGTAGAGATTGTCTCCCTTAGGACTTTGTAAGAATTAAAACAAATTACAATATGTCACTTCAAATCCACATAATCCTAAATATAAAATAAACACAATAAGAAATACCTCATGAGCAATAAAACAATGATTATACGAATCAAATAACCGCAAAAATACGTCCTAATCTCTCAATACTGCAAGATGAAGTTTGGTTACAGGTGTAAAACAACGTAAATTACAACTAATTAATGAAATAATTGGTTTCACTTTTTTTGTTGCTCTTATCTTATCTTATATAATACAGACGTTACTTCAAAAAAGAAGATGATTACGTCCTACGCGTCATGCATTTAGTCATGCATATTAACCAATGACTTAAATTCTGCCAAGTCACTGGTTTTTCTGGCTAGCTCAGGCAACCCATTCCATGCTCTAATAGCACTAGGGAAGAAGGAGTATTTGTACAAATGTGTCCTAGCATATGGGACGAGGAATGTTCCTTTATTTTTGTGTCTTTCAGAGTATTTTATTAGTAAAAAGTATAGATTTTGTTTTTGTATTTGAAGATTATGGTTCAGTGTTTTATGTATAATTGCTACTTTACTTTTGAGTCTTCTGTCCTGAAGGCTTCCTAAATTTAGTGATTTTACTAATGGTGTTACTCTAGTCAAATGTGAATATTCGTTTGTTATGAATCTCAGTGCTCTATTTTGTGTTTGTTCCAGTTTCTTAATGTTTTCTTGAGTTGAGGGGTCCCAAACGGTGGATGCATATTCTATTATTGGCCTAACCAAGGTTAAATAACATTTTAGTTTTATGTTCTTATTTGATTTATAGAAATTTCTTTTAATAAACCCTAATGCTATGTTTGATTTTTTTATAGTTTCATCAATATGTGGATTCCATGACAGTTTTTCATTTATTATAACACCTAGGTATTTTGCGTTTTTAGTCTGTGTTACTGGTTTGCCATGAATAAGATAAGTGGAATTAATTTGTTTTAGTTTTTTTGTTACTCTTAACAACTGACATTTTTCTGGGTGGAAAGACATGCTCCAATTTGATTCCCATTTCTGTAATTCATCTAATTCTCTTTGTAAAATATCTGTGTCTTGTATTGTTTTTATTGTTCTATATATTATGCAATCGTCTGCAAATAATCTGACTTTTGTTCCTGAACTAATGCAATTTGGTAAATCATTTATGTAAATTAAAAATAGTAGTGGACCCAAGACTGTTCCTTGAGGTACACCTGAGTTTACTGTTATTGGTGTTGATTTAGAGCCATTTATTATTACAGTTTGTACTCTCCCTATCAGAAAATCTTTAATCCACTCATGCAGTGGACCATTAATGCCGAAATATTTTAATTTTTTAAGCAAACTATGGTGGTGAACTTTGTCAAAAGCCTTGGAAAAATCTAGTAAGATAGCATCTATTTGTTCACTATTATCTAAACCTTTTGAAAAATCATCAATTAGTCCTATTAGTTGTGTTTCACATGATCTATATTTCCTAAAGCCATGTTGGTATGGGGTGAGGACATTATGTTTGTCTAAGTGGTTTATGATGTTGCTACATATTATGTGTTCTAGGATTTTACATGTGATGCTGGTAAGTGATACTGGTCTGTAGTTTCCCGGATCAGATTTTTCTCCTTTTTTAAATAGGGGGGTGACATTAGCTTCTTTCCAGTCCTTTGGTACTCTGCCCTGGTTAAGCGATGCCTGAAAGAGTATTTTGAACACTGGGGATAGCTCATTGCTTAGTTCTTTGAGTAATCTAGCTGGAATACCATCAGGTCCAGACGCTTTATTTGGTTTGGTGTTGGCTAATAGTTTTTGAATTCCATTTTCTTGTACTACTAAATCTTCTATGTTGTCTACTTGGTTCAAATTAAGAATTATGTCTTTGTATCCTGTGGCTGAGAATGCTTATGCAAAGTATTTGTTTAGGATGTTTGCTTTAGTTTCATTATCATTATGTTTTATGTTATGTTCATCTTAGACTTAATGTATGACCATAGGTTTTTGTTGTTATCTTTAGATATTACATTGTTTATGTATTCACTCTGCAGCTGTCTGCTTACTTTTTGGGTTAGGTGTTTAATTTTTATATACTTTTTGTAAACTCTTTCTGCCTTAGTTTCTTTAAATTTTCTATATAGGTTTTGTTTACAAAGCTTCTTTAGTCTATTATTAAACCAGCATGTGTTATCATCGCTAATGAATAGTTGAGCGAAGTGTTTCATTGACCCCGAGACCTGGGAAATGGTGAAGCTGGAGAAATAACGTTGTCCAACATTTGTGACGGACAGACAGACAGACAGACAGAGTGAGCTGATAGAAGATTTCCAGAAATAATTTAAATTTATTCACAGTCGTTTTATTTCTTTTTTTTTATTTATTGGGGGGGGGGGGTTTCCGGTCTTGAGATTTCGTTATACTACGTTAGTGCATCACTTCGTTTCCAGGTCGAGGTCTAGAAGTTTAAATGTGAAAATACTGAGCGAGGTACATCATCTACTTTTGAGAACCCCTGATCTCGTTAATGTCGTTCTAAGTAAGGTATTGGAAGACTTATTGCTGGGGGTGGGGGAATACGTTGAGTCTACTATTGCCAACACTGTCAGTTGGGAGGGTGGATAGTATGAGGGGAGTGGGGGGAAGGGGAAGTAAAGAAACATTGACCTATATTGGAAGTAGGTTAAATCTGCCATCGACCTCGTTATGGCTGTACTTAGTTGACAAATGGGTCTGATTCTAAACCGCGCTAAAACGAAGTACACTATTTAGGGCGACTCATACGTCTAAGAGTGTTCAATTAAAGTTCATAGATTGATTGGAGCGTGGCTAAGCTTGAACCTTTTTGTACCTAGAAATGTTACACACAGATACAGTGCAAATTACTTTCATTCGTTCAGAAGTAATGCTAACATCTTCTACTAAAAGCACATCAAGAAGCTCTATAGATCTCTATGCAGTCTTACTGAGAAATATATATATATATATATATATTTATATATATATATATATATATATATATATATATATATATATATATATATATATATATATAGATAGATAGATATAGATAGATAGATAGATAGATAGATAGATAGATAGATAGATAGATAGATAGATTAAACTTTTACACCAGTATTCATCAACCTCAAATACGACAGATGACCTCGTCGTTTCATCAGAATGTCTCCAGCCTACACAACCAAAACAATCGCTCCTCCTTTCCACACAGTTACATCAGAAACACGCAAATACACACTGTTAGAAACTTAGATGCTGAGCTCGTGCTGGTTATTAAGAGTTACGACAATGCTTGTTTCAATCAGCTCTGCTCAAAAATGTTTCAGTTCTGGGACCCCTGTACAAGCTTTGCAATCTGGCCCGCTTGCGTTGTCTCTCTGACCTCTGTTTTGAGTAACACTGGTTTAACTGAGTCTTGTAATATTTCTTCACACGAAAACCCAAATATGAACGCTTGTTATTAAGTGTGTGTGTCTGTGTGTTGTGGTGACGTTGGGAAGAGATTATCGATTGTTTTTGAATGATGGATGATAGGTGGCATTGTCGTCATTTGGTCTTACTTAAGACTGACGACTCCAGAACGTGAGACTGAAAAGTTGTGTAATTGTAGTCAGTTAGTTTTTGTTAAAAATACTATTTTATATTATTAATATAGTCTACCACATTTAATATATTTTATCACAAGTTGATTATGTCTATATTATAATAAAGTTATATTTAGTATTTTCCGCAAAGAAGTTACTCTAGTCATTCTTAGTTTTATAAGTCAAGATACATCACGCCTACAGCGATTTAGTTGTCTACCAGCAGTCTAGTTGTCTACCAGCAGTCTAGTTGTCTACCAGTAGTCTAGTTGTCTACCAGCAGTCTAGTTGTCTACCAGCAGTCTGGTTGTCTACCAGCAGTCTGGTTGTCTACCAGCAGTCTGGTTGTCTACCAGCAGTCTGGTTGTCTACCAGCAGTCTAGTTGTCTACCAGCAGTCTGGTTGTCTACCAGCAGTCTGGTTGTCTACCAGCAGTCTGGTTGTCTACCAGCAGTCTAGTTGTCTACCAGCAGTCTGGTTGTCTACCAGCAGTCTAGTTGTCTACCAGCAGTCTAGTTGTCTACCAGCAGTCTGGTTGTCTACCAGCAGTCTAGTTGTCTACCAGCAGTCTAGTTGTCTACCAGCAGTCTGGTTGTCTACCAGCAGTCTAGTTGTCTACCAGCAGTCTAGTTGTCTACCAGCAGTTTGGTGCTACAAGTCAATGATCAACAACAACAATGCTACCATTACAGAAGTTTAAAAAATTGAATGTTTAGGGTCAATATTATTTTGCAATCAGATGGATGGTGGTTTTTTTTGTAAAGGTGAGGCAGCAAAACTGTCAATAGGACCAGCGTGACATCGCCGCCTGCAGTCTGGTCCCTTGTTTTACACATCTCAATGACTACAATCAATTTCTACAGTGTACGCTCGAACGAACAATTGGTGTGAACACTGGCGTAGCCGAACACTTTAACGCGGACAACAAAGGGCGGAAATGTAAACACCAACAGATCAAAGGAGTTATCGACCCCAGATTCTCGATCAAACTCTAATCATTGACCGAGACTACTCCTAGAGTTTTTTTTTTGTTTGTTTGTTTGTTCAAACTATTTTTTTAAAGGTACTTGTATTAGGAAGCATTGGTTCTTTAGTGTTTTTTTTTATTGGGAGTTATTTTTGCATTGTTGACCTAAATGAATCATTACTGAAACATGGTAAGTTCTGATATCGGAGTTTAGTGTTTAAACAAGAAAACAATGCAAAGAACTGCACAATTACTTTCCTATATCTCAATACTGTAATATTTATTTTCTTTTTTCTATTAAAAAAAATTAAAAATAGACTAATGTTTTGTTAAGGGCAATGAATACTTGTATAAAGTTTCAGCTTGATCCAAGAATGGGAAGTGGCAGAAATAACGTGTACAGCATTTGTGACAGACAGACGGACAGACATATGAGCTTTGTAAAAAAGGAGCTTAAATCTGCCGAAGCTATTCAGATTTTGTTACCAGCGTTATTGATATGTGTACATAATTTAGATTTAAATTGCGATTTCAAAGAGATTATTTACGATCATATTTTTACAAAGCTTATACCAATTCAGTCTGTCTGTACGTCTGTCTGTCTGGTAAAAAGTTTGTACACGTTATTTCTTCCACACCCAATCTCAGATCAAGCTGAAATTTTGCACAATTATTTCTTTAACCTGACAACATAATAATCAATACAAATCAAATTGATCAATTAGTTAACTAACTATTGGTAATTTTTTTTTTTGTTTGGTATCTCGAACAAGGGAAAAAATCGTACTTGACAAAAGTGGTGGTATTAGTTGAACTAGTCCCCTTGAGGACTCTTGATCCCTGAGTGAACATTTTTTTTATGCATCTAAAAAACGATCATGAAAACATTCATCAAGATACCCCCTTCTTCCCTCCCCCTTCCACAACTGGTCCAGACAAGTGATAGGATCATAGCGCACTGAGAAAGCTAAAAGCTAAACAAAAAGCTATTGGTAAAAATATTTCTAATCACATAGATCTATTGTCTCCTACATACTCATGTTAAATTAAACAACTGATCCAAAACTAATTGATACAATTGCACTTAATACAAGCTTTTGGTTTTATTTTATAAGTATTTTTGTTTTGTCTTTATAACTTTTCATTTTCAAGTAAATAAAAGGGACAGAAAAAAGAACACAAAAACAAATAGAGACATATGTCAACGCTTTAATAAAATAAATAAACATTTACTATCTTTTAGTATGCCATGTGTTTACTATCTTTTAGTATGCCATGTGTTTACTATCTTTTAGTATGCCTTGTGTTTA
The DNA here is from genome assembly GCA_036873155.1 of Biomphalaria sudanica. NCBI lineage: Eukaryota > Metazoa > Mollusca > Gastropoda > Planorbidae > Biomphalaria > Biomphalaria sudanica. The sequence goes on from JAZGLO010006660.1 coordinate 1,325,715, forward strand.
CTATCTTTTAGTATGCCTTGTGTTTACTATCTTTTAGTATGCCATGTGTTTACTATCTTTTAGTATGCCATGTGTTTACTATCTTTTAGTATGCCTTGTGTTTACTATCTTTTAGTATGCCATGTGTTTACTATCTTTTAGTATGCCATGTGTTTACTATCTTTTAGTATGCCATGTGTTTACTATCTTTTAGTATGCCTTGTGTTTACTATCTTTTAGTATGCCATGTGTTTACTATCTTTTAGTATGCCATGTGTTTACTATCTTTTAGTATGCCATGTGTTTACTATCTTTTAGTATGCCTTGTGTTTACTATCTTTTAGTATGCCATGTGTTTACTATCTTTTAGTATGCCATGTGTTTACTATCTTTTAGTATGCCATGTGTTTACTATCTTTTAGTATGCCATGTGTTTACTATCTTTTAGTATGCCTTGTGTTTACTATCTTTTAGTATGCCATGTGTTTACTATCTTTTAGTATGCCATGTGTTTACTATCTTTTAGTATGCCATGTGTTTACTATCTTTAAGTATGCCTTGTGTTTACTATCTTTTAGTATGCCATGTGTTTACTATCGTGTTTACAAAAGCTTGCACACTGAACACCATCCAGTGTGCGAGTCTTAGGCGAGGCTACATATGACGGATACAAATGGACGTGATAGATTAATTTAGCCACAGGTAGCCCGTTGTTGAAGGTTCAGCTGGTCAATTGTAGGCCCAATGGACCTGGTGCGTAGACCGAGTGTCAACTCAAAACTCCAGATCAGAATGTAAATCCCACATACCGCACGGAACTTTGGTCAGCAGTAGCCTCCCTGGATGTCATGATGAATCTCCAAACTGTCCATCACACAGATCTCCCCCTCACCCCCACCATCTGTTTATTTACTTCTTCGTTGGTGAATGGCGAAATGTATTGCAAAAAGTACGAGTCTTGAGCCATTCTTTTTTAGTAGAGTATTTGAATTCATCTCAGGATATTAATAAGTAAAATATTTATAATAATCGCAATAATTAGAAATAGAGAAATACGACAAAGAACTAGAAGAAGAGAATGAACAAAAAAAAGAAAAAGAGGAAGAAGAAGAAAACGAAGAAGACTTAATAGAAGAAGAAATAGAAGAAGAAATAGAAGAAGAAGAAATAGAAGACGAAGAAATAGAAGAAGAAAAAGAAATAGAAGAAGAAGAAATAGAAGAAGAAAAAGAAATAGAAGAAGAAGAAATAGAAGAAGAAAAAGAAGAAGAAATAGAAGAAGAAATAGAAGACGAAATAGAAGAAGAAATAGAAGAATAAGAAATAGAAGAAGAAATAGAAGAAGAAGAAATAGAAGACGAAGAAATAGAAGAAGAAGAAATAGAAGAAGAAAAAGAAGAAGAAATAGAAGAAGAAATAGAAGAAGAAATAGAAGAAGAAATAGAAGAAGAAATAGAAGAAGAAGAAATAGAAGAAGAAGAAATAGAAGAAGAAGAAATAGAAGAAGAAAAAGAAGAAGAAATAGAAGAAGAAATAGAAGAAGAAATAGAAGAAGAAATAGAAGAAGAAGAAATAGAAGAAGAAATAGAAGAAGAAGAAATAGAAGAAGAAATAGAAGAAGAAATAGAAGAAGAAGAAATAGAAGAAGAAATAGAAGAAGAAGAAATAGAAGAAGAAAAAGAAATAGAAGAAGAAATAGAAGAAGAAATAGAAGAAGAAATAGAAGAAGAAATAGCAGAAGAAATAGAAGAAGAAATAGAAGAAGAAATAGAAGAAGAAATAGAAGAAGAATTACAAGAAGAATTACAAGAAGAATTACAAGAAGAAGACATAGGACTAAAAAAAGAAGAAAAAAATAACTAGAAGAAGAAATAGAAGAAGGCCTCATACGTAGTTAATAATGAGGGCATTTTTCACCTGACTTCATACATCTCAAGTAATATTTACCTATATCCAAGGTAATACTAATTCAACAGGTTGGGGTTAACTCATAATCTACATCTCTTTTCACTCACGAAGCGACTATCAATCATTTCATAAAAATTAGATGAAGTCCTGGGTTATTTCGCCCACATGCAACAATTCCCTGAACTCCACCCGTAAGCGGTGTCCAATAGAATTGCAGGTGCCGATACAGTTGAGATCAACGTCGCCGGTTTTACCAGGGTGTAGCACCGTATTCCGGCTCCTGATTTTTATTCAGGGTTGAATCCCGAAGCCTTTACCATGTTTAAGTATAGCTGCATAACACTTGTGGTTTACAGTCATCGTTGTTCTTCTCCTTGGTAGGGAGCCATGCCAAAAGAAACCCTCCTGCTTACTAGTTTAGGCACCAGGTGCTCGTCTTTGCCTCCTCTCCTGTCAGTCATAACAGTTCCGCCGGACTCAATTTCTGACTCGCATGTGAAGGCAAGTAGTTGGACTGTTTGTCATAAGCAATTTGAGAGGCATGCTATAGGTAATGGAGTGGCTATATCCATTACCACTTCCGGTAATAAAAAAAACTTACTGAAAGCATAAACTTGAAATAAGGTTCGATGTACCTTGCGAGATTTCTGGATTTTTTGTGTGTGTGTGTTTATATCTAGCCCAGGCCAGTAATGTCCTGTTTCTTTTATCTCTGCCTCCACACTGTGCTTTTCTTTATGATGTCTTCCTACGCTGAATTTATAATATAGCCAGCTATAAAACACAGGATACATGATACAAGAAATCGAGAAAAAAAAAGCGCTCCTGACTTTATGAATAATATGAGTACATCACATCAGCTCATCACCTCTGCTGACAGTGTCCTGACACGCCCACGTTATCTTTGATTTCTCATGCACTTAATTTACGTCTGGGACTGAAATGCTCTTGTGTGCCTGGTCTAGACCTACAGGTAAGTATACGGTCAACAAGTTAACGCGGGCCAGAAGATCAACTGTCGGGACAACGTGTACTGCATATCTATCCACCATTTCGGTGTTAGGTGGGAAAAAGTCAGTCCTGTTCAGCTGGACATAGGCGGGAGAGGAGGCAGCCTTACGTATCTATAATAAATATTATTATTATTTAATGAGATGACTGCTTAAAAGCATTTCTTTAATACATACATACTACTACGAGTGGTGTTATCGACTTTTAGCTGATTAAAGACTTTTTCAACTAGTATTTAATATTATAGAAATGGTTTATGTCACATGAATATTCCTTTTATTAAGACGTTTCAGCCCTTAAAAGCCAGGACGGATATATTTAGTTGTTGTTTTTTTTCTTTATCGTAAACTCTCTGTGAAGACTGGGACGCCTCAAGTTCACTCTAATGGGTACCTGACATTAGTTGAAGAAAGTAAAGGCGGCCAGTCTTTGTTCTGGCCACACATGAATCTCAAACTGTTTCTCTCGGAGGTATCCCCCCCCCCCTCCTTTTTAACGTTCTTATTGACGAATGGAAGTCGGATTGGTTTCAAGGAGGAAGCACAAAATTTAGTACCAGAAGTACTTTTAGAGTAGGGTATTATGTACTGTCTATTATTTCCTTTTAAATAAAAACAAAACACACACACACATATATATATATATATATTTATAGAGAGAGAGAGAGAGAAAGAAAGAGATAGATAGATAGATAGAGATAGATAGATAGATAGAAACTGCCCTGGCTGTCTTAAAGGACAATGGCTGTTCTTGGATAAATTACCAGTAGTAGTTATTTTTATATGAACACAAAATATAATGGAAACGCATTTAAAGTAATCGGCCACATTATATTTTTTAAAAAAATCTCCATGTATTCATTATCGCACTTTAGATTTTTAGCTTAATGGGTGAATGATAATTAAAATATAAAGTTTGTAAAACAAATTTCTTCAGTTCAAACCATAAGCTAGCGCCATCTAGTCTCCGCTCCGAGTTTCTACATCATTTGAAAATTGACACCAAAGAAAAACTCTCAACTTGCGTCAAATGAACAATTATCCCTAAATAAGCCCTTGCTAAGAGAATTTTTTTTTCTAAGTTTAATTTTGAAAAATTAATGACACAAGACCACGTTACATTTTTTTAATCTGGATTTTTTTTTTAGGGAAATATACATTTTTATGCAAAGTAATCCGTGCCTGCTAAAACATGAGCTTTCGCGAGATAATTTTTTATCATATTAATTGTAGATCTTTTCTTATTTTTATTAAATCTGAGTTTGTCTGGGAATTGAGATTTTGCCTCGATATTTGTGCTATTCGTTTAGATATTTTATGCTAAGTCTCCATTCAAATTTGTAAAGTTTTCTGAAATAAGCTAAGACTAGGGCTTAGACTTGGGCTATTTTAAGCGGCCCCAGAAGGGAATAGGCGCCATTACTTTTGAGTGGTCTCTCTGTCCCCTCCGTCCGTCCGTCCCGCTTAGATCTAGTAAACAACTTCAGTCAATTACAATTTTTTTCCTTTGTTCGAGATACCAAACAAAATAATTGATTACCAATTTTTAATTACTAATTGTTTTTTTTTTTTTTTTCAATTGATGCTTGTGTTGTCAGGTAAAAATAATAACAATTTCTCAAAATTTCAGCTTTACCCGAGATTGGGTGTGAACAAACTTTTAACCAGACAGACAGACAGAGTTGATATAAACTTTGTAAAAAATGTATTCACAACATAGTTCAATTTTAACACAGATTTGAAAACAGATTTTAGAGGCCTACACTATAAGAGCCGTCAAACCCTAAACTAAACAAAATTAGATCTATATGGAATCTTGGCATGCTTCACATCTAAGAAAGATCTCGGGGAATGAAATAGAAATTCTGATTAAAGTTTAGAGCAATTTTAAATAGAGAAAAGTGATGTTATGCTGAGGGGGGGGGGATGATGGAAACGGACTTAACATTGGAAGCGTCCGTTATTGATTAGATTTTACTATCAAGAGCATTAAACCTGGGTATAGGAGTGTTGTCGACGGCCTCTGAATTGTTGCACCATACTGCTGGTAGACAACTAAACCACTGTAGCCGTAATAGGCTAAATCTTTACTAATAAAACTTTAAATAACTTAAATAGCTTCCTTGTGAACATCACTAAGGCCGGCCATGCAAAATAGCGGCGTCATTAAAATAAATGCATGTTTTTTCTGTAGCTTTGTTTTGATTTTGCCCCTTCATATTGGTCCTAAAGTTGTGTAAGACTCTACGCCTATGGGAGCTTGCCTTAAGAGTCTTATGTTGAGTCTAAGAATCTTGGAACTCTACGCCTATGGAAGCTTGCCTTAAGAGTCTTAAGTTGAGTCTAAGACTCTTGGAGCTCTAGGCCTAAGGGAGCTTGTCTTTATCTACCTGTCTGAACAAATGTCTGTCTGGGAAAGATCTAATGGTCCTAGAGTTAGTCTAAGACTTGTGGAACTCTACGCCTATGGTTCATCTGCCTCTCTGAACAAATGCCGGTCTGGGATCTACGCCTATGTTTCTTCTGCCTGTCTGAACAAATGCCTGTCTGGGATCTACGCCTATGGTTCTTCCGCCTGTCTGAACAAACGTCTGTCAGGGAAAGATCCAAACAGATTTAAACTAATAGCTATATTTAGGATTTAATAAATGTATCGTAATGTTCAATTTGTAGAACTTCTAACCAGGCGGTGAGGATGATTATGGTCAAGTATTTCTTTAAAGCAAACAGAGCACACTCTCCATCATCTTAGTCTCTGTTTTCCTAATTTTAGAATAATTAAATTATAAAGAGAAAGAAAGAGAGAGAGAGAGAGAGAGAAAGAGAGACACAGAAAAGGAGAGAGAAAGAGAAAGAAAAGAGAGAAGAAAAAAGAGAGCACTAGAGGAATAGGAATGGATTGAAAGAGAGAGACAGAGAAAAAAGAGAGAGACAGAGAAAGAGAGATAAAAGAAAAAGAGAGAGAGAGAGGGAAAAAGAGAGAGGAATGATAGAGAGAGAGAAAGGAAGAGACAAAGAGAGAGAAAGAAAGAGACAGAGAGAAAGAGAAAAAGAGATGAAAGAAGAAAAAAAGCAGCGGTTCTCAACCTTTTAAGCTCGGTGACCCCTTTTTACAATCCCCCACTCTACCGCGACCCCCCCCCCACACACACACACAGCAATAGAAGAATAGACAATAACAATCCATATTTTCAATAGTCTAAGGCGACCCCTGGCAAATCGTCAATCGACCCCCAGGGGGGTCGCGACCCACAGGTTGAGAACTAGAGGAATCGATACAAAGAAAGATAAAAAAAATAAAACACAGAGTTTGAGAAACCCTGACCTCTCTCTACACAGTTTATACTGAACTAGTCAACCGGCGGCATAGCATACGCCGCTATTTTGCAGGGCCGGTCTTAGACCACTGCAACCTATGTGACCGAAGGATCCGAACTTTCATGGAACCCGCCCTAACTCAAGGTGTATAAATTATTAAATTAAACCATTTTATAACTTAACACAGATTTCCCGCGCACTCCTGTCGATTTACCATGTTGTTATTGTTGTTATCAGAAAATGTTATATTTGGTATCGCATTATAGGAGAATGCATGCCCTTTTTACAGCACAAATTGCCACAAATTAATGTTTATAAATTTTAAAAAATCATTTAGTTTAATGGGTTCAAATCAACAAATGCATCGTCAGTTAGAAGATAAAGAGTTAAGTCCAAGCCCAAACCTACGTCAGTACGACAGAGATCAAAAGATCTGTGATTTTGGGCACATCGGCACAATTAAGGCCATGTCGTGCCCAGAGATCAAGGAAGAGGACGGAACCATGGGGCGAAAGTCCAGACTCCTGTTACACATAGATGGCGGTGGCGCGGTGGCTGAGTGGTAAAGTGCTTGGCTTACCAACCAATGGGTCCCTGGTTCAACTGGGAGAAAACTTGGATTTCAATTTTGGGATTTTTTAGAGCACCTTTAGTTCACCCAACACTAGGTGGGGAAAAGCAAAGGTGATTAGTCGTTGTGCTGGTCACATGACACCCTCGTTAACCGTGGGCCACAGAAACAGATGACCTTTACCTCGTCTTCCCCATAGATCGCAAAGCTTGAAAGGGTTACTTTGTTTTAATTTTACATATAAATGCAGAGGGGAAAATTACAGACAGTTATGCCATTTTTTTTTTCTAAAACGAGACACAAGTTTGACTAATTGCCTCGTTTTGAAAGTAACAAATTGCGACTGTCTTCATTTTTAAGACAATCTTTTGTGGAACACTTGCTTTAGTATTTTAAAAAAAAAGACATATTATAGAGTTCATGTAGAAAAAAAAAAAGGTAACTAACTCTGTGGTCGGTTTGTAGTCAACTTCGTAAGTTCGAATCCTGGTGGTGGCTGTTTTACGAATACAACCACCAGCACCACATTTGTTTTGATGGGAAAAAAAAGAAAATGTCGAGAAGATTGTCTACATTTCACTCTGGTGTACTTTTAACTTAAGAAACAGGCGAGCTTAACATCGGTCACATGAAGAGCCGTCAGGAGAAACTATTTGATCCGAATCATCTATCACTAGACGGTTCACTTACAAGTTTTGATAAAGCATAATACATTTCTCTTACATAAGTAACCCAGGTATCCTCATGGCTCTTCCTTGAAAGCCTAGATGTAGATCTAGTCTTGAACTATTTCCCTTTCGTTACAGTATGGCATGGATCACAATACCACTTAAAACGTGCGGTCGCTATTCAAGGCATAACTGCTGGTGGGTTATGACCGAGAGTAGTGAGCAGTCCTGGCAATGCCAGATTATTAAAATAGTTCTTTAGGGTAACCCATGAGAAAAGTCTTGTAGCTTCACCTTCAACTATTCTTTGGTCTGTAGAACGTTTGGGGCGACACACAAGATCTGTTGACCGTCTTTCTCCATTCCTGTCTTTTGCCTTGGATAGAATTTCTTTCAATGACATACCCATCGTTTTCTCTGCCTGCCTTTTTTTTCCCTGGTAATGTTTTCCTGAAGGAAGGTCTTTGCGAGCCCTGAGGACCTTATGATATGGCCGTAGAGTTTGCGTTTGCGTTTTTTCGATTGTAGCCTAGTTAGCAGGTCACCTTGGGGTCCAAGTGCTATATTGATCCTGTTTCTAATCTCTTTAATTGCGATGGGGTCTTTGTAAGTGATGCCTATGATCTCTGTGTAGCATCTTGGCTCCATTGCTGGGTTCCTAGTCTCGAGATCTATCGTCAGCGTACAAGATTCGCAAGCATATTAGAATGTGGCCCTGAACAGGGTCTACAATCTACATGAATAAAACTATTTTACTGCCATATTTCATTTAAAAGTTCACATTGAGAAGATATAGAAGAATGAGAGGATGTTGTTTTATTCGTAATGTCGCAAATTCAATTCTAGCAAAAGAAAAAAAAAGCCAGAGGTCTAAGGTTACTGAAGCTTGTCTGTCAGTGAGTCTCGTAGAGTACCAAGCTGAACCACCGTAAGGACTAGAGTTGTCTGTTCACGACTTTGACAGGCTATAATCAAGTGTTGGATTTTTTTCTTTTCAATTTCAAATCAATTTTAGTTAGCGTTGTTTCTATTGGATCATGGGGCTTATATACTCTTAAAGCGCAAAATGACTTGAATGATCAGGTCAGTGATATCATTATGCAGAGCTGACCTAAATAACCCAGAAAAAAACAAAAATTAATTTACATACAGAGAAATGTATTGAACTCGTATATACGCCCTAATATATATAAGAGACAGAGAGAGAGAGAGGCGAGAGAGTAAGAGATTAGATAAGATAAGATAAGATAAGATAAAATAGATAGATAGATAAATTGATAGATAGATAGATAGATAGATAGATAGATAGATAGATAGATAGATAGATAGATAGATAGATAAATAGATAGATAGAGCGAGAAAAAGATAAAGATGAGAGAGAGAGAAATAGATAAATAGACAGATAGATAGATAGATGGATAGATAGATGGATAGATAGATAGATAGATAGATAGATAGATAGATAGATAGATAGATAGATAGATAGATAGATAGATAGATAGATGTTAGATATATAGATAGATAGATAAATAGATAGAGGGAGAGAGAGAGAGAAATAGATAGAGAGAGAGAGAAAGATATAGAGAGATAAAGAGAGAAAGATAGACAGACAGATAGATAGATAGATAGATAGATAGATAGATAGATAGATAGATAGATAGATAGATAGATAGATAGATAGATAGATAGATAGATAGATAGATAGATAGAGGTGGGGGTGAGAAAGAAAGATAGATAGATAAAGAGAGAGAAATAGATAGATAGAGAGAGAGAGAAAGATATAGATAGATAAAGAGAGAGAGAAAGAGAGAAAGAGATAGACAGACCGATAGGTAGAGAGAGAGAGAGAGGGGGGAAGAGAAAGAAAGAGATAGATAGATAGATAGATAGATAGATAGATAGATAGATAGATAGATAGATAGATAGATAGATTGATAGATAGATAGATAGAATTAAATTAACTTTACAGATTGCATATTTTAATGAAAACCTAATACAAACTTTAATTAATTTTACATGTACCCTATAGAAAAATAGATCTAGTCCTACACAGTTTAACTTTCTATACTATGCTTTAATGTACTAAAAAACCCAATAAAAAACACTCTTGCATCTGAAGAAACCAGAAGTATTCCACAGTATATCAGAGTTATCTGGAATGATCTTGGCCTAATTGGTCCAGGTTCCAGACCTTGTTCTTAAAAAATTATAAGCACTTCTCGCTCTAAACATTACGGAGACCTGGCAGTCTTCAAGACGGCCAGAGCCACGCTTCCCTAGCCTTGATTCTTACGTGTAATTTAAACAAACTTTTGGTGAACTTCGACTCTAGCTTGACCCAGAAGTGTTTGTCGGCTAAAAGAATATGAAATGATGCAGATCACTCCGTGAGACCCAGGACCAAGGCTATCAGGCACGAGTTGAGAAACTCCTATACACAAACATTTTTACAAAGCTTATAGCCACTCATTCTGTCTGTCTGGTAAAAAAATTATTCGCGTGATTTCTCCCACACCCAATCTCAGATCAAGCGGAATTTTCGAAAAATTATTTCTTTTACCTGACAAAACAAGAATCAATTTTTAAAAAAAATCAAATTAGTTAATTAGCTATTGGCAAATAATTATTTTGTTTCGCACCTTGGTTAGGCCAATAATAGAAAATGCATCCTCCGTTTGGGACCCCTCAACTCAAGAAAACATTAAGAAACTGGAACAGACACAAAATAGAGCAGTGAGATTCATAACAAACGAATATTCACATTTGACTAGAGTAACACCTTTAGTAAAATCACTAAATTTAGAAAGCCTTCAGGATAGAAGACTCAAAAGTAAAGTAGCAATTATACATAAAACACTGAACAATAATCTTCAAATACAAAAACAAAATTTAATAAAATACTCTGAAAGACACAAAGATAAAGGCACATTCCTCTTCCCATATGCTAGGACAAATTTGTACAAATACTCCTTCTTCCCTAGTGCTATTAGAGCATGGAATGGGTTGCCTGAGCTAGCCAGGAAAACTAGTGATTTGTCAGAATTTAGGTCATTGTTTAATATGCATGACTAAATGCATGACGTAGGACGAAAACATCTTCATTTTGAAGCAACGTCTGTATTATATAAGATAAGATAAGATAAGTTGATTTAGTCACCTTGAGGACTTCAGCCCTGAGTGTAAATTTTTTTATGCTTTAAAAAAAAACGATCATGTAAACATTCACCAAGATACCCCCCCCCCCCCCCCGTCTTCCCTCCCCCTTTCCCAACTGGTCCAGACAAGTGATAGGATCATAGCGCATAGAGAAATCTAAACAAAAACAATTGGTAAACAATATTTCTAATCACACAGATTTACTAAGCGTATGTTTAACCGATAAACTAATAGATACAAGTACACTTAATATCTGCTTTCTGATTTTTTAAAAGTATTATTTATATATATATTTTTTTTGGTTTTTATCTAACATTCTTTAGTTTTTAAGAGCAAAATGCCAATATTGAGAGTTGCATAAATAGAGTATTGTCTTTCTTTAAGAGTACACGTTGGTATGTTTTTCTTGGTTGTACTTCCAATAATTAATTTAGTTGAAGTTTTTAATACTCTTTAAGAAGTCTAATATTTAGATAGAGCCCTTTATAAAATTTAGTTTCAAAATTAAACCTTTACATTAAGTAGCTTCACACTATACTAATGCTTACATTTCACCCTATCCCCACCTATTCTATTAAGTAGATCAAGTATTGTTCACACTATGACTAAATTCTAAAATGATTCATTAGTGCCATGTTCTGAACACGTCCAGTACCGTACCATGAATTACAAAGGAAGACTGTCGGGTAGGTATTCTAGCTTCATTTTCTCCTCCATACTCGGCCTTAAGAGGATTCAGAAGAAAATGCAATTTGGTAAATTTTTCTGTACTCTTTCTTAATATCTACGTTTTTTTCGATCAATCTAAGGGCCAGTGGTCAACTGTGAATCAATCATTTGTAGAGAGACCTGGACAGGCACGTTCTGACGTATCATGTGCATCCAATTCAGCCAGCTAACGGACGCATACACAAGGACGCTTTGAATTAACACACACACACACACAAGCCTTGCACACACACGCACAGTTATATAAGTTGTATTATTAATTAGGATGTAATGACAACGCTGCTGTTTTAAGTTACAACTCTATTTTTATTGACATGACAAGAAAGTGTAAAAACTAACAGGGGACTTTAATACAAACTGATAACATACTTGAGAACAACACGTGAACACATGAAGATACTGAACAGTAGAACAAGGGAGACTACAAGTAAACAAGCACACACACACAACATACATACGCATAAATACACATAAATGTAACATCCTCTGGTGTTTGAGGTTAGTCATACACATAGTCACTAGCAGTGGCGTAGCTAGCAATGTGCTGGTGGAGCGGGCCGCACGGGGCATCAAGTGGTGGGGGGGCATCAGACTGAATACAAACTTTCTTAGTAAAACCACACATTGTAATTACATAAATAAAAACAAATTTAATCTCTTTTGTGGACCAGTGGAGGGAGGTTGTATCTGGGAGAAGGTTTCCCAACCGCTCATCAAACACAACCCTTCTAGAATCGGGATCTGAACTCAAGCCCCCTTGTAAGGTGGACAAGCCGTAACCAGGTAGTTTTAGCCTCTTTGCCACAGATCACTTGCTTGAAGGGAACTTGAAGTTTGTCTGCGACTAGGTAACACTAAAGACTGCAAGGCTCAAGATTTACATAAGTAAGAGGGAAAATGTGGAGAGATTATCTGTAGACAATCTTGGGCATCATGCGTTTTCTCTTAAAGCAGGATCTGTCACTCAGGTGGGCATCACGAATGAGTTGAAGAAGAATTGTCAGTACAAAATCAAAGAAATATCCTGGAGTGAAATTATTTTCCAAGTACGATCCGAATAAGTACATGTCTCAACCAAATAAAAACGAATTTATTGTTATATAAGTGCTCACGAAAACAAATAACAAAATCACACAGAAATTATAAAAAGCAAAAATTTCTCGATTATTTTCAAACAGTACAGCTAACATCTAAAATCTAGATCAAAATTTTATGGTACACTTTCATGCAGAGCCTCAAAGATGTATTAGCCACAAGAAAACGTTGCCAGGCGAAAAAAGGTGAAGATGGATTTTCTATCAACACACAAGAAAGAGCTACTTATGGATATACCTTCCTTGGACCGTAGTGTTCATACAATAATAACCCCATAAGAACAACGTCATGATAAATATGAATATTAGTCCCTTTATTGAATCCTCAGATGGAAATCAATCTCGATGGTTCTCCCAGCCCTAGTGGAAAAAAAAAAACGAATTTCGATAAAATTATCGCGTCAAGAAAGCACGTGAGATTCACTTGTATTATCTTTTTGTATAATCGATTCTTTTCTAAATGCTTAAATAGTGACTACACTTAATTTCGAAATTATAAACTTTTCGCTGTTTTAAAACTTTTTTTCTTTTGTAGGGCATCATGAGGAACTGCCGCACAGGGCATCAAATACCCTAGCTACGCCACTGGTCAATAGTTCTTGTTGATTTGACCACTCGGCCTGACGTAGTTGTATACGTTGTCGACCAATCTTCTATATGGCTCTCAGGTCTCTAAGCCGTACTTTCATCTGTGCTGGGTGCATCCACAGGTGCGGGATTATCAGAGTCGGTCGTACCTGTTGGTGTGGGCGCATTCATATCAGCAGGCGATGGGATTCTTCGTAAGTATATTTAATGTGGAACAGCTTGCACTGTAACAATGATGTTTGAACGAATTTTTAATAAAGACCAATAAAGTTTTCTAGACAGGTGATAGATATTTTGCATACAATGTTACAAAATCATGTTATAAAATGTACTCCGTGATATATGATGCAACAAAAAAAAAAACATTTAAAATATTTTTTTTAAAAAAAGGCAATAACTCCTCTCTGACAAGGTTGGTTTTACGGGTTTAGCTAGAGCAGCGGTTCTCAACCTTTTATGCTTGGCGACCCCTTTTTTACAATCACCCACTCTGCCGCGACCCCCCCCCACACACACACATACAGCAATAGAAGAATAGAAAATAACAATCCATATTTTCAATGGTCTTAGGCGACCCCTGGCAAATCGTCAATCGACCCCCAAAGGGGTCGCGACCCACAGGTTGAGAACCCCTAAGCTAGAGGATGATATAAGGAACCGGGTTCCCCAGCTCGGCAGTCTAATGTATTAATTAAAGAACAACAGCAGACCAAGTTGGATAATAACCGAACTATGAAAAAGTGGTCAACGATCGTAGAAAAATAACTATATTTAATACTAAATACGCAATAGCCCAATTCAAAACCGATGTTGGCTCTAGACCTAGTTCTCTAGCCAAATTTAAATTTATTTCATTTTAACTTTAAAAAATTATTGGTTCCATTTTCGTGGCCATTCAAAAAGAAAAAATATCTAGTGTCTAAGCATGAATATTGTCACTTTAGCTACTGAATACAAGGCGTCGTACGGCGACCGTGGAGTTCAGTAGAAAAACACGGCTGTTGCCAAGCGCCCTATGGCGTTATGTGGAAGCTCCCATGTCCTTCTTCAGACTTTCTTCGTACTTTTTTTCCGTACTGTCACACACCGTGCAGTATGCAAGCGGCCTAAAAGATTAATCTGGTCCCTTAATTTTACCCTTTTTATCGTCAGAGTGTACTGCTATGACATTGACATAAGCACAAGAGAGAAGCAAAAATTTGCCAATTTTAATGTTAATGTAGGTGGGGGTGGGGGGGTGGGGGGGGGGGTGAAACGAGTTGAACATGTCTTTCTCTGGCCAAAAAAAAAAAAGAAGTCGTCACTGTGGCCACAATGCAACCGATGAACGCGCCATCGACCACCGGGCAGACCTGGACAGCTCATTATGGTGATGTACAGCCTCGTAAACATGGTTGCGGGGACCGTAATGACCACCTAGAGGGTCGTGGGAATAAGAATCACTACAGCCCAGTGAATGGGCAACACCCTCTTGGAGTATAAGCCCATGTGAGAACGCTCTGTGTTCCAGGAACAGCAAGGGTGAGAAATAGCCTAATTGAGGCAACTTTTTTCGTTTGAGTGCAATTCAATTATTTTTTTTAGGTTGTTAGTAAATTTAGATCTAGAAAGGGAAACAAAAATATTTTGTTCAATGGTTATACACAGTTAAGAAACACAATTCTGTATTCAAGAATAAAAATATAGGTTTAAATAGGTGCATGCAATTAACATTAGCAACATGTGGCATACAATACATTTTTATTTATTTATTTTTTTTTAAATTTTTACTCATTTAATTTCTTTCATAGTGTAAACAATCTACAATCACATATATTTAAATATATTATGCATTTATACACAATAATTTACTACATCTATAGCATTCTATGCATATAAATATTCAATGCATTGAGATAATTACTCTGGTAGGTAACATTTCACATTTGATGTCCTGCCTTTGTAACTCACAGGACCATTAAGCTATTGTTAAATGGTTGTGTAATCTTACATTAGAATTTTGATATTTGATCTTAAATGAGTATACGTTTTATAGAAAATCCTATCTGTGTCTACATAAATGGAATATATCTCATATCTAGCAGTATCGACCTTGTTAGTCTTTTTTTAAACAATCTCTCCATATCTACCAATGCTATTGCTAAGTAACCCTTCCCATCTACATAAGCTCCAGAAACAAAAATACTGATTCCTCTATCCAATGCGATAAATGTTTAAAAAGGAACTCCGGCAATGATTTATTAGTTGGAAACTTCATTCTCTTGAACACACTAGTAAATCGAATCAACGATGATAGAGGAAGTAATTAGCTTCTTCAGTAGGAACTCATGTTCACCGACTGACACCTTTACAGCATATTTTTCAGCATATTAATCTATAGCCTAATGTTTATCTTGGGGTGCCCGACCAAGTGAAGCTGTCGAATGGTTATTAGTGCCTGTATACTATCCACACACCAGCGTCAGCGTAGGCCCATTTTGAGCGACAACGCCCTTTGACGGAAGCATGGGAGACGACCACATGCCAAGGCGATCCTCTTTGGCGAGCTTAAAGAAGGATGGCGTGAAAGAGGCGCCTTCACCCCCCCCCTCCGTAAGCTCTTTAAAGACCAACTCAGGCGCCGTTTCGCCCTCACTGGCATAGTGGACAGTAGCTGGCATCTGATGGTACCTGAAAGAAACAGTTGGAGAGCCCTCTCAAAGGCTGCGGAACAAACATTTTAGACTCAAAGAAAAGCACTTGTTGAGCACATACACAGCAGACGATAAATTAGTCTGCCAGTGGACAATAGCTTTGGATGCAGAAATATATGCAGTCATGTGAACTCAACCTTTTCCTTCATCTTCAGCATCGAAGACATTGCCATTAGTATTATAATTTTTATAATTTTTATCATAAGGACCAGAGAATTGGAAATAATATAAATTATAATGTATCAATAATCATTGTCCCACCTCCCACTTATGCTAAAAGATAAATATGACAAATAATATTTTTTTGTTACTTGCTCAGTGAATTTAGTTGTACCGTAATAACTTATCTTATAAATTATAGACGTTAGTTAAAAAGAGAAACTATTAACGTCCTACGCGCATTCATTGTGTCAATCTTGTCAGGTATGTTAGTCAGAGACTCAAACTCTGCTACGTTTTTGGTTTTGCTGTATGATTCAAGGAACCCATTTCATTATGTAATGCCATTAGTCTTTTAGACAAAGTGTATTTCTTTTTTCTTTGTTTTGTACCACTTTCAGACCTTGAGACCTATATGGTATCTGTTTCTTTAGCCAACGGTTAGCGAGAATGTAATGTGTCCAGCACATTGACCAAAAGCTTTTCTTTCCCCGACTAATGCCAGAAGCCCACTAAGAGCTGGGTGGGTTCAAAAGCGCCCTAAAAAAATAAAATCTTCATTGAGATTCGAACCAAGGACTTTTCATATAGGAAGCCAAGCACAGCACAAATAAGTTATTTCAGCTTCTTGTGTTTTCATTCTTCCGAAAGTAAATTTCGAACGCACCATAAGGACATAAATAAATTGTATGTTTCATTGACTTGTAGCACCAAACTGCTGATAGACAACTAAACCGTTGTAGGCGTAATTACTCGTGATGCATTTTAACTAATAAAACTTCAAATAACTTGAATAAAAACTACATAGAACTTTATTTATATAGAGACAAAATCAAATTGTGATAAATCAAATAAATGTAGTAATAATATTCTTTAACAAAATCTAACTCAATACAATAACACAACCTTTCAGTTTTACGTTCTAGAGTCGTCTCCCCTACTAAGACCAAGTGACGACAATGCCACCTATGTTGCATCATTCACAACCAATCGCTAGCCTCTTCCCACCGTCGCAATATTGACACATAAACACACTTCATAACAGTGTTTCTATGGTGTCGGTGAGAAGAAGCTAGCAATTGGTTGGTGGTTGCAAAAAGTAGCTGTCTAGATCTATGTTATGAAATTGGGTAACCATAGAAAAGGGCGGGGTAAGAGCTTTTTTTTTTTTTGGTTCTAGTTTGACCTTGACCTTTCCTCTCAAGTTGAAAATTGAGACTTTAACATCCCTTGCTTAAATAGATGGAGACCAGGGCGTAAATAGACCTGAAAAAGGCTCTAAACTATTTTAGATATTAGCCAATGTTTGGTACCCTTTGCAAGTCCAGATATTATTTGTCAGTGCTAAATATTTATTTGGGGCTCAACACTATAGCTAGTAATGCTTAATATGGCGGTACTTTGATTTGTTGATGTGACTTAATAGTACTGCTGTGTGTATGTTAAAATTAGCAGCCATTAAAAGATATTCTCAAACAGAATCGAGCTTTGCCTAGCGTTGTAAAATTAATTACAATTAACTAGTATATTATAGTCCTCAACAAGTGACATAGCTAAGTCTTCCCTGTTCTGAATAGACTTTTTAAAATCTACCGCAGTAGCCAAAGTGCTCTCACTCGGTAACGTGCCAGAGGAGCATGAATCCTTTTAATGCAGACAAATTGTCTGCCCTTGATAGTGTTCCATGTCTGTGCCGGAAATAAATGACCTTTTCGGGAAATTCTATTTATTATGTCCCTTCCGACAGTGTAATAAAGATAGACTCGGGAATTTCCAATTAGGGATTGAAGACCGCTTTTAAATCTACATTATTTAAAGCCAATATATCATGAGTGCAAGCGGTACTAGACCTAAATGAATATAGTGTCTAGTAATAAAAATATCGTAGTTTCGTTACAATACAAAACTCGCTTAACGTAGATCTATAGTATTCTAATGTACAATCAGTAGAATCAATAAGGCAAGTGATTACAAGTACAGTTCCATTCTTAGACCCTTGCGATCAACGGAGATGATGTAAAGGTCATCTGTTACTGTTGTCCACAGTCAACTAGGGTGTCATGTGACCAGCACAACGACCCGACCGCCTTTACTTTTCCCCAACTAATGTCAGGCACAAATTAGAGTTGGGTGGATTCAGAGGCGCCCTGAATCCCTGAAATTAGAAATACAAGTCTTTACCAGGAATCGAACCCAGGACCCCTAGGTTCGGAAGCTAAGCGCTTTACCACTCAGCCAAATGGCCTCCAAGGCAAGTGATTACGAAGAGTTAACCATCTGGTGTATCCGGTTTCCAGTTAAAAGGATCATAGTCACTTTCCGAAGTTTCCTATCTACGGACTTACTGAACATTGTTTATTTGACGTCATCCTTTCATTTATAGCGGAGATGCGATGTGGGGAGAGGTAACAGGCGATCTGTTGCAGGATGTGAGACTCTATGAAGATTTAAAACGTATTTCTTTTAATGTCTCTATTACTCTTTTCTGTTCATCTAAGACTTGGGTTTTTTGGTTTGTATCCTGTGTGCTGGTGCATTCTCCTAGTAAGATTTGGGCAGGATGGGCTCGATACCCTTAGCTGGACATCTATCTAGGAGAAGGAAAACACAAACCTCAGCAGTCTTGGGGTTTGTATCTAAACATGGGAAAGAGAGTCAACCCTGAGAGAAAAAAAAAACGAATGGTCTTGGCTACACCCTGGCAGAAACTGTGACTTCGCTGGTCCCAAACTGTATCGGCAACTGTTGGCCCTTTGACACATCAGCTGCAAGAAGAGTGGGGGAGAACTGCTCTTTTGGGTGACATAGTTCTGACCATATGAATGCCCAGGCTTCCGTCTCATTACTATATGATAAACGTAGTCGCTCCGCCACTGAAGGTCATATATAATGAGGGCCTTGTGCTGGCAGATAATATGAACATGTATAAACATAATATGAACATGTATGAACATAATATGAACATGTATGAACATAATATGAACATGTATAAACATAATATGAACATGTATGAACATAATATGAACATGTATGAACATAATATGAACATGTATGAACATAATATGAACATGTATGAACATAATATGAACATGTATGAACATAATATGAACATAATATGAACATGTATGAACATAATATGAACATGTATAAACATAATATGAACATGTATGAACATAATATGAACATGTATGAACATAATATGAACATGTATGAACATAATATGAACATGTATGAACATAATATGAACATGTATGAACATAATATGAACATAATATGAACATGTATGAACATAATATGAACATAATATGAACATGTATGAACATAATATGAACATGTATGAACATAATATGAACATGTATGAACATAATATGAACATGTATGAACATAATATAAACATGTATGAACATAATATGAACATGTATAAACATAATATGAACATGTATGAACATGTATGAACATAATATGAACATGTATGAACATAATATGAATATGTATGAACATGTATGAACATAATATGAACATGTATGAACATAATATGAACATGTATGAACATAATATGAACATGTATGAACATAATATGAACATGCATGAACATAATATGAACATGTGTTGTGATATTGTGATGAATGCACGTCTACATCTTGATCTCAAAATGCTTGTGCCCCAGCCCTCTTAGGGTCCCACATTTCAGCATATTTGGACTTTTTCAGTTGCGAAACGCCTATGGATCAACTCACAGAAATTAAATGAATGCCTCAGTATGGCCAGGCCTATACAAAGTTCATCGCAAACTGTGTTAATTCAGTTTATATAGAGCGAAAATAGGATAATAGATATCAATTATAAAAGATTTAGTTTACAAATAGGGTAAATAGTAGTAGATGGATTAGCACGTAGCGAGATAATAGAGTACTTACAAGTCTTTTTCACACCTTTTAAAAAAAAATAAGAGATATCTCATCTAGACGAGGACATGAAAACTTAAAAGAGCCGATGCGACTGATTCTCTTTTAAACTCTTATTATGGATAAAAGAGAATTATCTTTATAAGTACTTGTTGAACAGATGAATACAGAGAAACAATTTAATTCAGCTTTACAATGTTGTCCTGTGGGGAGGGGGGGGGGAGAGAAACTTTGTTGGGTCAATAATGAATAAGCTGTCTTTGAGCCCGAAGATATGGCTATGTAGTCCCAGCTGCGACCTACATATTTTGCTACATTCAGTGCAGAAGTAACCATTGTCGGCCCGTGGTCTATTTAGATTCTCTTTTCAAGGTTGTACGTTTGTCTTTGGCAGTGATCTACAGCTGTCTCGTAGTGAGGTCTTGCCACTATATGTCCATTGTGGAGGTAAATATATTTATGTCAACGATTACAAAAAAGACATGGATTTTATGAAAAGCAAAAAGTGGAATTTTAAGAAGCTTTTGGCTTTTAAATGGGTTTCAGTTCCAGCTAGAATCACAGTGTTATAGACATATTAGAAAACTCAAATCGAGAAACCGTGTCAGTATTATATGGCTTTAGCACACTTAAGCACAAAACACATCTCTGTCGTTGTGTGAACATGTGCTCAAGGCGAATGAGGCGAATGAGATGATGTAATGTTTCCCTTCATAAAAACACAGATTTAGGGTTAAAATACTTGTGATTTCTAGAACTTCTCTTTAGCTTTTTGTTTTTCTTTTGTTAAATGACGTGAGAGGACTTAGGTCTCTAGCTCACAAAAGGTACAGAAACAAAATAATAAAAAAAAATAAACAAAAACATTATAGATCTACCGAAAACATACAAGCGACAAACAAAACCTTTTTTTTTTTCTATATTCGGCAATATTATGAAAGATTTTCAGAAATTGAGGCAGATCTACGAAAAGCAAGCTTATAGTTGTATCTGGTGTACAGAATACGGAAGTATAGATAACTATTTTAAGGCCTAACTTTTGTGCACTTTCCAGCATTGTAGGGTCACATTTCCAAGTTCTTTGAGTGTAGCACAAAGTATTTCCTACTATTTCTTTGGCAACAGCGAGCTATCAATATGACGTCATTGATATGGTGTCTATTTAGTTCAAACTGTCTCCCCAAACTTTATATTTTCACTGCCTTAACGCTTTTTTTTTCTGTAGGTTCTTTGTAGCGCTGACACAGTTTTTCATATCGCTTTCTTTTTTTTTTTTTTCACTCAACGTCAGTGTCGTAGCTAGCGATTTGAGGGTGGGGGCTTGACCTCTTAGGGGCTCCTGCATTTTGACATTCTGCATTATGACATGGGATAGTGGCGTAATATTTAATATAAAAACAAATTTCGGACACTCATTTGTGGGACCCCTCATGTGGTGGCCTGGTGGAATTTTACATTTTGGACCCAACTCCTCTCCCCCACCCTAGCTACGCCACTGCTAAATTTTATTTTAATCTTAAAAATGAAGGTATAAACAAAGAGAAGATTATTCTGATTAACTTTTATTTCAGCAGATCTTCAGCAGAAGTCTGAAATAGTGACAACAGACAATCACAAACAGTTGATCTACTTTACCTTGTAGACCGCCAATAGATTTATCTAATGCAAACATCCATAGCATGTATCATAATAGCAATGACTTGGAGTCCGAGTAAAAGCGGCTACCTCTCAATATTGCACTATATATCATGGTACTTCCTGTCAGGGGCGGTGACTTTTTCGAAAATGTTATAAGCACTCCGGCGCTTACTTTCTGCCAACACTTTGAATGAGTTTTGATGATGACATATTGCAGAATAAATATCGTTATATTAGAGATTTTCTTACATAGACTTGCTGGGTTTTGGTGTATCCGGCCTCTGTTGATGTAAAGTTATATGATAGTTGTTTTTTTTCACTTTTCAGCGCTGTCCACTCAAATTTTCTGAGCTCATTCGTCTGTAGCTTCTATTTAGCTGGAATCTTATGAAGCTCAATGGAGCTCATTCACCAATCGTAAACAAACATCATTTTGTCACGTGGTTCTCTATCTCTTCTATACAAATTACGTAATCCATAAAGGCTGTCACGTGATACGTAATTTTAATTGTGTTATCAATACTATCACGTGGCTAAATGTTATTTGTTTACGATTGGTGAATGAGGTCCATTTAGCGTCATGGGCATTGTTTAAATATTAAAGTAAAGTTCTTTTTTTTTTCAGACATTGAGGTCTATAGGGCAGATGATATAGAGGGCACCTGTTTCTGTGGCCCACTGATAATGAGTGTGTTATGTGGCAAGCACAACAACCATCGGCCTTTATTTTTCAACAACTAATGTCAGGGTGGACCGAGAGGCAACCTAAAGATTAAAAATCCCAAGCTTCACTAGGATTCTAACCCGTGACCCGTTCGGAAGCCAAGCGATTTACCACTCAGACACCGCGCCTGCTGACATTGTTTAATTTATCGTAAAAATTTGCAATTGGAGTTTGTCATACATGGCAGAAAATCTATAAATAGCAAGCTCTTTGGTGTATCCGGTGTACAAAATAAAGGAAGGGTTGATGGGGTAGGTATTCAAACAGCTATATTAATTATATCGCACACTGTCAGCAAGTCAGAATTAAAACTTGTTAACCTCTTCCGTTTGTAACTTTTATTTAGATGCCAACTTTGAGGTTCAATTTTATTTCCTTGTCATTGGTTTGTTTATCGTGAAAAATATCCAACATACATCAATCTTCAAACGAACAAGTTTGTCGTAGCTGCGTGTTTTCCAGAACATGCTAGAAATGTTAATCTTTCAGTTGACATACTGTCTTTAAAATGTTCTCGAAAAATCATATGGAAGGGGGTCGAATTGAGTTGACCCCTCAAACATATGTATCGAGGGTCAGATTTTAAAGGGAGCGAACCGATCAAGAGTCATCGCCTAAGCTTAAAAGAGAGTTGATGCTGTCAGGAGCCATCAATAAACAGGTAGATATTTGATGTATATGAGGCTTGCAAATACCAGCCTTTCAATTTTTGACAGCATGTGGTCATCTGAGCGTCCTTTTCAATTCACCGATCTTCCCCCCTCCTACACACACACCCATCTCATTTGTAATCTGTAAGAGAAATCACTGACCAAATAGAAACATAATTACTATTTCTATTTTATATTCAAACTATGAGAGAAACAAAGTCACATAACAGAGGCGTAGAGAGGGGGCAAGGGGGCACGATGCCATGGGCGCTACCCTCATGGGCGGCGCCACACCCAGAGAGACGCCTATATTTGTATGTGATGTTCATGGTATATGGGGGAGGGGGGCGCGCCATTAAAACATCTTGCCCCGGGCGAACGGTTTGCTCACTACGCCTCTGTCAAACAGCGATTTTCGTTCGATTTCTACGAGAAAAAAAAAAAGCAGCACATGATAACTAAAGATGTAAATCAACTCAAAATATATTTTAACTTTATCGTCTGCTAGTCAAGGAGTATTACCGCGGTAATGCATTCGCCTTGTTTTTGGATGAGCTGAGAATGCAAAAAGAAATAAAATCACCGATGATTGGTGAAATCTTAGATTGTTTTCATGTCATTTTCTATTTCGTTTTTCTATTTCATTTTCTAATGTTAACTTTTTCTAAAAATTAGTTTTCTATTGTGATGTCTTCTTTTTTTCAATTTTGTCTGCTATTTCGCTTTCCATTTTGCTTTCAATTTCCCTTTTATATTTTGTTTTTCTATTTCGTTTTAAATTTCGTTCTCTGTTTTCGTTTCTATACCGTTTTCATGTCCTTATATTTGTTATTTTCGTTTTCTATTTTGTACTTGCTAAAAAAAGATATTTGCAAGATGTCTTTGTATCTATAGTAAAATAAGATAAAGTTCAAAAGTGTATAATCATGAACAAATTAGCAGAGGTTAACTTAATTTTTGATTAGCACGAATTTTTTTTCTGGTTATCAAGAAATATATCTTCTAATACTATAATTCGGATTCTTACATGTATAACTTACCTAGTCGGAAACGTGAAATCCTATTATGTATGCGTTGGTTGCGCTTATATTGTCAACGGCACACTTAAATCCTTGAAGTTAAACACAGAAACCTTATTATGTTAATCAAATATGAATAATATATGTTGCAAATAATCCACCCAAACTGTACACCAACTCTTTGCCTTGTTTTTAATTAGCGAATAATGAATGCCACATGAAATGTTTGTTGTTTATTAATAACAATAACTTGTGAACGAATCTAAGCAACGTACTAGAGTGTCACAGCAAATATCCTTTTCAGAAAGAATTACCCCCCCTTAAACAAAGTTTGATGGGAGTTATTTTTTTCTTGTATTGTGTGCGTGCGGACGAGTGAGTGGTTGATAGAGTTAGCGCGAGCTCACCGATGGAGGACAACCGAGGCGGTACACTCGCCTTAGCCTCTCTGATCCTCTTTGCCAAGGATGCGTCGTGGAAAGGGGGGGAGAGTTAGGGATTGGGAGTTAGGGGGGAGCCTTTTAGTCGCGAGACTGGTGGATAACTAATGGAGAGAGATTTGAGAGTGTGATGTTCTTTAAAGGCTAACGAAAATGAGGCTGCACAATATCATTTGCATATTTCTTATTTGATATTATTATTACACATTATTTTTATTACATTTTATACATTATAAAACATTTTATACATCAAACATACTTTATATTACATTAAACAATATTGTTACACAAGCCTTTCATTTGTTAACACATCATCGTCTTTTAAAGTTGGTGTTATTGTATTGGCAATTTTTTAACCCGTAGTTTCCCTTTTTTGATTTGTGTATAAAATTAGTTAGCACGACATCGAAAGTCTAAAGTTAGTCTAAAGTTAGCTTATTCCATCCATATTAAGGAAGACGTTATAACGTTATCACTCATGGCTCAAGCATCCTCAGGGGAACTAATTCAACTTATACAATCACATCTGTCGAGTACGATTTCTTTTCCTTGTTCGATACCGAGCAAAATAACTATTACCGATAGTAATTAACTAATTGTTGTTGTTTTATATTAAATTATTTCTTGTCTTGTCAGGTGTGTGAGAAGTAAAGTGTACAAACTTTTTACCAGACAGACAGGCAGAGTTGATATAGCTTTGTAAAACGTGTATAAGGTCTGAACATCTGAATGCATCTGTTCTATTTATCCATAGTTAATATCGCTTAAAAACTAGAACTAGTCAAATAGCCTAATATTAGACTTACTAGACTTGTTTCAAATGGCAGGGATAGTACTGCAGCGGGCAGCGCTACGACAATCACTTTAGAAAATGCTGACGTCTTGTTGCCTTTTTCCCCCATTTTCTATACCAATAAAGTGTATTTCTTTTCCGAACAAATCACGTTGATTTCAGATGTAGGTAGAGTTAGCCATTCCGCAGGCTATTAGTGAATTAATTAGATAATAAGTGGTTGCTTTACCTGCTACTCCGTGCCAGCGTTCTCATGGACTTTTCTCTGCGCATCGTGCCGGTCAAAGCCAAGGCCCTACAAGTCTCTCTCTTGCCAAAGATATTTTGTTGCTTTGTTTACATTTGACACTTCCGGTTTTCATGGAATAGCAGCATTGACATGGATTGTTTAAAAACACAGAACCAACCAACCAAAAAAAAAACCAACAACAACAAACAAACAATTAGTCAATTAAATAGAAATAATTATTTTTTTTTATAGCGAAAAGGGTAATAAATCCTACAGAATTGAGATACATGGTTGTTAATGTGGAGTTTTTCCCTATGATAAGCTTTTTTTAAAAAATATATATTTTTATATTTTGCTTGTTACTTGGATTGAGTTGGTTTATAAAAACTATAGATCCTGTCCGTTTTACGTAAGTGGCAAGCAATTAGACAATTTTTTGTTTCCTTGGTTTGATTTTATTTCAAAGAAAACTTCAATCAATTATTTCATGACGTGATTGTTTAAATGTTGGAACGCGAACAAAATTCTCAGACAGATCTAGAAGAGAAATACAAAAGATTCAAAACAGTTTAGAAAATCTTGAGCCGAGTTTTGAAATCTGTGTACATTCCGTGACTTCATTGTCCTTTGATTGACAGCGTGCTTTGTACTGCAATATGCAGGCCACACTTTGGGTGACGGCTTTTTGAGAAGTGGCCTCTTAATAAATACTTCGTTTTATTGAGTTGTATTGATTAAGGCCAAGACGTTTGAATATACGCATTTAACCATTGAACCCTTGATGTTTACTTTGTGAAGTGTTTTAACAGAAATGCTTATCATTCTTTTTTTTTTTTATTAAATTTAAAACTGTATAGTTCAATAAATAAATAGATTGTAAATTGGCTATATCTGTCTCTATTCTGATAAAACAAAAGTATTAGCATTTAAAAAGTTCATAATTTCAAAGGATGCTTGTATCACTTCCGGTTCATTTAAGAAATAGGACTAAATTGTAGCTTAAATTGCCTGGTCGTGCGGTTTGCGCGCTGGACTGTCGTTCAGATTTATCGATGGTCCCGGGTTCAAACCTGCCCGCTCCCATCCCCCGTCGTCCTGCGGGAGGTTTGGACTAGGAAGTAATTATCTTCAACTCTGAAGGAACATCCGAAACATGTAAAACAAAACAAACAATAAATATAGACTGGAAATAGGAAGTTATTTTTATTTGGAGGAAGTCAAATATGTTTTATGTACTCTATCTAGGTGAAAAAAAAATGGAGGCAATTGAGCTATAAATTCTAGGACTAACATTTCGGCCAATATATAACTATGATCTTTAGTTTTGAAAAGTACAAAACTGCCATATTCCCACTATTTTGCCATTGTTTCATAATCATAGACATAGGCAAATATATATAGGTTTGTGACGTGGATCTATGTTTGTTGACATGGCTTCTTTATTAATGTATGGCGGCCGTCTTATCGATTCAAATTGTTAGAATTAGTTTTTAGTCAAAAAAGTCAAAGAAAATAAGCAGAACGTGCTCTAATGTTCGTAGTACGATAGGCCAAGGATAAATTCTAAAGGTTGAAAAAAAATTGAATATTATACACAGTAACTTTCAGTTTCAGTAAGTCAGAATAATTCAGTATCACTGTGACTGTCACTAATTTAATATTGATAGATCTAAATCTAATAAATATGACTAATATTTGTAATAACTAGGTCTAATACTTTTCATACTTTGTACAACTAACTATTAAACTTCTCAGTCTAACATCTATGCATGCAGGCTATAGACTAGATCTAGTGTAAGTATAGATTATAGATCTAGTGACAATCTAGTCCTAGACTATTTATATACAGATTCTAGACTAGACTATACAGATTACAATTATAGTATAGTATAGTAGTATAGTACTAGTAGTAAGTAGTGTTTTTTTTACTATATTATTTATATAGACTAGGTCTAAATCTAGTATTTAAAACTATTTATAATTATTTTAATTATGTAAATTTAATAACTCATACAAACTTATCTTTTCCCAAATGTTTCCCATAATAATTTTTACTTCATCCTCCATTCTATATATATATATATGTCTGTGATTGTAGATGGCTGCTAGTATCATTTCCGGTTCAGTTAAACTATATATGCCTATATTGTATCTGGATAAATTATGGATATTAATGCATGGATGCCTGTATCACTTCCGGTTCATTTAATGAATAGAACAAAATTGTAGATGGATGCTAGTATCATTTCCGGTTTGGTAAAACTATATATGCAGGGGCGTAGCTAGGGATTTGGTGTCCCGGAAGGGATTGACCTCTTTGGGGCCTCTTGGATAGTGACATTCGATATCATGACATGAGATAATGTACTTAATATTGTTACGACGTGGGGTGAACTAAAGAAAATAACTCCCCTATTCTCTAGTCGCTGGTATCTCTTCGACTGCAGAAGCACAATCCAACTATGATTATTTAATATCCCCGATAAAAAGAAATAATGTCACAATCTCCAAATCAAATTTACATATCCCGATTCACTAACACAAATTAAAGAAAAAAATCCTCAATCCTCACTCGATAAATCCAAAATCATAACTAAATTTTCTGAACACATTGTTATGAACATAAAGATAAGAGAGTCGAAAGCCATGTCTGCATAGTATGGCTTAAATACACTGAATGACTACACAACACACATTTCGTGAACACATTCTTACGGACGAGTTACAAGCACATGTAAGCATAAGAACGACAACTGATATAGAATATAATTTTCATAACATTCACCCCCGGTTCAAATAATGCTAACTAGTATTATAAACAATAAAAGAATTAAGTAAGTGCAGAATGATAATAGAGATTCAAGTAAACAAACGATTTAGAATAGCATGAAATTATGTAACATGTTGATATAACATGATAAATCAAATAGCTTATTAAAATATAGCATAATAGATCAAATATCATATCAAGCAACGGGCCGGCTATCTACGTTGAGGGTAGCTGCAATGGCTATATCAGAAGCATCCGTATCAACGGTTAAAGGGCGATTCGGATTAATAGTATATACGGCGGCTTTTTTCAAGCTCATGTTTCAAACTTTCAAATGTTCTTTTGAACATTTCTTTTCGGAGACAGGAAATTGTTGATTTCTTGTTAACAGGCTAATTTTTGTTGAGAAGTTAGATATCCAATGTGAGTAGTAAGCCAGAAGACCCACTACTCGTTTCTGTTCACGCATGTTCACTGGTACGGGTAATTTCCTTAGAGCGCAAAATCTCTCAGGATCCGGCTTAAGTTGTCCTTTGGAAATCTCAGATCCTAACAGTCTCATTTTAGCAGTGCTAATTTCACTTTTTGTTTCATTAAGAGTGATTCCATACTTTTGAGCACTATCAAGAAATCGCTGTAGGTTTCGGTCGTGTGAGTCCATACCGCAGATGGTCACATTGTTCACATAAGCAAAAGTGTCAGTGAGTCGTTCGTCTTCGATGATTTTGTCAATCGTATGCTGAAAACAGGCGACTCCATTCGTAACGCCAAACGGAATCCGACGGAATTGATACAGTTTCCCACATGCTTCGAAGGCTGTGAACGGCCTTTCCTCTTCTTTTATAGGAATCTGATGGTATGCACTTTTCAGGTCTAAAGTGCTATATACAGAGTATTGGGAAATCTTTTCTGTTTTTCTTGTATAACTCTCCTTTTTTAAACTCCCAGCTCAAGCTTCTTTCAGTTTGGCCCATCACTGGGGTGAATTGGAAAAAAAGTTGAACAATTCTTGTACAGTTAAAAAAAAAAAGATGACAATCGCTGGATCTATCTCAGCAGAATGAAGAGCTGCAAGGTTCAGAGAGTGATTATCAGGGTTCAGAAATGTTGCCTTTGGATTTATGTCTAAGAGACAGACGGCCACTCATTGTGACTGCGTTATCATAGGTTTGACCTCTGCATAGATCAAAGTCCAGTCCAATGTCTAAGAGTTTTCAGAACAAATTCTTCATAATGTTGTCCATCATGTTTCAAAATTTCACAGTAACCAATGAATGACTCTTTTATTTCGAAATTATCAACATTCAAGTAACGAACTACTAAAGATACATGTTCTTGATGAGAAACATCTGGGGGTGGAATCAAGCTCAGAGAAAAGTAACAAACTTGTTTGACTTTCCCAACAATTGATTCCCTAACTTTATTGCCCACCAAGTTTTGGATCTCATTTTATTTTGAATTTCTGGTGACAAATAATTTGTCTTCCCATATTCATTTCTATGTAAGTGGTGTTTCGTAACTTCAACAAATTCTGCTAGAAATTTCAAAGGTGCTAGGAACTTCCCAGGATTGGGTGAATTCAGTTGTTTTTTTTTGTGACCACGTAAGCTTGAGTTTGTTTTTGCTAAGTACTTAATAGCTGCTGCTACACGCTTCAGAATATCTCTCCGAGACTGCTGATTTTTTTAAATTTGCCCATGAAACATATGTGATAGTTCATCTGGTTCTGCTCTTCATCTTTTTCTTCTTCTAGCTTCCACTTCAAAAGAGCTTGTCTGTGGTGGACTTTTTCTTCATGTTCTTTCAATCTCTCAGGTTTCTTCCTTTTGGTGAAACCAACTCCTGGTTTGCTCAATGCACTAGATGTCTTTGCTGATGCCTCAGAAAACAGACTTCCAAAGTGTGGAGAGAAGAGGAGCCGAGACAGATTGTAAATTTCTTCAGTTGGAAGCTTTCTAGTGAACCATGATGTCACGTATTACGAATTGAATTCTACTTTTAAATGGCTTGCCTAGGGGAACGTGACAATAGAAAAAACAGTTGTGTCACTTATCTAAAGTCTGAATTTAATCAAAGACTTACAATGAATAACAAAACAAAATGACACAAGAAATCGGAAGGTAAAATATCAACTTAATGTTTAATAAAATATAACTCGAATAGTACTTTTAACTGAATCACATAAAGCAAGAAAAAAAAAAACATTTACTCAATACAAAATGGAAGGGTTGACCAAAACCCTTTTACAAAAATGGCATGTAAAAATATTACAATACAAGAGTTTGAAAATGTAATTACAAATACAAGCAAGGCCTTGAAAAAACAAAATCTTAACTTACACGATCAATTGGTATACCACGCACGGGTCGCAATGTCTCCGCTATTCTGTCTCACGGCTGTCTCCGCATGTCTGTCTGTCAACGTTACGCGGGCGGTCTTTATATGGTCTACCGCGCGTCGATCTCAAGACAAATCTAGTAATTTCTAGAACAGAATTAAGTCATCAACACCCAGATCTAGAACGCTCTTCAAAGAGACAGAAAAAAAAAACCACCCTCCTTTCAACCAGAGGTACACACATAGGTCAAGGACCGGTCACTGTCTGTGTGGCTTGACGAATAAAAAAAAAACTTATTACACAAGGGGCAGACAACCTACCCGTCAACAAAACAATGCCTAGATACGTAACACCTCCCTCCTAAAAATAAAAAGTTTACATTTCCACGAAATGGAAATCTTTTTAAAATAATTACAAAAATTATATTTACATTACAGAAGGTATTTATCATAATCTGTGGCATTTTACGTCTCGAGAGACGATCTTTTCCCTTTGCAACTTCTTGTGTGACTAAAATATACATCAAAATACTTTTTACAATCTAGATAAGGCATCGGCGATAACATTTTCGCTGCCTTTTATGTGTTTAAGATCTAGGTTGTACTCTTGTAAAAATAAACTCCACCTGAGAAGTCGTTGATTCTTGCCAGACATTTTGTGGATAAATGTAAGGGGATTGTGGTCAGTAAATACAACCAGTGGCCATCTGGACCCACTGATATAAAAATCAAAGTGTTGTATAGAAAGAATCAACCCAAGACATTCTTTTTCCACAGTAGAATAATTTCTTTGATGTCTATTAAATTTCTTGGAAAAGAAACAAATAGGGTGCTCTACTTGGAACTTATCTTCTTGGTAAAGGACTGACCCAACACCTGTGTCACTGGCGTCAATAGCTAACCTAAAAGGTTTTCCGAAGTCAGGAGCCATCAAAATGGGGGAGCTAGATAATATCTGCTTAATTTGGTTAAAGGCTTTCTGACATTCATCTGTCCAAGTAAATCGGACGTTCTTTCTCAGGAGGTTTGTTAAAGGACTGGCAATGACAGAAAAATTTTCGCAAAATTTTCTATAATATCCAGACATTCCCAAAAATCTTCGGAGTTGTTTCCGATCAGCAGGGATAGGGAAAGCTTGGATAGCTTCTACTTTGGCCATTACAGGTTTCACCTGGCCTTGTCCTACAATATGGCCTAAGTATTGGATGGAAGCCTGGCAAAAATCACTCTTACTCAGGTTTACAGTAATTTTTGCATGTAAAAGTTTAGTAAAAAGACAATGCAGTTGTTTACAATGGCTAGAAAAATCTTGGCTAAAAATTACTACATCGTCTATGTATGCGTGGCAATTCTCCATGTCAGCAAGCAGGGCATTTATCATTCTCTGGAAAGTGGCAGGAGCATTCTTCATGCCAAATGGCATCACTTTGTATTGGTACAGACCATCAGGGGTGACAAAGGCGGAGATTTCCTTTGCCCTATCAGTCAGGGGAACCTGCCAATAACCTGAAAGTAGGTCTATTTTGGTGATGTACTTAGCGTCACCAATACGATCTATGAGATCGTCTATCCTAGGGATAGGAAACGAATCGGTCTTTGTTACAGCATTTACCTTACGGTAGTCTGTACAAAACGATAAGTCTTGTCCTGTTTAGGTATCAAGACACATGGGGAGCTCCAGCTACTGGAACTTGGTTCAATGAGGTCATTTTCAAGCATATACTTGATTTCTGACCTAAGTATGGCAAGTTTTTCAGGGTTGACCCTGTAAGGATGCTGCTTGACTGGAGTAGCCTCGCCAACATCTACATCATGCATTATAACATTAGTCTGTTTTGGTACATCAGAAAAAATGTCATTAAATTCATTAATGAGTTTCATGATAACTGGCCTTTCTGTCGAAGACAGATGAGACAGTTTTACATCCAAATTTTGTAATACAAAAGAATTAGGTATTTTGTATTGTCCAAATTTCTCCTTTACAATATCATCATCAATAGGAGAAACATGGCTATTTGAACAACTTTTGACTGTATTTACAACACAATTACTCTTATCTGAGTGATCTGGCCGAGATACATAAGGCTTCAGCATGTTTATATGACATAGCTGAGTCTTTTTCCTACGGTCAGGAGTTTTGATTGTGTAATTGAGGTCACTAATTTTGGTCTCAATTTCATAGGGACCAAAATATCTGGCTTGCAAGGGTTGACCTGGTATGGGCAAAAATACAAGCACCTTATCCCCGGGAGAAAATTCTCTAACACGGGCCTTTCTATCATACCAGCGTTTCATGCTGGATTGGGTGTTTTGTAAATTATTTTTGGCCAGAACACAAGCATCATAAAGTCTAGTTTTAAACTTACTTACATAGTCTAAAAGTCCTTCAGTGGCTGTTGGTGACAACAAAGTCTCTTTTATACATTTCAAGGGACCGCGCACCGAATGGCCAAAGACTAAGTCAAAAGGGCTGAATCCCAACGATTCCTGGACGGATTCACGGGTTGCAAACAGCAGCATGTGGATTCCTTCGTCCCAGTCTTTTTCGTGCTCAAAGCAATAGGTTCGGATCATGTTCTTGAGAGTCTGATGGAATCGCTCAAGAGCGCCTTGCGACTCGGCATGATATGCACTCGACATGCAGTGTTTGATGCCCAACTGAGTCATGACTTGCTTGAAAAGATTGGCCGTGAAATTCTTTCCTTGGTCCGATTGGATGGACTTTGGTAGACCAAATAGAGTAAAGAACTTGATTAAGGCCTTTACAATGTTCGATGCTTTTATGTTCCTTAGAGGAATAGCCTCAGGAAAACGAGTTGAAGCACACATAATGGTCAACAGGTATTGGTTGCCAGCTTTTGTCCTTGGGATAGGACCAACACAGTCAATAAGTACTCTGCTGAAAGGTTCTTCAAAGGCTGGAATCGGCTTCAGAGGAGCAACAGGGATCTTTTGATTTGGCTTGCCAACCATCTGACAGGCATGACAGGATCGGCAGTACTGGATGACATCTTTCTTCAAACGTGGCCAGAAGAAGTGTGACATAATCTTGTGGTATGTCTTGTGGATGCCGAGATGACCTGACATTGGTGTGTCATGAGCCAGATTCATGATGTACGCTCGGTATCTTTCTGGTAACACGATTTGATGGCATATTCTCCATTCTTCTTCGTTGGATGCGTCTGGAGGTTTCCATTTCCTGAAGAGCATATCATCTTGGATGTAGTAGCACGTTGATGCTAGCTCTGCCTCTTGTGATGTCATTGCGGTTTCTCGGAGTTTGGCGAGCTCTGGATCCTTCTTTTGGTCCTCAATCAACTGTTTTCGAGTTGATGCCGGCTTTTCAGAATTTGGCGTTGGTTCTTCTTCAAGAGAAGCAAAGAATGTGGTGCTCAAGTCCACATCATCGTGGTTACTGTTGGCTTTGATGACGTTCTCTTCTTGAGATGCTTTCAACCTCATTGCCCTTGTTACTGCACACGCTGGATATAACTCTAGGTCTTCCTCGGGTGTGGCAGATAAGTCGGGTGTTTGAGTGACGATGGGTTCGGCTATCACCTTTCCACCTGCTAAGTCATTGCCTAACAGCAACGAGATGCCTTCCAATGGTAATGTTGGTCGGACACCTACAACAACCGGTCCAGTAATGAGATTTGACTTTATGTCGATTAGATGTAGAGGCACATCTATACATCCAAGCTCTACGCCTCGTAACAGGATGCTCTTCCCAGTCGATGATGATTTAGACAAGGGCAAGATACCCTCTAAAAGTAGCGATTGTGAGGCACATGTGTCTCTCAAAATGGTGATAGGTCGTAGACTTGTAGAATCACCGGGTAGTGATACGAATCCTTCCGAAATGAAAGGCTTAAAATCCTCTAATAAAACATCAATTTTGGTTGATGCAGACTGGACTTGGGTCGAACTCTCGCTGGAGTCATTGACATCTCTAGGAGACGCAGTGGAGAAACTCTTTCTTGAGTCAGTAGAACATCTTTTGGATGTATTTGGAGAACTCTTGATGGAGTCATTGGAACATCGGGGTGATGTCTTATGGGAACTCTTGATGGAGTCATGGGAACATCGGGGTGATGTATTATGGGAACTCTTGATGGAGTCATGGGAACATCGGGGTGATGTATTATGGGAACTCTTGATGGAGTCATGGGAACATCGGGGTGATGAATTATGGGAACTCTTCCTCAATTTCCAACAATCGTCAACTTTATGGCCTTCTCGTTTGCAGTAGGAACAAGTAGCTTTACTTGTAGTAGGTTTTCTGTCATTTGTACTGCTGTTCTTGATGGAGTTGCTAGCAATGGACTCAGGCTGTTTGACTTGTTTTGGCTTGACATCCGTCATATACTTGGCAAATTGATGTGATATTATATAATCGTCTGCCAACACTGCAGCCTTGTGCACATCTTCCTCGCCACGATCAGCTATATGCGTACGGACGTCCAGCCGCACACAACTCTTAAACTCTTCCATCAGCATTAGGTTCTTGAA
Source organism: Biomphalaria sudanica (assembly GCA_036873155.1). Classification (NCBI taxonomy): domain Eukaryota; kingdom Metazoa; phylum Mollusca; class Gastropoda; family Planorbidae; genus Biomphalaria; species Biomphalaria sudanica. The sequence continues at coordinate 1,360,602 of JAZGLO010006660.1, forward strand.
TTTGGCAAAGTCGGTGCCGATTTCCTTGGAAGTGAGCCATTTCTCAAGGCGTCGCTCCTTTTCCCGCAGGAATTCTACATGGGTTTGGCCATCCGATTTGCGACAATCCCTGAACTGCTTTCGGTAAGCTTCCGGAACAAGTTCATATGCCTTAAGAATTAAGGCCTTAACAACATTATAATCTTTTTGTTGTTCAATGGTCAAAGAACAAAATACGTCTGCAGCTCTACCAGTCAAAACTGTTAGCAGCAAAGTGGGCCACAAAGTTTCAGGTACATTAAAATTTTTCACACAAAGTTCAAATTGTGGAAAATAATTGTCAATTGTGGCTTCATTAAAGCGTGGAATTATTTTCAAAAATTTTGTTGCTTCAGCAGTATGACTGGCAGGGGAAGAATCTGGTCTTACATTAGCAGCTAACTCTAATTTTTTTAACTCTATTTGTAATTTCATTTCCATTTCTTTCTGCTCTCTAGCCGCTGCAAGCTCTAATTCTTTTTGTTTAATTTCTCTCTGCTCTCTAGCCGTCTCGGCTTCTATTTCCATTTGTTTTAATTTTATCTGAAGTTCTAAATCTGATTTACCCTCATCGGGTCTAAGGGTTTCTAAAAGGTCTTCAGAAAACACTTCCTCGTCTACATAATGGATTACAATGTTATCTCTGATTTCTTGTTTAAGGGCATTTGATTTTATTTTTAACCCTAAATGTTTAGAAATAAGGACCAGTTCCTTCCTAGTAAAAGCATCAAGCTCTTCCACAGAGGGATTTGCAAGAAAAACCTGAATATCCATGACTAACTAGCAAACGATCAAGCAAAAATATGTATACAATGTAAATATACAGTACAAAATCAGTACAACAAAAAACCTTAAGAGAGTTTGGTCAATACTATTGATACTTTACTTCCGACTCTTTGACACAAAAATTTTTTTGTTAAAGTCAACTTCGCCTTTACAAAATTACTCAAGTAAGACGAAAATAGGTTCAGAAAAATATCCCGGACGAGCCCCCAAACTTCTTTTGTCACGTATTACGAATTGAATTCTACTTTTAAATGGCTTGCCTAGGGGAACGTGACAATAGAAAAAACAGTTGTGTCACTTATCTAAAGTCTGAATTTAATCAAAGACTTACAATGAATAACAAAACAAAATGACACAAGAAATCGGAAGGTAAAATATCAACTTAATGTTTAATAAAATATAACTCGAATAGTACTTTTAACTGAATCACATAAAGCAAGAAAAAAAAAAACATTTACTCAATACAAAATGGAAGGGTTGACCAAAACCCTTTTACAAAAATGGCATGTAAAAATATTACAATACAAGAGTTTGAAAATGTAATTACAAATACAAGCAAGGCCTTGAAAAAACAAAATCTTAACTTACACGATCAATTGGTATACCACGCACGGGTCGCAATGTCTCCGCTATTCTGTCTCACGGCTGTCTCCGCATGTCTGTCTGTCAACGTTACGCGGGCGGTCTTTATATGGTCTACCGCGCGTCGATCTCAAGACAAATCTAGTAATTTCTAGAACAGAATTAAGTCATCAACACCCAGATCTAGAACGCTCTTCAAAGAGACAGAAAAAAAAAAACCACCCTCCTTTCAACCAGAGGTACACACATAGGTCAAGGACCGGTCACTGTCTGTGTGGCTTGACGAATAAAAAAAAAACTTATTACACAAGGGGCAGACAACCTACCCGTCAACAAAACAATGCCTAGATACGTAACAATGATGTCAAACTTCGTGATTTACTTTGGGTCGACTCTACTGGGAACAAAATCGTTCATCTTTGTTTTGGAAAAATAAGCTACCCTTTAACACATTATTTGATCGCAGTTCCTCAGATAAAATTCCAGGCTGGATCTATCCGAAGTCTTTGTACTTAATTACAGCTTTTTCCACACCTGGAGAAAGTGATTTTGGAAGACCATCACTTGACTCATCATCTGTATCACTTACTTCCGATGTTTTCTCTGACTGTGATAAAAGGTATTCCCATGGAGTCTCTTCAGCACTACTTCTCTCATCAAGAGACATTTTCAGTTCTTCGACTGCTATATCTTTGTATGAATCATCTGAATAGTGATACTTTTCTTCGACAAATTCATGGTCTCCTTTGTTTTCAGTACTTATATCAGGTTTCTTCTTGAGTGATAAGGATGATGAAATAAACTGCCCTATATATTAAGTTACTTCCTGAGAGTAACACGGCACTAGTCAGCGCTACTCCTTGAAATTGAGAGTAACCCCGCACGGAAGAGTTACTTCTCTGTGTGGAATACATGCAACAGGGTCACTGACTTATATAACAACGTGAAAAGTAAAAATGACGTAATATTTAATTTATTTAAAAACAAATTTTGAACACTCATTTTGGATCCCCTCAGGTAGGGGCCCGGGGGGGGGGAATCTTCGAATTCTCCCCCCTCCTCCCCCACCCTAGCTACGCCACTGTATATATGCCTATATTGTATCTGGATAAATTATGGATAAATAATGAATGTATGCCTGTATCACTTCCGGTTCATCTAACGAATAGGACTAAATTGTAGATAGATGCTAGTATCATTTCCGGTTCGGTCAAACTATATCTGTATTCCTCGGAATTCTGTGGGAACTGATAAAGGGACTACGGTAAATTTTGTTTCCCTTTAACAAAACTCGACCCTGGCAGTGCCAGAGAATGAATACTTCTTCGTTTCTAACATTGTAATAATAATAATTATTATTATTATTATCGTTTAGAACCTCTTATCTTAGAAAAATTTCGACATCGAAGGTAATGGATTAAGAGATAGCCAGAGAGAAAAGAAAAGAAAAAAAAAACAAGAAGGTGCTAAAATTATTACTTTAAAAAAAAACACAAACAAAAGAATCACGCTAACAGTGCGTAAAATGCGACCGCGCACGCTGGGTGAGCACCTTGCCAGCCAGAACAGTTCGGCACGTGAGCTGTCTGGAATGCATCTGTAAAAGTTTTGCAGGGATGTGAGTCAACTCTCTGACTGATTGCTCACATCAGAGTTACATCAGACTGTACAGGAAAACACTAAACAACAGCCCCCCCCCCTCTCACTTTTCTCTTCTTTTTGAAAGAAATTTCTTTAACAATGATTCGTAATCATCACACACAACATCATGCACTACATCTTGTACAGCATCATCTTCAACATCTTGTACAGCATCATGCACAACATTTTGTACAACATGGTTTACAAAATCATGTACATGACAGCGTACAACATCATACACTAGAACATCTACAAAATAATAAACAACATCACGTACAACATCCTGAACAAAATCATCAACAACTACTTGAACAACAGCATGTACAACATCCTGAACAACATCATGGACATCATCCTGAACAACATCACGTACAACATCCTAAACTACATCATGGACTACATCCTGAATAACATCATGGACAACATTCGGAACAACATCATGAACAACATCATAGACAAAACCCTGAACAACATCATGGACAACTTCCTGAACAACATCATGGACAAAATCCTGAACAAAATCATCAACAACAACATGAAAAACATCATGGACAACATCCTGAATAACATCATGGACAACATCATGAACAACATCATGGACAACACCCTGAACAATATCATGGACAACATCCTGAAAAACATCATGGACAAAATCCTGAACAACAATCATGGACAAAATCCTGAACAAAATTATCAACAACTACGTCAACAACATCATGAACAACATCCTGAACAACATCATGATCAATATCCTGAACCAAATCATCAACAACTACATGAAAAACATGATGGACAACATCCTGAACAACATCATGGACAACATTCTGAACAAAATCATCAACAACTACGTCAACAACATCATGGACAACATCCTGAACAACATCATGGACAACATCCTGAACAAAATCATCAACAACTACGTGAACAACAGCATGTACAACATCCTGAACAACATCATGGACAACATCCTAAACTACATCATGGACTACATCCTGAATAACATCATGGACAACATCCGGAACAACATCATGAACAACATCATGGACAAAACCCTGAACAACATCATGGACAACATCCTGAACAACATCATGGACAAAATCCTGAACAAAATCATCAACAACAACATGAAAAACATCATGGACAACATCCTGAATAACATCATGGACAACATCATGAACAACATCATGGACAACACCCTGAACAACATCATGGACAACATCCTGAAAAACATCATGGACAAAATCCTGAACAACAATCATGGACAAAATCCTGAACAAAATTATCAACAACTACGTCAACAACATCATGAACAACATCCTGAACCAAATCATCAACAACTACATGAAAAACATGATGGACAACATCCTGAACAACATCATGGACAACATTCTGAACAAAATCATCAACAACTACGTCAACAACATCATGGACAACATCCTGAACAACACCATGGACAACATCCTGAACAAAATCATCAACAACTACGTGAACAACAGCATGTACAACATCCTGAACAACATCATGGACGACATCCTGAACAAAATCACGTACAACATCCTGAACAACACCATGGACAACTATGTGAACAACATCATGTACAAATCCTGAACAACATCATGGACAACATCTTGAACAACATCATGGACAACATCCTGAACTACATCATGGACAACATCCTGAATAACATCATGGACAACATCCTGAACAGCATCATGAACAACATCCTGAACAACATCATGAACAACATCATGGACAACACCCTGAACAACATCATGGACAACATTCTGAACAAAATCATCAACAACTACGTCAACAACATCATGGACAACATCCTGAACAACATCATGGACAACATCCTGAACAAAATCATGAACAACTACGTGAACAACATCATGGACAACATCCTGAACAATATCATGATCAACATTCTGAACCAAATCATCAACAACTACATGAAAAACATGATGGACAACATCCTGAACAACATCATGGACAACATCCTGAACAAAATCATCAACAACTACATGAAAAACATCATGGACAACATTCTGAACAACATCATGGACATCATCCTGAACAACATCACGTACAACATCCTGAACATCATCATGGACAACAAGACTTGTGAGATGGTACAGCATACGTGTGCGTGTTTTTTCACGAGAGTGTGTTTGAGAGAGAGAGAAAGAGAGAGAGAAGGAATGCGTGTGTTTCGGTGTGAGAACATGTGTGAGCCTGTGTGAGAGTGTATGTTGGATTGTGTGAAAACATGCGTATGTGTGTAACAGAATGTTGGAGTGAATGTGTGGGAGAAAGTGTGTGTGTATTGCGGAGAGTGCATGTGAACCTAAGAAAAGACATTACAGTACAAGGTACTAACAATTAAATACAACATGTATGTCACCACAATAATTAATGCTAATGAATTGTGGCTCATGTATGCTGTCATAGTAACAATGTGTCAGGCCAATGTGTTTCTGAAATTAAAAAAAAAATATATCTTTTTGTAATAGCAATCTCCTTACTTATCTAATTAAATTATGCACATGTCTACCGGACTAGTGTGATGAGCACCTTGCTTTACAGAAATTGAAACATGGTCAACCTCCTCATGGAAAGGAAAAAAAAAACTTCAACCTCCGATGCTTAAGGCGGATCTTTAAAATAAGGTGGCAAGATAAAAAAAATAACCAATGTGCTACGAAGAGCAGCGTGCAAGGACATCCGCTGTGTTATCGGCAGCAGACGACTTGGCTGGCTTGGTCTCGTTCATAGAATGCCAGAAGGTCGACATAAGGCAGGAGAGACGCTGGTCGTCCACTTCTAAGGTATACTGATGTATGCAAACGTAACATGAAGCTCTTCAAAATCGACACTAGCAGCTTGGAAAAAGTATCACTGGATAGATCCACATGGAGAGCGATCATAAAGGAAGGGTCCCGATCGCAGATGCCATACGCAACAGTTGCAGAAAGAAGGATGAAAGTGCAACGGCGCCTGGTGATTGCATATGCCCCAATCTGTGACTGCAGCTGTGTATCAAGGATTGGCCTCTTTAGTCACACAAGAAATGTACAGATTCTCAATAGCTGGTTCAACAAGGATAAAAAGAAGTAGAAACTCAAATGTTTTTGCTCACCCATAATACACTTTCTCTGGTTTCTTGGTTATTTCTATACAGTACATTAATATCTTTCGTTTTTTTGGCAAGTCTTGATTTCAAAGCGTTTGCAAAGTACATCCGGAGCACATGAATGTTAGAGATAAATATCAAGCTTTTTTGGTGTATCCGGTGTACAGAATAAATAAAGTGTTGAAAAGTTTGCTAGGTTGATGTTTGTTGTTTGTTGTTGTTTGTTTGTTGTTTGTTTGTTTTTTTGCAATTTTTAGAACTACAGAATGAAAATGTTCAAAGTTTTTTAATTTGTAGCGTTAAAATATATGAAAAAGCTCTCTACGAGATGAACTGCACTAGCACTGAAGCTGGACAGCATAATTGTATTATTATTATTATGTTGTTGTTGTTGTTGTTGTTGTGAATCTTCTTTTCGTTTCACTAACAAGACTTTTTTATTTAATTCTTGTTTCTGGACATGTCAAGGACATGTCTGCAACTCGGTGAGGTCACGTAGCTATTAGGTAATCGCTATATTTTCGTCACTGGATTATTGTTATTCTGTTGTAAAACTATCCAGTGTTAATTAACAATTATGTCATTACGAGACAGTGACGCAGTCAGCCCAAGAATCATCTCCCTGAGAAGGCTGTTGTTGAGCGTGATAATATGCCGACACAAAATAGTTCCCAATATTGTTCACGTGTTGTTGTTTTTTCGCGCGTCAAAATTTGTTATTTGTGAGGCATTTAGTTAGTATTATTAGTTTGTATAGAGACGCACCATAGTTGACGAACTTTGAACGACTTAGTTGGGTTAGAGATTATTTATGTAAATAAAGTTAGATGGTGTTAGAACTTTATAGGGATAACTTGATATTATAGACAGAGACTCGACTGTAGCCTTTTCAATATTAAACATCTTCTGTATTTTGAATAACGGTTTGGTCTTTTTCTACTTGTTACATGTGTAGGTCTTGTTACTTGTTAGTTAAGTACATCGAATACACCCGTACAAGAAACCCAGACATCTCTAGAGTAATCTGTCGAAGTCAGACAGCCAACTACAAGGGCAAGGCCTATCACATCTTAATGCGTTAATGATTTCGGTTGAAATTATCAAATATTTGTTTCGGAAGTAGTTTTTTTTGTTTCATATGTGATCTTGCTATTTTTTAATTTCAGTTATTCTTTTTTTGTTTCATTGTGTGTGCGTTATTTTAAAAATATAATAAAAAGTTAAGCCTCAGTCAAGACCTGATGTTGATTTCAACTGTTTCTTATGCAAAAGTTGATGAGAGTGTTATGTGTCCTGCACAACTATCGTACATCTTTCTCCTGCTAGGGCCATGCAGAAGGGGGAAGAACTGATGAGCTGATACAGTTGTAGGGTCCCGTAAATGGCGCAATGGAGATAAGTGACAATAGCTTTCATTGACGCCTGGAGACGAAGGCAGAGGCATCTCCTATTTCTTATCGCAGTGTTTCTCAAACTTTTTCCTTAACGGAACACTTCGCACTGTCTGAGTAGAGGAACACTTTGCTTATTTTTTGGAGGGATGAATTCATATGGTGGCCACCGGAACACTCTGCACTTTCTGAGTATTTAGCGGAAGACTTTGCTTATTTTTTAGAGGGATGAATTCATGTGCTGGCCACCGGAACACTCTGCACTTTCTGAGTATTTAGCGGAACACTTTGCTTATTTTTTAGAGGGATGAATTCATATGGTGGCCACCGGAACACTATGCACTTTCTGAGTATTTAGCGGAACACTTTGCTTATTTTTTAGAGGGATGAATTCATGTGCTGGCCACCGGAACACTCTGCACTTTCTGAGTATTTAGCGGAACACTTTGCTTATTTTTTAGAGGGATGAATTCATATGGTGGCCACCGGAACACTATGCACTTTCTGAGTATTTAGCGGAACACTTTGCTTATTTTTTAGAGGGATGAATTCATGTGCTGGCCACCGGAACACTCTGCACTTTCTGAGTATTTAGCGGAACACTTTGCTTATTTTTTAGAGAGATTAATTCATATGGTGGCCACCGGAACACTATGCACTTTCTGAGTATTTAGCGGAACACTTTGCTTATTTTTTAGAGGGATGAATTCATGTGCTGGCCACCGGAACACTCTGCACTTTCTGAGTATTTAGCGGAACACTTTGCTTATTTTTTAGAGGGATGAATTCATATGGTGGCCACCGGAACACTATGCACTTTCTGAGTATTTAGCGGAACACTTTGCTTATTTTTTAGAGGGATGAATTCATGTGCTGGCCACCGGAACACTCTGCACTTTCTGAGTATTTAGCGGAACACTTTGCTTATTTTTTAGAGAGATTAATTCATATGGTGGCCTAGTAGTTAATTATTCCAGTAGTTCGTGGAACACCTATTCAGGCCTCATGGAACAGGAGGTCCGCGAAATACAATCTGGGAAACGCTAGCTTTTCGTTACAGAAAACCATAACTGAGTTACGCCTAGTTGAGCTTTCCCCATTGTTATCATAGTGTGTGCTGTAATGAGTATAGTCAAAGAAGTCAGTCTGTCGTTTGGTCTGTTTTTACTTTTCTCTTCTGAGCTCAAAAGATCGTTTTTCATTTTTTTTTCTTTTCGGTCGTACATTGATAATTTCTTTCCAACATTCTCTCTTTTTGTTTTACCCTCACTTTTTTTCTTCCTTTCTTCCTTTCTTTCTTTCTTAGTTATTTACTTTCATCCATTCATTTGTTCTTGTTTTTTCATTCTTTTGTTGATTTTTTTTTTCGTTTATTCATTGTTTGCATATTTTCTGACATTCTAAACTTCTGTTCTTGTGTATCTGTAACCTGCCAGTCTCTGTTCACCACTCTCTCTTTCTCTCTCTCTCTCTCTCCAGCTCTTTTGTTTTTTACTGTCATCTCCTTTCTGCTTCCATTTCTCTCTCTCTCTCTCTTTTCCTCTCTCTCTCTCTATCTTATCTTATCTTATCTAATACAGACGCTACTTCAAAACAGAAGCTGATTACGTCCTACGCGCCATGCATTTAGTCGTGCATATTAACCAGTGACTTAAATTCTGCCAAGTCACTGGTTTTACTGGTTAGCTCAGGCAACCCATTCCATGCTCTAATAGCACTAGGGAAGAAGGAGTATTTGTACAAATTGGGACGAGGAGTGTGCCTTCATCTTTGTTTCTTTCTGAGTATTTCATTAGAATTTGTTTTTGTATTTCAAGATTATGGTTTTCACTCCATTTCTGTGTATTTCTCTTTTTCCTTTCTCTGGTAATCAATTTGTCTCATTTTCCTGTTTCTCTTACTCTATTTCTCTCTTTATCCCTCTCTCTCTCTCTCTCTCTCTCTCTCTCTCTATCTCTCTCTCTCTCTCTCTATCTCTTTATCTCTTTTACAAAATTTAAATTAATCGAAAATTGGTAATGAGTAAATGACGTTGTGATAAGAAAAAAAAAAAAAGAACAAAATATATTTTGTAACAAGTCTTTAGTTGTTGGTTTTTTCACCTTAGATTACAAAATCGGATTAGATAAGGCATGTGTAGGAATTAAGTCTTTGCGCACTTAAATGTGCAATGAATGGCACTTGAAGCTCAGAGATTCTGGAGGTTGGGGGGGGGGGGTGTACAACAGAGTTGGGCAAAATAAGGAAATGATTAATTGGTTAAATAAGACAAAGCTTAGAATAGTTACACAAAAATATAAAAAACTACTCTTTAATTACTTAGGATAAGTCATAGCATGGCATTCGTAATTAATAATTACATTTCCAATAGATCTAGACTAACAATAATAAAATAAATAAATGCGATTAGAACATTTTTTACCAATTGATTTGTTTAGCGGGAGAAAGAATGGGATATCTAAGTAAATATAACCGTGATCGCTTTTTAAATGCATTTATTTAAAAAAAAAAGATTAAGAACGCCCTGGATTCGAACTTGAGAGCTCTGTCATAGGGTAATCACGTCATCAGAAAATCCCTCAGTGCGAATCAGTGGCGTACCGAGTGGACAGCGGGTGGGGCAGCGCCTCCGGCCGCTGAAGTGAATGTATATATATATATATATATTAACTCTTTCTCTCCGTAATTATTTTTCACGTTCCAATAGAATTATTCATTTTGTTCATTTGTTTCACGACCCTGTTATGATTAAACTTCAAAAACTTTTTTTGTATGTAATCAGGAAATGTTATGTCAGGCATTTAATTATAGAAGACTGGATGCTCTTTTTATATAACAAAAAATTAAAGTTTATAAAACCAAAAATTAATTTAATTTAACGGGGTCAAATTAACTTTGGTATCGTCAGTTAGGAGTGAAAGAGTTAATATAGGCTATATATTAAAACACAATATGAAATATATTATACATCTGTCGCTGTGTTCGTTGATTTGTATTCTGCTGCCTGGAGAATTTTCTTTAAAAATTTTGAATGGCCTTCACCAGTGATGCCCAACCTAATTTGACCTAAGAGCTAATTTCATTACCGACACTCCTGTCGCGGGCCACATGACAGAAAAGGTACAAAAACTAAACTAAATTGACCTGAAACTATTTTTATTAGTAACCTAGTCATCTAGTACTAACCTTAGTTAATGGGACATTTAACTTTTTTTACGCGTCAAAAATACTTCTTTTCTTGACTTCAAATGTGAGTCACATTGAAGCTAACTTTCCCCCCAACACTTTTTCTTTGTGTTTGACATGTTTCGGATGTTCCTTCAGAGTTGAAGATAGTTTACTTCCTAGTCCAAACCTCCCGCAGGACGACGGGGGATGGGAGCGGGCAGGGTTTGAACCCTCGACCGTCGATAAATCCGAACGACAGTCCAGCGCGCAAACCGCACGACCAGGCAGCCATCCATTCTTGTCTCTTTTTGGTAAATAGTCTCAAAAATCCTCCTATCTTCAGGCGTAGTTTTACAATCTTTAATTCGATGCTTAAATAAAAAAATGACGTCTCATTTGTTTTATAATGCAGTTTATATGTTGTTGGTTTTTTTTTTTACACTGTCAGATTTTTTGTTATGAAACAAATATGTTGGCCTATTATCATAATTCACATAAAAGTAAAGATTCGTTCACTTTATCTGGTAGGTTCTAAATTCAGAGTCCCATTTCATAAGCACACAAATGTTTAAGGTCAAGGTAACAGTTCTTCAGAGAAAAGTTGGGGCCCTAACCTGATTAAAGATACATTTTTGAACTTTTTTTAAAAACACTTTGTGTCGACTTTTCGGCGGGTCGAATGGAACCACGTCGAGGGCCGAATCTGGCCCGCGGGCCGTATTTTGGTCATCACTGGCCTACACAATTGGAAGATGTTGTTACGCCACTGGTAGACACTGTTGAAGAGACTACAATAAATGTCATTTCCTCATCACGAATCTCCTTGCAGTTCCAGAGAATGACTATTTGTTTATTTTATAATGATGACACTCAGCACTGTCATTAATGGTAGTCATCGACACATAGGAACTATCCGAGAACCTCTGTTAGTCCCCACTCTCACCAATAAACAGTTCCTCAAATATATCGTGGCCCAAATCTCGAGCTCAGGCCGTTCACTCCCCCCCCCCTTCCTCCCAAAATCCACTCACTATTAGTGTTCGCCATGCCGTCTCTTTTTGTCGATTAGGCCACGCCTCTTTTCTCCGCTCGTGACCCAATTTCCATCTCTAGAGAAGGTAATTAAACCTTGAAATATTGATCACCGATCGAAGGGTTCTCAAGAACGACACTTTTAGGTCAACAACAACAACAACAAACTAGAGGACTACCAAAAATAATCTTTTTTTTTTATTTCGTGAAGACCTGACATGACGCTTTGGCCACTCTTAGTCCCCCCCCCCCCCCAACATCTATTTTTGTTTTCTCTTGATTCTCTCCCTTGCACGGAATCTATTTAAATCTTTGGCCATCAAGTATCTAATAACGTCAAGTTTGGATGCACTCTAATTCACTTTGTTTTCCACAAATAATAAAGTGAAGGCTTCTTCTGAGAATTTCTTTGACTCGCAGCTTTTCCTTTACTTAGAACAACGATTGTTTGTGTCTGTTTGTCTCCCCTTGTAGGCGATGTCTATAAATGAAAACAAAAAAAAAAGTAAATATTTATTATGATGACATAAAATGGATTGAGCAAAATGTATATTGGCGTGTCAACACAGTTGTTCAGAGTTCAAATCTCGCCAACTAATATACCCAGTGTAGAAGAGTGAGTTTGTCATTGGACAATGTGTCTACTGTAGGCGTAAGTAGGTTATTACTTATCAAACAAACTTCGTGTTCAATGAAAGCTTTAGACTGTCTTGAATAAACCAAATAAGAAAACGTATTTTAAAAAAATGCTTTTTAAAAAACAGCAACAAAGTTTATATTAAGTGTCATTTTATCAATTAGTTGGGATCTGTCGTGTAATTAAATTTGTAATAGATCTGGACTAATCTGTGCGATTAGAACGTTTTTCACCAATAGTTTTGTTTAGTGCAATTTCATGCTTTGAGCTTTCTTGATGCGCCATGATTCTATCACTTATCTGGGCCACTTGGGAAAAGTGGAGGGGGTGGGGTGGGGGAGAAAGAAGAGGGTATTTGTGTGAAGGTTACCATGGTAGCTGTTAAAATGTGTTTTAATTGACTTGAATTCGAACGCTAGGGCTCAAGCCTCATCAAGTCAATACACTATCCACTGCGCCAGCAAAGGGCTTATGAAAATAGAGGGTTCTCATGGCTATCAAACTTTGAAGCGACGCCCTAATTCTCTACACAAAATATAAAGGGGCCTAATTCAACTTATATAGTCACATCTTTCTAGTACTATTTCTTTCCCTTTTTTCGTTTAAAGAAATGTTTTGTTTTCTTTAATTTTTGTTTTGTCAGTAGGAGAAGTAACGTGCAGGAACTATGTACCAGACGGAGATAGACAGAATGAGTTGATAGAGTAAATAAAGTAAAGTTCTCCCTTTCAGACCTTGCGATCTATGGGGCAGATGATGTTTAGGCTATCTGTTTCTTTGGCCAACGGTCAACGATCAGGGTGTCATATGGCCAGCACGACGAGCCAGGTACCCTTTAAAGTTGGGTGGAGTCGGAGGCGCCCAAAAAAATCCCGAAATTCAAAATGCCAGTCTTCATTGAGATTAGAACCTAGGACACTAGGTTCGGAAGCCAATTGTTTAACAACTCAGCCTACCGCGCCCCTTGTATTGGTATAAGATTTGTAATAAACTCTACTTTATAAACAAATATTTGAAAGATTGAAATATCTCTATGCAGGATAAGCAATACCTTCGATTAGATTAAAGATGAGTGCAGTGTTTCAGATGGACATACAAACTCAGTTGCGACCTGCATATTTTCCCACATCTGATGCAGACAAAGTCGTTGTAGAGCCTAAAATGCTAAGATGATTAAAATCAACAGGCTTGAATTAGATCCATTTAGATCTAGAATTGTCTAAACATCATCTCAATGGAAACTAAGAGAAAATGGCTTTATATCATAGATTTGTGTGAATATATATTTCTGTGCTTAATAGCCCATTCTATTGTAAATCTGCATTGGGGATTGCATTATTTCTAAGCTTGAAAAACTCAATCATTACTTTTCTAAGACAGAAAAGAGCTATTTTCCAAGATTCAGTGCGAATGCTATTACAGCATTTGAAAAAAAAAATACGTTTTATTCGTATTTTATCCTGAAAATGACAATAAGTTATGTAGCAGCAAAGTACTTAGAGGCATTTGAGATATACCAACTTACCCATCTACACTTCTGATTTAAAAGAAAACAGTTATAGTCAGTAGCGGCCTAAGGGGGTGTCAAGTGGGACAACCACCACAGGCCACGCGCCTTAGGGGGGGGGGGGCGTGATAGGAGAATCCCTTGTTACGTCAGGTCAGTTTTTTTATGCTTGGTAGAGATGCTTTACAAATTCGACCTAACCATGCAACATGATGCAAGAACATCTTCGTCAAATTTAGAACGCCAAGAACGCTCACGAACAGTACCTCGGATATAGGACTCAAAACGAGCTTAAGGACCTGATGGCATGTTTCTTATATTATCTTATAAGAATAAGAAGATAAGGAACCGAAACTTTAAAAAAGAAGATGGTTGCGTCCTACGGGTCATGCATCTAGTCATGCATGTTATCCAATGACTTAAATTCTGCCAAATCACTTGTTTTCTTGGCTGGTTCAGGCAGCCCATTCCATGCTCTAGTATATATATTTGACTGCAAGCTTGATGCTAGCCACTAAGAACACATATCTTTTAAAGATCGTTTTGTGGATGCATCAGATCCAGAAGTTAAGGTGGAGAACACTTCAAGTTTATATAGTTAAAAGGCCAATACAGTGCTTACTTAAGACAGTGAGTTTTGTAACAAAAAAAACAACAACCTTGAGCGTTGGAGGCGAACGATCCCGTTAGCGTGACTTGGTACGATATATATTCATGCTTCCCTTACGGCTCAGGGCCCCGCATATGACATTCGCTTTGGGCCCCCGCGCACTGCCAAAGCCACCTCTGATTATAGTTCTGATATCCCTCGTACTGTGGTTCACAAATAGCATCTACCAGTATAAGTCGTTTCAGAGAATGATGCGTCTTTCTAAACTAACTTGGATGAACTTGGATCTCGTAAGACTGTCCAATAAGATCCGTGTTCAATGGTCCTTGTAAAGTCCTTCTTCTAGTATTAATACCTCAACTACATTTCAAATAATGTCCTTTAGGACCTCATCTAACATCCTCTATCTTTTTTACCTTGTCCTATTTCCTCGGCCTCTATAAGGGAACTGATCGTGTTAGCATCGACATACTCTCTACACCGGCGTTCTTACCCTGCGGCCGTGAACTTGAGACACTTTAAACTGACCACCATTACATTGTCACGTTAATGCCTGTCCACCACGGCTTCTGGCTAACAATTATTGAGCCGAGAAACAACTTACTGCCCACTGACCATTATGGACTCTCCTTTTTTTTTTATCTTATTTCAAAGAGCGTCGTGCTAGAGGAAGGTTTTATTATCGACTATCGACTTAGTAGCTTAGCATTAAAATAAAACAGTCGACACTGGTATTGCATGCTTAGTAGATACTAATAATTCTAGTCCTAAACGTAGAGACACAATATATAAACTCTTATGCACTAAATTTAGAGTTTCTTATGAACAGAAGACTAAAGTAGCATTAATACATTAAACACTAAACTATAATTTACAAATATTAAAACAAGACAAGATTACAAAGAGAGTTTGTGTTATCACACAAACTCAGACGCAACCCCAGTCGTATCCCTAACGGAAGGGTTTATGATCGACTATCGAATTAGTAGCATAGCATTAAAATAAAGCTGTGACACTGATATTGTGTGCTTAGTAGAGACTAGTAATTCTAGACCTAAATCTAGTGAGACAATACATAAACGCATATGCAAGGATTAGTAAAATCACTAATTTTAGAGTTTCTTATGAAAATAAGACTAAAAACTAAAGCAGCATTAATACTTTAAACACTAAACTATAATTTACAAATACTAAAACAAGAAAAAAAAACACTTAAAAAAAAACAAATCTTATATTAGTTTGGATTTGTCATATGATTACGAATGCGGTAGGCCTACACATAATAAATCTGTGCGATTAGAAATGTTTTTTACCAATTGTTTTTGTTTAGCTTTTAGATTTCTGAATACGCTATGATCCTATCACTTGTCTGGACCAGTTGAGAAAGGGGAGGGAAGAACTCAGTATCTTGGTGAATGTTCACATAATCGTTTTTTTAAATGCATAAAAAAATGTTCACTCGATTCCTCAATGGGACAAATTCAACTTATACCACATTTGTCAAGTACGATTTCTTTCCATTATTCAAGATACCAAACACAATAATTAATTACCAATAGTTAATTAACTAACTGTTAATTTTTTTAAATCGATTCTTGTGTTGTCAGGTAAAAGGAATTATTGTGAAAAATTTCAAGCTTTATCCGGGATTAGGTGTGGGAGAAATAACGTGTACAATCTTTTGACCAGATAGACAGACAGACGGAATGAATTGATATAAGCTTTGTAATAACAAATTAATAAAATATTAAGAAAAAAAACAACATTCTTATTCCATATGCCAGGACAAACCGACGAAGTGCTCTTACTTCCATATTGCCACTATACCATGGAACGGGTTGCCTGAATCAGATATCAATGACTTAGCAGCGATTAAGTCTCTATTTAACATGTACGACTAGATCAAAATAAAAGTATTGTATCATCATCATTCCTTTGGGTTCCTCATGGAACATAGGGCCTCAACCAAAACACGCCACTCTCCATGGTCTCTTGCTAGTTTTTTTTTATGGCTTCTCAGCTCTTTAGCTCTTTCCGATCCTCTCGGCTTCCTCTGGTATACTGCGTCTTCCTCTACGTCTTGTTCCCTGGGGGTTCCACTCTAAGGCCTGTCTAGCTCTAATGTTGGTTGATTTAAGTAGAATGGTTGGCCTCACAGGATTCGTTCGACGTTCCCTGCACAGCTTCATAAGTCTCCTTTGTGGAGCTCTCACCTCTGACTAGGTTTAGTGTTTGTGTTTTTGTTCTGGTTTTTATGACACTATTTTTTTTCCGTGGACAGGGCATTTGGCCTATCGCACAACCAATGTGTCCCGGTGAGGGGGGTGCACCTTTTATCTGGCCTCTTTCCTAACAGACCTGTCCGGCTTGGTAGTACCTGCCAGAAGCGATGAGCTCTCGCTGGTATTGCTCTGAGGGTCATTGAGGCACTCAAGCTGTCAAACCACAACAAGGTATGTGCATCAAGTGACAGTATTGTAAAAGGAGATCTCATCCTCTTCTGAATGAAGATTTTCCCGTGATGTCGAGGGAAAAAAATGTATCAAAACAACTTCTGTTATCATTTTGGTGACCTTATCACATTTCGCGGTACGGCAAAACTTTACGTCATGGACTGTGAATATTGTAATACTTAACATTATGCATAAAACAAGTTACCAACATTGTTCATATTAGAATATTTTTTCAGTTGATCAGTGTTTTTCTAGCTTATCCAAAGGATACTCATAATATTCATATTTAAAGAACCTAATAAAGTACTAATGTACATACACTTTTTTTTCGCAACATTTCATACAACCCTACTACTGTTACGTAATTATCACTTACTGATTCATTTATGTATGTATCAAGAGAGCTCAACATATGACGTACGGATCAGCATGAAATTTCGTACACAGGTTCCTTTTACCTCTTAGGTGCTTGCCTTAAACAGTTTTGACAGATTCGCAGCCTGTACGCTAGAGCGAGAAAAGAAGAAGGAGAGAGAGAGAGAAAAAAAAGATGAGAAACATAATTAAAGGGTGAGAAAAATAGAGAAGGAGATAAAGAGAGAGAGAGAAAGAGAGAAAGAGCAGGCCGTTCAATTCCACGTATCAGATACAAGAATTCAGTAGCTCAAAAGTATGTAAAAGGGGATCGTTAAAATGGGCCCAGGGCGGGGGGCAGTTTTATTGGGATTTAAAAAGAAAATAATAAAGAAGAGGAAGGGTTCCAGCCCCCCCCCCAAAAAAAAATATAGGCTGGAAATAAAATCAACGGGCGTAGCCGGTGTGTAACGCTAGTCTTGAAATAAATGTAAACTCTACTTAGTGATTGTTCTGACTGTTATAGGTAACTTATGACTACGAACTGTGGCCCCCAACGATACGTGAACACCGAGTTGAGAAACACTGCCCTGTATACGACCACCGCCGCTCTCTATCCTGATGAGTCATATTAAAATTTCTATACGAGATTATAAATGGATTCTCTACAGGTTTGCAAAAACTGCATGTTTCTTCATTTATATTAAGCAGCTGATTCAGGTTGTCGATTTTTATCACTAGATTTAAGTTCTCTTCAGAAACATGTAAGATACGAGATAGACAAACGCAGCATTGTAGCATCAGCTACCGACCATCAACATCGTTTTAATCACGTGATAGTCTAGACCTCGTTACAGACACTGATTGTATTTCTTGACAAAAGAACAAGAATTTTTTTTTCCTTTTAATTTCAACGTCTGAAATGAACGCGCGTATTTATTTTCGTGCCAAAGTCCGGCAACTTCAGTCCAGAAGATCACCTCCGAGTTAATGTCCCTGGTTGACAAGATGACCTTCTGTCAAACAACTGTTAACGATTGGAACAGTTTGACGTCATCGAAGGACGTTAGATAAATAATAATTAACACTTTCGTTTCTAAGACCTCGTCGTCTGGCGTCACGTGTTAGACTTATTTTCCCGCCAGGGAAGAAGAGCAAACTAAAACAATGTCCAGTTTGTCAAGAATACAACAAAAAATAGATATTTATTGAGTGTAGACTATGTATAATGTTTGTGTAATAAAAATTGTATTTTATTTTCATTTTCAAAATAACAAGTATGTATCTTTTGTTGTTAAAAGGCTAGACGGTCAAATATAATAGAGTAAGTTCGTATTTTAAGAACTGATTCCTGATCATGTGGTAATCTCTCTGGACTTCCATCACAATGATCTTACAGAAGGTTTGGGGATTAATCGTCTTCATTTCTAATGAAATGTATGAAGCTTGCAAAATTGGGCTGATAATGTTTCTACAACCGTAAAACAACGAGGGTGTAAGGTGGCCAGCACAACGACCACAGGTAATTAATATTCTATAAATATTGACCAAATAATCTGACACGTACTTAATGAGTCGATGTCCAAATCGAGCACTTAAACTTCCTATGCTCCTACCTCACAATGATGGCTTTCTGGTCGTGTGGAATCCCTTGTGATGGAATGTCGGTCTCGATGGCCCGCCGCCATCCGCTGTCATCCTGCAGGAGGTATGGGTTCTGTAGCATTTGGCGTTTCAGGAGACGATCTTTTCCTTTTGCAACTTCTCATGCGACTAATGAGGTAAATCCTTGATACACAGCGGTCACAGGCTGGACATCTGTAATCACCAGGCGCTGTTGCAATGTCATCTTCTTTCTACTTCTGGTGTGTAAGCCATCTGCAATCTGAAATCTGCAATATGAAATCTGAAATCTGCATTCTGAAATCTGCAATCTGAAATCTGCAATCCAGGATCCTTCCTTTATGCTTTCTCACCATGTGGATCGTGCCTCTTTCCCTAATACCTAGAGTCGATTTTAAAGAGCTTCATGTCGCGTTTGCATACATCATTAAACCTTAAACGTGAGCGACCACCGGCTCTCCTGCCTTTTCTAAGGTCACCATACTGAATGTCTTGTGGGAGTCGACCTAGTGGTATTTTGTGAAGACCAAGCCAGCCAATGCGTCTGCTGCTGATAACACGCTGATGGCCTGGCACCACTGGCGGATCCAGGTGGGGGTAGGGGCGATCGCCCCCACTTGGCCGAGGGTCTTGAAGTCGTCTTTTAATAAGATGATCGTATAGAAGTAGCTAGATCTAGTTGATAAAACACTGTTAATATTAATAATAATTATTATGATAACAACTGAACTCACAGATACCTTCAAGGCCCTTCACATTCCTAGAAACATTCTCCTTGCCTGTCAGAGGGCGGTACTGCTGCAGACCTGCCACATCACCCAAAAAAATGGCTCAATGGAAACTGAGAAAGGGAGACTACGATACATTCTGTTTCCCTGGCAGAGAATGAATACTCGTTCGTTTCTAAAATAATAATAAATAAAAATAATAAAAAAGTAATAATGAAAAAAGAAATAATAATAATAATTAAAAAAAAATAACATAAATATTGTCACGGATGAATGTGTGTATGTATGTATAATCTATTTTTACAATCTGCGCGAATGACCGGAAGTGTGCTGTTTGTCAGACAGAGACCAGCATGTGTGATATGCAGTAAAGCTGATTAGAGTTAATGTGTTTGATCTAGAGGTTCCATTGTTTTATCTCGTTAACTAGAACTGAACCAGGGACACCTAGACGTATCGAAACCTAAGGTAGTTTCTATCGAATTATAAGTAGATACAGTTATAGAATAGGAACGCTATAACAAATAATTATAATTATTATAATAATAATAATAAAGAAGTAATAATAGAAATATTAATATTAATAATAATGACAACGAATGTTGTTTCTCTTGAACTAAACTCGACCCTGGCAGCGCCAGAGAAGGAATACTCGTTCGTTTGTATCACTATAATAATAATAGAAGTAGTATTAAATAATAATATAAAAAAATAATAGAAATAAAAAATAAAATAATAATAATAATAATAACAATAAAAATATAAAAAATAATAATGGAAATAATATAATAATAATAAAAGAAATAGTAGAAATAAAAATAAAATAATAATAATTATTATTATTATTATTATTATATTATTATAGAAATAATAGAAATAATAATAAAAATAATATTAATAATAATAACCATAACAAAAATAATAATAATAATAATAGAAAATAAAAATAATAATAGAACATAATAATAATAATAGAAAATAATAATTATTATTATTATTTTTATTTTTATAGAAATAATGACAATAATAATAATAATAATAGAAATAATAATAATAATAATAGAAATAATAATAATAATAATAGAAATATAATAATAATAATAGAAATAATAATAATACTATTTATAATAGAAATAAAAATAATAATACCTTCGCGAGCACTGATGAAATGGAAGGCAAAATGTTATGTTCGGTTAGAGTTTTATTTCTTCACTATAAACTACTCATGTTATTTGGATTGGAAATACTAAAGAAAGATACGCCTCCGACCTTCTAGAATCTCCGACGCTGAGAATTCAATTTCAAATTTTTTAATGGAACTAGTCGGAGGTGGGGTGGGGGGGGAAGTTTTGTCATCACTGATAAACTTGCTCCCCTCCTGCCCCGCCCTAGCTGGTCGGGTGCCTGATTGATGCTAGTCTACAATTTTGCCTGCGTTAGAGAGGGCGGATGCAGCGCCCGGTGGAGTTATCACTGTATAGACTTCGTCTTTGTCTTAATCAAGACTAAAGGTAAACAGGGACAATTTGTTGACACCTTCTAGACATTTTTTTTTAGTTGACATTTTTTTCGGACATTTTGAACTAATACGTTTAGGGTGAAGAAGTTCTTCAACTCAAAACAAGGGAGAGAAAACCTATCAGTAAAGGGTGGTAACAAATGGGTTGTGAAAATACGAAATTAACAACCAGAAGAAAGAGAGTCAAATGATCGACAAAAAATTGTGATAAGAAGATTGAGAACAAGAGAGATAAAAGATTGAAAAGTGGAAGAAAATAAAGAGTGAGAAATAGAGATAAAAAGAGTGAGAAAGAGAGATAACGAGAGGGAGAAAGAGGGAGTTGGGTCGACTTCTAGGAGACAGTTTGCTGCCCAAAGCGCCATGGAGTGTCTAGATCTAGATCTAAGTTAGTAGGGAAGAACTATTTCACATGTACGGCATCGAGTCCTTGGCACATCTTTTTCGGACACTGCCATTTCAAATGTATCTCTATAATTATAGTAACCTACTTTAGTGCAGCCTATAAGTTGACCAAAGTCTGGCCAACATTTATTGCTTTGACCAAGATCTGGATATCGATCACAATGTCACGCTTTCAATTCCTGGTTGTACTCACATTTTATCTGTCATTGCCATCTACTTAAAATACAATTACAAAATACGGGCGTAGCTGGGGGATATTCTGCAGGTGTTGGAATTACGCAAATACATACACAAAATACACCGAGGGAATACACGAATAAGTCATATTTGTTTGCACCATAAAGAAAACAAGAAAAAAAAGTATAGTTATTTCTAAGCTTCACATCTTATTTTAGCCAGACCGTTACTTCTATACCTGTAATCCTTTATTCTATTGTACAGACCAGTGGGAGAATATTTTTGTCAAAGCCTAAAACTTGCTAAAACTTTATAAGCACACAGGTTCTACAATATTTGGTAGAGCCGTATTGATAAATAGTTTGGTCATTCCAAAGATTGTCTATTTAGCTAACATTACAGAGCCACCTCCTAAATTCATAAACAAGCTGAACAAGTTAATTAGAAGCTTTATATTTAAAAACACTATTAGGAGCATTAAGCACACTACACTCATTCAAAACAAAGAGGATGGGGGGATAAACTTACAAGATGTCAAAACAAAAATACATTCGCTAAGGCTAAAATTTGTAGGTCAAGTAGTTAGAAACCCAACAAATTTTCCCTTGACAATTTACTATTATGGTTTAAGATTAAGTAGTCTTCTTCCAATACACAATGATACTCCTCACTATTTTGGTACAGTCACTCATCCATTTTACAGGTCTATTTCCAGAATTTTACCTGGTAATGAACATTTAATACACAACAAAACCAAAGAATCATACACAACACTTAAAAAGCTGTTACACGAAAGTCTAGTGAATAGGATTAAGTGGGGGAGAGTTCTTGGGGTGATAGAATTCAAGGACACATTCATAAACCTACACAGCAAACATATCCCACCAAAAGCTAGAGAGATAAGTTATAGACTTATCTTTGGGATGACCCCTATGGTTAGAAGACGAGCAAATGACCGTGCCTGTATATTATGCCATCTTGAAAATGCTGACAATGAGAAACATATGTATTTGGAATGTCCATTATTCCTTCAAGTTAGAAGTACTGTAAGGGACTTATTAGAAGCAAACTGTGGCAACTATGTAAATGTTAACTTGTCAATTGTATTAAACAAGCTGCCAAAACTAAAAAATAAAATGATGCATAACTTTAACTTAATTATTGTTTCCGAATACAGGAACCTTGTTTGGGCTAGCTGGCTCAAAGCTCTACATAATAATAAGGTTTTTCATCCTAATCACTAAGAATTGACATTCAGAAAAATAATGGATTTTAGGGTAGAGAATTATCTAGTTTGATTTTCATATACTTGTACAATGCTCAGGTAGTTTTCCAGAAATGGGGTGATGGGGGTCAGGGATATTTGATATTGTGTTGATTGTTCTGGGGTGGAGGATACTTGTATCATTGTTATGTCTTTTATGGATTCAATGGCCAGGATGGTTAGGTAGTATGTCTTTGATATTAAATAATGTTTCTGTTAAAAAAAAAAAAAAAAAGTAGGTATACCCTATTAGTGATCATTTCCAGTTCACAACAAAGGCATTATGAAAGCCTATATTTAATGGTCGGTGAAAATGCAACGGCGCTTGGTGATTATATATGCCCAACCTGCGATCGCAGCTGTATATCAAGGATTGGCCTCTTCAGTCACACAAGAAGTTGCAAAGGGAAAAGATCGTCTCTCGAGACGTAAAATGCCACAGACTGTAGGATGATGTAAAGGTTAAAGCTGTCGTTTAGCAGACTCCGCATGAGTCTATCCTCTCTATGTCTCCTTACGTTGAAAACATCACCTAAATCCCCGGACTGAAACCATTTACCCTGGGGTGGAGGGCCGATGCTGAAAACCTATTCACAATTACCAACACTATATCAGTATATTTCCTGTTGCTTAGTACTTGCGAAATTAAATATGGACTAACAAGCTAATAAATGTGAATGGTAATTTAATTATACATCTTTTTTTTTTAGTCATCATGGGCAACTGGTGACAAGCCTATGGGTAGCATGCTGACGAAGCCTGTGGCAAACAGAGCACTTAGTGAGAACCATGATTCAGCAGACGATATGTATCGACTGGGCGTGATAATGAAAATGTTGTGTCAAACTCCTCTATTGATGAGAGTAGAGATAACTCTTTTTAATTGGCGATGAGGTAAGAGGCCAGTGGAGTAGGTCACTTTGCCATTTGCAAAGACGACACAATCACACCAATGTGACACCGACATCTGGAGACAGCTAGCCCCTCCACCCACAGTGTGGCCAGTTAAGTAACATGTTCTAGATTACAAGATCAGTGATCCCCAAACTACGGTCCGCGGGCCATACCCAGCATGTAGGGCAGTGCCATCTGGCCCTTGTAGGTGTCTACCCTCAGGCCACAGGGCATAAAGTACTTGTTTCATTTGCACTCAGCAATTTTTCTACCTTCAAGCGACAAATGGGTTGCAATAGACTGGAGTGATTTCTGCGTGATGTGACACATTGGTTCCAATAGAGTGGAGCACCGTCTGCCTTGGTGCGGCAATTTGGTTCCATTAGGCTGCAAGACCCTTCTGTCTTGGTGCGTCAAATTAGTTTCATTAGGCTGGAGGACCTTCTGTCGTGATGTGACACATTGGTTCCAATAGGCTGGAGGACCTTGTGTCTTGGTGCGGCTATTTCGTTCGATTAGGCTGGAGGAACTTCTGTCGTGATGTGGCACATTGATTCCAATAGACTGAAGCACCTTCTGCCTTGGTGCGGCAATTTGGTTCCATTAGGCTGGAGGACCTTCTGTCTTGGTGCGGCAAATGTGTTTCATTACGCTAGAGGACCTTCTGTCGTGATGTGACACATTGGTTCCAATAGGCTGGAGGACCTTCTGCCTTGGTGCGGCAATTTGGTTCCATTAGGCTGGAGGACCCTCTGTCTTGGTGCGGCAAATTTGTTTCATTAGGCTGGAGGACCTTCTGTCGTGATGTGACACATTGGTTCCAATAGGCTGGAGGACCTTGTGTCTTGGTGCGGCAATTTGGTTCCATTAGGCAGGAGGACCTTCTACCGTGATGTGGCACATTGGTTCCAATAGGCTGGAGGACCTTCTGCCGTGATGTGTTACGTTGGTTTAACTAGACTGGACGACATTTCTGCCTTGAAGCGGCACATGGGTTTCAATAGACTGGAGGACCTTCTGTCTTGGTGCGGCATTTTAGTTCCATTAGGCTGGAGGACCTTCTGTCTTGGTGCGGCACTTTTGTTCCATTAGGCTGGAGGACCTTCTGTCGTGATGTGGCACATTGGTTCCAATAGGCTGGAGGAACTTCTGCCGTGATGTGGCACGTGACATGCATGTAAGACATTTATTTGGCTCCCCAGACTGACAATGTTTGGCACATCACTGAGCTAGATTATTTAAGTAACATCAGTTTGATAGAGCTACGAGTCTAGGCGGCTAGTAGCGTCAATGTTACACTTGATACATATTTGTCAAACTATTGTTTGTCGAATAGTTTAGTGGTTTGGAAAATGTCTTATGTAGTCTGTTCACCCGTCTGTTACGTCATCGTATTTTTTTATAACAACTATTCATACAGTTTTTTTGGGCCATAATAGAGGTATAAAATTATATTACTAAATGGATGTTTTCTGTTGACGACCTACCAATAATCTAAAAAAAATGAACGTGCATGGATAAAGATGTGTATATACTTTTTAAAACAAGTTTTTATATTGCTTTGTGTCTTTTATAACCAGTGTGCCCTGAGTGCAGAAGTTTTAAGTTGAATAACTGCTTGAGAGGATAGGCTCAAATCTGAGCCCACTGGTTGGCAGGCAAACGCTTTACCAATCAACCACTCAGCGACGCAGTTTTTTTTTATACGTAAAATTAATATGCAATATTAAGCAGACACTCGGACCAAGTATTAGGTCCTCAGTTCGGCAAGTGATCAAGCAGGCCAATATATATCATGACAGGATGACAGCGTAAATGAACAGCCAACCAACTGCACTTAACGATCTCTCACTAAAGTACATGTCAATAATACACATGCACAGTGATGTCCAAGCCATGGCCCGCGAACCACATCCGGCCCGTAACGCTATGCGATCTAGCCCGTCCAACCCTCTTCCCCCAGTCTATAAAGAAGTCGCGAAAAATCGGTTCAGTTAGACTATTTAGCGGTGATGACTTAAACTTAGAC
Source organism: Biomphalaria sudanica (assembly GCA_036873155.1). Classification (NCBI taxonomy): domain Eukaryota; kingdom Metazoa; phylum Mollusca; class Gastropoda; family Planorbidae; genus Biomphalaria; species Biomphalaria sudanica. Next base: position 1,386,553 of record JAZGLO010006660.1, read on the forward strand.
TTAGGTTCTCCCGCGCCGTTCGGCGCATTGGATGGCAAGCTGTCTCCACAAAGATCTGTCACTGGCAATGTCTGAAGCTTTCTCCAACCTGGTGTCCACTGTTCTCAGGTCCTCCATGAAGGTGTGGCGCCAAGTAATACGAGGACGTCCCTGTTTGAGCTTTCCTCGTATTGGCTTCCATGTTATCGCAACTCTTGGTATGCGCAGTTCTTTTTGTTGTAGAACATGTCCCGCAAACCTCATGCGACGCTCTGTCACAACCTAAGTGTTCAACTCCCAGTTCGGCATAGGACCCGATCTGTGTAGCTGACTCAGCCATTTTTGTTGAGCTACATTAAGTCTTTTCTCAATTTTGGTGACTTCCATGTCTCAAATGCATATGTTGCTGTTGGGATGACGATTGTGTTGAGAGGTGTGACTACCGTCTCAATTTAAGCGGTGATGTGGCGTCTGAAACATGAGTGAGACATTGTTGCTGCCGGTCGTTGACTTTTTGCCACAAACTGCTGGTAGACAACTAAACTGCTGTGGGTGTATTATATTTGAACTTGTAAGAAGTTGTAATAATTTGAATACGTTCTTTGTGGACAAAACTAAATAGAACATTTATTACAATACAGACAAATTTAACAGGAGATGAAATTAAATAAGTGTAGTAGAACAACATCGACCTCACTACAAAAACACGTCTTTTCTGTCTGGCGTTCTGGAGTCGTCTCTCCTACCCAAGCAGACTACGACAATGCCACTTATCTTGCATAATTTACCCTGCATAGCCACCAACCAATCTCTAGCTTCTTCTCACTTCGCCATAGAAACACACACACACACATTCCATAACAGAGATGAACATGTCCCACAGGCTGGCAAAGTTTGGACACCACTGCACAACAAACAAACATAAAAGTCATTAAACCCACACCCTTGGTGTAACGGTTTATCAGACCATCTTCAAGCCAACTCGAGTTCCCACTCATGCTGTCTGTATTTTTCTTCGACTTTACAAACGACGGCTGGTCTATAATGGACACGAAATGAGCAGATAAGGAATGCGATGCTGTATCTGACTATGTGGCGGGAGGAATCATCAAAGGCTTGTGTTTACAGCTTCTGTTCCAACGATTTGAGTTTTGTGCACAGGGTTTTGGCAAGAATAATTACGTCTGCCTATAAATGTTTGGTTTCTTAATGAGGTCATTTTCTTTTATCTGGGCTTCATACAACATGATGACTGACTGAACGGGTGCAGGAAAGGGGAGGGGTGGCGGTTATTCTGAGCAAAACTTTCTGGTGGTTACAGATTAGAATCACTTGCTAGGGGTTAGGGTGACATGACATGATTTCCTGGCTATTGAACTTTAAAAAAAAAATTTTTGATGAAGAGATTCTATAAAGTACTTTTAAGAGTGAATAAATGTAGTCAAATATTGCTTTATGGCAGTGGCTTGGGTACGTTTAAATAGGAATGATATATTAGAGAGAAGAATGAGAGATGAGTCACAGAGAGAGAGAGAGAGAGAGAGAGAGAGAGAGAGAGAAGCATGAGAGATGAATTAGAGAGAAGCACAAGAGATGAATTAGAGAGAAGCTCGAGAGATGAATTAGAGAGAAACACGAGGGATGAATTAGAGAGAAGCACGAGAGATGAATTAGAGAGAAGCACGAGAGATGAATTAGAGAGAAACACGAGAGATGAATTAGAGAGAAACACGAGGGATGAATTAGAGAGAAACACGAGGGATGAATTAGAGAGAAACACGAGGGATGAATTAGAGAGAAGCACGAGAGATGAATTAGAGAGAAGCACGAGAGATGAATTAGAGAGAAACACGAGAGATGAATTAGAGAGAAACACGAGAGATGAATTAGAGAGAAACACGAGGGATGAATTAGAGAGAAGCACGGGAGATGAATTAGAGAGAAGCACGAGAGATGAATTAGAGAGAAGCACGAGAGATGAATTAGAGAGAAACACGAGAGATGAATTAGAGAGAAACACGAGAGATGAATTAGAGAGAAACACGAGGGATGAATTAGAGAGAAGCACGGGAGATGAATTAGAGAGAAGCACGAGATATGAAACAAAGAGACAGACTGAGAGCAGAGAGAGAAAGAAAAAAGAGACAAGAATATCTGCAGAAAAAAAGAAATACAAAGATCTACTATACTTTTATACCAGATATTTACACTAATATAAACCTGATGTTTTTACTGAAACACTGTAAGGTATACAAATGTGTCATATAAAATACAAGCCCTCTCTAGAAAACAATACTCTGAAAGAAAGACAATATTTCTCTGCAATAGATATACCACTATCCTTTTCTCTTTCACAATGTCAGTAGATAAAATGTAGAGACAATTTAGCAAACGCTGGCTTAATTAAAGGTACGCAAAATGTTGGTAATTATAATTCACGTATTACGAAGACAATTACATAGTTTTGTCACCATAATTAAAAGTACCGTAATTCCCTTCCAGAATGAATATGAATGGGAAAAGGAGAGTCCTAAAAAATCCTTTATTTGTCGACCTTGACCCTAGAACTAAATTCTTCCTCTTAATCTTCACCCAGACGTCGGCAGCAACGGAAACAAAAGATTAATTTTTATCCACAAATGAAATTGTTTTCCCGCGTAACGCTTAATGCTGCTGCATGTTGGGTATTCTTAAATATTGCGTCCACAATATTATCAAATTGTAAGTTTATGTAATTGTAATTAGTAAAACTAGGCCTATATCTAAAATATAACATATCTTAAAGTTAGGAGTAACTGACTAGATACATTGCGTACATTCTTCATTCCCACCATGCACCTGAATAGTTGAGGAAGTATAGGAGGGAGCAGACGTCAAGGGAGACATGTTGTATGCGTCTTTTTATGACTTTTGTATTTTGACCAATTAGAAGTTGCGGCGGTTTTGTGTGTGTGTGTGTGAGAGAGAGAGAGAGGGAGAGAAAGAGAGAGAGAAAATGACCACATTATTAACTTACAGACTTACAGACAAGTGTTTGCAATTAATAAAATAAATTTGATACATTTTCATTGGCTGGGCTATTTTTGCTGAGCGCCTAAAGACAGCACGGAAAACTTCGAACGAATAGCACCTCTACTCACAAGTCCACAAGAGAATAAAGAGATAGGACTAAAGCACTTCGATTGTGGTGAAGAAGCATGAGGAGCGCGCATTTATCAGTCCTGTTATCGAGCCTTTCATCATCATCATCATCATCATTTGTTCTTTGACTTTCGTCGTAACCTAATGGTGTCACCAAACCCCCTCCCACTCTTCCCGGTCAGCAGCTGTTCTTAGATAGATATCAAGAGAGAGAGGCCGGTCCATTCTTTGATGTTATCCAGACAGCTTTTTCTTCGGACGTCCCTCTCTTCGTGCTCCCTCCACTGTAAGATGTGAGAACCCCTGTTTCCCATTACACCGCTCTACGTGTCTAGCATCAATGCTGTTAAGCAACCCAAGTCAGGCACCCTAACCCTCAAGAGCAATACTAGAAGATAGAAACATTCACAAAATTCACATTTAAGGTAAAAAAAAAAAGGGCTTTACAAATGTTCAGATTAAATATTTCTGCATGCAAACGTCTGATAGGCCAAACTCCCATCACAGACATACGTTTCATCTATAGGATTTTAAATTTGTTACAAATGTTCGGTAATTCTGCAGGATTTCAAGGGGCAGCCATCTTTGTTACTATTTCGTTATTGTTTATGTTCCAAAGAAATCCCAAGATAGTGTCTTAAAAAATACCAAGAATTAACATTATTTCTGTGTTTTTAAAGCAATGCTAATTTTTGTTTTAATTTTTACTAGGTGTCAACTACAATACGTTTCTTATTGTTCTGTCTTCTTTTTAATTGTTAAATATTCATATTGTCCTTAAGTCTATATCTATTCTGAATTATTGTGATATAGAGAATCTAAATTTAACTAGGCCTGCTATAATTATCAGCACCGTTTATTACCAAAAATTATAATTGACCTTTATTGCCTTTAAGAACCTTGTCATGTTAATATAGTAATTAGTTTAGTTCTAGCAGTTAGATTATGAGTCTAATTAATAGACTTATTAGGACTAGATGATACCGGTATAGCTAGATCTAGCATATTTTTTACCTTCAAAAATAAAAACAAACAAAAACCCAAATCGGAGAGAAAACCCAAGATACAAGATTACAGTCTAAACAATAACAAAGATGTCTGCCCCTTGAAATCCTGCAGAATTACCATGTTCCTTTACAAATGCATTGAAAATGTTCCTTGCTTTGATCTCACATATGCAATGCTATTAATCTCAATGGGACCCTCAAATAGCAGTAGATTGAACTAAGTTGTTTATGAACTGTTTTTTTTTTTTACAGACGTCTAGATCCAACGTACACTGCATGGAAAATAATATCCGACGAAAAGCAAAAAAAAACATGTTTATGATGGTGTAAATACAATCTAAGACACAGTGGTTCTCAAACTTTTACTAGTGGCACAACTCCCCCTAGACGAAAGATATTTCGTTTTCGCTCCTGTTAGCCAGCTGAGGACCGGGTGGAACAGAGGCGGGCGTTAGGTGGGTGGCGTCTCCCACGCCGACAGGAGATTCCATAATCACCGTCACGGTTCGGAGACCAGACCAGTTCTCATAAACTAGCACCCTGGTGCTCAGTATTTTGGAAGCCATTCCCGGCATCTGTATAAGAACAATCACCACGAAAGCTTTTGACAGAGTCGGTGACGCTATAATAAAATATTGCTAGTACCTGCTGTTAAGCGATTCCGCGGTGATGAGTACTTTGAAATAGGAACAAACTCCAATGGAGCTATAACCGAACTCAATGCTGGAACATGAACACCGGCGAAAGGCCAACAGTTGATAAATGAAGTCGACGCTACAACAAACACTTTAATACTCAAGAAGGGAACCGTCGAATGTCGTCTATTACTACCGTCTATATAATGTTTCTTATTCCTACTGTGATAAGGGAAGCGGATTGTTTGTAGCGTCTCCTAGAGTGTTCCTACTTTTTAAAGTTCTATTACGTCATCGTCGCTAAGTAAAAACTTTCCCCCTATTCCCGAAACAAATAACTATTTCCTAATCGTGTCATAACCATAGACATAAATAAATATAGACTGGCCGAAGGAAGTAACTTCATGTAACTTGAAAACATGTATATCTATTGTATTCGGATTTCCGAATTATGAAAAATTGCATGATCTTCACGCTGAGAGATTTAAAAAAAAACACTAATGGAAATATTGTAATACTTATATAGGTTACGGCTGAAATAGATATGAATACTTAACTTTTATACTGCTCATTGTCACAGCCTGGTTTCGTTATAGGCGTGATGACGCGAATGTCGTGTTATGTAGATCTTTTAGATGATATAATAATCCTTTGTATTGTTATTTAAATACTTTCACTAGCGCACTAGATTTGCTAGTGCGTGAGAACACTAACATGCTGAACTCTTTGACCACAATATTTATAATAATTAATAGACTCACTTGTAGCAGACATGGTTTTTATTCACATTAAATAATAATACATAAGATATTGGCGACTTCAGCCATCACAAAATACATCCAAGAAAATATGTCCTGAATACAAATCAATTCTAATAACTTTAATACTTGTCAATAATATCCAAAACACTCCTCTCTCTACAAGAGTCTAAAATCAACTGAGATGTCCACCTCGTGGTCAGTCCCCGACCAGGAAAAAATCGTGCTAAACGTGCACGGAATGGTTCAGTGATTACTATTCACCAAATATTACAGGGGTTCTAAAACTGACGTGACACTCATAAATGCTGTATAGTAAAGTACACGAAATTGCAAGTTACAAATTTTCGTTGTATAAAACTCTTTAATCGGCCAGTCTATATTTATTTATGTCTATGGTCATAACACTACGTAAGACACTTTGTTTCGAAAAGACTTTTTTTTAAAGTCTATGTTGTTGCTAACGCCTCTCGTGAAAACGGTATACATTTTAAAAGGTCCTTATTTGAAGATGAGGCGACGTCTTTATCTTAGGTTTTTTTAATTTTTTAAATATTAGCCATGTCATTTTACTTTATAAATATTCAAAAATTGAGCTATACCTACAATTAAAATAAAACTTTTTTTTTCTGCTTCTTGGAGAATAAATTGACTGGCTTTTGCTAATCTCCCTCCCCCCCCCCGGTCAGAACGTCACGGCCCCCCCCCTCATGAGAGGGTGTCGCGACCCCGCCCCCACAGTTTGAGAAATGCTGATCTGCGCCATTCTACGGTGATTCTGAAAGCAGTTTGTTGGTATGAAAGAGTGTCTTTAATTCAATGTATTTAAGGGCTTTAGGGCGATATCGCCCAACCTATTTTAGCCTAAGGGCGATATAAGCCCAACTCTTCGACCATGTGTCACGGACTGCATAGGTTAAGAGAAAATTAGGTCCGATGCAAGATGCACTGTGTAAACGTGCCCGGTGTATACTCACCCTGGTAGAAGTTTGGGTATCAATGGTTATTTGTTGTTTTTTTTTAGTTTTGGGATGTCGGCATATATATTTAATATTTCTATCTTTATGTTATTAGCTATATCGGGCCAGTCGGGAATTTGAGCATCTATCTAAGCGCCTCTACTGTACGAATTGAAGATCCTGACAAATATTTTTTTTTTGTTTTTATAATCTTGTTGCAATCATCGTAGATCTAGATTTGAACACAACTTTCATAAAATCAACACTATTTAATAATTCCTTGTAGTTCACTAATTGTATGAAGTTCTCGTTGCATAAAGTAACTCGCTTAAAGAAACGCCATTTACAAACTTATATTGAGTAGCTAAGCTAAAATGAAACACTTGAGATATTTTTTGCAAAGTCATCGCAACTCCAGGAACCGGAAGCGGTCCCTTCTTATCAGTGGGATACTTCGGAACTCTGACTAGTGACGAAAAAAAAGGTGATGTACTTTTACGTAGGGTCATAGTGGGGGATGGGGGGGGGAGGAAGGGGGGAGTGGGGAGATGAAGGGCTACACTCCCTTCTCTCCCCCCCCCCTTCCCCAAACCATCACTTGGCTCATTACAAAATTAAAACTGATAGTTCAGTGGTTCCCAAACCTATACGGAACTTTTCGCACATTCTGAGTATTTAACGAATACTTTGTTCATTTTTTTAAAGAGAGGTTAATTCACGAGGTGGCCAACTAGTTGATTATTCCAGTAGCTCGTTGACCACCTGTCAAGGCCTCGCGGAACACAAGGGTCCCGCATAACATAGTTTGAGAAAACACAGTCAGATATTTTAATGCAATTCTACAAACATTCAATGAGACTCTAAGGGGGAAAAAAAACACGAGAAAAAATAGATCCCTAAATAAATAAATCTAATTCATGATTTAAATTGGAATATCTATTTTAATTACGATTGCTTTTATTGGGTTTCAAGCACTTAATGGATGATAAACAAGGCCTGGGTGCCAGAATCGGCCTTGGCAATACTTATTATCGGCCCACCTCCTGTATGTCTTATGATAGGTATAGATTCGTGTCAGGGTAAATTGTGGAAAATTTGAATACGTAACACCCTCTTCCAATTAATATGTTACACTGCTGGTGTCTATACTCTTATATAGGCGTATAGGTTCGACGCTGGATACTAAGACCGAAAGAAGAAGTCATTTCTCAATAACAATATTAATAATTTGATTTATATAAAGATGTTAACAGGGGCGGACTGGGTGTCAAAATTGGTTCTGGTATTACCATACAATCCGGCCCACGAATTCATTGCCATACGCTATACATCTATTGTTACCTACTCTCAAAATAATTAAAGTCTTGAAATCGAGCACCGAACGCAAGTGGGTTCAGACAGGCCTAATCTAACGTAGTCGTATTTCTGAATTCTACATCTAGATAGACTTAGAGGCTGTAGGAAATGTCAATTTGTACAGACAATTGTAGAAGTGCAACCCTAATGTAGTTTGAAGTTCTGTTGACCATCATAATGTAGGCTCAAAGAGATAGGGTTAATCATTTAGACATCAACACCACAGCTGAAACGTTAAACTAAATCTGAAATAGTTTTGAACAGATAAGTCTTCAGGCTGTGGATCATGTTGTTTGTCACAGATCGACTGGGGGGGGGAGCACTGAAAAAGCCCCCCCCCCCCCCCACAAAACCGTAACAACGAGAGAGTTAAGCCCATGGAGCTCGGGACATATGGAGAGATCAATGAACTAAGGTGCAATCAACTCTGTCTGTCTGTTGGTATGGTAAGAGTTTGTACACGTTATTTCTCCCACACCCAATCTCGGGATTAAGCTGATATTATGCACAATTATTTCTTGTACCTGGCACAAGAATAAATTTTAAAACAAAATTGGTTAATTATTTATTGGTAATTAATTATATTGTTTGGTATCTTGAACAAGGGAAAGAAATCGTACTTGTCACATGTGGTGGTACAAGTTGAATTATTCCCCTTGAGGACTCTTATTAAGCCCTGAGTGAACATTTTTAATGCATTTAAAAAACGATGATGTTAACATTCAACACAATACCACTTATCCCCCCCCCCCACACACACACTTTTAACAACTGGTCCAGACAAGTGATCATAGCACATTGAGAAAGCTAAAAGCTAAACAAAAACAATTGGTAAAAATATTTCTAATCGCACAGATTTAATATCTATTACTGTGGCGTTAATTGGTATTTTCTAAAATGGCATACGCTTACCCTCCAGGGGTTCGCGCTGCTTTGACAAACGAAATACGAGAAAACTGTTGTAATTGGCTTCAGACGATTCTTTAAAAAAAAAAAACCCACATAAAATTTAACTTCATTCTGCTTATAAAATAAAAATTGTGCGATTGGGATTTAAAAAAGGGTGCCCCCGTCAGACTTGGTAAGTCAGAGCTTGAAGAGTTCACTTACCTAGTCAGTTCATAGCAAACGGTATATTTAGATTGTTATTAAAGTAAATCCATAATTTTAGGCGAGCAGGGGTACCCAGCGTTACAAAACTTATGGGGAGGGGTACATAAAAGTCACAAGTTTGGGAAACACTAATGTATAGTATCTGCTATGAGTCATTAAGGTCACATTCTAGCCATTTTAACATATTGATCTTTAAATCGAATATGATCCTATTGAAGTCACCTTTTTTGCTAACCTGATATTTTTGAACAATCTTCTATTGTGGTCTTCTGATTTGCCATAATGATCTAATAGTCTGTTCTGTAATGATGCATGTATCTTTTTCTGTTCTGCTGCCTAAGGACTACTTATGTTTAGAGGTTCTCCTAAAAGATTTGCAAGAAGATGCTTGGCCATATCCTCACTAGACAAACTATAAGTGGATGCAATATGCTCAAATTGAACAAAAGAGTTTCCAAGTGATTCATCGTTTGTGGAATGTAGTAATGTAGTGTTGTGCTGCTATTTTTGGATTTAGTATGTTATGCCAATGATGTGTGCAATTACATGACTAATCCAAACTAATTGATACATTTACACGTAAGGCTAATATGTTCTGTCATACTAAATACTACAATTACAAAAGAAATGTTAATTTTTTTTTAAAAAGAAAAAATCTATTTAGTATGCTAATAAGTTTTACATAATTTAAAACAACAATTAATAAGTAGTTTTTTTCTTATTATTGCGTGAACTGCAGTGGTACAATAGCACAATGGAACACAAAACTAAATGATTTTTTTTTTTACGGAAATGTTTTTTCTTGAGGGTTTGAATAAGATATTGACCCTTTACAAAACAATTAGATCAATCAGATACTCATTATAAGGCAATCCGTTACGCCAGGTTCACATCTAACTTCACATTCACTTTCACCTATCCCTTGGTCTGCTGGACCTTTGGGGCACCACACAGAATCTGTCAACCTTCTTTCTTCATTCTTCTCTGTCATTTGCCTTTGATAGAATTTCATTATATTCTTTCTGAAAATATTTAAACCTGTCTTTTTACCTGCCGGGGTGGACCACTTCTGATTGAATTTAATACCGATATTCTTCTGAAAATATTGAAACCTGCCTTTTTTCTTGCCTGGGTGGAACACCTCAGGGCCGATTTTGAGTTTGTGTTTCCACACAAACTGTCTTTGTAACCTTTTTATAATTTAAGGAGATTCCCAGGAGTTTTATAATAGATATAGATTATATATATTCACGAGGTTCAGTTGTAATGGTTTAATTTAATTATTTACACGTAGAAAATAGCGCGGGGCCTATGAAAGTGCGGGACGCACTTCAGCCGCATAGGTTGCAGCGGCCTAAGGCCGGCCCTGGCTTGAGTCATTGTGATATGGCCATAGAGTTTCTTCTTCTTCTTCTAGCCAGCTTTATTGCTGCTGAGCTGTCAGCTCTTTTGCAGACTGTGCCAAGGAAAAAAAGTGTGCTGTTTTCTTCAGTTGTTCAGCACTGCCGTACAGGTTGTTGGTTTTGTTGGGCTGTAGTGGAAGTAGGGTCTGCCTAAGGTGGATTAGGGAGGGGCATTCAAAGAGGATATGGTTTACGGTTTCAAAGGGGTGGGCGCAGTGTCTGCAGACATAGAGTTTAAGCAATACCAAAATTAAATATATGTTTTACCCGAGATTCGAACCAGGAACCCCTCGGATCATAAGCAAAGCGCTTTACCACTTGGCCACACATCCCCACACTTTAGAGAAAATTGACTTGTCCACACATTCTCTTCATAAAGTTTAGTTCACTGACACAACTACTTAGTGCAATAGCATTTCACTTCAATAGCAAAAAAAAAAATAAAAAAAATTAAGAAACCTGTTAAATAACATGAAATTTAATCTTATATAAATATATTTAAAGAAATTCTTACTATAATGGCAAATATCGTGTAGCACAAAACTCACTTATCTTCCTATATCGGCGACTAAGAATTATTAGTTAATGAACTCTAGCGGATATATTACAATGAACAGGATTAAATCATCATCAACTATATACAATTTCAAATTAACCTTGACTGCTCAACAGTAATATATAGTCTGGACGTGGATCGTTAACCTGTTTGTCTTGTATGTTATTGTCAGTGAAAGTATAATCTGAATAAACCACATAAAAAAAGCTGAGAATACAGGGCTCTTGGCACTTGCTATTATTAAAGTGGACTTATGCGAAACAAATAATATATCAGATAACAGTTACCTGGCACATGAGTTTACAGTGATCTCCTTAGCCAAAGTATAAAGCAAAACAAAAAACTAATGAAATATATTTGCCCTTTTTACCTCCAAAGGCATTTTACTAAAAAAAAATATTAGCTTATACCTCCCCACAAATGCCTAAAACAGTGTTAAATGGCTACAAGGTCTCAAGAGATGTGTAAACAGATAATTTTCGTGCACATCATCCTCGCGAAAATTTATTTTTTTTAAACAGAAGATCTGAGAATCAAAGGGAGCTAATTAGCTAATTTTGTTGTTGTTTTTTTACTCGAGAGCAGGCATGTCAAACTCATTAAGGTGTAAGGGCCACATAAAAAACTTACTAAGACCTGAGGGGCCGCAGCCAAAATTAGTTGCAAAACAGCCTACTAGTTTTATGTAAATTAGAAACAATACAACAGAATTCAATAATTAATGGCATAGCTGTCCCTTAGTTAGCTAAATTTGTAGTACATTTTGGTAATTAAATATTACCTGATACTTGGAACTTCTACTGGGATACAACTTTTATTAATGTCATGTTGAAGTTTGTTTGCCACTGACACCTTCATCACTGATGACAAATTTTGATCAGATAATCTCGAACGGTGAGGTGATTTGTAGCTTTCATTATGGAAAAGAACTGCTCACAGCGATAAGTGCTTGCAAACAGCAAGTATTCTGGCTGCTGCTTCCGCAATTCAATGTCACAGCCAAAGAATCTGACTGCTATTCATCAGCTCTAGTTGCACATTACTAGCAGCACTTTCAGAATCAAATGAGAATGGAGATACAAACTATGAAAATACTCACCCATATGAAACGCAGTCACGAAAACGGTCATTGAAAGCAGGGCCGGTCTTAGGCCACAGCAACCTATGTGGCCGCAGTGGGCCCCGCACTTTCATAGTCCCCGCGCGAATTCTATGTGTAAATTATTAAATTAAACCAATTTATCTTATTATTTAATGACAATAATAACAATAATGCACCTTATTGACACTTACATCAAGACTTCCGATGTGAAACATAATTACATCCGCATAACAGCGGCATTGAATGTCCATGATGATTAGTTACAGTATAAATCACAAGTAACGTCCGCATCACAGCGGGTAACAATAATACATATCTAACTCTCAGTGTAGAGAATATACGTAGTGTTCACTGGCTTCAGCTGCCCAAAAGATACTTCTTGACTCAAAATTGCTACTTGACTATCTAAGTCACTAATGTCCGTAATGGACCAAAAAGCTGCTACTTGACTGCCTTGTCCAAAGGATACCACTTGACTCACTGACTGAACTGAACTGACTGAACTGCAAGACAATTTAATTCATTTTACTTCCTGTTTTCTACATCAGGAATTCAACGTCTTAACATGAGGTGAACATTCAATCAGGCAAATGTCAAACTGAGACTGTGACAGCCCGCAATATATAGGACCGGCCCTGATTGAAAGCATCTAATCATGATTCCAGGACATATTTACCAAATGTTGCAGCCGTATTTAATCTTTTTCTCTTCATATTTGGTTTATCCACAGTAGTAATTTTGCTTCAAAGCGCTTCACGTGACTACATGCAGTTGTGACAATTTTGTGTTTACTTTGAAGTTTCAAATTTAAGTCTTGCAAGTGACCAGTCAAATCAACTGCAAATGCCAAATCCCGAACCCATTCGTCAGTTTGGAAATGTTCAACAGGTTCATCTTTCATGTTCAGAAACAATACAATTTCCTGTCTTCAATACTTTATGACATGAGAGCCAGCGGACTTCTGTGTAGAAGGGAACACAATAAAATTCGTGTCCTATGTCATCCAGAAACATTGAAACATTGACGATGATTTAAACAACGGGCACGAATAAAATGTAGAACAACTGAAACATGTCTTTTAGGACTTGTTGGAACTGTAATTGCTTTGTGCAGAATGTTTCTTGTTGATGCACTGAAAATGAGGAAGTTCAATATTAGCATCAGTCTCTCTTATTTTTTACCAGTAGCTTTGCATCAAAACCATTTTATTTTATGGTTGGTGCACCATTCATTGTTAGACTAGCTAGCTTTACCAAAGATAAATTGTACTGCAATATCACCTCCTGTTAGTTCTCAAAAACAGACTCGCTTTTTGTGGTGCTATGCATAGAACAGAGCTCAAGTAGTTCCTAATCTATCTCAAAGTTCCTGTCGCAGACCTTTATGAATATAGCCAACCAGGGCAGCCGCTAACTATTGTGCAATGTGTGCATTACACGCAGGCGGCCGAATGTAAGGGGCGGCCAAATCATGCCCAAGAATAATTTTTCTTTAAATTTTTGATTTAAGAATAAAAAAAATTAGTTAAATATTTTATTTACATTCTAATGATTCCATTATCCTTTGAAAACTGGGGGGGGGGGGGGGCGATATTTGTACAAAAAGAAGTTATTTTGGAAACTTAAGAAGAAAAAAAAAAGCGACGCGCGAGGGTTTCCAACGGGTTTTTCCATAAGCGCCGACTCTTTCCGGACCTTAAATTTTCGCGGGTTGTTTGCAATAATTGTTTCGAGTTGAATAGCCCGCCCTGTAGGTAGATCTAGTAATTAGAAAGTCAATTTTAAAATATTGTCACGTTGTATCTCGAATTGGGGGGGGGGGGGGGGGCGCAACTTCCTGACAAAATGGTGTTCTAGAGTGTGTATGTTTCCTAGGCAGCGGTAAGAAGAGGTTAAGCGATTGATTGGTGGTTAGGCATTTAAGATGATGAAATTTGCGTAGTGCAAATGTTAACTTCAGACAATCTTGAGACATGAAAAAGTATAGACGTTATTTTGTGGTGAGCTAGATTTTGTTTAAATATCAGTAAATTTCATTAATATATCTACCTCAAATTAAATCTGTGAAAATTGTAATAACAGATAAATCTATATTGATTTTTCGTTCACATAAGACGTTTGTTCAAGTTATTTAAAGCTTATTTAGTAAAAATATAAAACGCCTTCAATAGTTCAGTTGTACTAGCTGTTTGTAGCGACAAGTCAACGACCAACTAACAACAAGGGGCCGTCCATAAAGTACGTCACGCTCCAAGGGGGGGAGGGGGTGTAAGAAAGTGTGACAGTTTGTGACAGGGGGGAGGGGGGGGGTCAGGCCAAGTGTGACGTCACATTTTATATATTTTTAATTTTATTACTAATTTTATTTTTTATTTTTTTAGTAAAACTAATAGTTTCAAAAATAACTTTCAAAAATTTTGTGAAACACTTGAATTTGTTTTATGTCAAAATAGCATGAAATGCGTATCTTTCAATGTGTTGTTCCCAATTCCTCATGCTAGTTAGGAGCGCTAGTATATACTGTTGCGAAGCCTTGTTTTATGTGACGGTAGCCTTACCGGAAGTGGTTTTATTTCTTTGTTGTCTGCTGCATAATTATATCACTGATCAAGAAATTCGGAATTTGTATTATAATACAAAATATTTAGGATTCAGAGGTAATATTTGTATAATATAATCATTATTATCATGAACTTAAAAACAATTATACTCAGTTTCTTTAAAATATATGATAAATACCAGTACATGATCATTTAATGGAGTCCTACTAAATGACGGAGTTTTCCGGACGGAGTTTGTTATCGTTACGTCAACTAATTTTATTCTCCGGCGGAGTTTTTGTCCATTATTTTTACTTTTACCCTCCGGAAAAATTTGTTTTTACGATTATTTCTCCATCAACTTCTTTTACTCTCCGGCGGAGTTTTTTTCAATTATTTCTCCGTCAACTACTTTTACTCTCCGGCGGAGTTTTATGTCGTTACTTTTTTTGTCCATTATATCTAAATATAACAATTCATAGCCACCACTCGGCTACAATTATATTATATATATTATAATTACTTGATGCTATTGTAATTATTAATATAAAGTGACTTTGATAATATTTATTTTCAGATATTAATTACTATTGTTCAGATTAAATTAGAAAAATCTCGTCTAAAGATGGAGAAAGGAAACTTGTATACATCACTTTATAATGCTTATGTTAAAGCACACTCAACCACGAGTAAAGCAGATTGCCAAAAACAAGTAAATGAGATATGGAAAAGAATAAAGTCTGATGATAATGTATCTGAGAAAGTAGAATCACTTTTAAAAGAATATGATGCAATTGCAAAGCAGAAAAAAGGAACGTTAATGACTTTCTGGGCGAAACAAGCAATGAAACCCGACGCTTTATTAAAGCCTCAAACATCAACTGTGCCAGACGTTCCAACAAAATCACCACTTGTTGAGGAACATGCAAGTGGAAGTGTCGAAAGCAAACCATCTACATTCAAGACTGAAGATGTCAAAAAATATAAGACAAAAGTTCAAGATGAACTCAAAGTTGAAATTGACTTGATAAAAAGTGACATGGTTGGCTTATATAAAAGAAAAGACACAGGTCTTATCACAAAAGATCAAGAAACAGAACTTTTGGCAAAGAAGAGAAAATTAGATGAATTGGAGACGGAATTGAGTAAGAAACAAAGGGAACAAGAAAGACAGCAAAAAGCCAGGTTGAGAAAGAAAGAAACATTGGCAAAAATATGTGCAGAGAACCCTGAACTGAGCAATGTTTTGAAAATAAGAGAAAAAACTGGTCGTCCTGCAATAGAAAGTGATCAACCATTGTTTCTCAAAGCAATTGTCGACATCGCTTTACATGGGTCGGCTGCACATGAAAAACGACAAAGTGACATATACAGAAGTATTAGAACATTAGACCAATTAACTGAGCAACTTAACACTTATGGATTCCATGTCAGCCGGAGCACCGTTTACACTCGATTGTTGCCAAGACGAAGTTCAACAATAGAAGGGAAAAGACACGTTTCCACAGTACCAGTCAAGTTAATTCGATCTCAGAGCGATTCCCACTCCAAACACATGGATGGAAAGTTCTGCACAGCCACATTGAGACATTTAGAGGAATTATCATCAGTGCTCGGACCTAACGAAGTGTGCTTCATTAGCCAGGATGATAAAGCACGTGTTCCAATAGGATTGACCGCAGCAAATAAACAAGCACCATTGCTAATGCATGTGGAATATCGTGTCAGTTTACCAGACCACGATTGGGTTGTTGCAGCTAAACACAAACTTATTCCATCTGTTTATGCTGGAATTCGCATTGAAAAAAATGGACTAGGAAAACCGGAAGTTGTAAGCTATTCAGGTCCAACATACATAGCAATACGATCAGGGAAGCATTCGTCATCCACTGCTTTTGCTCATGGCTTAGACTTCGAAAGACTATTGGATTTGGATGAATTCGATGAAATAACAAAAGATAAAAGAGACAATGTGATAAAACCTATTGTTGTTTTTACAGTGGATGGAGGGCCAGATGAAAATCCTCGCTATCAAAAAGTAATTGAATTTGCAATCTATCACTTCGTTAAAAATAATCTTGATGCCTTATTCCTTGCAACGAATGCACCGGGAAGAAGTGCTTTTAATCGCGTGGAACGTCGAATGGCTCCACTGAGCAGAGAACTGTCTGGTGTCATATTGCCAAATGAACATTATGGCAGTCACCTTGATTCGCAGGGCAGAACAATCAATGACGATTTGGAAAGAAAAAACTTCAAGTTTGCAGGTGAAACTTTAGCTGAAATCTGGTCGCATGTGATTGTTGACCAATTTCCAACCGTTGCAGAGTATATCAACCCTGAGAAATCTGAATTGGATGCAGCAGGACTGATGTCGAAGGATCAGGAATGGTTTGACAATCATGTTCGCACCAGCCAATACTTCACTCAAATTGTGAAATGTCAGGACATAAAATGTTGCGACAAGGTACGGAGCTCATATTTCAACGTTTTACCTTCGAGATTCTTTCCTCCTCCAATCCCAATCAACCAAACAACTGATGGACTCAGAGCTTCAGAAAGAGCAGATGCAGATGCTCATAAATTTCCTTCATTGTTTGTGGCACAAACTCTCAAATTTGATGACATTATGCCCAGATCAACAGGAGTTTTTAAAGTACAACCATATGATCTTTATTGTCCATCTTTGCAGACCAGCTTACTTGATCGAATTTGCAAAGTGTGTCACTTATACTTTGCCTCACAAACAATGTTGAAGAAACATACAGGACAACACAGAGCTCGGGCGCAGGAGAATGTGCCAACCCAAAATTTTCCAGAATCAACTCAGATAAAACGCATCCGTCCTTTGAGAGTCGCTGCTAGAAGGCAAAGAGAACTCATGGCAATTATTGGCAGAATGGAAAATGCACATTCAGAGGATGTTGAGTGGCTAGATGAGGATGAAGTTGATCTGTCTGCAATTATCCTTCCAGAAAACGATGATGGGGAAAGATATATGCCAGTCGTAACTATGGATGAACACTTCACTTCACCATGGATGGATGATGTCTAGTGAATATTTTTTTAATTAAACATAATTCACTGGCCCACTATATAAACATATTCAATATAGCACAAGAGCTGCTCACATAATTTGTCAATCTAGTCCTTTTTTTAGTCACATTGTTTTGTTTCCATTTTTATTATTTAATCATTTTTATTATTTAATCACTGGTTGAGGTCAAGTTTCGCTAATCTATTTCTTATCCTGTGTCAATAGAATCCATAATCGGAAGATTATCTAAAAGTTGACCTCACCCATTTTAAATGAAAAGGTAGCAGATATAAATTGATGTTTATTATATAATTGTCAAGTCTAATTTTTGCAATTTTTTTTCAAATTCAATTGATTGGGTTATTGTTTCAAAGAATAACTGTGACAACTGTTGACAATAGTTATTCTACTATTAAAGTCATTTAATAATCTGATAGTTCTTTTAATATTTATATTTTAAGGCAGTTTAATAGTGAAGTGCGTTTTAAGTTTTCGATTAAATTTTAATTAGTTGTTAATTAAATTTTTTTTAAAGTGTGACGTACTTTAGGGGGGGGGGTCCCGAGATTTGTGACACTTTGTGACAGGGGGGAGGGGGGGGGTCAAAAATGGCCTAAAATAGCGTGACGTACTTTATGGACGGCCCCCAAGGAAAGGGAGCGGCGAATTTTTTTTTATTTTCAGTGTAATTTATTTGAATATTAGTAAAATTGCATGTTCAGAAATTAAAATCTCTTAAGTAGGAGACGACGTTTTATTTTCTAATAAGATGGTTTTAAATGTAGACTGCTTTTTGCGAGGCGCTTGTGCAACAATATGGATCAAAACGTTTTCAAGAAGACATTTAAAAACGTCTCCGCTAGTGCGATTCTTCTGGATTTTTGTGTGTCTCAAATTTCTTCCGTATATTACACTTTATCATAGTGACGACTTTTGTGTGACAAAAGAGGTCGGCGACAGAGACGTCTTACCACGAAGAATATTTATTAAAAAGCTCACGCCCGTTACAGGCATAAGTGCGCAACATGTATTCCTACCTTAAATGTCGCTCGCATAATACTATTGGTCAGGGCTGCCTCTTTATTATTAATATGGCCCTCGACTTTTTTTTTTTTTCATTAGGATGAACAGTGCGTTCTGAAAGAAAACACATCAATATTAGCCTTTTAAAAATTCTCTCTTCTTACTAAGAGAAGAAGGCCAGAAGACGCTTAGTGCCGAGTCCCACCCGGAATCAAACCCTTTGCTGACTTGAGAGCGAAAACTTGCCATATCTTCGATTCCATCTCCATGAAGAAACTTTTACAACGCTTACAATTTATACATGCAACAGTTTCGAAAAAAGAAAACTGACCATAGGCCTATTATATATAGGTCTGTGAAACTGACTCATTTTAGTGAAATTTAATTACCTAAATTGGGATTCTATACATAGTGTTAAAAATATAAATGAAAAATTAAAACCTAAAAAGTGTGTTACAATAAAGACTAAGCTTCCTTTCTTTTTCATTACATTCTTTTAAAAAAGTGCAAAGTTAAAATTGACACTAAAACATCTTAAAGGGAATGGGGAGACCACAACGATGTGGCGAATAGGAAAAGAAAAAGGAATGGTACAAAAATAGATTTAAATCAAAGAGCGCTTTAGGTAAAGTGTCCAGCTCAGTCTTAATGATTTTTATTTTCTACAAAAAAAAAGGGGGGGGGAGGGGCGGCATTTTTTAATTTCGCACGCAGGCGGCCATTACCCTCGCGGCGGCCCTGTAGTTGCAGTTATGGAGGCGGGGGCTGAGTGTTTAAAGGCATGGCTTCCAAACCTGGGAATCCTTGGTTCAAATTTAGGTGAAGACTGGGATTTTGAGTTTCTGGATTTTTCGTGCCCCCATGAGTCCACCCAACTCTAATGGGTACCACACTTTATTTGGGGAAAGTAAAACCAGTTGGTCATTGTGCTGGCCACATGACACTCTACTTGTTAACCGTTGGCCAAAGAAACAGATGACCTTAACATCATCTGCCCCATAGATCACAAGGTCTGAAAGGGGAAACTTTACTTACTATTGAAACTTGAGTCATCAATTATAGCTTCTGAAAATAACAATAAGCATGAACAATCCCTACTGTTCAATAGCAATGAAAAATAAAACCACTGAATTCTGTATCAAAAATACATTTGGGGAAATAAACTAGATACAACAATAACAGAATAAAGCAAAATGTAAATTCAGATTTGATTTTATTAAAAAGCTGTTTATTTGAGAATATTTTTTATAAAATAGCACAATAAATATAGCATCACATAATATATATATATGTTTTGCATCACAAAATTTATATGTATAGCATCACATGAGATAGCACATTTATAAAACAATAGACAAAAAAAGGCTCACAACCAAAATGATTTAGCATCTGCTACAAGCAGAGAACATGACATTTGCTACATTTGAGACACATTCAACAAGGCAAAGCTTACTTCTAGAACAATCAAATCCATAAAGGAATAAATACATTTGTCTCACTGCCAAGACTATGAACTTCTTTAATTATCAACATCAAGTTTCCATTTATTTTATTTTCCCCCAAAAATATATATGATCTAAGAATGAGACATTTTTAAATAGTTAAGTCATAATTTTCCAATGTCCATGAAAACAAAATGTAGGTCGGGGCACGGTGGGTGGGTGTCCAAACAGAAGACCCTTGGAGACAGAAAGAGGATACAGAATGTGCTTCAACTAGACAGAACATGGCATGAGCTAATACAGGTTTGCCCTGTGCAGGGAAGTGTGGTAAAAACTGGTTGCTTACTTATTTTCTACAAGGGGAGACAAGGACTAAGTAGGTGACAACTTAAAAAATGACACCCTGAAGTAGATATGAAACAAAACATTTCTAGTTGATTTTGTTACAAGCTGCGCAACAACAAACAAATGCAAATAAGTTCTACCAAATAATTATACAATAACTGTACTATTACTATCACTACTGTAGTACAGAAATGTACTGGGGTCAAATAGTATTTGAATGGAGCAAGGAAACATGGTCACCAATCACTCCATTCCTTGTGGACAAAATCAAGTGGATAGTAACAGAAAGGTTAGTCATCCCCATGGTCTTATTCTTCAGATAACTAATTCTTGTATCTCCCCTGCAATTAGAAGAAGGATTGTCTTGGCAAAGGAAACGAGTTAGCCATGGTGGCAAAAGATAGCTTCCCACATACAATGCATCTAAAATAACCGAATACACTTGGCGTCATTTTGTCATTAACTTTAATAGTTATTTAGATAACTCTTTAGAAGTTATCACAGCCGATGGTCACATAACCTTCACAAATCACAACATTTTGTTCAAGGTGCATCACTAATCCCCACTAAGCATGGTAGCTAGCCATTTTTAACATCTTTGTAAATAGTGCGGTTTAATTTACTTAAAGAAATTGTTTCAAGTTCTGGACCACCAGGTTTGATTGGACAATGATTGTGTCTCAAAAATTGTAAGGTAAATATAAGGTATGCCCAGCAGTTACTTTGATCTACTGAACAAACAATCTAGATTACTTGTCAGTGTTTAACATTGTTTGACAACTGATCAGTTGCCTTCACTGTCCACTAAACTTAAACCTAAACAATAAACTTCTTAAAATAAATTACATTAACAAATGATGAGAATACAGCCAGCTGTCTAACAATAATGTGTGCATAATTTTTTAAGTGGGTGTACATTAATTTTTGTTTGTTTGTAATCAAAGGGACATCACTCACATTAAATTAACATCAGACGAGAGCTAGGGAATGAGAGGAAAAAAAGATGTTCTACTGAGACTTTGAGACAACTTGGAAGAAACAGACTTGTATTTGTCGTTGTGAGAAAAGATTTTTATCTATTAGAAAAGAAGTATGATTATTATGGAACGTTTTGTGTTATTTAGTATGCAAAGTAAATTATTCTTTGCTTCTGATACTGTCATAAACACTAAATAGAAACAGCTTAGGTGTAAAACAGAGTAATCTCACACTATTTCATATTTGTCAAATAACAAGTTTCATTTACATTCTCTATGAGGCCAGAAGAGTACTCTGTTTTCATTGCTAATTTTTAAATGGGTGTTATGTGGTCAAACAAATAAACTGCTTGAGTTGGCTATTTAAAAAAGCCAGGGTAAGTATTATAGCTCTGAGGATTTAGGAAGGTCTTCAAATCTCTAGTGAATAAATACGAAGAACAGGAATTACATCTGAGACAAAGTAACAGAGTGAGTTTCAAAGCATATAAAAATCTTTAAGTATGCCAGCTATCACAGAATAAACACACCATACAGGATGCCTAAGATAAAAGAATAAACAACATTTGGTGTCTAAAACAAACAAAAATATACTATGTACAATTAAATAAATCATATTACAATCAGATAAAATTTCAAGTAAAACTATAGAACAAAATATTCTGCACGACGGAAAATGCATAACAAATAAAAAATTTAAATATGAAATTAAATGGAATCCCTTTTAGCAGCTAAAATATACATAAAACAACAACTTAAATCGACATTTTGTAAGCTGAAGAGGGATATAATTACAACATTTAGGCTATTGACTGATCAAACGAATCATGTTATGAGCATTGCGTTGTTGTTTTTTAAGTAACTTAAGGGGAAAAATAAGAAAAAAAATCCTAATAACTATGAGCTACTTTTCAGCTCTATTTATAAATTCTACAGTGACAACAGGCAGACTGAAGAGATAGGAATTCACAACAACTCACTGAGAGACTACAGAGGTACAACGTCAAGAAAAAGTTGAGAAAGATATGGCAGCTATTAGAGAGTCAAGAAAAAGTTGAGATAGATATGGCAGCTATTAGAGAGTCAAGAAAAAGTTGAGATAGATATGGCAGCTATTAGAGAGTCAAGAAAAAGTTGAGATAGATATGGCAGCTATTAGAGAGTCAAGAAAAAGTTGAGATAGATATGGCAGCTATTAGAGAGTCAAGAAAAAGTTGAGATACATATGGCAGCTATTAGAGAGTCAAGAAAAAGTTGAGATAGATATGGCAGCTTTTAGAGAGTCAAGAAAAAGTTGAGATAGATATGGCAGCTTTTAGAGAGTCAAGAAAAAGTTGAGATAGATATGGCAGCTATTAGAGAGTCAAGAAAAAGTTGAGATAGATATGGCAGCTATTAGAGAGTCAAGAAAAAGTTGAGATAGATATGGCAGCTATTAGAGAGTCAAGAAAAAGTTGAGATAGATATGGCAGCTATTAGAGAGTCAAGAAAAAGTTGAGATAGATATGGCAGCTATTAGAGAGTCAAGAAAAAGTTGAGATAGATATGGCAGCTATTAGAGAGTCAAGAAAAAGTTGAGATAGATATGGCAGCTATTAGAGAGTCAAGAAAAAGTTGAGATACATATGGCAGCTATAAGAGAGGCAAGATATTGGATTCAAACCTACAGTAACAAATAGAAATAAGAAATACTTAAAGAGTTTATTTTTTTTAGTGTTTTAGACAACACTTAGATACTATATATATTCTAGGGGGGGGGGGGTTGTCCGTTCACTTATTTAAGTTTAAGTTTCACTCAAAATATTCTGCAGCTTTCAAGGAAACTTTAGTCTAAAGGAACATCTATCTTCAGTCAGATCGTATAATGCCTCATAATATTATAGAAGTTTTAGCTTTTATTTTATTTTGGCATAATTCTAAAGTACAAAAACCTATCTGAACGGATCATTTTTTATTTGTAGAGAACTGATTCTTAATAAACTATGCAGTGTCTGAACACTTGTTGATACATGGCAGCATGGATACAGTTTTTTTGGGGGGTCCATAGTTAAAAAAAGTTAACTCATGAAGTTTTCTTCTTAGCAGTCGCCAACAAATGTTTTTTTTTCCTATTTTTAAGATCTTCAGAAATGTTTTAGTGGACATCTCATTATACAGTTTTAACAATCTAAACTTTTTTTTTATTTAACTCTCCAATTCAGTATTGTAATAAAAATACTTTTTTCATGGCTTGGCTTTTGTCTGATGTTTATAGCAGAGAAACTAAAAATTTTCTATGTAACTGTTGTAATTACTTGGACCATTGGATACGTATCCAAAATCTTCTGAATACTTTACATTTTATAAATTTTAAGCCACAAAAGTGGATAGTACAGCAGTGTTAAATGACTTTGATAATGTCCTAAGACTTCCAAATATTTATAACGCCCATAAATTATTCTCATCCATACATGAATTTTTATATTATTATCACTCAAAATGTAGCTAATGATAAAGATGGCAGAGGTTTTTTTGGCACATCAGGAATTATATTGGTCCACATTGCTATATGATGGATTGAAAAAAGAAATAAATATTTTATAGAAAGTCCAATGGGCTAAATTCGATTTTTTCATTCCTTAGGGTCAGTGGAGGTCACCAGTACTCTAAATCAGAGTCACCCTCCACACTCTCTTCCGTTGACGAGTCATAACTTCTGCTCTCATCATCTGAACTTCCTTCGCTGTCTCCTTCATCACTTTCCTCCCCCTCATTTTCCGGGGAGTCAAAAATGTTCCTGACCCAGCTGACGCCATTCAGCGGTCGTCGTGGTTGGAGTGGGCAGAACTTCAAGAGCATGCGCAGGTATAGAAGCTGAGCCTCTAGGTGTATGAGAAGTGAGTGTGGAAGTTGGACAAGCTCCAGCAAGCGGCGTAGGACCGTGGAATTTAAAATAAGGGTCACATACTCCTCATATTTGCTGGGGTTGGAAAGAAATTCACGGGTCGGAAAATTTTCTTGAATGGAAGACACTGGGAGAATGTTGTGAAGACAGGCAGTGCTGTCAATAAGGCAACACTGAAAATATTCAAACAAACAAAATCGATGTCATATCAAACAAGTCACATACTACACACTCTAAAACATAGGTCATATATTCATTATCTTCGTCATTGTTTAAATTTAAAATCTGTCCGCATCTAATATCTATATTGATGGATGCAATAAAAGAATGTCTAAAAAGGGCACCTGCAGCTTAAAGTTAAAGATTTATTATCATTTATTGTACAGTTTGACTGTTACTTCTCCAATTATAAAAAACCTATAAATTCAACTAATACTAGAGGGGAATAACTATAAAACATTTAATAATAATTTAGAACTGCCCTAAAGAGTCTAACTAACCTACAATAGAATTCAAACTGGTTAGAACTAAATAAGAACTTTAAGGGCAACCTATAAAACTTAGAAATTCCACCAAGGATGATCTCAAGGCCAGCTAATAAGGAGGGTAGAGCAAAATGTTATCTACCGTAGCCTGTTTTAAAACCGCCTGCTACAAAAATGCTAACCGACAGAAATTGCAGACCTGGAAGAAGCTGGACTTCCATCTGGAAGGTATATGATGCCGGTCAGTGAAAGTAGAGTCATCTGGAAGCCACTGGTACATGAAAGGTCTGGACCATGTGTAAGATGAAGTAGATGGAGACAGTTGGAGAGACTCCCTCAGAACCTAGATACTTGGAAGAATCTGGCTGGTGGTCTATAGCCCATATGGGCACACAGGCAGAGATGAGATAAGGAATTTCAGAAGAAACTTTTTTGGAGGTAAATGCATAAATACAAGTATTTTCGGGTATGAATCTAGTCTTCAAAGAAATTGTGACCAGATTTACTACCACTATACAAAGAAATAAATGAAAGATCAGTTCCCAGTTTTAAAGATGGAGGTACCTGGAAAACTTTGCGTGCAGCCAACTGTTTCAACGAGGCAGTTTTGTAACCAAACATCAGGTGGATGAAGTATCCAGCAGAGGAGGCAAGATGGCTGAACTCTGGGAAATCTTGTTCAATCAAATAGGACAACTCTCTCTTTACTTCATTGCTGGTAAAGTAGCCTAGAATATAACAATGTTGATAAAGTAGCCTAGAATATAACAATGTTGATTGCTATTAAAGTAGCCTATTATATAACAATGTTGATTGCTGATAAAGAAGCCTAGAATATAACAATGTTGATTGCTGATAAAGTAGCCTAGAATATAACAATGTTGATTTTTGATAAAGTAGCCAAGGATAAAATCTTTGCATCAAACTTAGATTGGTTCATTAAAGTCTATGTTATTTATTTTAAGAAAAAATTTTCAGTAGTAAAGAGAGAAAATCCTGGTACATAAAGAATCATTACCTAAATAACACTGCGAGCCAAAAGAAGGACGTTTTGGAACAGGGGTCATTTTGGTGCCACAATTTGGCACCAAATGTTTTAGACACGTATAAAAAAAGCAGCCCTGGTGATCTATAGGACAGATGAAGTAAAGGTCATCTGTTTCTAAGTCCAACAGTTAACAAGGGTGTCATGTGGCCAGCAGGAGGACAAACTGCCTTTACTTTCCCCAACTAATAGCTATAAGGCAGATAATGTAAAGGTCACTGCCACCGCGCCTCCTCCCCAACAAATGTCAGGTACCAATTAGAGTTGGCATATTAAAATTACAGAAACTCCAGCTCTTAATGAAATTCAAACACATGACCCCCTTGTTCGGAAGCCAAGCACTTTACCACTCAACCACCAAGCAATAAAGATCAATTAAGTATGTTAATTTTATAATGTTTTTAAACTAATAATACACGTAGGGGTATATGCTTTGAATGTATGTTTGTTTTCAAACAGATGTTGAATGAGAAGAACAAGAGTTAATCTGTATCCAATGAGAAGAACAAGAGTTAATCTGTATCCAATGAGAAGAACAAGAGTTAATCTGTATCCAATGAGAAGAACAAGAGTTAATCTGTATCCAATGAGAAGAACAAGAGTTAATCTGTATCCAATGAGAAGAACAAGAGTTAATCTGTATCCAATGAGAAGAACAAGAGTTAATCTGTATCCAATGAGAAGAACAAGAGTTAATCTGTATCCAATGAGAAGAACAAGAGTTAATCTGTATCCAATGAGAAGAACAAGAGTTAATCTGTATCCAATAGAGTTTGGACTTCATCTTGTTGTTTAACTCCTTGACTCTGGAATTATTTTCCTCGTTTAGACTGAATTTTTTTTTTTGGCCATTTGAAGTGAAAAGAATGCTTCGATTTAAACTTTTATAACTTTTTTATTAGTTATTAGTAAATGATATATTTAGTATAGAATGAAAAGGAATGCATGACCTTTTGATATAGCACAAAGCAATTAATATAAAACAAACAATTTTTTTTTAATATGAATGTTTAAAGATTAAAAATAGAAACTTTCAGACTGCGAAAAAGCCTCCAGGATCTAGATCTGATCTTAGAAAAAATGTAAGGTCCAGATTGAAAATAAAATCTTTTATTATACTTATCCATACTGTTACAAAATTTTATACAGAAAACACATCTAAAATACATCTAAAACACATAAATGGACATTTTGAGCTAATTATCCATGTCATTACTATTGGAAAATGAAAATTTACCACCTTGGACAAGTCAACAGCTCTGGGTCTATACTAGATCTAGGAAATATATTTTGATCCAAAGTAGAAAAAAAATAAAATTTTGTTGATATTTATACATATTTCGACATAACTTTATAAAAAAAAACATTTTAAAACAGATAAAATGAATGTTCTGAGCTCAATATCACCTATCACTAGCATTCAAAGAAAATAAAGCCTTTCTAAGACCCCAATCTTTCAAAAAAACTTTCACTGTAAAAACACATTGAAAGAAGGAAATTCCAGTTGATTAGCAAAGAGAAACTATTCAAGATAATATTTTAAGCAATTAAAAACATATACGGGAGAAAAAAAAATAAAAAATTTCAAAAAACAACGTTGCCAGCATTGATTACAGCTTTATAGCTGGGTAAAATCAACTTCCGGGGTCAAAGTCGCTTATTAATTGACCTGGACTAGTTCATTACCTGCATCAACCAAATAAGATATAGGCTGAAGTGACTTGGACGTCTGGTCTGAAAGACTGGTGTGGGTTAACGATTGTTGAAGTGGAATGGACATGAGTGATGCCAAAAGTTGAGGCACTTTTCTGGATAAAAACAAAAATTTAGCATATGAAACAGGTCATTAATATGCATGTAGATACATATTCATACTTTTTACCTTTTACTATCCCTCTACTAACAATATTAAATGTGTGATAACTTTGAAGATGCTACAAAATGAAACTGTTTTCATTTTATTAATTTTATTAACATTACTGTTGATTAAAAAGTTTGAGAAACACTGCTGTATTTATTACGATGTATGATTCTTTCAGCTCTGAGGTGAATTTCTTAAAAATGATGTATATTATCATCCACATTACTCACTTATGTATTGGTTTGATTTATTTTTGTTATTCCCATCAAATCAATACTCTACTACTCAAGATTTCAGTAAAAGTGTTAAAGGATACATTATATTATTGTGGTGGCTCCATATCTTCTTCATAAACTATGAGCTACAGAAAGAGGTGAACAACTCTTCATCTGCTCTGAAGACTTTCATGTCATCAGTGTACACTAAGTCTAATTTAGACTACCATTGTTCACTATCTAGAAAGACTAATGCATTCTTAATTAAAATCTATTTACACTGACCGTTTCTTTCTTCTGGATTCCCAGACATAACACTGGAGTGAGGGGTCAGCTCCTGCGTCCAGCAAGATTTTAGCGCTGTCCATATCTTCACGCAGTAGACAGTGAAACAGAGCTGTCTGACCAAAGTTGTTTTGATGATTGACCTAAAGTAAGTCAATAAATAAGATTGTAAGAGATTTGATACAAACATTTTAATAATCTTTGACCTCGAAATCCTAACTGTAAATCGTACCTTATTATAAAGTTGTTATGAATGTACCATGAACCATTGTTAAGGCTGGAATGATCTAAAAAGTAACAGTCTCCTCTATTTCACAATCAAGCTCTGCCACACTTTTTATGGTTCATTTACTAATATATAATGAAATATTGTGGCTATTGGTAGTTCTGCATTGAATCTAAACCATCTAAGACCATTCTAAATACAAATCAATAACAATAATGTATGCATTAATGAGACTTTGCTTTGTCACAATTTTAAACAAAGAAAAACCCTTTTTATATCTATTTTAAAACGTTGGTTTATCACAAGGCAGGGAGGGCTTATTTGTATTTATCTATCTCAAAGTCAACAGATGCCCTGTTTAATCACTATCGATTGTTCTAATGAGAATATTCCGTTTTATGAAAATGGTGACTCTGTATCTTACAAACGTATAAAGATGTTTTACGATGCACTTACATCTGTGTCCTTCCTCTTGAGTAAGTAGTGCAGAAAGTCAGTTTTCACCCTGAGTTGCGCTTTGAGATCTTCTTCAAACAAGGCTTTCCTGGCAACATCACTGTCGCTTGCAGGGGACATATTGCAACTGTTGTCCCCCCTGAAAGCAGCTGCATCACACAAGGACAAGAGTGGTGTGTTGCCGATTCCATCCACCATATTGAGGTCAGCCCCATTACTACCAATGAGTTCCATCAAGGCCAGGTCATAACTAAACATTGCCAGTCTGTGCGATGCTGTCATTCGGTTCTCGTCTAAGATATTAGCATCACCGCCATGTTCTGAAAATGCATAACAACGAAAAACCAATGACAGTGTAAGCACTTCATCTTAGAGTGTCTACAAGACCAATCAGCTCTAATTTATAAATCACACTCATTGTTAAAAAAAAATGTTTGCCCTATGAGCTACAGAAACAAGTTAACTTTATATCTTCTGCTTTAACGATCTCTCGGTTCTGTCTCAAAGGGCAGCAATCTAGGAAAATCTTACTATGCAATTAATACAAGTAAATTAAAGAAAGGAGACAACTTTCTGATGTTTTAACTTTTACCACCAAACACTACAAGGTAGACAATATTGTGGCTAAGTTAAGTGATCTTTAATTTTAAGTAAAGGTGAGGAAAGGTTCTGGGTTTGACTATTACAGCTTATTATCATAAAAATAACTGAATTTACACAGAGCTGAGTGGGGTCCTGGGTTCAAATCTCTGTAAGACTGGGATTTTGAATTTCAGGATTTTTAGGGCGCCCCTGAGTCCATCCAATCCTTACCAGTACCTGATTTTAGATGGGGTAAGTAAAGGCGGTTGGTCGCTGTGCTGGCCACATGACACCCTGCTCATTAACCGTTGACCAAAGAAACAGATAATCTTAACATGATCTGCCCTATGGTCTGAAAGGGGAAATTTACTTTACTTTTACTGTTTTACTTATTAACCAAACATAAGGCAGGCTCCTGAACATTGAGAAAAAAAAATTAATTCAAATAAATTTTAAAATGGCACATCTTAATGTTCTAATGTAACCTATTGTTGAATGGGTAGTTAAATATACTGATCAAACCTAATTAGTAGTACAATGATATGATGGGGACATGGCGGCTGAGTTGTAAAGTACATGGCTTCAGGTTCAAAGAATGGGATTGTTAATTTCAGGACGTTTAGGACATCCATGAGTCCATCCAACTCTTATCAGAACCTAACTTTAGTTGGGGAAAGTAAAGGTGGTTGTTCTATAAACATGACACCCTTGTTAACCATCAGGCATAGAAACAGACGACCTTTACATCATCTGCCCCACAGATTTCAAAGTCTGCAAGGACTACTAGCTTTCACTAAAAATACATGCTACAAGAAGGCTTAATTTGTTTTATTATAAGCATAATCATTTGACTCAGAACCGGGCACAACAGAATGAGACGACATATTTTCTGGAAGCTTTAAGTCGGGACAAACAAAACCTGCCCTTGTGGAGCATCACCAGAGAATGCTGACAAATGTCCTTCAAAGCTACATACTATGTCAAGAGGCCCAAACAAGACTCTGGCCCTAAAAACCTCATATAGAACAAAAACTATACAGAGAACTGCCTGATCTGGAAACCACTGTGTGGTTCACCTCAGATATAGGATTACTAATCTGAACTCTCTGACATGTAAAATGAGAACGAAGAAGAAGAAAATTCTAAAAGTTTTGGTGAATGGCTCTTACAATAGTTGTAATGTTAAATAAAGGGTCAAGAGTATTGAAAGCTGTACAAGCATTGGTTACTAAAATTTACTATTGCCAAACTCTTTGAGACAACCTGCTTTACATAAGAAAAATTCACAAAGGGTCAGAGAAATCAAAGGACCATAAACTTACGAAGAATATCAAAAACTAGTTCCTTCAAATCATCCAATACTTCCTCTTTAGTAGTCAGATATTGTTTGTTAAGTCCAACTACAAGCTCTGTCAAAGGATTCCATATCTTTTCTGGCTGGTGCCTGTGAATAAGTAAATAGAAGAAATAAATCTGAACTCTCTATCAATAAAATTACGTAAACAAATATTTTAAATATTGCTCATCACTAAGCGCTGAATGTAAGCGCTGTAAAAAAAATATTGCTAATGGGAGTAAATTCACAGGCAAAAACCAAGAGGAAGGCACTACAAAGGCAGACCATGAAACAGATCTACAACAACTAAAAATCTGAACATAGAGACGTAAAGCGCTCGATATATCAGAATGGAAA
Organism: Biomphalaria sudanica; assembly: GCA_036873155.1. Taxonomy (NCBI): domain Eukaryota; kingdom Metazoa; phylum Mollusca; class Gastropoda; family Planorbidae; genus Biomphalaria; species Biomphalaria sudanica. Next base: position 1,417,657 of record JAZGLO010006660.1, read on the forward strand.
GATGTGCTAGAGCAGGCCACTTTGTCAAGCAGGGGGCTGAGGGCTTTGCACTGGGGTTTTATGACTCCTCATGTGGCTGGTGAGACCTATGTGAGCCCAGAATGTTCGGCCCCACACTGGGCAGGTTATTCCAGCTGGAGCTAGTGTTGTTTGCCTTGATGTGCTTTTTTTGGGGGGGGGGGGGGGGGGGGATGACAAGTGACTTGTGCTGGAATTTGAATTAAAGTGAGGAGGATTCGCGCAACACGTTGACCTCACTCTCTCGCCCTAAAACCCATCCTTTTCCGGAAGCAAGATTTGGTCAAGACGTCTGGGGACAAGTTTGGGTGCAGTGGATGATCAGAGACTTTCTGTGTGTCTTGTCCTGCTCTTGAGTGCTCCACAGCACTGTGCTGGGTACTTGCCTTTCTGTCCGATTAGTCTAGTTTTGTGACGTTATGCACAGGCAGCCAAGTCCAGACTTCACATGCTAGGTTTGACAGAACCTCAGTGTACTGAGTGCCATGGACATGTCAGATACCCTGTACCTGGTTTAGCCGGCCAGTCAAAGCCGGGGTGTGGCTGCTGCGCATGCTACAGCTTTTAGGAGCCACAGGTGAGAGTTGGGTACCGAGTGGGGACCAAGAGTGGGCCAAGCTACCCTCAAAAAGAGGGTACGACTGCCTGTTCCACTAGAGGTGCTACCCCTCCTAGATACCCCATACACCTCTGGATTAATAACTGAACTGTGAAAGGAATTCAACTGAGAACAACAACAACAACAAAACAAAAACTAAACAACTAAAAGCTATATAGAAGGTAAATCAAAAGAATTCTTAATACTTGAAAGCTCTGAAAAGAATTGAAATAGTGTGAGACACTGTGTGACATGAGTCCTTAACCAAAAGAAAGTTAGTGAGTGTCATTTCTGATTAGAAGGATTGAACATTTTTAGAGAATGCAATTTGCATAAAAAATATTTTTTATTGTTGTCTTAGGAAGACATTTGAAAAAAATTATTTTTTTAAAATGCAAATCGTTTCAATATATTTATCAGAAACATAATTTCTATTTAAACATGTAAATTACTGTAAACACAAGACATGAAATGCTAGCCTGTTTATCTAGATCATTATTTTACATACTTTTTTTGTCCATTTTATGCATACAAATTTAAATGTTTTAAATACACAAATCAGAAAATAAACAACCCTGTAAAATTGAATTTATTTTTTTTTGGAAAATCAATTGTTAAAGAAAACGTATTAACTAACCGCTGAATGTAGATTTTAACACAATTAGATAATATGGAAATTTCTGAACATTGAGTTATGGCAGGAGAAAAATCAAATTTCTTTGGGTTTTAGACAGTAACATCAATTAAAATTTTCTTTTTTGGGGGTGAAAGGTGATTGTTTTTAACGTCTGCTGCTGACAATGTATTATATATTATGTAAAAAACTCACCAAGGTGATTCACAATCAAAGCTCTCTGGATGACAAGTCAGGTCATTATAAAAGTCCACCAAAAGCTCAAAGCTAGATTTACCAGGACTGATGTACTCAGACCCATAATTAGTCTGCAACAAAAAATAAATGGGTACAAATTAGAATGTAGACACTTTTGCAAAAAATAAAAAATATTTAGATTTAATTGAGTCTAAATCATTTTAACAAATTCATTACTGATGTATAGAACATCACGTCAGGGTAATTAATTAGGTTATGGGTTCAAGACTTAGAAAAAATAAAAGTAAAGTTTCCCTTTCAGCCCTTGCGATCTATGGGGCAGATGATGTTAAAATCAACTGTTTCTATGGCCAATGGTTAACAAGCAGGGTGTCACATAGCCAGCTCAATGACCTACGGCCTTACCTTTACCCAACTAAAGTCAGCTACCCATTAGAGTTGGCTGGATTCAGGGGCGCACTAAAAATCCCGAAATTCAAAATCCCAGTCTTCACCAAGATTCAAACCCAGGACTCTAGGTTTGAAAGACAAGCATTTAACCAGTTTGCCATCTCACCCACATTCAAGACTTAGATTCTTCGATTCTTATTTTCACTTAAAAACAACAACATTCCACATAATAGAACAGAGGACAACACACAGAGAAGTTATGTGACTGATTGACAAAGTGGAAACACTGGAATATTATTTGGTGTTATAGTTTGTGACTAAAATCCTCAAGCTTACAGAGCTGAAAATGTGCACCTGATGTCAGCTAAGGGTCAAATAAATAGAGTTGGCATTATGTTGGACACACACTGTTAAGTTTTTTTGTTGTTGCTTTTTTTGCTTGCCATTGTGACCATTGAGTTTTAAAATGGGGATTTAAAAAAAAAATAAATGTGTTTTTAAATGATTGTAATGTTTTACATGATATATTTTTGTCATCAAAATAGCTTTCATAGTAATTTACTGAAAAGATATTCATATCTGGAGGCTACATATCTCTACCTTTATTTTTCTCAGCATACCTATATCTCTTTACATGTGTGCTTTCTGAATGTTAATACTATCCACTCAACAGTACATCCTTTTTCCCAAGAAAGCCTAAAAAAGATGAATATTCTTCTTCAGCTATTTTACCACACTGAACAGGTATATGTTTTAAAGAAATATAGCTAATTGACATCTGAACTAAACTTTTGAATGTAAATAGGCCACATAAACTTAGACCAGTCAGAAATGTAAAATTTTAGTCAGCAATACCAGCAACTTTTCCAATTGCTCTGAGGCAAAATGAAAATCACCTGAACCAGTTGCAACAGCCTGAAAAATAAAATTGCTTGGTCAGTATTGAAAAACTCACCACTGGCACCCTGTGATTGACATTGGCTCCTCTTTCTACTAACAACCTGGCCAGATAAAAATTTCGAGTAGAAACTTTTTGATGATATTCATCAACACCACACAAGCATATATATAAGGGTGTTCGTTGATAGCAGCCTACAAAGATTGACATGGAAAAAAAAAATGTATGCATTTTATATCAATAACAATATATCTTATTTTATAAATTAAAGACATTCATTCAGAAAAAGGGGGCATGCTGGCGGAGTGGAAAAGTGCTTCTGAACCAAGAGGTCTGAATTTGAATCTATGTGAAGACTGGGATATTGAAATTCGGGACATCTTTGAGTCCACCCAACTCAAATGATTACCTGACATTAGTTTGGGGAAGTAAAAATGATTGGTCATTGTGATGACCACATGCCCCCCACCATCTGCCCTATAGATAGAAAGATCTGAAAAGGCTACTTTTACTTCTTGATCTTTTCGACAGATAAAGGAAATGTTAAATTTGATTAGAAATCATCAACAGCATGAAACAGCTGCTCTAAGGGTTAGAATATGACACCTTGAATGCCTCTATGACCACATGCTAATTTGCATGTCATTTTGCTAGTAACAAGGCAAAAATTATTGAGTATCCATTGAAGCTGTGATAACCTAAAACGCTTGGGATACATATCTCAGTATTCAATGGGATTCAAACTTCATCAGTAAGGAGCCCATGTGCATTAAATTATTAATTTCCTCTTGATCATAAGGTCTTATAAAGAAAGTTTCAAGACAGGAATAAAAAGGGTTACTTTTCCTAAAAAAAAAATATTAACCCTTAACATGTTGAGCTGTTTTACAGTGAGTGCATACGAAATGGAATTACAAATCTGATGTTTCGAGGCTAAACTACCACCCGCATTTTAAGGGTTAAGTATTCACAGAAGCTGGGATAACCTAAAATGGCTGTGTTTCAGTTTTATATTGGTATTAAAAATTGGGGACTGGTCATATGACACCCTCGTTAACTGTGGGCCACAGAAACAGATGACCTTTACTTCATAGATCGCAAGGTCTGAAAGGGGAAATTTACTTTTTTACTTTTTGGACCCCTTAGTTAGGAACCCAAGTGCATTATTATTTCTCCAATGTTTTCCTGTTAAACATAAGGTTTTAAATTAAAAGAAAGTTGACTAAACAGAACTACTAGATCTAGAATGTTTACTAAAGTGTTACAACAGGATTTAATTTCTTTAATTAAACAAGCCAATGAAAAAATTTCCAGCAGTACATTAACATAGTACTATTTTTATTCCCATAGTAAATTGAAGCATAATATTTATTCAATAACAACATTTTCAAACAAATCTAATCACTGTTCAATTTAACTATGAATGTTTATGAAAATAAAAATTATTTATAATTATGGATTATATTGTTACTTTGTATGAAACTGAATTATGCAATAACAATAATAATATATTTATAAGTTGATGATGTTTTGGAACACAAGAAAAGTTGCAAAGTGATCACATACCATCATCAAGATATGATGCATTCGGACATTCCAATATTAAACGTTCGGCGGTGGCATAGTTTCCTTGTTCTAAAGCCTGTGTCAAGGGGGTGTCATTCATCCCAAACTCAACATGAAAGACAAAAGCCATTCTTGGCTAGCTAAAGTAGCCAATGCTGAAAATATTAAAAACATTATAGGGATTTAAATAACTTCAAAGTTACAGATGTTCCTTCAAGAAAAAGAATTATTACACACTTACAACACTAGCCAAGCCTGAAGAACAGAAGGTGATGACCACAGGACCAGGCTGAAGGGTATGCATAATACCACATGGCAGACAGTTAGTCTACTGGTTTACAAAATCGATTGTAAAGTAGTGTACTCTAAATTTGAATTAAATTTTATTTAGATCTGATTTATAGAATAAAATTTTTGGTTGAAAGTTTTATGCTTTTTTTGTAGAAGCATTTGGCTTAATTTTTGTTTAGATCTAGACTCTCTACACCAAGATCTATAAATAGGTAAATAGATCTTGATGTCCTTATCTATTTACCAGATAATTGAGTACTAGATTCTAAATTAAAAGACACTTTAACTATAGTTTGATCTTATAGGCCTATATGTATATTTATACTAGCCACATATTACCCGCAGCCTGCAGGACTTAGTTGGGGTATTACTTATGTTGTGGATTTGATTTACACCTATGTCATACATGGAGAATGTTCCCTTCACATTTTAATTTTGCCCACATATTCACTTGATGAAATAAACGGGTTTACCCAATTGTAAATGTGTTTAACAGAGATAAATTTAAGTATTTTCTTTTCTTTTTAGGACCTCCCGGTTACAGGATGATATTAAACATATACTACGGTCTCCGCCATGATCTAAAGAACATTTATGCCAAGTTTTATCAAGATTGGTCAAATGATTTTGATTTCTATGCGGGTCATACATACACCTTACTTTCTGCTTTATATACTATCAAGACATATTACTGCAAATATACTGATTATATCAACAAAAAAGGGCAGCAAAGATTACAATTACTGAGAAAACTGTCCTTGTTTAATTTTAGTTAAAAGGCCTTTGCTATGTTTTATCACACTCACATATATATCTGCAATATTTTAAGTTTTAGTATCACTGCCTGGTAGACAATCTGAGCATTAAAAATAAAAATTTGGGCAGCTGTTTGAGACAAACATCCAAAAAAAAAAGCTAAAAAAGATTCTGGAAATAAAAAATCACCCTTTGGGTCAGGATTTTGTGATTTTACCATCACAAAAGAGATACAAGACACCGATAGCAAAGGCAAACAGACACAAACACTCTTTTGTTCCACTGGCAATCAAATTATTAAATAGAAACAATTTGATATAAACTTTTCACATGTAAATCATCAGTGAGTCTTGTGTGAATGTACATTATGTTTTTTTATAGTTACAATGTTTTGTTTGCAAGGTGTATTGCAAAATTTTAAGACAAATCTCCTTACGGACAATAAAGATTAGTATATATATATATATATATATATATATATATAAATTAGGGTGGCCCAAAAAATTGAAAGTTAAAAACTAACAACTCTCACCCTCCCAAGTTGTTCCAATTGCTATAAAAATAATTAGTGCAAAATATTTCTGCAATTTGTCAATATTTAAAGGTGGCCCACTGGTGATGAAGTTTTGACATGGTGTTTCCTTTGCCGGTAATTCAGGGCGAGTTATTGGTTTGTTATATAGCAGTGACTGAGAGAGTATGGATGATTAACCTATTTAAGTGTTACTTATTTATTGGTATTTTATTGAATTTATTAGACATTCTTTGCTAATTCTCTTCTGTTTATGGTTATATTTGTTTTTCATTTTTGAGACAAAAAGTCAGCTATTACTCACCAGTCGAGATGTAATTATGCAATCTTTGTTCTCTTCATGTATTAATAGTCAGTATTTTACTTTGCTGAATTAACTGCGTTGTTAAATGCATTTTACAATGTTAAATGTACTGGTACTCTTGTACTATACAGCAAATTAAAAATTGTTCAGTTGTTCATTCAATTATGCCTAGTGTTTTGCTTAACCTAATCGTCTCCACTCTCCATGTTATTGTGTTTCAGATTTAACAGAATGGAAACAAGATCTAATGATAATGTTTACTTGATTAAATCATATGTTCCTGAAATTCTTGGTGCAAAGCTGCCATCGTATTATCAGACATTCAGGTACTTTCTACACCTACATAAAGTAGAAAAAATGACTGTTCGCGAAGCCAGTAAACTGACAATCAACGTGATAATGGAGTTCTGGAAAAAAGCAAGCATTCCGACAAGAGCAGAACAGCACTGCATTCAGAAGCTTGAATCAGTCTTTTATGAATGGAAGGGTCTCCAAAAACACAAGTCGAGGTCTGGTGAAGCTCACAAAAAACAGGAGCATGAATTTGTTTCTCATCTTGAAGATCTGTTCGACATAGCCCATCAGGATGCACTAACTATCATTAGCAACCCAGAAGACAGGGCATTCCTGTTACGCCAGAGAGAAAAAGGGCGTCCAGGATCCATTGGTTTCCGGGATAAAGTTACTGAACGTAAAGCTAGAGCAGCTGGTGAACGCAAACAGGCTGAAGCAAGGCGGCGGCAAAAGTCAGTAGATGAAATGAACATCAGTGCTTGTTTGACAACTCTCGAATCATCATCTGGTGAAGACAATGACCATGACCAAGAGCAGATTGCCATGTGTGATGATGAATATAAACCTGTTGCATCCTCATCAACAGATCCTGCTGACTGTATCACAAAGCCAGTGCCAAAGAAAGCTAAGACTGATGTATTGACTACTGGGCTAATGGCAGCTCTGGACAGAACACAGACATCCTCCAGAAATGCTGTTTATGTGTTGTGTGAAACAGCATCCAGCCTTGGTCACAATGTTGATTCCCTCAACATCAGCAGGAACTCAATCCACCGAGCCAGGTGTAAAGCTAGAACAATTGCAGCATCACACCTGAAATCAGAATTTCTATCTGTAAACCATCTGACTGTCCACTGGGATGGAAAGTTATTGGAAGATTTGACAACTAGAGAACACGTCGACAGGTTACCAATTCTCATCTCAGGTGTTGGTTGTGAACAGCTGCTTGCAGTTCCAAAACTGTCATCTGGAACTGGTGAATCCCAAGCTACTGCCGTGGTCAACGAGATAAAGCAATGGGGCATCGAAAAGCAGGTTATGGCTTTGTGTTTTGACACAACAAGTTCAAACACTGGTGATAAGCAAGGTGCTTGTGTCTTAATTCAACAGATGTTGGCCAAAGATCTCCTATACTTGGCCTGTCGTCATCACATCATGGAACTTATTGTCGGTGCAGCATTTGACCAAATGCTACGAGGTTCATCAAGCCCTGACATATCAATCTTCAAAAGATTCAAGGAGCACTGGAAATTCATAGATCGTGACAACTACCAGCCGGCAGAAACAGATCCATTCATCGACAATCTCATTGCTAATAGTAGAAATGAATTGTTGGAATTTGCTCGCATGCAACTTGAAGAGCAGCAGCCACGAGATGATTACCGGGAGTTCCTGGAACTGTCTATGATTTACCTTGGCCAGGCTCCTTCCAGGGGGATTCACTTTCAGTCTCCAGGTGCAATGCATCAAGCAAGGTGGTTGGCTAAAGTGCTGTACAGTATCAAGATGTGGCTTTTCAGAGCACAATTCAAGATGACACAGAGTGAGCTGAAGGGAATCACTGCTGTTGCTGCATTTGGTGTGCTTGTCTATCTCAGAGTATGGATAACAGCACCACTGGCAATAAATGCACCATTGAATGATTTCCTGTTGATGAGACAGCTCCTTGAATACCCCGATGTAAACATTTCATCTGTAACCAGCAAAAAGCTGGGACTGCATCTGTGGTATATTTCAGAAGAGCTGGTAGCACTCGCTCTGTTTGACTCTAGAGTTCCAGCTGAAACCAAGAAGCTGATGCTTGCAGCCATGGAGAATGCTGCACCTGAGCATCCACCTAAACGTCCCAGAGTGGAAACATCAGCCTTCACAAACAGCAAGGGTCTCGAACAGTACTGCACAGCCAATTCAATGACCATATTTCGTCTTCTGCAGTTACAGACGTCATTTATGTCAAAAGATCCATCAGAATGGGATGAGGATGAAACATACCAATGTGCACTGAGAACTGTTAAAGGGTTGGCTGTTGTGAATGACAGAGCTGAGAGAGGGGTAGCCCTCATTCAGGACTACAATAAGAAGCTAACCAAGGATGAGGAACAGCTTCAATTCATGTTGCATGTCGTTAGCGAACATCGCCGGCTGTTTCCAGACTGCAGCAAATCCGGTCTCATGATGGCCATGTCATCTACGCCAACGACACCTTAACTATCAAACTCGGACTGATCTTAGTTAGTAGTTACGACTAAAAACTGTGTTCAATCACCATGTTTTCAGTTTCCATGTTCCATGCACTGTTGTTATTTTACCCTAATGTGTACTGACTGTGTGACTGATAGTAATGTTCGACTTATGAGTTTGTCGACTTTGACTGGCTAGTGACTATAGGCCCAGTGATAAACTAAACTAGTAAACTGCTTCGGTTGTTAGGTGTGTTTATTGTCAAATATGTCTCTGTTTTCACTACAGTTAATGTTGTAATAAAAATGAGATAATTTTGCTGCTCATAATTTCGTCAAACACAGTACAAGTAGCAAAAACGTATAAAAACCACTTTAAAATATTTGTACTTCAAACTTCTAGATTGTTGGGCCACCTCTAAATGTCGAGAAATTTCAGAAAATATTTCACAGAAAATTTTATTTTCAACATTGGAACAAGTTGGAAGGGTGAGAAGGTGAAGTTTAAAACTTTTATTTTTTTGCTATACTGCATGGGCCACCCTAATATATATATATATATATATACATATATATATATATATATACATATATATAATAATATATATATATATATAAATTATATCAAAGATCTATTTATATCTTTCTAATAGATCTATAATAATCTATTATATCTATATTTAGAATTAGAACTAGGATGGAGTTAGTTTCAAAGCAAAACCAAATTCCTTCATAGCTTCACTTTTCTCAGTCAGCAGGTCTTTTTAGCAGGATATCAAGACAGAGGCCAGTCCATTCTTTCATCATATATGTTTATATTTATATGACCCTTTCTTCAAGTTACATTTAGATCTAGATCTAAATTTAAAGTATACTAATACTTACTCACTAGAATCTATACTCTAGAATCTAGTTTAGTACTAGATATATATGTATAGAATATAGATCTACCTACAGTTAGTCCAGTGACAGTCTAACTCTAGAATCTAGAACTAGAGTCTATAACTAGCTAATTAACAATCATTAAAAATCATTAATTTAATGTTTATTTCTTTATGTTCCAGACCTAGACTCGATATCTAACCGAAAATGAACTCTTGAGTAAAAATAAAAAGATTCGAATTTCTAAACGCCAAGTTGTATAATAATTTTAAAATAAATATTTTAAAAAATATCCTGAACAGATCAGAAAAAAATGTCAGCTCCTAGCTAGATGTAAATCTAATTAAGTCAGGGCACAAATCGCACATATATAGATCTAGATGTATAACTTGTTTACTATACAGCAAAACAAAATTGTAAGGTAGAGGGGCTTGAAAAAAAAATATATATGCATTTATATGTATTTTTTTTTTCAGTTGGCCCTTAGATTTGAACATGGGCATTTGCCACATAAGTTTTGCTAGAAATACACAAGACTTTTACATCTTCTTGTAAGGTGTATATGTTTGTAATTTTAAAAATGTTTTCTTTCAGAAGAACAAAATTTAAGCATCATATGCATGACCTCATATTTTGAGCATTATTTTGATTTAAGGTAATAGTAAAATCAAATATTGTAACTAGCATAGCTAGTTTTTTTGCCCTTTTTTTTATTAGCATGTTTGTTTGTTTTATTGTTGTTTTTTTACACAACTTTTTATAATTTATTAATATTCATATAAATTATATAAAAAAAAATAAAAACATTTAAATATTATAACTATTATCCATATGTTAAAGATGTTAATAAAAGCTGATTCAAGCCATCCATTCCTACTCTAATAAAAAAGAATATTTTAATGAATTTGCCATTAATAAAGGTACCTGTACCTATATATAGATTTATAAAGCTCAGTTGAGGCTGGAGCAAAAGCATTAAATTCATTACTCATAGTAAATAATTAAAGAAGAATAGTAAGATTTGATTGAAGAGCTGAAAAAAAAAACACAATAAAATTTTAAAATATTTAAGTTTTATTGAAACTCATTAAAAAACAAAAATTCAACATAGGTATTAATAAAAAGATATTTTAATTTTGAACAATAAAATTCAATGTTTATTTAGCTATAGATTATACACACTGCTTTGTTTAGAGCCAGAGGCCTAGTTATCAATATACATTGAGGGGCTTAGGCCTATTAACTAATGCAGCAGGGACATAGATTTATATTATTAGCAAAATCAAAATTCATTTTTAGCATATAGGCCTATATAAGAACATATAAGAGATTAATCATATACCATATAATACTATATAATTGATTATCTCAAGCAACAAGTACAAATATTTTATAAGTTTAAAAAAAAATATAAAAAAAATAATTAACATGTTGCATATCAAAACATTAACACCATTATATTAGCTCTTAGCATAAATACATGTTAATAAGGCAAAAATTACAACATAAATTCATGTTAATAAGGCAATCATTACAGCAAGATGTTTTATCAAAGTAGAGTAAACATTTTCATACATTGAAAGAACTACATTTATAAATTTTACAATAACATTCATTTTTTCAAACTGTACATGTGTTTAAAAAAAAAGGAACTAAACATACAGTTCAACAAAACAACCAAAAAAAAACATGTTTATCACAATGTTAAAAATATTTTTTATACATACACACATCAACAATATTGTTATAATCCTATTTGCAGCGCAAAAGAGTTAACTATGTGTGATTGTCTGACATAGGTGACACAGGCCAGTAACACAGTTTAGCGTGCTATATTGAAAGGCAAGGGACAGTACTGCCATGAACTTTGCACGTGAATAGCGCCCGTGTTATGGTCATCTGATCATAAGCCTGCAAAGACCAGAGACACAGTGTGTAAGAAAGCTCAGTTCAAGACTGGAGAGCGTTGAGACCAGGACTGTTAGTCGACCATGAAGTCGGTCCTGGTGTAGTCCTCCAGTGAAACGTACGAGTCCAGGTAGAGTTTATGAGTTTAGTAAAGTGATATACAGTCTAGCTTTGTAGTAGTTGATTGTGTTGCCAATTGTGTCATATTGGCTGTTTTATTTGACCCTTATTAAAGTACCAGATTATTTGGAGCCTTGTTGTCAAGTTCTTGATGTGTTGATGTGTTGTGTTGTGTTTAGCAGTGTTTACAGAAGGCCTGATTAGGAGAGAATCGTAACAATTATATACCAAAGCTGTTTTAAACTATGGCCAGATAAAACTGATTTAGGGTAGTTTGCTATTCAAATTATTTAAACACATTTTTTACAATATAAATTGACATCTTCTAAACTTCTTTTAACTAATGTAATATTTCATCCATTTATTGCTTTGAACTTATTCCATAGAAAGTACAAGATATGAAAGCAGCTTTCTTTCAACTACTAGAGTTCTGCAAAGACATAAAATAAATAGAAACCAGATTAGAACATATTATTGGTCAGTTAAGAGTACATAAACATCTTTTGTTTCATTAAGGCAGATTGGCTGCATTTAAAATTATATCTCAATAAATAAGTTTAAGTAAGTGTACTTACATATAAATATGGGTTGTCTAACATCTGTGTCATATTTACTCTAACATACAGCCATGTATACAATGGGAGAAGCTTAAGTTCTAACAGCTGATATTTCAATGTGTTCAAACCATCATGATGGATTCTTTTCTTACTTGAAGAGAAGAGACTAGTTCTGTAAATAGAATCATAAATGTAAGTTACATGTAAGCACATAAATACAATATGTACAACAGTACAGAGTCTCACTGACTTTTTATATACAAATTAATTAAAACTTTTAAATCTCCTAGTAAAAATTGAAGTCAAAGATTCCCAAAATGATAGTTATATAGCTAAGAGGTGGAATGCATCAACTGGTTAAATCATTGAAAATAAACACTTATACACACAGACTTCTTTATTAATGTACAAACCTGTCTTCTTGATTTTCTTTGGCATGTCTCATCATTGTATACTTAGCTATTTCAGGAGCATAACGAACTATCATCATGGCATGACTCCTAACCCTAGAAAAAGATATACACAAACAAAAATCAGTTATTTTTTCAAAAAGTTTCCCTTTTATACCATGTGGCCTATATGGCAGATGATGTAAAGTTGATGTGATACGTATATATCTGTCTGACAATGAAATCGCCCATTTGAATCATAATATAACTTGTCAGAATTCCAGCTAAGAATTCAAGGATGAAAGTATTGGAGTCAATGAAGAAATTTACCTGTAAGACATGTCATCATCCTCGCCACCCCAACCAAAGTAAAGATTGGAAAACCCATTTACTTTCTCAACCATATCTTTGGTCATCATGGAAGCTCCACCAAATATATTTTGGTACATCAACCTGTAACAAAAAACATGCTATATTACTCAGTATGTATGAAAATTATTATTGTATTGTATTTTGAAAAAAAAGTATACCTAATGGGAGGAGGCGCAGTGGCTGAGCGGTAAAGCGATTGGCTTCCGAACCAGGGACGGGGTTCGAATCCTGGTGAAGACTGGAATTTTTAATTTCGGGATCTTCGGGCACCACTGAGCCCACCCAGCTCTAATTGGTAGCTGACATTAGTTGGGGAAAAGTAAAGGCCTTAGGCATATGGTCATTGTGCTGGCCACATGACACCCTCGTTAACTGTAGGCCACAGAAACACATGACCTTTCTATTATCTGCCCTATAGACCACAAGGTCTGAAAAGGGAACTTTAGTATAATGGGAAATATAAGACAGGTGATTAGTGGATTACATTTGTTTAACAGAAGAAAAGAGTAGAAAGAAAGATGTGAATATCTTTTATGTTCATCTCTCTTAAACAAACAAATATTTGCATATACTTTAAATACAATACTGTCACACCGTTTTTTTTCTTTCCATTCATTCCTAAGTTTATATTTCTTAGTGGAACACTATTGAGTAGTGTTTCCCAAACTATTTTCCTTAACGGCACATCTGAGTATTTAGCGGAACACTTTGCTTGTTTTTTTAGATAGATTAATATAGGTGGTGGCCTACCAGTTTATTATTGCAGTAGTTCATTGAACACCTATTCAGGCCTCGTGGAGCACTAGGGTTCCGTGGAACACAGTTTGGGAAACACTGTTATAGAGTGATGCCTGTTAACACATTATTTTGATACATCTTCTAAAGTCTGTTCTGCCATTCACAGATAGACACATACTAAGAAAAGTTTTATTTTCTGCATTCTTGCATCCTGTATTGTTCTGAAAATGAGCATATCTATGGCTAATTAAATGTGTAGCATGACAGGAGCTATCAACCAAATCTTTTACATTGTGTTGAGAATGACTTTGTTTCAAATATTAGGGCAAAGTTTTAAATCTGTGTATGATGACAAGTAGGCCTATATGAGTTTCAGAATTAATTTAGGTGAAGAAAAATGTAAAGATCAGTTAAATTCAATACATGAATTTAAAAAAATAACTTCTCACTGAAGAAAACCTGAGAACATGTACCAATATATAACAAAATAGCTAATAGATCCACACAAAAGAATATATATAGTTTTGTAGAGGTCCATATTGGCTGAAACACTTATGAATAAGTTAAAAAAAATGTATGTAGTCATGGTTGTGAATTGTTAGAATCCTAATCATTATATGGGAGCCTGTCTGTCTTTTAAGTGGCCTTTTTTTTTTAGGAGATTAGATTATCTGTTACAAAATCTGCAGAAGACCAAAACCAAAATTTTATGCTTTCAAACTAATTAGCTGTCTATATTAGTCTCAGTCTTCCAGTTATAGACATTACAACAGAGTGAGACTAAAATTTTCAAAGTAAATCCCTTTTGGCAGGAACTTTTTTACATCCCACCTGCTGCATTAGTAAAGTGAAAAGAAAGTAAAGATGCTCCTTCAGACCTAGCAATCTATGCGAGAAGTTGATGTAAAGCTCATTTCTGTCTCTATGACCTACTGTTCATATGCCTTACTTCCCCAAAGTAAAAATCAGATAATTATAAGAGTTAGGTGAACTCAGGGGTCCTACAAATCAAGATTTAAGCTCAAGACTCAATACTTCATAAGCCAAAGGCTTTACCTATCTGCAACCATTCCACATCTGCTGTGCTAGTTGAAATAATCAATTTTTTAAAACAACTAAGAAACAAGCAACATGGACTAACACAGGAAATTGCTTATGTTGTAGCATTGAAGAACAAAATATTATCATATTAACTATTCAGATTCAAATCCAAATTAAAATCTTAAAAAACATCTAGAAATAAAATGCAACTATTACTTATTTCCATGGCTGTCTATGGTAGCACTCAAGTGGACAGGCTCATCACTGCATGTGTACAGGATTCTGTCATCCAGTGGCAAAAGGTCCACATCATGAAAAACAAAGCAAGTGAAATCATGAATCTTTAAAGCCTCCACAAAACCCACATTCAGCAGAAGAGCTCGATTAAAAGGAACACCAGCTTCCTGTGAATATATACATTTCAAGATTTGGTACAACTTAAAGAACAATAAAAAGAAAATAAAGTAGGCCTACTCCATTCAGACTTGGCACTCTACGGGACAGAAAGGTCTATTTCTGTGGCCTCAATTATTAATAAGGGTGTATATATGTGGCCAGCACAACAGCCAACCATCCATCCATCCTAGTGCTACAGCTCATGGAGGGCTCTGGCCTGCTCTAGCACATCTCTCCATTCTAATCTATCCTGTTCTTTATGTTTTCATGCCATTGTAGATCTGCATCGACATCATCAAACTAACGTACTTGTGGTCTTTCTTTGGAGCGCCAACAACCAACCGTCTTTACTTTTCTCCAACTAATGTCAAGTTGGGTTTGTTTACATATGAATGCCAAAAAATCCCAATATAAAAAATCCCAGTGTTTTAAACCAGTAATCCCATTGGTTTGGAAGCAAAGCACTTTACCACTCAGCCACAAGCTTAATGATTCATTTGTTTCTAATTTATTTGTGCCTTTCTATATCAATTGAAATGTCTATAACTTAATAAGTAAATTAAAGTTTCCCTTTTTAGATCTTGCAATCTTTAGGGCAGACGATATTAAGGTTATCTGTTCCTTTGACCAATGGTTAACGATAGAGTGTCATGTGGCCTGCACAACAACCAACTGCCTCTACTTTCCCCAACTAAAGTTGGGTACCTATTATAGTTGAATGGACTCTGGGGCACCCTTAAAATCCAGAAATTCAAAATCACAGTATTCACCAAGATTTGAACCCAGGGCCCTAGGTTCAGAAGCCAAAGGCTTAACCTCTCAGGCACTGCAACCCAAATCTAGAATGCTGAAAAAAAATGCAGATGAATTTATAATTCTTTAAATTATGAAAAAAAATAATTGCCAGGATCTCTTATTATAAAATAGATAAGAAATTTGTAATAAAGAAAACACAACACACCTGCTCTACTATGATAATACTGTATTCTATGTTTTGTCTCTGGAGAAATGGATGCATGTGAATGAGGAATATTTTAAGATGCACTTCTCTATCCCTAAATGGAACAATGACAGCGACTTTATGTTTCGATCTGTTAAAATGATAAATTACAAATATGACTTTGAATAAAATAGTAATTTAAAAAATTAAAAATGATTAAAAAAGGTTTTATGGTACTTCATCAAAAATTATTATTTCATTTTTTATTAACTCCAATCTGGTTTTGAAAATTCTTCAGTGATTTTATGTAGCACATCAACTGATGCTGTGTGCAGAGTTTCAATTGTATATATGTAAGACCAAAGTACAGCTAATAGAAAGAGTTTTTCTGGTCCATGGACCCATTTTTCAAACTAATTCAAAGACTAGGAATTTTTTTTGAGGGGATAGATTGTTCGAGTAAAGGGGTTACTAGTCAATAATAATTCTCTCATTTTAAGGTAAGTCGTTTTGGTAGTTTTGAAAGAGAGCCATTCTGAGTAAATAAAAAAATTGTTTTTAATTTATCAATAGTCTTAGTCTGCAATATAGTTGAATAGGCATAACAATATTAGATGTACATTTAGTTTGACAATAAAAAATTAAATTATTAATTTTAATGTAAACAATGTTTCATTTATGCACATTCTACGATTTTGAGTCGTGAAATTTCAAGGGTGTTAATTAGTAGAAGTTAGGCGTACACTTTTATTCATTAATCACATGACGCTATCTTGGGTGGAACACCTTGTTCATAAAAAAACACAAAACTAACAATAACTAAGGGCTATAACTCACATATATCAAGTATTAACAAAGGGGACAAAAAATATTATGCACTAATAAAAATGTTCTATAACCAAATATATTTATTTGTGTGTTCTCAGCACCATACTTGCAAGATGCGGGACTAAAGTGTCCACCAAGCTTGAGACTGTGTGACAGGTCCTCTCGTATCTCTTCATACTTAAGAATCAATCTGGTGTCTGCTTTAATTGGTCCTTCTGTAAAGCATAAATCATTTAATTTATTGTATCAAAATGTTTTGTAAAATATTTTTATTGACAGACATTAAAAGCATAGCATTATGTAAAATGTTTGTAAAATGTTTTAAATGTTTTGGATGTTCCTTCATTCTAGTCCAAACCTTCTGCATGATGACTGGGATGGCAGCAGTGGATAGGGTATGAACTCAGAACCACCAAGCCCACCTAACAACTGTCCAGTGCGTATTCAACATGGCCAGGCAGAATACATTATTAAATTACAAGCAATCTTAAAATAGTACTCTACTAGCACTCATTAAAAATGGGAGGGTGGGGGGGCATGCTGGTGGTCATTGTGCTAGCTACATGACAACCTCATTAACCAATGGCCATAGAAATAGATGACATTTATATAATTTGCCCTGAAAGGAGGGCCTTACTTTGTTTATAATTAGAGTTGTAGTTGTTTTTTTTTTTAATTTAAAGCTTTTAAGAACAGTATGGGTTAGAGGTTCTGATCTGATCTATATTTGTTTACAGTATACAATAATCTGTTGATAACTTTTTGAATCTCATAATAATAACATTAAACATACCCCAAAATGTATATGGAAAAACTACTGGTTAAGGTGAAGGAGAACGCTGTCTAGTAACAAAATACTTACTTGTAGTATCATTCAATTCGTAATCACAGTTTTCAAGATGATGTGAAACTCTGAGATAAAATGCTTGTGACAGAGATCCTGCAAGTATTTTTATTAGTGGAAAATATTGAAACAGCTGTCAAGTAGATTAATGTGTTAACTTTCTTGTCCAGATTTCAAATTATATAAAGATATTACAATTATATAAAGATACATGTCTGAACATTGTGCTAGTAAAAAAAAGAAGTTTTAAACAAACATGAGAAAGAAGAAATGGTAGGCATAGCATATGGAAAATAAAGATATTGTTGGCAGAGCATGTGGAGAAAGAAGGAATTTTGGACAGTGAATATGGGGGAAAAAGGCATGGTGGGCAGAACATGTGAAAAACACAGGTACGGTGGGCATCTAGAGAAAGAAGACATGGTAGGCAAGGGAGGTAGAAGAGTTCTAATTATAAGTTGTAATTGGACATTTTACACTAATTTTAAATATGTCCCTAAGCTCTGGTAGAAGAAATGAAAAGGTAGTTTTGTTAGGCAAAACAACAGTTTTTCTTCACCAGCTATACAGATGTTTACTTCTCAGAGGAATGCACATTTGTTTTAATTTCTGTGCACTCTTATTTATCTCATGTGTAAAACATTCTGCCACTTTGTTATATTTCTTATTTTTTATTATTTTATTGATGTATATGGTATATCTTTTATATATATATCATCATATAGCACATGGCATGTTTTTACTATTTTAAAACTAAATCGATTCTTACCTAGCTTTAATTTTGTATAATTACTGTTTTTCTGCAATGTGTAGATGAGAGAACTGATAAAACTGATCAAGAGGAAGACAGCAAATAAACACTGTTTTCTTTTGAACAGGCTAAGAAGCCAAAAATTGCTTCCTTTCCCCATTTCTGAAGAGCATATCTCAAACTTGGACAGTGACTAGGAACTGAAAAAATAAAATAACTAGCTGATTGTATAAATAAACCTGTCTATGTTATAAAAACAAAATATTTGAGTGAGTGTGTAAGTTGTCCCCAATGTAAACTCTATTAGCACTGTTCTTTGTCATTTCTAATAAGTTTAATAAAATAAAGTTTAACAATAATAATTAAACATTAATAAAAAATAATAATAATATAGCTGACAAGCATAAACTGATTGGCTGCAAAAAAATGAGGTTCTGCAGTTCTTATTCCAAAGGAAACAGGAATTTAAAATTCAAGATTATTTCAAGTTTTATACATTATGTTAGCTGGAACCTCTAGGCAACATGGAAATCTATAACATTTACATTATCCACAAGTGCACTGAAGTGCATCAGAAAATACTAAGCATGAAGACTTGGTACTTTGAAGACAAATTATAATAACAGTGATAAAAAGTAAACTTTCCTTTTCAGATTGTGCAATCAACAAGCCACAAGTTGCTATGGCTGAGGGTTAATGATGTTTCTTCTGGCAACTAGCCACCATTCCTTTCAAACTTATGTCAGGTAACATTGGAATTATTCCTTTCAAACTTATGTCAGGTAACATTGGAATTATTCCTTTCATACTTATGTCAGGTAACATTGGAATTATTCCTTTCAAACTTATGTCAGGTAACATTGGAATTATTCCTTTCAAACTTATGTCAGGTAACATTGGAATTATTCCTTTCAAACTTATGTCAGGTAACATTAAAATATTCCTTTCAAACTTATGTCAGGTAACATTGGAATTATTCCTTTCAAACTTATGTCAGGTAACATTGGAATTATTCCTTTCAAACTTATGTCAGGTAACATTGGAATTATTCCTTTCAAACTTATGTCAGGTAACATTGGCATTAGATGGAAAAATGTAGAACTACATCCTAATTCTGATTTTTGAAGCAAAGTGATAAAGCACCACATCCTCAAATAATAGCATCAAAAATTATTAAATAAATTATATACAATGTTGATAATGTGTAAAGTACAAGATGATGGGATATTTTAAAACATTGAAGAAATAAAACAGGATTATCTATCCAATTGTCTTTCATACTTGCAAAGATCAGATGCCTAACTCAGCCAAGAATATCAACAACTTAGTAGAGTATAGTTGACATAAATGTCTAGATTAACACACATATTTAAGCAAAAAAATCTTTAAGGAACTTCTGTCTGTGTAAGATAAAACTAGACAAACATTATGCATATTCAGAAAACCTTTAATTATTAAGCTAGTTGAAAACTTTATTGAAATGGGATGAAAATATTAATCAAATATGAAACCAAAATTCATAAACAATACAGGTATATATTTGAAAAGCGTATCAGAAATCATGCATGTATGTTATGAAAATTACATCTTAATTTTGTAGAGTTTCTGGTAAACTGTTTCAACCATACAGACATGTGATGTTCAGACTGTCCACCTTTTTTCCTCTTTCATCCCTTCACACTGTGTAGATCTACTGCTTCATGAGCTTGTTTCTCCAGCTTTGACTAAAGTTTTTTTTGGAAAATGGAAAAAAAAAATGGTTTCAAATTATTAAAACTATGCCTAGGGATTAACTAAATTTTAGAGCAGGGCTGAAAACAATTGTAATTGGAAAGAAATTGAATTTCTTATACAAATATTAGTTATAAAAAAGAGTTCCAGGTCATAGTTCAAACAGTAGACGTGACAAGTCAAGCTCATATTTCATGATAGAAGATGAGTTTGGTCTTCTTTTATGAGTACAGGAAGATGTCTGTGGAATTGAATATTTCCCCTGAAAAGCTAACTGCATTTGAGACATGCAGATTAGGCTTGATTCAACATGTTTAGGATTGGGGTTTTTTTCTTTGCCATTTTTTTCCTGTTTAGACCTTGCGGTTCATAACGTAAAGCTCATCAAGTCTATGAGAGAGCAGTTAATGAGAGAGTGGCATGTGGCTAGAACATGCGACCAATGGCCTTAATTAATTTGCCAAACTAACATCAGGTATCTATTAGAATTGAGTGGTTTCAGGGTTAGCATAATGATCCTAAAGTATAATCCTCATTTTAACAGTGATTTGAACTTGTGACCCCTTGTGGTTAAACCCTCAGCATATCCAGCCCTTTATTTGGCAATACAAAATACTAAAAAGCTCCACGAGGCGTGACATGTAAAAATGGGTGTGGAACAATGAACACAAGTAAAGACAAAGACCCAACAAGTGCCAGGAACTTAAAATGTATTGTTTTCTTAACTTAACAAACCTGGACAAAGAAATGAAGCTAAAATACTAAATGCAGCAGACGTTATTTATAGTTTCTTTTTAATTCTGCTTTTGAGACATCTGAATGTCAACTCTGAGATGAATGTAACTCCAACTTTAGCACAAATTTAATTTTATCTCATAATTACAATCAATCCTTCAAAAGTGAAGGTAATTATTTCCTATGTGTATCCATGTGTTAAATTATCATGCATGTTAATAAGAGATTTAAACTCTGCTAAGTCATTATTTAGCAATAATGTCATCATTAATGCATCACAAACTTAGAAATGAGACAAAGATAGATTTAAAGTGAGAGGCTACATCTTTAGTTCAAGCCTTATATGTGCCATCACATCTTTGTATTGAGAAGCTTTAATCTTCTATTTTCAAAAGAAATTTAAAAAAAAAACAAAGTGAACCTGACACCAAAATCTGTATCTGAAGCAGTAACAAGAGTATACAATATGAAATTGTGAAATTAGACAGGCCTGCCTAAGATCAGAAGGCTGATTTCATCAAAATTACACCAGAAGGAGTATGACATTGATGTTAAGGTCTTTTCTTTGGCCAACAGTTAATGAGCAGGATACAATGTGGCCAGCACAACGCCCAACCACCTTTACTTTCCCCAACTTAAGTCAGGAACCCATTAGAGAAGGGTGGACTCAGATAAAGTTTATTACTGTATTGCATTTTAAATTAAGTAAATAGGAAGCTAATCTAAAAATAACTGCAATAGTTTTAGGATTTAAAATGAAGAATATATTTATTACTGAATCCTATATTTAGAATCTTGATTTATATTGCTCTTATCTTATCTAATACAGACATCACTTTTCTTCTATGTTGCTATTATTGTTTAGATTTCTTTTACATTTATTAATAGTGGGTAGGTAGATTGACAATATTGATCTATATACGGGTAGGATGTAGATATAATTATATATTCTAGATCTATTATTATTCTTTGAAAGAACGTCTGTAACTACTGTAAGTAGTGTAAGATATAAGATAAGAAACACAGGAAGTTATGAGAAAGTAAAAAAAATAAAAGTTTACAATTTTATAGAGATCTAGTCCTAGATATCTAGAATCTATGTAGATTATGTATTTTTCAATGATAAAAATACACTGTTAAATGTAAATAAATAGTCCACTATCAACAGCTTCTAGACTCTACTCTCTAGATTCTAAATCAAATTAAATCGCCATTCATTTATTTAGAACAACAAAAACAACTCACCTTCTGGCAGTTCTACTTCTGCTACTTGATTTCGATCTGCTTTCCAGTAGCCTAGTTCTACACAGATTCTAGCAGCGTAAAATAAGGAGTCTAGCAGACTATGTTCCATTTCTCACTTCACACGAAGTACACACTCTTGCTCTGAGAGGAGCAATTTTTTTAGGCCACTCACTCAGTCACTGGGGCATGTACCGGTAGTCTACGTGAGAGATAGGTTAAAAAAATAATGGTTGATGGGTGCGCTCTCTTGAACCACCTTTGGCTACTTTTTGTTTTACGTATTCTGGTGAATGGGTTTACTCCCTTGACCGGTCTTTACAGTTTTCAGGCTATGAGTGCTATATATAATTACTAGTTATCATAAAATAATTTTAAAAAATCTACTATTTTTACAAATGAGAGAAGATTGAAGCATAATGTGTACAACTTTAAGTTCTAATCTCAAAAAAAAATCAAGTACATAGAGATCTAAGTCAATCATATGTACTTTTTTTTTGTTTGTATTGAAAAGGTGGAGGCGCTTTGGCTGAGCGGTAAAACACTTGGTTTCTATTCCGGAGGTCCCTGGAATTTTTAATTTCAAGATCTTTGGGCGCTGAGTCTACCCAACTCTAATGGGTACCTGACATTAGTTGAGGAAAAGTAAAGATGGTTGGTCGTTGTGCTGGCCACATTACACCGTCGTTAACCGTAGGCCATAGAAACAGATGACCTTTACATCATCTGCCCTACAGATCACAAGGTCTGAAAGGGGAACTTTTATTGAAAAGGTGTTCACATTTGTATACAATTTCCCAGATTTTGTTATTAGAGCCATTTAGCATATTAACATTTGAGATTACCAATTCCAATGTCCTTTTTTTTGTTATTTAATTATTTTTTTTTAAGTTCTTTTATTTAAAGGTGATTTTAAAATAATTGAAGTTTATTGAGTGTAATGCTACAAGCAACGTGTAGAAACACAATTTTACATGCAGATATTTTGTTCTAGATGATTGGATTCTTGAGAAAGCTAAAAAGATTTTAACCATAAAAAAAACCTTATTTCACTCCCAGTTTTACATTATGATTTTACCATCACAGAGAAGATACAAGAAACCTATAAAAAAAAAACCCAGACACAATGACTTTTTGTTTACTTGGAAATTGAAACACTGAAAATTTTTTTTAGGTATATTTAAAATTACTAGTATCAGTTCAGTTTACTACTAAAAAAAACATTTTTTCAAGATCAGCACAACTCAAAACACAATCAAGAATACAAAATATTTGTTTTAAAGATTTAATAACACAAACTCCAGTTGGTACATTATTTGAAACAGGAAAGTCATTGTATAGCTTCATCTCCTACATTTGTTACACAATCTTTGTGCCACTCCTACTATGTTACTACATATAGAGATTCAAGAATACAAGTTAACAAATTCACAAAAACATATAATGAATTACATTTTATACATTTAAGCAGACTGGCTGTGATCAACATTAAACAAAATGTTTCCGAATTACTTCAAACATGGAAAATAACATTTTTTTAAAATCAAAGTTTAGTTATGAATAGGGGGAAAAAAATTTATTACCCAGATCAGTGATGCCCAAGCTATGGCCTGCTGGTCATGTTTGACCTTTAACGTAGGGCTCATTCATCCCCTCAAAGCTTATGACCACAGCAAAAGATAGCTTAAATTAAACTAAATGAATTTTTATTTTCAGTGATGCATCTTGAGACATGTGTCTGAAATTTTTATGGCCCTCAGGAGAAAAAAAGGTTGGACACCACTGATCCAAATGGCGTAGCATATTTCATAAATAACTTCTGGACACTGCCATTTTTTAATTCTTCAAGAATAAGGCATATTAATCATGACATTTAAAAGTATATGTATCACAAACATTACATTAATAATGTTCAATGAACTGATGCAGCTAAATTTATGGTGAAGGGCTTAATCAATTTTGTTTATTATTATTAAAATTGCATTGAAGCTTCATGTTTAAGTTAATATTTAGCATGAAACATCTATCTATTATTCAGCAATTATCTTAGTCCACAAGTCAAGTGAAAACAAAGTTATCAATCAATAGACCAAATTATGCCGCACTCCTCATTTCATTAGCATTGAGAAATCACATATATATTTTTAACAATAAGTAACATTTGAGTCCAAATATTGGGCAAGGAGTTTAAATTAGTTAAAAATTCTAGAAATTAAAAATAAAAACAGACTCTTAATGTATAGCCCCATTCTCTCACTGACACATAACATTATGCAGGTGAACTGTTTCTAATTCATTGCTGTATACAGCAAACATACTAAATGTAAACTTGTCAAAGTTATTTAATGGTGACATTATTGACACCAGACTAAAAGAAACTCATGTTTTGCTATATCTGGACTGGTTTATCTTTGCGACACTGTTGCCTTGATCTCTCTCCATTCTTCCTATGGTCGCCATTATGGCAGCACATATCAGTGTAAGGGCTATCATATACAAGGAGCACCGAACTCGAAATTTGTCCATTGCTTTTTTCATTTGACCTTTGCTGAAAAAAAAAGTTAATTGGAAAATATTGTGAATCAATAATTTTACATTGGTGGTTGGCATGACATTCTATAACAAAATAAAATTTCTTGCACAGTGACAAAATTTAAGCTACAGACACAAATAAATGCAATCACTAGAATGTCATTATGAGCTCATGTTTCTGATGTAACCATGAGTTAAACTAGACAAATTCTTTGGTTGTGTAGGCTGAAACGATTCTGATGTAATGATGAAGTCTGTGATCTTTGAGGTGATCAACTAATGGAGTGAAAGTTGTAAAAGTAAGAAGAATAGCAGGAGATAAGTGACAGAAAGACTTAGCAGGAGATAAGTGACAGAAAGACTTAGCAGGAGATAACTGACAGAAAGACTTCTATTAATAAAAGTAAGTTTGAAGTGTTCAAAATAATAATTTAATAATGTGTGCTCCTACATACATTTACATAGTAGATATGGAATCAATGTAAAATTGTTTAAAAAGTTTTTAAAGTTTTATTCAAGTTCTGCATTAAGAAATCAATACACCTACAATGGTTTAGTTGGACTAGCTGATTGGAGCTACAATCCAACAATCAACACTGATAAGCTCCCCCCCCCCCCCCCCCCATCTTTAAAGCTTCAAGCCTGTTGCACGCTATTTTAAGAAAGCTTGCTTTTATAACATCATGTTTGTAAGTTTATGTTAACTTGTGCTGCCAGAATCTTAACACCAATGAGCAAAGGGTGCATCAGCCCTATTGGTACATTTGCTATGGAAGAGTTTAATTAAACCAATTTAAGAGTTTTAATCGCCTTTACTCCTGCCCTTTGTTCCAGAAAGTTATTCAACTAGATCAAAGAAATCCCATTGCACTCAAGTGAAGACATAAAAGTTATCACATGACAGTTCGCTATCCAGTATGACTATTTGCTGTATTGAATAACAATTTTTACTTCCTTTCCTTGGCTTCCCCTGTTAACAGCTTATTAGATGATCCTGTTCCAAAATGATTATAAAACCAGAAAACAAACATTTGGAACCGATACAGCTAATCTTAATTAATAAGTTGCCAAGAAAGATGTAGAAAACAACAAAAAATCCCGACATGCATCTCACAGCACCAGACCATGGGAAATCCCAAAGTTAAGGAGCCTTAAAACAAGCCAACTAAATAAGTGTCTATACCCTGTACACCAACAGACTGACTGCTATTTAAAGACAATGAAAAAATGGGTAGTCAGATGTTGCTTAAAATGCCCCAATTTAACTCCCCTCAGACAGAACCTACTCAACACCCCAGCATAACCAACACTCTGTACGGCAGTGAGATACAACTGAGAATAACAGGGTGGTACTTTGCCATGGCACTGACTGCAAAAGAGCTAACAGCTCAGCAGCAAGAAGCTGGCTAGATGAAGAAGAACAGAAGGCTTAATTGGCATTGTAATTAATTATTGTATAGGCTTAAACACATCTCAGATGAAAATCTTCTCATCACCACAAAGGGAGATTCAATGATTAGTAATAAGTAAATTTCTAGATGTTCTGATGGTAAAATGGGAGAGGAGCTGGCACATTAAAAGAGAATATAAGCATACCAGACAGTCCCTTCATAGGATAAAACAATAGCTAAATATACATATGTGGTTGGTGACCCTTTAGTTTCATCAACTAGATGTTCAATGACATCCTTCACACTCTTCTCTTATGTAGAGCAAAGAAAGCTAAGCAGGACCACCCAATTGCCAAAATGGAAGTAAAGAAGGAACAGAAGGTTCAATGGTCACATAAATACCTACCTTACTCTATCCGGGACTTTATCTAGGGATGGATAAAACTTTCCCCATACCAACATCCTCTGCTGTAATGGTGTAGGCTTGTGAGTGGCTGCCCCTTCTGAAAAGAAAAAAATAATAAATCAGAAAAAGATAATTATTAGTCAAAGTCAAACCAAATTTTATCAAGATTAGTCAAATGGTTTTGATTTCTATGCAGGACATATACTATATATTATACATACTCCTTAAATTCTACTATTCTTCTTTATAATATATGTTAGATTTGTGACAATAATAAGGTGGGGTGTCCAACTTAGGTAGGCTTAAGGCTACTATGATCTAACATTTACATTTATTTTATACATTTGATGTTGGCGTCCAATTATTTTATTAGACTCTAACTAGAATGTCAAAATCCAAATTATATAATTATGGACTAATTAAAATATAGAATTATAATTTGATTTATAAGTCAGATCTAGATGTAGATCTATATATATATGGGTACCAATAGCAGATGACAAAACTGAAAAGTCGCTTGCAGATGCGATAGAGAACTGCCTCAAGTCCAATCAAATGTAGATAAAAGCTGTGAATGCTTCAAAGAAGCTATCTATAGCACAGCATTAAACATACTCGGTCCTATGGAGAGAAAGCATCAGGACTGGTTTGATGAAAACAGTACTGAGATCAGAAAACTATTAGATGAAAAGCACAAGCTCCACAAATTGTATCTGAACAACCCATACTCCCAGTCCACTAAAGATGCATTCACTAACATCCGCAAAAATGTGCAAAAACAGCTACACCATATGCAAGATACCTGGCTTAGCAAGAAAGTGGAAACAATACAGGAATTAGCACGATATGAAGAACTTCTACCATGCCATAAACGAAATCTATGGACCCACAAAGTCAGGCTCATCCCCTCTATTAAATGCTGATGGGACAATCCTATTGACAGATAAGGAAGAAATCCTAAAACGCTGGGCAGAGCACTTCGAAAAGGTTCTCAATACACCTTCCATCATAAATAAAGCGGCCATAGACAGGCTACAGCAAGTACCAATAAATGAAAAAATGGATGACCCCCCAACGCTAAAGGAAACCGATCTTGCCATTCAACAGCTCGCAAGCGGAAAAGCCCCAGGAGCTGACTCCATTCCCGCAGAGGTCTACAAAAAAGGTGGATTAGCCCTGATTAAAAGACTTCATAAGCTCTTCTTAATTATGTGGGAAAAAGAGTCAATACCACAAAACTTTAAAGATGCCACAATTGTTCATTTATACAAGCGAAAAGGAAACCGCCAGATCTGCGACAACCACAGAGGAATATCTCTTCTCTCTATTGCTGGGAAAATCCTTGCACGCATCCTACTAAATTGGCTCATGCAACACATAGAATATGGTCTACTACCAGAAAGCCAGTGCGGCTTCAGAAAAGAACGCGGAACCATTGACATGATCTTTGCAGCAAGGCAGCTCCAGGAAAAATGCCAAGAACAAAATGCTGACCTGTTGTCAATATATGTCGACTTAACAAAGGCATTCGACACTGTTAGCAGAGAAGGACTCTGGAAGATCATGTCAAAGTATGGCTGTCCACAAAAATTCATAACCATGGTGAGACTATTTCATGATGGCATGAAGGCTCGTGTCCAAGAAAGTGGAAAACCATCAGAGCCCTTCGAAGTATCAAACGGGGTAAAACAAGGCTGTGTCCTAGCACCTACACTGTTTAGTATCATGTTCTCCGCTATGCTGACAGATGCATTCACAAATAGAGAAAACAATGGGATAAATATATCATACAGATCTGATGGTGGCCTGTTCAACCCGAGGCGGTTTAAAGCAAAATAAAAAACAAATGCAGCAGTAATCAGAGACTTGCTATTTGCTGACGACTGTGCCCTAAATGCCTGCTCTGAAAACGATCTGCAGAGCATCGTCAGTGACTTCTCAAGAGCATGCACAGACTTTGGTCTTACCATTAACACAAACAAGACTGAAGTCTTACATCTACCTGCTCCTGGGAAAGCCTACTCGGATCCATGCATCACTATAAATGGACAGGATATAAATGCAGTGGACAAATTCACATATCTTGGCAGCACACTCTCCAGAAATGGAAAAATCGATAGTGAAATCGACCTGCGTATCGCCAAGGTCAGTGCATCCTATGGCAGACTGTCTACAAATGTCTGGAACAGACGTGGTATCACCACAAACACAAAGCTAGGGGTCTATAGAGCCGTCATCCTCCCCACATTGCTCTATGCCTCAGAAACATGGACAGTGTACAGTAAACATGCAAAGAAACTAAACCACTTCCACATGACATGTCTGAGAAAATGACTAAATGTCAAATGGCAAGACAAAATACCAGATATAGAAGTCCTTCGAAGAGCGTGTCTGCAAAGCATCCACACAATCCTGATGCAGTCCCAGCTGTGATGGGCAGGTCACGTCTACAGAATGGAAGACCACCGCATCCCTAAACGACTCTTGTATGGCCAACTAAGCGAAGGAAAGCGCTCGCAAGGTGGTCAAAGAAAGCGCTTCAGGGACACCCTCAAAGCTTCTCTGAAGGTGTTCAGCATAGACCCAGGCACCTGGGAGACAGAGGCACATGACAGAGCATCATGGCATCGCGCTGTGAAAACTGGCACACAGGTTGCTGAGGAAAAAAGAACAACGCTGGCAGAAGAAAAACGGCAGAAAAGAAAAGCAAGACAAACGACACTAGCTCCAGCTGGAATAACCTGCCAAGTTTGCGGCCGAACATTCCGGGCTCACATAGGTCTCACCAGCCACATGAGGAGGCATAAAACCCCAGTGCAAAGCCCTCAGCCCCCTGGATGACAAAGTGGTCATCATCGAGCCACGATGGACGAACTATATACTTATATAGTATAATATAGACTTAATTTTAATAGACTCAGTCTCAGAAAACTATCACCGACACCAGTCTTACCATCAACAATAGGACTATAATATCGTCGGCTAATCCTCTGTTGTAGTTCTAAATGCTGACATCTTTGACAAAAGAGTCGTGACCCGCTTTCATCAGATATTTTCTGCAGTGAGTTAAATCTTAATGTAGATCCAGATTTAATTGACGATTGATAACTTCGAACAGTAACAGTTTGGGGTTGAGTGTTACATCCAGACTTCAATCGTGGTAATATAAGTTGCCTTAAAATTTGCCGACTCTCAGCATATCTTGCTATCGAAAGACTATTCATGTCTAAGATGAAAAGAGCATGCAGTCTTTTTATTTGAATCTAGATCTAGATATAGTAGTAGAAGATCTATAAAGTATACCAATTTGTTTACTTAGCTAAAACTAACTAATAACAGGAAAGGACAACTACGTGATTGCGTAGCGACCTTTGACCTCTTTATAGACGTAATGAGCCTACCTTGAACTTTGAAAGACATGACACTTACCTAGATATTCTCTATAGGTCTGTTCTCTAGTTGTGACAAATAGTAATAAAGGCATTGGCATATTTTTCGCATCTAACGCAGACAAAGCCGTTATTAATAAGTCCTTTGTTGTTGTTTTTTTTAAGTTTTCTTTAAGAATTCTTGACCTGTCTTTTATAGGCTATCTTCAAGGGCCGTTATTAATAAGTCCTTTGTTGTTTTTTTAAAGTTTTCTTTAAGACTTCTTGACCTGTCTATTACAGGCCATCTTCAAGGGCTTTTCTTTGGGTCTCAAATGTGTGGCCAGGCCCTGGCTTTCGTGAGCTAGCTGTCCGTCTCTTGCAGAGGCCACTTGCTGTCAGTTAGGCCTGTTATATTATCACAATACACTAACAATACTGATGTTTAAAAGCTACACGTGAAACAAGGAGAGACCAACCAGCAGAGACTAATACACAGTGAATAGACACTACTGACACATTTAAGAGTAAACCGTGAACACGGGAACATACTGAACAGTAGAACAAGGGAGACTACATGAAAACAAACAAACACACACACAACATACATAAACATAAATACACATATAAATGTAACAAGGCCTACTTGTCTTTGAGTGCAGGCTGGTGCCTGAGTTGTTCTATATAGCACTCACTTTAATTACGTGGCCAGGGTGAGGTAATCTTGTAGCGCAGCCCTACTTTAAGCTCGCCAAAAAGAGATCGCTTTTCGGCATGCGGACTTCCCCTATGCGGGATAAGTGGTCCGATGCAGAGCAGCTGTCGAATGGTAATTAATTAATTAAGCGATGACAGATCAGCATGTCACAACTAGATCTAGATCTAGAATTCGTCTTTGTCACTAGAATCTTATCTTAGGCATATATATATATATATATATATATATATATATATATATATATATATATATATATATATATATATATATATATATATATATATAAGTGATTGTCACTACAATCTTATCTTAGGCATATAGATAGGAGATTGTCACCACAATCTTATCTTAGGCATAGGCTATAGATAGGGGATAGTCACCACAATCTTATCTTAGGCATATAGATAGGGGATTGTCACTACAATCTTATCTTTGGCATATAGATAGGGGAAGGTGGGGCTAAATGTCACATATGCAATTTTCAAGTTTTTAATAGAATTAATTGATTCCTGGCCAAATAAACGTAAAATGTATCACGGGTATTAGAACTTATATTAATTTATGGGATATTTTAAGTTCATCTTTTTTTTAATACGCTCCAGAAAATGACTTTATTTCTCTGCTTAAATGAACAACATTGTAGCTAGCAGTGGGGTCATTAGAGTGGGTGTCACCCGGTGCGGTCAGCTCAGAGTGTCAACCTCCCCCAATCCCTAATTCCATTTTTTTTCGTTAAGCCATAATACATATAATTGATACTTACCAACATTAATTAATTGTTAAATATACGCAGATGGCAAGAAATAGTCAAAGGCTTGGTTAAATGATTCAGAGACATTCTTCAAGGTCTTACAGACATATGAATCATGACATTCCAATTTTTAGTTTCTTCAAGAAAAATTGTGCTGCCTTTAGATGTCTTCTCAATCATTGTATATCTGTTTAAATTTCGTCTTTTGGAGAATCATCAAAATACGCGAATAATTTTGAAACTTATGTCTACAATATTTCGTCCGTTCTTAAAATAAAGGCTCTTTAGTTTATCTGCTACATCAATGATAGCTTCTAGTAAAAAAAAAAAAGTAAAGAACAGATGATGTAAAGGTCATCTGTTTCTGTGGCCTACGGTTAACGAGGGTGTCACGTGGCCAGCACAACGACCAACCGCCTTTACTTTTCCCCAAGTAACGTCAGGTATCCATTAGAGCTGGATGGACTCTGAGGCGCCCGAAGTTCCCGAAATAAAAAATCCCAGTCTTCACCAGGATTCGAACCCGGTCCCCGATTCGGAAGCCAGGCGCTTTACCGATCAGCCACCGCGCCTCCATTGATTCTAGTATGAGTAAAAAAAAAAAAAGATCCATGCATAGAAATGCGCGAAGTCGGTTGGTCGTTGTGCCTGCCACATGACAACCTCGTTAACCGTGGGCCACAGAAACATAGACCGCAAGGTTTGAAAGGGGAACTTGCTACTAAACAGTGAGTCCAGCGCTTTGTGATTTCTCGCCTGACATATTCTTCTCGTTTTCAATTTTTTTTTTCGATTGAATCACAAGTTGTTTTTGAAGAGCCTATTCAATAACACTTTGAGCTGACGTGTTATGCTTTTGGTAAAGAAAAGGTCATCACTTTGTCAAAAGTTTAAAGGTTCTTTGGCCTTCTAGTACATACAATAAAAGACATATATCAATAGATCTTAAGCTGCTCATCAAGTGGCTCTAATTTCAGAACGAAAATATTCTTTCAGTAGTACAAGAAAAATTTAGGCAAGAAGCATTTTCTAAACAAAAAATGTTGAGCACGTAAATTTAGGCAAGAAGCATTTTCTAAACAAAAAATGTTGAGCACGTAAATTAAGTGAATGTTATACACATGTATTAAATAGTTTTTCTGTTGGTTTCTTAAAATTGTCTGTACTTCTCCATTGTTCCAGACATTGAAGCTGCATTATCATATCCCTGAGCTCGACACACCAAACATTGAAGCTCACCTGTTTCTAGACATTTTAAGGCATTGAGTTCATCTCATCAGCTTGTTTCTCCCTTTAAATAGTATAGCTTCTGAATATGTGATTAGTGTCTGTTATGTAAGCTGTGCGTCAAATGAAATACAAAGGTTCTTACAGTCATTCTGACTTAAAAGTTGTAGCTAAAACGTCTATAAACTTTTAAACATAATAGATTGTACCTTCAGTTATGGGTTTTGTTTACACTTCAATCGTATCAAGATATGCCGTTAATATGGTCACAAAGTGTCAATTATTCTGCTTCTATTAAAACAATCTGTGCAATATATCCTTCCATCTTTTTACAGTCAACTTTTGAAATTACACCATCGTCTTTAGTTATCTCAATTTCTACTTAGTTACTTTCCAAATCTGCGGAATTTACATTAATTGCATGTGAGATTCTTGTACATGTAACATATTATGCCTGAAGAATGTCGTCATTTTTTCTTCTTCTTTGTTCTCATTGTTATGTTGAAGTGTTGAGATGACTAGACCAATACATGAGATGAACTGCGCAGTGGTTTCCAAATCAGGGGGCTCTCCATATAGTTTTCTTTCTGTTGGGGTGTTTTGGGGTCAGTGTCTTATACGGGACTCTTGGTAAAGAGAGCAGTTTTGGAGGTGAAACTCCACATGGGCAGATTTCACTGGTTCCAATTTTGATGTGATGTCGCATTCTGTTGTGTCTGGTCATTTGATGAACAGTAATTATTGGTAGGCATCTTGTATTCGGTTGCTAGCTAGTAGATACCACTTCCTTAATTTCTATAAAAAAGATTCGATAAAAATATGTTTTATATCAAAGCAGTGTCTATGCAGCTGGTATAAAGCTTTCACCTTTTGTGTGTGATATAAAGTATGATGTAAAGTTTTGGCAATGTGATAGAATTTAATTTTTAAAAATATGTTTAGGTGACACTTAAAATAAAATGTACACAGCTATATTTATTAATTATGAATAACAAGTTCCAATGTTTACCCATTAATTGCTAGTTATTGCAAATTTCATTTTATTTTCACTTGGGTGTCACCCCCTAAAGGGTGTTACCCGGTGTTGACCGCACCCCCCTAGTGACGCCACTGGTAGCTAGTTATACCACCGACTCCTTTTTCTTGTTTCTTTTTGGTAAATATTCCCATCGATCTTTATCGATATCTACCTATGTACCTTTTTTTGTGACCATCCAACTTACGACCTAATTTGAATCAACAATGGTTATCACGTGACAAGTTTTTTTTCCGTTGTTTTTTTTTTTCAATGGTCACAACGTGGCCGATCGTTTTCCCACCTAACATGCAGCAACATTCCGCTAATTCGTTAGTAGTATCCTCTGTGGCGTAGCTATGGAGGGGGAAAGAGGGAGGTGCCCCGACAAAATAGCGCGGACAAAAAAGCGCCGACAAAATAGCGCGAACAAAAAAGCGCCGACAAAATAGTGCGAACAAAAAAGCGCCGACAAAATAGAGCGAACAAAAAAAGCGCCGACAAAATAGCGCGAACAAAAAAGAGCCGACAAAATAGCGCGAAAAAAAGCGCCGACAAAATAGCGCGAACAAAAAAGCGCCGACAAAATAGTGCGAACAAAAAAGCTGCGACAAAATAGCGCGAACAAAAGAGCGTAGAAAAAAATTTATTTTAGTCCTTTTGCAAGAAATACTTTACATATCGTAAAATATGAACAGAGCTAATATTTTGTTTTGTTTTATTGTTAACATGATTTCTTCGACATTTTGCAGGAAACACTTTAGATATCTTAAAACATAAATATGTAAACAGTAAGAAAAAATTATCATAAGCTAAATTGAATAATTTCAAAATATATCAGTTATTTACATTCCAAAAGTCTACTTTGAAAACAGGCAAATATACTTGTCAGATTTATACACACACACATACACACAAACTTTCACAAAGTTAAATTGTAGGAAAAGTCACGTAGAAATTCCATCACTGCTTGAACGGGGTCACCACATTTCAAAATGCTATAAAATTTAAAGTACTCTCGCTCTCTGCAAATACGGCATACCTTCAGATCTATTAAAATTGAAAAAGATAGAGACATTAACAAAAATGATGCCCAGGACATTAAATAACTATAATAATCAGGTTCTTTTATACACATCATATAGTGGGGGTGATTAAAAAGAAAGCAAAAAAACAAAAAGTTAACACTCATCACCCTCTTCTCGATAAACAAATATAAAATAGATTCATTCAAGCCTGGTTATTTTCACCTGCCCACCACAGATTTGATTCATTATGAGCAGAAGGATCTGTGTATTGAACTAATGAAACCTTCTCCCTTCCCAACCCTTTCACTTAAACACAAACAAACAACAAGCTAAATATAAAACAAACTTAAATTTTAAAAAAAATTTTCGCTTATATTAAGTGACATTGCATCCATTATTTTCAATCAATCAGGCAATCACACATCTGGGAGAATGCTTCCGTCCTCTAAAAAAAAAAAAAGGTTCGATCGAGTCGTAAATCGAACTCTAGCCTCCAAGATGTGAGGCCAACGTGTTTTGCTACTGAGCTATCTAAGTACTCATACAAATGAAAGTCTATTGTAAGTTTAAAATTTTTAACGAACGACCTAATTTTCTACATTGAATAAGTGTGCACAGTTTGTACTTCAGCCGAGAACGGGAAGTAGGAGAAATAAAGTGTTCATGATTTTGACCAGAAAGACGCAGTCACTTGATATAAAGTTCCATTTAAAAAAAAAAAAACAACTTAAAAAGCTGTTTTTCAATTAATTAACAAAACAAAACTTATGGTACAACGAAAAGTAATATTTGACAAAGATATAGAATTATAGACAGTCGCATACTGAAAACCGAGCTAGGTTAGGATGGCCCAGCCCTGGCTTACGTAGTAATATCTTTAATAAGCAGTGACCGGCATTATCAACATTCTTGTCAGCCAAGTATTCCTTTCCTCAAATTCCTGTATCCGAATAAGGCCTACTAATGTTTGAAATGACAACCTCGCCTGTAGGTGTAGTCAGATCGGGGTCGCCATTCCTGTTGATGGTCGATGTGTTGATAAATGTAGATGTTGGCGCGAGTTCGTAAATACAACCAATACAAACAGAACAGTTCGTAGATAAACTGAATAACCCCTGCTGGTAACTGCAAAACAATTTATTGAATAAAAAGGGGCACAGTATTCGTCATCTATCTAGCTCGGTCGTCCTTGTCCGTTGATTCTATATTTCTGCTCTTATTTTTTTATGATTCGTCACGTCCACTACGGAAAAAAACCCAATTAAACCCAAACTTCTACGCGTCTTTCTATTGTGTCATTACAATACATACACTTCGATGAAATTGTTTAAATTGACAACACTTAAAACATGACTGAATACAAAGCAATGTTGATGGTACAACCATGGAACTATACTAACTAAGGAAGACACTGTTGTCAACTTTGATAGTCAATGCCAACGTTAAAATTCCACACTCTGACAGTTTTATCGGATGAAGCAGAGGCGAGATACACTTCGTCTACAAAAATTGAATTGATGGCTTGTTGGTGGCCAGACAATGTCTGGAGACTTTGGTCCCTGGAAAAAAAATTCAAAGAATAAGTAATAATAAAAGTTATGAAGTTCAATTCGTCTTTCTGTACTATCTCTCAATAGACAGTCCTAACCCTAACTCATGCCATATACCTTTCTATATATAAAAACTTCATCTAGTTAAGGATGCCAGATTTTTAGGGAGACGGTTGGTACAGATACACCCGGGTTCGCTGTTCTGCCTCATCGTGGCACCCGGGTGGAAACGGCTATTTGAGGAGATAGCTAGGCGAAATGAATGGCAAAACATAACTCCCGTGGGGATGCCCATGGGTAGACGAGAGTCCACCCCTTGCACGGGCGGGGTTGTAAAAAAGTCCTCACAAAAAAACTGTCACACATCCATGCGCCGTTCCTCAAGGGACCGTTCCATAAATGGCGAGTCCCCCACGGTTAGCTTGGTACAAAGAAGGAAGATGACGGAGGCTCCCAGTGCTCCTAGGCCTTCGGCCATGTGTCGGGGGCCGAAGACATTGGATACAGCAATGCTTTATATAGGCATTGACTCGGGTCGCTCTCAAACAGAACTGTGCGTTCACACAGGTTTTTTTTTTTTTACTGTTCTGGCTGGACGACCAAGCAGGTTTTTTTTCAAACTTAGAGCTCGAAGAGCCTTCGGCTCAGCTCTTACGCACATTAAACGGTACAGATACAAAATGTAATAATAAATCGGCTGAGTGGCATAAACTGCTTGGCTAACTAACAAAAGGACTGAATGTCAAATCCATTTGTAGACTAGACATTTTTAATTAGGATCTAACTCGTAATGATATTTTGCGTCCTAAGACGGCACAAAACAACTGGTGACCTTCTAGATAGGCTACACATACACGCCTACACGATCACACAATAAATTGAACCAGAGTACCGAGTAAGTACGAACGAGCTTTATAAGACCAATTTTAAAACAAGAAAATTAAAAAAAAAGCTTATATCCAATGTAGGCCTACCGATATCAATTAGTTTGGATGAGTCATGTAATTAAATGTGTAATATACTAGACTTAAAATAACAAAGCATTTATAAAAATAAAAAAGGGGGAACAACCCGAATTCGAACTCATGACTTCTCAGACTTCTGAAGCCAACACGGTAACCACTCTGCTAGTGGTGAGAATTATGAAATTTGAAGATTGTATAGTTTTCTATTGTTTCTATAGTCTCGTCCTATTTTTCAGGTTTGTGTTCATTAAAACTCGGACGACGAACTATAAACTAATTCTGCTTCTACTACCATGTCAGTCAAGTACAATTTCTTTCTCTTGTTCGAGATACCAAAACAAAATAATTTATTGCCAATACTTAATTAAATAATTGGTTATTTTTTTAATTGATTCTTTTGTTGTCAGGTAAAAGATAAGATAATTAATTTCATTATTTCTTCGTCTTAATAAACCATAAGTTACTGCTAGGGCTATTTTAATTGTGCTATAGATTTACATGCAATGTATGAGTGAAACTAGTGTGAAAGTATATTTTGTATCTATAGTTATATTGTATTTTTAGTGCACAAATAGTGAGACAAATTTCCTCATGGATAATAAAGATTATTATTATTATTATTATACTATATCACTTACTCAGTTAAAGACCAGTATTTAATGAGTCCATCTTGACCAGCGCTGACCAAGTAACCTTCTCCATTGTCTGCATCAGTAATTATCAATTTCACACTTTCCACTCTAGAAAATCCAATAGCGAAACTTTAATGAATTATGTAACATACCTATAAAATATGTCAATATATTATGTTTATGTTAGTGTATTAAATTTATCCACGAGGTGGACTTTAAGAAGAGATATTTTTAGTATCTGGAGCCCGAATTCAAATGGATCTACTTTTTAATGAAAAAAGAAATTAAATGTGTTTTGGCGGTGTCATAATTGTTCATTTTTAATTGTAGTGTTGTTTTACGCCTTCAGGCGAAAGCTTGGTGGAATAGGCATAAATTGCTCCGCCGGCCTGCAAAAAAAACAACAATGTCTACCAAGAAGTAATTCTCTTCTGTGTGGATCTAAAACATTAACGCTTTCACCAAAGATGCTTGCGCTACGCTGGGTATGGACAGTATAGAGTACTATAGAGGGACTTGTTATGGCCTGATAGCTACGCTGGGTATGGACAGTATAGAGTACTATAGAGGGACTTGTTATGGCCTGATAGCTACGCTGGGTATGGACAGTATAGAGTACTATAGAGGGACTTGTTATGGCCTGATAGCTACGCTGGGTATGGACAGTATATAGTACTATAGAGGGACCTGTTATGGCCTGATAGCTACGCTGAGTATGGACAGTATATAGTACTATAGAGGGACTTGTTATGGCCTGATAGCTACGCTGGGTATGGACAGCATAGAGTACTATAGAGGGACTTGTTATGGCCTAATAGCTACGCTGGGTATGGACAGTATAGAGTACTATAGAGGGACCTGTTATGGCCTGATAGCTACGCTGGGTATGGACAGTATAGAGTACTATAGAGGGACCTGTTATGGCCTGATAGCTACGCTGGGTATGGACAGTATAGAGTACTATAGAGGGACTTGTTATGGCCTGATAGCTACGCTGGGTATGGACAGTAGAGAGTACTATAGAGGGACTTGTTATGGCCTGATAGCTACGCTGGGTATGGACAGTATAGAGTACTATAGAGGGACTTGTTATGGCCTGATAGCTACGCTGGATATGGACAGCATAGAGTACTATAGAGGGACTTGTTATGGCCTGATAGCTACGCTGGGTATGGACAGCATAGAGTATTATAGAGGGACCTGTTATGGCCTGATAGCTACGCTGGGTATGGACAGTATAGAGTACTATAGAGGGACATGTTATGGCCTGATAGCTACGCTGGGTATGGACAGTATAGAGTACTATAGAGGGACTTGTTATGGCCTGATAGCTACGCTGGGTATGGACAGCATAGAGTACTATAGAGGGACTTGTTATGGCCTGATAGCTACGCTGGGTATGGACAGTAGAGAGTACTATAGAGGGACTTGTTATGGCCTGATAGCTACGCTGGATATGGACAGCATAGAGTACTATAGAGGGACTTGTTATGGCCTGATAGCTACGCTGGGTATGGACAGCATGAGTATTATAGAGGGACCTGTTATGGCCTGATAGCTACGCTGGGTATGGACAGTATAGAGTACTATAGAGGGACCTGTTATGGCCTGATAGCTACGCTGGGTATGGACAGTATAGAGTACTATAGAGGGACTTGTTATGGCCTGATAGCTACGCTGGGTATGGACAGCATAGAGTACTATAGAGGGACTTGTTATGGCCTGATAGCTACGCTGGGTATGGACAGTAGAGAGTACTATAGAGGGACTTGTTATGGCCTGATAGCTACGCTGGATATGGACAGCATAGGGTACTATAGAGGGACTTGTTATGGCCTGATAGCTACGCTGGGTATGGACAGTATAGAGTATTATAGAGGGACCTGTTATGGCCTGATAGCTACGCTGGGTATGGACAGTATAGAGTACTATAGAGGGACATGTTATGGCCTGATAGCTACGCTGGGTATGGACAGTATAGAGTAGTATAGAGGGACTTGTTATGGCCTGATAGCTACGCTGGGTATGGCACGTACGGAGGACGAACGTATGACAAAAGCAGTTGTTTTTTGTTTTTTTGTGAGCTAAAAGGTGGTCGACGTAACAGTGGTGCCCCACGGAAACGCTTTAAAGATCAGCTTAGGCGACAACTTGCTTTTAACTGACATAGAAGAGAGCACCTGGTGGCATGAGGCTTCATAAACGTGACAGCTGGAGGTTACTTACAAAAGACGCGGGATACACATTTGAGACCAAAAGAAAATCCGCTGACAGACGTAAAGGGCGAAAAGAAAATCTAAATCGACCACTTGGTGGACAAAGGACGTTTTTGATTGTATGAAGTTTTAATGCAGAAAAAAAAAAACACTATAAAATTATTTTATTTGTTTACTTCAATAATATTGTTTTGTAATACTCGTTACCACGATGCCAAAAAAGTCATTGCATAAATAACGGAAAACTATAATCACTCTAAGCAGAGACAGTGAATTGAAGACTACATCAAAGAATGGACGGGCTTGTCATTGATGGAGATTCTATCCAAGCCGAAATACAGAGGGGAATGGAGAAAGACGATTAACGGATCATGTGTGGTGCCCCAACGGTCCAACAGACTAAAACACAAGTCTACCTATTTATGACAACTGTTTTGATAACCTTTCAATAAACATTTGATATTTCATGATTGGAAAATGAACAAACCAATTATCAGAGAGAAGAATAAAATATGGTATGGAACTTTCGAAAAAAGACAAGTCTTAAAGACACAAAGGGTTAACTTTTCAAAGGGATATTTGCGAAATGAATACAGTGAAGCAATTATTTACTTAGTGGTCCAAGGGGAACTCACCTCTGTCTGTGCTCATCAAATGTTCGGACAACCTTACTTCCCTTGTAGAGACAGATGGTCAAGTCATAGGCGCAGACGAAATAGCCTTGACTGTAACTGATGGTCATGATGCTGTTGTTCGGACTCACCCAGACACATTTTATAGGCTGACCAGAGTTCTTCTCCCATAGTCGTACAGTCTATAAGAAAAACACAAAGTACATATTTTTCAAAAATACCTTTAAAAAAAACAAAAGCTTATATAAAGAGTAATTGTATCAATAAGTTTGGATCAATCATGGAATTAAATTTGTAATAGATCTAGACTAAAAATATTAAATCTGTAGGAATAGAAATATTTTACCAATTGTTTTCGTTTAGCGCAATAACATGCTTTTAGCTTTCTCAATGGGCTATAATCCTCTCATGTGTCTGGACCAGTTTGGAAAGGGATGGGGAAGAAATCACAGTGCATCAAAGTGCATCAAAGTGCATCAAAGTGCATCAAAGTGCATCACAGTGCATCAAAGTGCATCACAGTGCATCCCGTCGTCTCACGATATTGAAAAGCTCATCACATTCGCCTAAAATATTCTGGATATTTCATTGCAAGATGTTGGTAATTTTTTTCCCTGCAGATTCTGGGTATTTCTTTGTAATATTATGGGCCTTTGCATGCAAGATTATTTTTATTTGCAACATTCTGGACATTTGCTTGGAAGCTTCAGAAAATTTTCTTGCAATTTTCTTGGAAACTTGTTTGCAATATAATATACATATGATTGCAACATTATGGATATTTGTTTGCAATATAATATACATTTGATTGCAAGATTATGGATATTTGTTTGCAATATAATATACATTTGATTGCAAGATTATGGATATTTGTTTGCAATATAATATACATTTGATTGCAAGATTATGGATATTTGTTTGCAATATAATATACATTTGATTGCAAGATTATGGATATTTGTTTGCAATATAATATACATTTGATTGCAAGATTATGGATATTTGTTTGCAATATAATATACATTTGATTGCAACATTATGGATATTTGTTTGCAATATAATATACATTTGATTGCAAGATTATGGATATTTGTTTGCAATATAATATACATTTGATTGCAAGATTATGGATATTTGTTTGCAATATAATATACATTTGATTGCAACATTATGGATATTTGTTTGCAATATAATATACATTTGATTGCAAGATTATGGATATTTGTTTGCAATATAATATACATTTGATTGCAAGATTATGGATATTTGTTTGCAATATAATATACATTTGATTGCAAGATTATGGATATTTATGGCTACCATTTCTTGAAGAGTTTTTTCAAGAAAGATTCATTTCCAAAACACTCACCATTCTTAACGACAACTTGCACCCATTAAACCACTGTGACATCAGATCTGAACGACAACTTGCACCCATTAAACCACTGTGACATCAGATCTGAACGAAGTGGTCGCCTCCTTTCCATTAGGACTAAAACAGAACTCCTTTATCTCACTGTCGTGACTATCGGTCAGAGTGTTACAAGATCAGCTGTCGTCATCGGAGAAGTACATAGAAGTCAAACTCATAAAGCGCTGGTTGTGAATGTGTATGTGTGTGAGTGATTGCTGTTCGAATTTTTTCATGCATATTGTTTTTGTAAAGTAGTTACACTGAGGTTGTTGATTGTAGTCAAACTGAATTTCCATTTGATTGGATCAATAAAATTATCTTATCTTATCTCATTTGTTTGCAAGATTCTGTTGCATAGTTGCAACTTGACATGCATATATTCATGCTTAGCTTCGTTTTAATACCCTATACGTTTTTAATAATTACTGCAGCAAACGACCATGATCTTTCCCGCAATTGTCTTCACAAAAAAAGTTATTCCACTTAAGAATAATTATCATTTTCCCATATATTTTAAGAAAAAGATCACCATGGATTGTGGTAGCCAGCTCAACAGAGAAATAAATCAAGCATGGTAGGAGTCGGTGGGAATATTAACACAAGATCGTTATTTGTTCCATTCAATGACTATATTTAGAATATAATACCCGCTAGGCTTTTGGTAGTCGATCTGGCCTTTGCGCACCATCAATACCTTCGCCCATTAACATGGTATATTTTTTTGTCTTGAGTGAACTTATTTCTATCTAAATATATTGTACTAAAAAATTATACCTTATCACCGGCTGCTGTCACTATGACCTGGCAGTCCTCGGACATGTCAACACTGAAGACAGCAGCAGAGTGACCACTTAGTGTATGAATGAGCAAAGTTCGTCCTACGTCCCACAACTTGGCCTGACAAAAAAAAAGTTAATGTTATCATTTTAATATCTGTTGCATCAGATATAAATCTAATATATATTTCTAAAGTCCTAAGTTATATCGGCACTTGCTTCTGGATAGATCAGCTGCGTTGAGAGGGGAAACTGCTGTGTAGGCGAGACCAATCGTCATAGAAGGCCTAAGCACTGACATGCAACGTCACAACATGTGGGTATTTTAGACCAATAGCCTGTTCCACGTCATAGGCCTGCACCAGGCATTCCCAGGCATTCTTCACATTTCCATGAAATTATCCATGGTCTATTCGCGACTGAAAGAGGCCATGCTATGTTGCCAGCAATATTAATCATCTTTCCCTAGATTATATTAGAAACGAATTTTAAACTGGTGAACTAAGAAATATAATATCTTCTTGTAAAATGTTTTGTTTTACATGTTTTTGGATGTTCCTTCAGAGTTGAAGATAATTTACTTTCTAGTCCAATTTACTGACATAGTCATTCCTCACCATTTTGTCTTGGGATCCAGATACCATCACAGTCCCGCGTAATTTGAGACACAGGACTTGATTCTTATGTCCGAAGAACGTTCGAGTGGTCTGTCCAGTCCTAAGATTCCACATCTGAAAACATTAAGAATCACACCTATTTCTAGTTTAGATACATGATTATTTATTTTCATAACAATTCATCCTATTCAAATTACATAGCCCATCATGGGTCAATGTCGAAACTAGAAACTGGACGAGACACTTGGTGGACACGGATTTCGAAAACGGCTCTAGCAATTAAAGAAAAAAAAAGATTGTTTACAAATCTTTGGAGGAAAAAATTACTTCATAATTAGCCGCACAGTGAAAACTCTGAATTAACCTTTATTTTTTTCAAAATATAATCTTCTAAAAATTAAATATGGCTTGTATGCGTTTTCAGCTGGTATTACCGCAACCTACTGAGCCATAATCTTCAAATACAAAAGCAAAATTTAATAAAATACTCTGAAAGACACAAAGATAAAGGCACATTCCTCGTCCCATATGCTAGGACAAATTTGTAAAAATATTCCTTCTTCCCTAGTGCTATTAGAGCATGGAATGGGTTGCCTGAGCTAGCCAGGAAAACCAGTGACTTGGCAGAATTTAAGTCATTGGTTAATATGCATGACTAAATGCATGACGCGTTGGGCGTAATCCTCTTCTTTTTTGAAGTAACGTCTGTATTATATAAAATAAGATAAGATAACTCAAATGTTTCTTAGAAGCCAATAAAGAGTTTAATAAACATGAACAATCGGCGCACGTATTAAGAGTGAATTACTAGCCGTAATTAGCTGGATTGTCAATGGAAAACCTTGATTGTGCAAAACTCACTGGGAAG
The DNA here is from genome assembly GCA_036873155.1 of Biomphalaria sudanica. Lineage (NCBI taxonomy): Eukaryota > Metazoa > Mollusca > Gastropoda > Planorbidae > Biomphalaria > Biomphalaria sudanica. Next base: position 1,461,896 of record JAZGLO010006660.1, read on the forward strand.
ACCTCGTAATAAAGAATTATTACTAGCAGGGCCGGACTTAGATAATTGGAGGTCCTAGGCAAAGTGCATTGAGTGGCCCCACCAATCGGAGGCCCTAGGCGGTTGCGTAGTTTGCCTATAACTAAGGCCGGCCCTCTTACAATACATGAATAGAATGAGAGATTCTGGAGAACTATTACATTAAATAGAAGATATTGGTTCTAAAAAAAAAACCCAACTAAAATGTGTTTTTTGATGTTTCTTATTCCTCCTTATCATGCTTATAATTAAACAGTTTACACTGGAAAGGCAAATACGTAATTGTCTCCCTTTTCTGTTGATCTATTTTGAGGAGTTGCTTACCCTGATTGTGGTATCAAACGAACCACTGAGGAGGAGATGTTTGGTGAAGAACTGGACACACCAGACTCCTTTGCTGTGTCCGGTCAACGTCTGCTCCATGACTCCGGTATGGATGTCCCAAATAATGATGGTCTGGTCAGCGGAGCCGGTGGCGACTTTGTCTCCGTAGCATGTCACACACTGGACACTACGCCAGAAGTAGAGGGATAAATTTATTAACTTATAATTTTCGTTGCCAATCTTATCTTATCTTATAATATAGATTACAGACGTTACTTCAAAAATGAATTACGTCAGTGTCAATCTAGTCTTGCATGTTAATCAATGATTTAAACTCAGCTAAGGCGTTTGTTTTCCTGGCTGATTCAGGCAACCCTCCCATTCTCTAATGGCAGTAGGGAAGAAGGTGCACTTGTACGAATTTGTGCGAAATGTGCCTTTATCTTTGTGTCTTTCTGAATATTTTATTAGGTTTTTGTTTTTAGTTGTAAATTATGGTTCAGTGTTTTATGTATTAGAGCTACTTGACTTTTCATCCTGTCTCTAATTTTGGAGATTTTACTAAAGGTGTTACTCTAATCAAATCGGAATATTCGTTTGTTATGAATCTCACTGCCTTATTTTGTGTATGTTCTAGAAATAATTCGGTTTACACCTGACTATTTCGGTACTTGAAACCGAAAATTTAAAAAAGGCAAATGCTTTGATTATTTAATTTAAAACATAACATTATCACTTTTTTTTATAAGATGAAAATAGCAATTGTTATTGGGGGGAATTGGGAGAGGGCCATATGAGTCCCAGACACGCGTACACGGGACCGTATTTGTCACTGCAACAACTACAATTGACCCAAGTCTCTGCCGCTACATTATGCAGCATGAAAGCAAGTTTCGAAATTCCAGATAGCTCCGCCCGACGGGCCGGATAGAGCCCGCGAGCGATGGTTTCAGTATCACCGCTTTAAATTTTAGATAGAAAGGAAACCTCTCGCAGTAACCACCCTACCCATTGTTATGGCATGAAAGGAATTGGTTATTTGTTTCATAGAATGGAAATATTGTGACTCAGAGACAATGAAGTGACTAGTAAAAACAAGACTCGGATTTGAGAAAGAATAGCGCTACATAGCGCTACATAAACGGACTACTTTTTGACGGCTTTAGAGAGAGGCAGTTCTTATGAGCGTAGAGATTTAGCTTGACGATATTTAACGGCTCCCTTCGATTTTATTAAACTTTTGCTATCAGCGTCGACTAACTTATCGTGTTGGCCTTTTGACTGTGTTATTGGATTTCGTTATTTGAGTGTTATCTCCGTTTGACTTATATGCAGCGCGGAAGCGCCTAATATCATACATAACAAACGAATATTCACATGTGACTAGAGTAACACCTTTAGTAAAATCACTAAATTTAGAAAGCCTTCAGGACAGAAGACTCAAAAGTAAAGTAGCAATTATACATAAAACACTGAACCATAATCTTTAAATACAAAAACAAAATTTAATAAAATACTCTGAAAGACACAAAGATAAAGGCACATTCCTCGTCCCATATGCTAGGACAAATGTGTACAAGTGCTCCTTCTTCCCTAGTGCTATTAGAGCATGGAATAGGTTGCCTGAGCTAGCCAGGAAAACCAGTGTCTTGGCAGAATTTAAGTCATTGGTTAATATGCATGACTGAATGCATGACGCGTAGGACGTAATCATCTTCTTTTTTGAAGTAACGTCTGTATTATATAAGATAAGATAAGATGTCATAATAAGCAATAATAAGCGATAGGGCCAGAGCGTAGAACGGAGGCGCAAAAGACGCAACAAAAAGTTCCAACTACCTTTGTGTATGACCAACCAGTTCCAGAGATTGATAGCGAGCGTTGTTCCAGTTATATCTCAAGTGGCAGTTGTCTCTGTAGACTAGCTTCCAGTTCGGTTTGGAGGGTACAGGAACATGTAGGGTCACTTCCTGGCATTTGGCCTTCCAGAGGGTTTTACTGCTAGCTAGGCTGTCCCAGCGTTTGCTGACCTGTGTCCATAATAACAGACAATAAGAATTGGAACTTCTGAAAGATTGATTTTGAAATGAAATTTTAAAAAGTCCATCAAACCTTTGTTTTTGAAACAGAATTGACAATCTGAGCAGGAGAAATTCGAAATTTCTGCAACTTTTTATAAATAGCTCCCTCTATTTTTCCCTCTTTCTCTTCTCTCTCTCTCTCTCTCCGTTCCTCTCTCTCTCTCTCTCCCTCTCTCCCCCCTCTATCTCTTCCTCTCTATCTCCATCTCTCTCCCTCTCTCTTAATTTTACATCATTTTCTTCATCATTCTCTCAATGTCGCTCTTTCAATACTTCTTTATTCCTTTATGTCCTCTCCTTTTTTCCCTAATTCTCCTACTCTCTTCTCTCTCCCTTTGTTTTTGTTTTGTTCTTTCTCTTTCCTTCTCTTTGTTTTCTTATCTTATCTTATCTTATATAATACAGACGTTACTTCAAAAAAGAAGATGATTACGTCCTACGCTTCATGCATTTAGTCATGCATATTAACCAATGACTTAAATTCTGCCAAGTCACTGGTTTTTCTGGCTAGCTCAGGCAACCCATTCCATGCTCTAATAGCACTAGGGAAGAAGGAGTATTTGTACAAATTTGTCCTAGCATATGGGACGAGGAATGTGCCTTTATCTTTGTGTCTTTCGGAGTATTTTATTAAACTTTGTTTTTGTATTTGAAGATTATGGTTCAGTGTTTTATGTATAATTGCTACTTTACTTTTGAGTCTTCTGTCCTGAAGGCTTCCTAAGTTTAGTGATTTCACTATAGGTGTTACTCTAGTCAAATGTGAATATTCGTTTGTTATGAATCTCACTGCTCTATTTTGTGTTTGTTCCAGTTTCTTAATGTTTTCTTGAGTTGAGGGGTCCCATACGGTGGATGCATATTCTATTATTGGCCTAACCAAGGTTAAATAACATTTTAGTTTTATGTTCTTATTTGATTTATAGAAATTTCTTTTAATAAACCCTAATGCTTTGTTGGATTTTTTTCCTTCACCATTCAATGCGTATTTCCTTTTTTGACATTTTTTGGTCTCCACATTTTGGGTTTTTCCCCTCCCACATTCCTTCTCTTATTTAGGCGCCATTTTCTGGATTTGTGGTTCGAAATTTATTTTTTCCGACGACCTGATGGCTGACAGGTTGTGCGGTATGCGCGCTGGACTGTCGTTCGGACTTGTTGATGGTCCCGGGTTCAAATCCTGCCCGCTGCCATCACACGTCGTCCTGCGGGAGGTTTGGACTAGGAAGTAAATTATCTTCAACTCAGAAGGAACATCCGAAACATGAAAAACATGTTTGCAAACTTGGCGTGGACTGGAAGCCTTTCAATCCAAGTCCTGTCTGATTGTTTCACGACGGCAGCATCCATTACTACGATTACTACGATTGGCTCGTGCCATATAGGTAGCGCGCAGCCTCTGGATCCAGACTGCTCCTAAGACTATTCTGTAACTGTCTCACAAAAAACGTGAAAGGGTCGCCAATCCAGCTGCCCAGTGCTTATGACAACGGCCATGTGGAAGTTGCGGAACTGCGTGGCAGACTTGTTGGTTGGGTTGCAGGGTCTCTATTCTATCCTTACACGAGCGAGAGAGAGAAAAAAAAAGCTCGCCCTGGATTGCCCACAGTGGCCTGGTTCACTACCCGTCATCGGCCTTTGTAGTTCTAGTTATCGACGTCTACACGGGGGCGCTACTTTTAAGCTACAGGAGTTGGAATCTTCCCGAGTAGTAGTAGTACCAGATATAACTCTAAATCTTCTATTAAGCTTATACTGTTTTGCATCTTACCTTGCAGGCAATAAGTAGCTCACGAACACTCAAGTGGGACAAAATTTTGAGAGCCAGTTTCCTTGGAAGTAGACCGACTAAGTCTTTTTGTTGCTTGAACTGTGAACAAAGAACGGGGGTAAAGGAAATATAGCGTGTACTTATTTAAAGAGAAGTGGTGAGACAATATATTAAATATATATGGACCAAGTCTAAATAATAAATATAATTATCTTTATCATACATTGCAAATGAGTGTACAAGAAGTGATGGTTCAGGGAGTGATGGATCAGAGAGTATAAAGGAAGTGATGGTTCAGAGAGTATAAAGGAAGTGATGGCTTAGAGAGTATAAAGGAAGTGATGGTTCAGAGAGTATAATGGAAGTGATGGGTCAGAGAGTATAATGGAAGTGATGGTTCAGAGAGTATAAAGGAAGTGATGGTTCAGAGAGTATAAAGGAAGTGAAGGTTCAGATAGTATAAAGGAAGTGATGGTTCAGAGAGTATAAAGGAAGTGATGGTTCAGAGAGTATAAAGGAAGTGATGGTTCAGAAAGTATAAAGAAGTGATGGTTCAGAAAGTATACAGGAAGTAAAAGTTAAGATACTATTTAGGGAGTAATCCAATGCAAGCTTGTCTAAATCTCAACTGTTTGGCTAATACAACAAATCTGTCAATTACAGAGGTTTAAGTATACAGTTGTGTTTTGTTTTTTTTTGCAAGTTAAAAAACATAGTCATGTGACACATATATTTGTAATATTCAAGACAGACTATGTAATGTTAAGAGCTCTAATACAAAATGTATAGCTACCAACTAAATGAAAAGGAAAATTAACTATACAAGAACTTAGACAATTTGATTCAGTGGTGCTAAAATATGAATAATAAAATTATCATATAACTTTTAAAAAACAAAGCTTATCAACACCGAATAAATAAATTTAAAAAAAAGCTACCAGTATATAGTAATTTTTACGCCGTAGTTAAAACTTTGTAACATTACTTCAGCAGTGTCTACGGTGGTTTATATGTTGTTGTTGTTGTTTTATTTGCCCATAAGACGTAGATTCAATAAAGAAATAAAATGTCTAAAAAAAAGAAAAACACGACAAACTTACAGACAGATATTTAGAGACAAAGTAAATTTGACGTGGGTCGAGTGACAGAATCAGTTGCTCGAGAAATTCATTCCTTTTACTATCTGTGGATAGAAGTCATTCACGTTACATTTCATCAAGAAATTACAGACAAAATGTAACTGAATGATATAATGACTGTATAGATCTAATCTTAAGTAACATCATGACCTTTCTAAACTACTTAAAAGGTTGAATGAAAAGGAACTCTTGTCTTGTATTTTAAAGATTAGTATGTGGGGACGAACGTATGCCAAAGCTGAAAGTGGTCTGCCTAAAACACACACACACTCACACGATCTATTAGCCAGTAGCCACACAGCAAGTTAAACAACAAAGACAAGTAACAAACTGACAAATGAACAAGCAAAAATATACAAATACTTTTAATAAAGCGTATTTTAGAGGAAGAACTCCACACTTACAATCTCATCTCTCAATAATATAGAAGTTATTTCCCTCATTCAATATTAAGCAAAATAATTAATTATTAATAACTACTTGACTAATAGGTTATTTTCTATGGATTCATTTCTTGTTAGGTTTAATAAAAAAAAACTTTACAGTTTTAACTTGAGCCGAGAATGGGTGTAGGATAAATAGCGTGAATAATTATATAAGGAGACAATACGCAAAATATTTAGCCATATCTCTAAATACTGTATTCTCTACGCCAATAAATAATTTTCAAGTCTCCAACTTGATCCAAAACAGGAAACAAATTATTTAATTGTTACTCTATTAAAGAACGAAATGCTTTTCTTAAAATAGGATATACCCCTTTTTCACAGTTAGGGCTGCGCAGGCCACCGGAAATACTGCATTCCTTACCGATCTTCGGACTCGAAGACAAGCTTTATTATTATTATTATTATATTGGATAGGAATACGTCAGCTGAACGGGTAAACCCGTTTTTCACACTACTTTTATTTTCGTGGCAAAATATTTTAAAAATGTAAAGGGAACATTCTCCATGTTTGACATAGATCTAAATCCAGTCCATTAGAGCAGTAATACCGGCTAGTTTTAACATATAAGCAATTCTAAAAACTATAGATGCACCATTAAACAATGAGACCCTGTTATTACGTACCAGTCCATCTGTGTCTGTAACAGTTGAGTAGCTCTTTAGCTTCTGTGGGTAGATTTAATACTGACACGGTAACTGTATCACTCTGTTAATGGCACGTAGATTCATGTCACTATTTTTCTCCAATAGATACACATACATACCCTCAATATTCAACAAGTCTATTATACATCGTTGAAAAATACATAAAATTTGTTTTTAAACAGAAATGGTTTATAAGCTTTGCTTGCCTTAGTACAATGTCTGATTGGTATATGTCTTTACTGTGCTTAACCCTTAAAGTGCTAATCTGTTTTACAATGAGCGCATACAAAATGGAATTACAATTCTGATGTTTAGAGGCTAAACTACCACACGCGTTTTAAGGGTTAATTAAAAGTTGTTTTTTTTCGTTAAGGATTACCCGCGACCACTTGGGCCTCTGAGGGTTAATTAAATGTAAGCCTTTTGCCGGGAACAAATAAAGTTATTGCTGTTTAGAATTCAACTAATGAAACTTGTCATTAGTATATTGCGTTAGTTTGCCTTTATGTCATGACGGTGTGAGCGTGCGTGCTTGCTTGTGTGTGTTTATGAATTCGTAATTAATGTGCGTTTAATTGGTGTGTATTGAAGTGTATGTGTTTCGTGGATGTGTAAAGATACAGTGGCTTAACAACCATGGCGCCAAGGGGTGCATTGCGCCCAGGCTCACAACCAATAGGGGCCCGATTGGCATTTGTAATTGGAAAAAATGTGTTGGCTTTAAGAGTTTAAATGTTTCAAATTTTTGCATTACTCCAGTCATCGACATTTATTTTCTTTAAATTATTTCGCTGGTGTCCGAGGATAATCTAATTACTATAGTATGAATTTAAAGGAGTTAAATACCCCTTTCAAACCTTATGGTCTTACGGCGGATGATGTAACATACTATTAAAGGAAGGTAACTCTTTAATTGTCAGTACAAAGTTTCATTACTTTATAATCTGTTATATTTTTTTTAAACCACAATAATAATAATAACAATTTGTTAGCAATGTTAAAGTGCTTTATTAGATAAAATTATGTATGTTTTTTGTATTAATTAATTGTTTTTACTTTCTTTAATTCCAAGGTATAAATTAACTTATTAAAATACACTAATTAATAGTATGAGTACAAAGTTTCATTAAATCATTATTACTACTGTAACAATATATTAAAATTGAGTTTAAAAAAAAAAAAAAAAAGCAACACTGACCCGATTTTGAGTGTGAGAAATAACATGAACTAAAATTGTACCAGACAGCCAGAGTGAGTTGATGTAAGCTTTGTAATAAATGTATATGTTAAAACAATTGTTCTTATTATCTACATACATAAGTCCTTGGAGATCACAAACGACTTTCTACTGAGAAGGATATACAACGATCTTACTAAAGGTGCTTCATAATCTTTTGTTTCCTGCGAAGATGATGTGATAACCATGTCATAACAATTGCACTGTAGGTTCCTACACACTGACGACTAATACACATTCAGAATATCAGAAGATGCATCTTGTGACTCGGAATCCTTGCAAGTTACATGCTTGACCAAGGACCTTTCAAATGACTCGAGGTTTGAGGACAAGTTACATGCTTGACCAAGGACCTTTCAAATGACTCGAGGTTTGAGGACAAGTTGCATGCTTGACCAAGGACCCTTCAAATGACTCGAGGTTTGAGGACAAGCTACATGATTGACCAAAGACCTTTCAAATGACTCGAGGTTTGAGGACAAGTTACATGCTTGACCAAGGACCTTTCAAATGACTCGAGGTTTGAGGACAAGTTACATGCTTGACCAAGGACCTTTCAAATGACTCGAGGTTTAAGGACAAGCTACATGCTTGACCAAGGACCTTTCAAATGACTCGAGGTTTGAGGACCTCATTCTCGTTTACCCCATGAAGAAATGGTGAACTCTGTGTGTTGTCTTGTGTGCTATTTTCTTGGAAATGTATTCTCAATTTAAATCCAACTAAGTTAATTTCTAGATCCCCAAGGTCAATAGGTGAATTTCTAGATCCACCCAGTTCAATAAGTGAATTTCTAGATCCCCAAGGTCAATAGGTGAATTTCTAGATCCACCCAGTTCAATAAGTGAATTTCTAGATCCACCCAGTTCAATAAGTGAATTTCTAGACCTACCGAGTTCACTTAGTGAATTTCTAGACCTACCGAGTTCATTTAGTGAATTTCTAGATCCACCCAGTTCAATAAGTGAATTTCTATCTTCGCGTTGTTAAAATATTCCTGGACCTGGACCCACAGGTACCCTACTACACCACTGTATGGACATTGACATGGACTAGACTTTTTAGTGTGGGAACAAAAGGATCTATGTGAATTATATCTGTATGGAAGCAAGTCAGGCTGTATTTGAGCCTTTTAAACCCTTGCTACAGAAAGTAATGGCCAAACAAGAAACACTTTTAAAAATAAATTTTAAAATTTACAAAGCTTCTACGAATTGTATTAATTAGTTTGGATAAGTCATGTAATTAAATTTGTAACAGATCTAAACCAACAACCACAATTCTGTGCCATTAATAATATTTTTAGCAATGGATTTTGTTTAGTTCTATTTTAATGGTTTTAGCTTTCTCAGTATGGTATGATCTTATCACCTGGACCAGTTGGGAACATGGGAGGAGGAGAGAAAGGTATATCTGTTGGATTTACCGTCATTGGTTTTTAAAAGCATAGACAAAAAGGGGTGGGGGGAACGCCCTGAATTCAAACATGTGGCTTACGTCTCTTCGGGCCGACACGCTAACCACTCTTCTAGTGAGGTACTTATGACTAAAGAAGATTGTATAGTTATATATTTCTTTTCCTTGTTCGAGATACCAAACAAAATAATTAATTACCGATTTGGTTAATTTTTTTTTAATGGATTCTTGTGTTGTCAGGTAAAAGAAATAATTGTGCGAAATTTCAGCTTGTTTCGAAATTGGGTGTCGAGGAATTAACTTGTACAAGCTTTTTACCAGACAGACAGAGTGAGTTGACATAAGCTTTATAAAAATACTCAGGAATGGATTACAGCATTGATTTTCGAATGCTTTAGATGCGTAGGCCTACCTGCAGTGCTAACATGTCTATCTATTCATCATAGCTCCCCCTTTTTTTGATTTTGTAGTAATTTAAGGTGGCCTATGTTCCAATATCTAGTCTCGGGTCTAATATTTAGAATAATATATTTTTAACATCATTTATTTACCATGGAAACATTTGTATCATTCATGCTGTCCGTTTTCTTCTGCAAGAACAAATTAAAACATCCATTTGAGATTTTATTTTTTATAGACTAGATCTTACTCTAAATGTAGATCTTTTACAGCAGTGTTTCCAAAACTGTTTTCAGCGGAACAATCCGCGAAACCCGAGTGTTCTGCGAGGCCTGACTAGGTATTCCACAAAATATTGAATAATTATCTAGTAGGCCTACTCATGAATTAATAAATAAGTAAAATACAGAAAAAATTCAATTTGATTAGCTCTTCTCTGTATCGAAAATAGGCCTATTTTTAAACCAATATCACTATGAACTTTGAACTGACCTAGATTCTGACTATTGAAACAAAAATACTAGGATCAACCATTTAATGATCTCTGGTCGAGTCTGTCAGAAGTGACTCTGAAGATTACCAGAATATTTCTAAACAAGTTTTGGTTGTTGTACTTCAGTTTCCTACAGCCTATTTGAGTCACTCGCATGCCAGATGAAAGAATCCCTAAAGACATCATAGACGCTGAGCTTGCAGAGAGAGTCAGACTCAAGGGCCGCCCGCACAAGACTAACCTACAGAGATGTCTTCAAGCGAGACATGAGAACCACGGACATCAACCAAAGAATGTGGGAGGAAATAGCCCATGACCGGACAGCATGGAGGCAGACTGTACGTGCTGGTACGAACTTCACCGAGTGCAAAAGAAACGAAGCTGCATCAGCCAAGACAAAGAAAAAGAAGACTGTCCTATCAGCCAGTCCTAGGACAGATGCATATACATGCACGAAAGTGGCAAACTTTGCCGCTTCAGAAATGGCTTTAATCAGTCACTCCTGATTCTGCCCCGTCTCAAGACGAAACCAAAGCCAGTGACTCACCTGGCGCATCCATTGTCTTCAGAGACAGAAGGAGCCATATATATTTAAGTGCGGCAGGATTTTCTTATTAGGTTGCAGCAGAAGTCAAAGTCTACAAACACCTCACCAGGTTTTAATCTTAACAATATCGCGCCTGCTAACAAAAAGTTATGATCTTTACACAATGTTATCAAAGTTAATCATCAACCTAATTTTTTCATACTTTTTTTTTTAATGTATTTTCTTATATACCTATTAATTTACTTGAAAATAAATAATAAAGTTAAATTTTAGAACATTGTTTTCATTATAGATGTGAATTAGAAATATATATATATATATAAAATTCTGTTACTATTGTTGTATTTTTAGGTTAATCAATTTTCGATTGTTTATGATTTAATACTTGTGAATTTTGAGAACTTACAAATAAAAACATATTTGAAAAAAAAAAAAAAAAAAGCCCACAAAAGAGGCAAGATGGCCCATACAAGAGGCACATTAAGCCCAAAAAAGAGGCAAAGAGAAGAAAAGAGGCCTAAGGCCCAAGGATTAAAAAAAAAAAAAAATCCATACTAAAAAATAAGCAAAGAAAAGAGGCCTAAGGTCCAGGGATTCCTAAGATGACAAAGCTAATATTAAATAATGCAAATTCTGAGGTTTCCTAAGAAAAAAAAAAAAAAAGCAAAGTGTTAAACTAAATTCTCCAATTATACGAAGTGCTCCGTTATAGCAAAAGTTTAGGAAACACTATTGTACAGTCATTGACAAGAGTGCAAGACCATTGAGGTTTTAAATGGTAAATGATTTTAAATGGTAAATGTGTGTTTGACTTAAAAAGGACTCAATTTCTCTTTCCTAGCAAATCTCTTTTGAGAATAATATGCGTTTCTGTTTTATGGGAGCATTGGATAAAAGTACAGACGGTTGGGCGTTGTGCTGGCAACATGGCACCCTCGTTTACCTTCGGCCATAGAAGCAGATGACGTCATCTTCCCTATATATCACAAAGTCTGAAAGGGGTACCTTTTTTTTTTTTTTTTTTACTGTGTTTCAGAGATGTACATAAGTTATCAGTTGTTACGACAATCGTCCGACCACAACAACCTGTGTGTGTTTGACTTAAACGCCTCTTATAAAAGCTGACTTATTAGTTCAGAAGAAAAAGACATGTTTGTTTGTTTCAAAATATTTCGGAAGGTCCTTAAAATTTGAAGATTTTTTACATCCTAGCCATCGAATCACAGTCAAGAACGCTAAGCACGCATCTGGGCAGCCGTAGAATCGAATTTATGTATGAAATAGATAGGCCTTATCCTGTACAACAATAACGTCCGCATACAATAGAATACATTTATGAAACATATGTGTATGTGACCGCACGGTGTGGTCCACATAGAATGGAATACATTTATGAAATAGTTAATTCTGTTTAAACATTAGCTTTTGAATTTGTGCATATCTTACGTTTCGTGGCGTTCGATCAAGAGAGAGAGTTGAAGAAAAGTTGGAAGACATTTTGTTTGAACTGAGTGAATCGTCTGTTTCCGTGTCGTGACCACGTGACTTTTTAGCTTCATGCTTGAAATATTCAAAGCCTATGTACCTAGTCAGAACAAGAAAAAAAGTGATTTGGTTAACAATTAACTAAAATAATGTTGATGAGTTATAAATGTCGTAAGTAAGAATTTGAGTATAAAGCCTAAGTGAATTTATATATTTTACTAGATCTTTAAGAATCGTGACTGTTTGTCGCAGTGGCGTAGCTAGGAATTCGTCATGATTTTGGGGGCCAGGGGGGTTGACCTGTTTGAGGGCTCCTGCATTTAGCGTAATATTTAATATATAATGTAAAAAAACAAATTTCGTACACTCATTTGGTGGCCTGGGGGGGGATTCTCCCCCTTCCCCCCCACTCTAGCTGGGTTCTCGACGTTGGTGGCTTCCATGATTAAAAGTGCATTATAGGCTCAATGCTTGGCCGCCACGATATGTAGATCGAGATCTTTAGATAGGAGGCTATAGCGCGTTTACAAGTCAACACTCTGGCTGGCGAAAAAACAAAGATGAGCTCTTCAACACTGTAAAAGAGACGAGAGCTGAGCTGGTTTGGTCATATTCTTAGGATTGTGTCCAAAAAAAAAATGTGGCAGAAACACCCCTCCCCCTTTTTCCCACGATGAAAATCAAGGGAGTAAAGACGAAGACGATGATCGACCTGAATGATCCTAGCATGTGTTAGGCGATTACGCCCCCTGTGTTTTGTGCAGATAAATCGAACGGAAGTAAGAATCGTCAAATAACGAAGTCAAATGACAGGCGAAAAGGCCAACACTATAAGCTAGTCGACGCTGAAAGCGAATGTCGAACAAGACGTTTAATAAATAACGAAGGGAAACGTCGAATGTCGTCAAGCTGAATCTCTACGTCCATAAAAACTGCATATCTCTAAAGCCGTCAAAAGTATTCTGTTTACATTTCGCTATTCCTTCTATAACCCTGGTCATTATCTCTAAGTATAACGTTCCCTGTCTGTGACACGTGACATCTTAAGAAGGTGGACATAGCGTCTATCTCTCCTCCAAGCTACTGAGACATACATAAAGAGTTTGACGCTGTTTAGGGCTGAAACAAAATTATGAATGAAAATGTCCTATGACATACTAGCTGCCCTACGTTACCATGGTTTTTAAAGGTGATGAAAACATGGCGAATCGTGGATAAGCCCTGAGGAAGACTGGAACCACAGACCCGGCGCCTAGCAGCGACCAGGTACCAGCATAGCATCTGCTTACATGACACCATCTGGATCTCAAAAAAAAAAAAGTGCTGGTATCTCACCTCCGTTTCGGTACCCAGTGTCAAGGGATTACGAGCTCCCCCTCCCAGAGCCCGCTCACATCTCTCTCCCTTATCGTCCTGCGAAACAATTCTATCTTTAGGGTCAACACATATTGGAGCCCGAGGTTTGTCTAAAAAAGACCTTAGTTAGCAACAAGACGCCATTAATACGCATTAATATATAGAATAGATTCAGATGTGGCAGTAATGAAACTATTAAACAACATAGGCCTAAATGGAGTTTGAAGCTTTTCAATTCAATGCTGAAACCAATTACGAATAAAGATGACAAGTAACATGTACTTGCAGCACTAAGTTAGTAAAGCTATTGAAAGAAATAGGAAACGAAAATACGGCGAAACATAGTTAAGGACTCGAACCACGGACCTCGACCCTGCCCCATCCCAACGACCTGGTACCAGTGTAACATCTACTTAGACCATCCGGATCTCAAAAAAAAAAAAATAAGATCAAATAACTTAGTGCTACTAGTGTATGTCACGTGTCATGTTTATTTTTTCTTCCAAACCTTTCAGTTTTTTGTTGTTGTTTTTAATTCTGCCGTCTGCATCCCTGGCTTTCAAATGGTTTAACCTCATGAACGCGTGAACTTATAATTACAACAGAAAAAAATAACTCACTTTTTCTTTGGCGGGAAGAAGTTATTGTGTAACAAGGGAGGGAACTTCACCCTGGCCACTTCTTCATCTTGTTGGATGTATGCGCTGTCCACGCGGTAAAATGACCGCAGTTTTTTCACTTCGCGTAGCCTTTTCTGTTGGACAAAAAGCAAAAAAAAAAAAAAAAACTCTTTTACCTGACGTGGCACTTATCAGCCGAAGAATCTTTGTGTTTAGGCTGAATAGTTTTAAATATTTATTGAAAGAATGTAAGTCACAAAAGTATCATACTCTAATTCGGGGAAAGAAATCTGATGGACTTGGCAGACGACATAACCATATGCCTAGAATTAACAGAATACGTGTTATGCAAGAAAATGTGAAATCTTTACATGAAGCAGGAAAAAGAGTGGGCCTACAGAAAAAAAAACGACAGAAAAACAAAAAGTACTTAAAGTAAACAAACACAATGAAGACATAGAACTGGATTCTCGGACCATCCAGCGGTTCTTAACCTTTTAAGCTCGGTGACCCCTTTTTATTATCCCCCGCTCTGCCGCGACACCCCCCCCCCATACATACACAGCAATAGAAGAATACACAAAATACAATCCATATTTTCGATGGTCTTAGGCGACCCCTGACAAATCGTCAATCGACCCCTCATGGGGTCGCGACCCACAGGTTGAGAACCCCTGGGCCGCATAGACCAAGTAGATAGTTTTATATAGGCACTACCTCGGGAATGTAGTCATCGTGTCAAGGGAAACAGATAAAAACATTAAACGTCGAATAAATATAGACATTTACCCACCTAAAACAAAGCTGGAGATCTTAACACATTTCTTAGAAGACTAAAGTAATGTCAAGGCAGTCAGCTCTAATGTCAAGGCAGTCAACTTTAATGTCAATGCGGTCAACTCTAATGTCAAGGCGGTCAACTCTAATGTCAAGGCAATCAACTTTAATGTCAGGGCAAATAACTCTAATGTCAAGGCAGTTAACTTTAATGTCAATGCGGTCATCTCTAATGTCAGGGCGGTCAACTCCAATGTCAAGGCAATCAACTTTAATGTCAGGGCAAATAATCAAGGCAGTTAACTTTAATGTCAATGCGGTCATCTCTAATGTCAAGGCGGTCAACTCCAATGTCAAGGCAATCAACTTTAATGTCAGGGCAAATAACTCTAATGTCAGGGCAGTTAAATTTAATGTCAATGCGGTCATCTCTAATGTCAAGGCGGTCAACTCCAATGTCAAGGCAATCAACTTTAATGTCAGGGCAAATAACTCTAATGTCAAGACAGTTCTACAGTTAGTTTGCTATATTGGTCTGAAACATGGAGAACAACTAAAAGGACAATAAAAAGTCAATATAAAGTTTAAGCGGAAAATAACCGCTTATTACTACAATTTATCTGAAAATTACAGGGATTACCTCCCTTTGTACTAAATAAAACTTAATTAATTAATTAATTAGTACTAAATGACGAACTAATTGTTTTTTTTTAACTGATTCGTGTATTGTTATTGACTATGAATAATCATGCACAATTTCAACTTGATCCGAGAATGGGAAGTGGGAGAAAAAACGTGTTCAAACTTTTTACCAGACAGACAGACAGACAGACAGGGTGAGTTGGTATAAGCTTTGTAAAAAGTACAGATCTTCATTAACAGATATTTGAGAAATGTGTTGACAATACAGTTGCAAGAGAAAGTAGAAAACATCAAACTCTGGGAGACCGGCGGACAGAGAAATATTTGAGGTGCACAAGTATGAAAGAAAGATGGATTGGATACGTTCTAAGAAACAAAGATTGGAACCCACCCCTCCCAGTGCACACAAGAAACAGATGAAAACAAAAAAAAAACATAAAGTCGAGATAGTATACTGGAGGAAGCGGATAGGACAGGTAAGAGGTGGGAAGCCATTAAAAGACTAGCGCGAGAGTGACGTACGGCTAAAGTAGCAATATTTTAATAGTTTATGGACCAAGCAGAGAGCGTAGATATCTAAGCTCAAACCTTGATGTGTCTAGTGATGTGTGTACTAATGGGAGAGAACTCGATCTCAGGGAACCGTGTACGCATTGTGTACATGAAGTCTCTGTGCACTGATGGCTGTAGAACTGTGTACAAAAACTGGATCTGTACAGTGGAGCTGTGACGAAGGAGTTCTTCCAGGAAACAACATTTCTGGGGAAAAACAAAAATGATTTTTTTAAATTCATTCCCACATACAGGAGCGGATTTAAGAGTGTGGAGGCCCCGGGGCAGGATTTTTTTGAGGCCTCTACAATTTTACGAAAGCTTGAATAAAGATCCACCTATAAATGAAAGCTTGCAGTATTTTAGAAGAAAGAAATAGAGTTATTGTAGATTTAAATTACCTTTTTTTAGAAATTTAATACGCATAGTTTAGTTTTTAAAAGTGCATATTTTTGAGTTTGTGGAGGGTAATGCTCTTGTTAGACGCACCGTCGTGAATCTGGAGCTGTATTTACTTATACCGAGCATGCTACAAGCCTACACTTCTTACTCACAATTTTTGCCAGGCGTTAAATGCGAAAATAAATGTTTAAAATTTTTTTTAAAGTTTCTGACCCGTCAAAATTAGGATATATTTTTATCTTTTTTTTTTTATAAACCCATTTCTTATGGATTCCCCTGTGCTGTAGCTCCTTCTGCACTCCCTTAAATCCGCCCCTGTCCACATACACCAGGAAAGCACATTTATCTTGAAACAAAAAAAGCAACAAATAACTACATGTTGATATGTTAAATAACGTTTCCTTCTTCCATTCCCCCCTCCCCTCGAAAAAGAAAAAAATCCACCTGGCACCAAGTGCGCGCATAACGCCCCCTTCCCTTGTCTTTGTGACGCTATTGACGTTGTGACCTGATTGATCTCATTAGGATACAATCACGTGACAATATCTTGTATGCAGCCATGCGCAACTCACGGCACAAATATCACGTCACTGTGTTCTCCAGACAAGTTTAACTCATTACTTACAAAGGACCTGCGAAACATTGGCTAAACAAAGTTTTTACTTACAAAGGACCTGCGAAACAATGGCTAAACAAAGTTTTTACTTACAAAGGACTTGCGAAACAATGGCTAAACAAAGTTTTTACTTGTTTTGCGTGCGATAATTAGGTTCGTTTTTTCTCTCTTGTTCTCTTCAGCAAGCAATGCCGAAATCTAAGAGCCTTTGTCGTTTCTGAACTGTGCTAGCAGTTAGAGAAATAGTTCACATGTTTGATACCAACAAGTAGCGTAATGACTTAAAGCCTACAAGTACTGGAGTGACTTAAGAGTTAAAGCCTACAAGTACTGGAGTGACTTAAGATTTAAAGCCTACAAGTACTGGAGTGACTTAAGAGTTAAAGCCTACAAGTACTGGAGTGACTTAAGAGTTAAAGCCTACAAGTACTGGAGTGACTTAAGAGTTAAAGCCTACAAGTACTGGAGTGACTTAAGAGTTTAATCATACAAGTACTGAGTGACTTAAGAGTTAAATCATACAAATACTGCAGTGACCTAAGAGTTAAATCATACAAGTACTGGAGTGACCTAAGAGTTAAATCATACAAGTACTGGAGTGACTTAAGAGTTAAATCATACAAGTACTGGAGTGACTTAAGAGTTTAATCATACAAGTACTGAGTGACTTAAGAGTTAGATCATACAAATACTGCAGTGACCTAAGAGTTAAATCATACAAGTACTGGAGTGACCTAAGAGTTAAATCATACAAGTACTGGAGTGACTTAAGAGTTAAATCATACAAGTACTGGACTGACTTAAGAGTTAAAGCCTACAAGTACTGGAGTGACTTAAGAGTTAAATCATACAAGTACTGGAGTGACCTAAGAGTTAAATCATACAAGTACTGGAGTGACTTACGAGTTAAAGCCTACAAGTACTGGAGTGACTTAAGAGTTAAATCATACAAGTACTGGAGTGACCTAAGAGTTAAATCATACAAGTACTGGAGTGACTTAAGAGTTAAATCATACAAGTACTGGAGTGACTTAAGAGTTAAATCATACAAGTACTGGAGTGACTTAAGAGTTAAAGCCTACAAATACTGGAGTGACCTAAGAGTTAAATCATACAAGTACTGGAGTGACTTAAGAGTTAAATCATACAAGTACTGGAGTGACTTAAGAGTTAAAACCTAACCGTACTTAATATTTATTTTAGGACAAAGTTGTTAAGTGACTAGCCCCCGAATTCGACCTATTCAAGTCTATGCCTACGTTATATTGTTAAATAGGCCTATACCCAATGTTGGCTGAGAATCCTGAAATAGACCCCGATTAGATAAGATTGGGCTAATGGTCCAGTAAAGTCTTGGCATGGAACTACTTTATTTCTTTGAGCTTTATGGAAGTCTGATCTAAGTTTTAATTTATGAGATGCATAACTGTTTCATCTGCAGAAAAATATGAGCGACATCCTATTTGTATATTGATACTAAACGAAGACAAATACTCTTCTATAGTTTCAAACACCAGTTTGCCTTTCCCAGCCTCATTTGTGACCACGTGATTTCGTCTATCGTGACGTATTTTATGTTATTTTATTTTATCTTATCGTATAGATTACAGTAGCCTTCGACATTTATTCCATTTTCTGCCAAACTCACCGCTTATCAATAAACTATCATTTACTTTCTTTTTTTTTTTAGAAATATTAAAATATAAAAAACAACAGAGAAAACATCAGTCTGAGTCTATTAACGTCTTTTTTATACTTAAATTTTTTTTTTGTTTCTGAAACTCGTGACCGATTGATTAATTAATATAATATATACCATTTGAGAGATTATGTGCGTGATAGACACTGATAGTGCGTGTGTGCAAGTGGTGTCTTTGGATTTAGTATCCAAGCTTATGATTAATTATCATGTAAACACCTGGTAATCGGGCCTATATGAGTCAAACACACGAACCAGCACAAAGTGGTTCGTTACTCCTGATTTAGTATTTTATGTCTATTCAAATTATTAAGTGACTTGGCATAAGTCTTGATTAACATGCATGACTAGATTGACCTAGGGACAAGCGTAGGGCGTAATTATTTATTATTTTTGAAGTAACATCTGTATTTTATAAGCTAAGATAAAGTGTTGTTTTTATATGCCATGATATTTTTTTCTTTGGAGAGTTGAGTTTCATTAATAATTTTGCCTAGCTTATTTAAAAGAAAATAAATGTTATGATACTACAGTTTTGTGATCACATCATTATATCACGACTCTATAATAAGCAGATATTTTGATTGACATGTTTCGGGTGTTCCCTTCAGAGCTGAAGATAACCTTGACATTGTTCTCCAATAATTTTGCGAAAAATATAATAATAATAATAATAATTTGCTGTTAAGAAATATATGGTTTATATAAATAATGCGATTTGGCTTGCATTATTCAACTAGAAAAAATCTGGTCTTTTTTAATAATACAAATGAAGATCATATATAGTCTGATCGATATAATATACAAGTCTATGGTCAGATCAATAAAATCTTCCTCTCATATAAGATTAAACTCTTTTAAATGTTTGCTTACTTAAAATTACGTTCATAACTGATATATCGATGCAAATGTTTCATTATATACTAGGAAGTGATATACAATAAAAACGTGGAATGAAAGATACGGAAACAACTTTTTAAAATACTTTTCATTTACCTGCATTATGTCACTCAGCAATCGACCTGTTAATATCTACGTCATTGTGGTCTAGTACAGTGGTTACCAAAGTACGGACCTCGGGCCATACCCTGCCCGTTTCGCGCTACTATCCATCATGGTGGATCTAAAATGTGGAGATAGCTTGCTACTACTAACATGGAAACATTACAAAAATTATCAAATGAAAAAAAAAAAAGAAATTGCTTGGCGTATCTTGGGGGGGGGGGGGGGAGAAGAATTTGAAAATCCCCCAGGGCCCCCACTTGAGGGTGGGCTCTAAATGTGTAGGGTTTTTCTTACATTAAATATTAAATACTACGCACAATGTAGGGGCCTCCAACGAGGCCAAGCCCCCCCCCCCCCGGCCCCAAATGATGTCAAATTCCTAGCTACACCACTGCCCTGGATCAACTAATAAAAAATATATATACAGATTTGGCCCCCCCTCATTCAATTTTTTTTAACCACCTAGCCACTAGGTTATAAACCTAGTATTAAAAAAGCTAGAGTTTTAGCTCCTGAAACACTATGCATTGTGAATCAACATCGTAAGGACTGAAAGGGGGGTACTTTTAGATACACTATGAAGCCGTAGATACTCTTTATCACTGAACATGATACTTTTTTTTTTTTGACGATGCGGCTGGCGACATGATGAGTGTTACTAAAAAAGGTGAACGACCTAAATTCAAACTCGAGGACTAAAGCCTCATCAGCCTCCTCAAGCGAACACACTAACCACTGTCCCATGGAAGTGCTTATGAAAATAGAAGGTTACTATAGTTACCTGTTGTTAGTTTTAAACTTTTCTCTTTGGAAAGTATGAAGGGAACTACTTCAACTTATAATGACGACATCAGTCAAGTACAATTTCTTTCTCTTATTCGAGAAGCAAACACATTAATTAATTAACTAATTGCTTTTTTTTCTTTCACTGTAAGGTAAAAGATAAAAGTGTGCAAAAGTTCAGCTTCATTTGAGATTGGGTGTCGGAGAAATAACGTGTACAAACTTTTTACCCGACAGACTGACAGAGTGACTTGATATACACTTTGTAAAATTTTTAATGGCCCCAGACCAAAAAAAGGTTGAACACCTCTGTATAATGTCTTCATATCACGCGCCACTTACGTTTCTCACATAGACTTTAAATCGAAACCTATTAAATATTGGAATATCGATTAGGTTGATATATATGTCACCTCTAAAGCCGCGCTTATTCACCCCTCGCCTTTTTAAAAGCCGTACTTTGCTTGACACGAAAGATTCCAACAAATCAAAACTGACAAAAAAGTGTCTGAAGTCTGAGCTAATGAAAACATTGGTAATGTTTGCGGTTTTCTATGGAATTTATTGGTTCAGGGATTAAGTTTCTTTGTCGTTGCTAATCTTCTAAATCCAGTGCACTTCATCATTTACGTAAGTGCTGGTAGAAAACTGGGATAGAATACATGGATTTGATGAAGTGGTGACATAAATATGTACGAGAAAAAGAAATAACATGTAAATAAAAAAAATGAAAGAAATAAAAGAAAAGAAAAGAGAAGAAAGAAAGAAAGAAAGAAAAAAATAGAAAGAAACGAAAAGAAAGAAAAAGAACGAAATAACACCAAGAAGGAAGGAGAAGAAGACAAGAAAGAGAGAAAGAAAAGAAAGAAAGAAAGAAAGAAAAAAAGAAAGAAAAAAAGGAAAGAAAGAAACGAAAAGAAAGGAAAGAAAGAAAAAAAGAAAGTAAGAATGAAAGAAAGAAAGAAACGAAAAGAGAAGAAAGTAAGAATGAAAAAAAAGAAAGAAAAGAAAAGAAAGAAAGAATGAAAAAGAAAGAAAAGAAAAGAAAGAAAGAATGAAAAAAAAGAAAGAAAAGAAAAGAAAGAAAGAACGAAAAAAAAAAAAGAAAAGAAAGAAAGAATGAAAAAAAAAGAAAAGAAAGTAAAAATGAAAGAAAGAAACGAAAAGAAAAGAGAGAAAGAAAGAAAGAAACGAAAAGAGAAGAAAGAAAGAATGAAAGAAAGTCAAAGGAATTTAAAAACAAGGGAATAAGGGAACACTTGAAGTGAGAAAGTTTACGAAAGAATGAAACACGCTAAGAAGAAATGAAGGAACACTTGAAGGAATTTAAGAACGTAATGATGAATAAAATAAGGAAAGAAAAAGGAAAGAGTTTCAATGAAAAATGAGTGTTAGAGAGTAGTAAGGAATGGGAGCATGTAAACAAGAACTCTGTCCGTCTGGTACACATTTTAAACATGTTATTTCTCCCAAATGTTATTTCTCCCAAATGTTATTTCTCCCACATGTTATTTCTCCCACATGTTATTTCTCCCAAATGTTATTTCTCCCACATGTTATTTCTCCCAAATGTTATTTCTCCCAAATGTTATTTCTCCCACATGTTATTTCTCCCACATGTTATTTCTCCCAAATGTAATTTCTCCCAAATGTTATTTCTCCCACATGTTATTTCTCCCACATGCTATTTCTCCCACGTGTTACTTCTCCCACATGTTATTTCTCCCACATGTTATTTCTCCCAAATGTTATTTCTCCCACATGTTATTTCTCCCACATGTTATTTCTCCCAAATGTTATTTCTCCCACATGTTATTTCTCCCACATGTTATTTCTCCCAAATGTAATTTCTCCCAAATGTTATTTCTCCCACATGTTATTTCTCCCACATGTTATTTCTCCCACATGTTATTTCTCCCACATGTTATTTCTCCCACATGTTATTTCTCCCACATGTTATTTCTCCCACTTCCCTCTCTCGGATCTGTTTGAAACTTTGAACAATTATTCATTGTCGATGACAACACAAAAAATAAAAAATAAAATCCAGTTAGTTCATTGATAAGTGTTAATACATTGATTTGTTTGGTATAGAAAGGGAAAAGAATTTTTACAGTATTATGATATAATCTATAATGTGTTCTTCTCTCTAGATAAGCTACGTATTTTTATATTTAGCTTGTTAAAAATTGTTGGAGGCGCGGAGGCTGAGCGGTAAAGCGTTTGGCTTCCGAACCTGGATCCCGGGTTCGAATCCTGGTGAAGACTGGGATTTTAATTTCGGGATCTTTGGGCGCCTCTGAGTCCACCCAGCTCTAACTGGTACCTGACATTAGTTGGGGAAAAGTAAAGGCAGTTGGCCATTGGACATGTCACCCTTGTTAACCGTAGGCCTTTGAAACAGATGACCTTTAGATCATCTGCCCTATAGACCACAAGGTCTGAAAGGGGAACTTTTTTTTTTGTTGAAAACTGTAGTATTTCGACAAAATAATAGAATCAATGTGAATTAGAGACAAATGTGTTTATTATATAATTATAACTGGTACTGCACTCAAGTAAAAACAAAACACAACATAGGCCCTATCGGTCTACACATACAAAATAAACACACAGAGAAAAAAATGGCATAATAAATAGAAAATCATTTAACAGCAGTTTTTTGTTGTTTTTTTGTGTTGAAATCTCTAGGTTCAAAATAAAAGATGCTCTATATTTTATTCCTTTTTTTTCCCCCGCAGTAATAATGATGCAATATATTTTGAGTTGTGTATCCTTGGAGATTTTCACGATGACGTAATTAGCGGCAAGGACGAGAAAATGAACTTTTGTTTGTTTTGACATGTTTCGGATGTTCCTCCAGAGTTGAAGACACTCTACTTCCTAATCCAAACTTCCCGCAGGACGACGGGAGGGGGGGGGGGCGATGAACCGATTCGATATTGGACTTGATATTAGACCGAACGACACTCCAGCAGCCACCGTGCTCACTGGTTGTTAACTAAATCAAAAAGAATTGAGCAAAAATGTGAAAACTATCTCAAAGTGTGGCAGTTGATCTTCGTATCAAGTCTCTCTTATTACCTCTAGTTAGCTGCCCATTTCTTTCTAAATAAATTTTGAGGTCAAAGTCTAGCGCTTTCTTCATGTTGTAAAAAAAAAAAAATATTCTGTGCTTCAAACGGAAGAACTTTGAACATTTGATTCTGTGCTGTTAACAAAGTGAAAGAAAAAAGGCAAATACTTTAAACAGCTTTTCAATAGGCTTCCTTTATTTTGTACGCCGTATACACCAAAAAAAGTTCTTTATTTATAGTTTTTTTCGCCATATATAAACATCTCCAATTGAATAGCTGTTGATTAGATAACGCTCGGACTTTGAAACTAGACAGACACATCAGGAACAGTAAAACTTTGTTTCATTTATACACTATACTCGATGTTGTATTTTACGTAGGCCTATTTAAACTTGCGGTACAGTCCAACTAGCTTAGCAGTCCAGATATCTCTAGATAAAAAATATGGAAGAAATACGAAGTGGATCTGTGAAAATCTATAACATAAGGATTTCCACATGAATCCCTTTCAACAGTACACTTTGTGAATTTGAGATAATGTATAAAATCCCTTAAATAGGAGAGAGTAAGATCTAGACTCTAGACTAAACTCTATTTCGGCTCGAATAGTTGGGCCTACTGGGAAAGCGCTGTGGAAAGCCCTTGTGACCAATTTTTGTAGAGAGAGCTTGCCGCCCTATGCGCCGAACGGCGCAGATGTATCAAAGTGTAAGTTTTAGGCCTACTCATTCATCCTACCCTTACTCTTAATCTGTTCAATAATCAGCATTTTAACAGTTGACTATTGGTGGCTGCCTTGTTGAGTGGTATGCTCTTCTAACTGTTGTCATTTCAAACCCTGCCCGCTGCCGTTCAGGAACTTTGGGTTAACATTTATTGT
Source organism: Biomphalaria sudanica (assembly GCA_036873155.1). Lineage (NCBI taxonomy): Eukaryota > Metazoa > Mollusca > Gastropoda > Planorbidae > Biomphalaria > Biomphalaria sudanica. Next base: position 1,486,309 of record JAZGLO010006660.1, read on the forward strand.
TGAAGAAACGTCCGAAACTTATAAACATGCAAAATATAATTTTAAAAAGGGCTTATTTAAGGGGAAGAGCTCCACATTTACAGCCATATATCCCAATACTGTAAGATTTATTTCCCCCTTTCGATAGCAAAGATTGTCGGTTACAACTGGGTTAAACCATACTAACCATATGAAGCTCATTCGGGTAATTAACAATGACCCAAACGGGGTCCTTATGGCTGAGCTTGGTCTCGGACAAAAGGCCAAGACAAAACCCATTCAAAAACGCTGGTGGGGCCAGTATGGAATGGTTTAAAGACATATGGGAGCCGTCAAAGGGATGAATCAGTCCAAAATGGGTGCCCTCGTGGGGTGATTCTGGGCGTAAAAGGGAGTCAAATAAGCCCATCGTTGGGCCAGTAAAGACAAACCTTGAGGGGCTTAAAAGGGATGAACACATAGATTTCTGTAGCCAGTGCCTAGCTCATATCTTCTTTCATTATTTAACATACCTGTTGGTGTGACCATTGGCGGAGAGAGAGGGAGAGGTGCTCCATTTGCCGTTTAAACTCCACCCCGCTGGATGACGGCTGCCCTCTCCCTGTCCTACTATCTGCTACATCAAGACTGGACAATCTCGAGCTGAATTCATCCTTTGTTCTTTTGAAGGCGCTAGCGGTCAAGTGGGGAATGACTTCTCCCTTTAAATGTTTGCGCACCAAAGTGTGGTGACTCACAAGAAACTCTATCCCGTTCATTGTTTTTTAATCAACGAAACAGCTAAACTATAAAAAAAAAAGTGTCTGCTCACATGTGATAAAAATCACTAATATAAATTTAACAAAGATTAAATAGATCTATGATGTATTTTTTATGAGAATTTTCGAATCAGTGACATGCATAGACTACAGTTTAGGACATAAATATTAATAAATCTTATCTTATATAATACAGACGTTACTTTAAAAACAAAGATGATTACATCCTACGCGTCATGCATAGACAACTAAAGTGACAATAATCTAAATTTGACTTATTTTAGTAGACTACTTTGTCTTATAGGAATTATAAATTTTTCGCTAAATTATATTATTAGACCTACTGTTATAAGAAAACAGGAATCCAAAAAAAGAAGAAATACACATTATAGCAAAACATGTAAAAAATAAAATGAATAAGTTCGTATTGGACTAGACTACTAGTTGAAATCTATTGCTAAGTTAATCAACAAGGATTCATAAATCTAAAAGCATTTTACTTTTCTAAGCCAGCTTATCTACAGATCCAGGTCTACAGCCTGTAATATATAGGCCTACGTCTAGAATAGAATAATAGGTATGTTTACGGTTGAATAGTTCGGGTCGATAACCAGGCAACAAAGCACTTACCCATAGAAATAGTTGTTATGTTGTTTTTTTAGTTCAGTGTATGTCGAAAACATTTAAAGATATTTATTTAATTAATTTTTTTTTTCAATTTAGAATCTAGATCTAAAATGTGTGTAGATTTTATAATAAAAACAGTATTTTACCAGGTAATCCTGTAGATGAGCGCCCCGCGTCATTTTCACGACATTCTTTGTTGTCAAGGCTTGATCAGCAACTTAGCTAGATTTTTTTTGGCGGGGGGAGGCGTGTCATTTCGAGTATTGCTGTCGTTTAGGTCTACGAAGTTGTCTTGATGTTTTGAGTGTGTGTGTATCGCTGTCGTTGGGGTCTACGAAGTTGTCTTGATGTATTACTACAGAATGACTGAAGACCAGTGACTTGGCAGAATTTAAGTCATTGGTTAATATGCATGACTAAATGCATGACGCGTAGGACGTAATCATCTTCTTTTTTGAAGTAACGTCTGTATTATATAAGATAAGATAAGACCCCATTATTTATGTTTGCTATATTAGCATAAGCAGCCCATCCATCAGTTACTATGTGCGTTCCAGGCTAAATGTGTTGTGTTATAGCTTGTGTTAATGTTGCTGCAGTGCGATCAGGCACTTCGACTAAAAAACATTTTTTAGAAAGACTTTCAACACCTCCAAACAAGGGTGACATGTCCAATGGCCAACTGCCTTTACTTTTCCTCCTCTGACTTCTATGGTATTTTCGATGAAAGTATTTTGTCTCATCAATCTCAACAACAATTGGATTTCCATTTTCGTCGATGCCACCAATTTCTGAAAGTCCGTGTCTTTCTATCTAGTTTTCACATTCGCCTCTGCAAAAATTACACCAGTCTATAATAGTTTTGCAAGAAATATTTGTTTGTTTGTAAAAAAATGTTTGTTTGTAAAATGTTTTACATGTTTCGGATGTTCCTTCAGAGTTGAAGATAGTTTACTTCCTAGTCCAAACCTCCCGCAGGACGATGGGGGATGGGAGAGGGCAGGGTTTGAACCCTCGACCGTCGATAAATCCGAAAGACAGTCCAGCGCGCAAACCGCACGACCAGGCAGCCATCCTCTACCAGGCAGCCATCCTGTCTGCTTCATGGATAATGTTAAACTGGGGCATGTCATAACACCAACAGTAAATCAACTGTAACAACTGTTCAAGTGCTATGTGACTACCACTGAAGAACGAATCGTCTCGAACTGATTTTCGAAAATCACATCCCCCGGCATGACCAACGGAAGCCGTCGATTCCTTGGGCATAGGCGACCAATGTTGCTGGCTGATGACAAATGATGCAGTCGTATGTATTTCTAATCAATCGACGTTTGGCTAACCAGGCCCGGCAGTTTTCGTTTGCATTGATTGCTGCTGATAATCTTCTTAAAGTCCACCTCTCCTCTTTTATCTGCTGATCAGTCATGATTTGATCTAAATGTACTATTTGAGTACGTCTAACGGCCATTTCTGTATTGTGCACTTATACAATGTGTTACCTTAAAACAAAAAAGCTTTATAAGATCACAGGCACAAAGCAGATCGTAAAGAAGTACAAAATAACAATGCCTAACAACTGTTTAAAAAAACTGTTGTTTGAATTCTAGAGTACAGTAGAATGTTAAGATGGTTGTGAGTCCCTCTTATATAGAATAGACTTGGTTCTTTTTTTTTTGGGTGGGGGGGGGGGGAAGAATGTTAATTTTAGAAAATTCATTTTCACACATTTATCTAAATGCCGAAAGATGTCAACCGTCAGTGTAGATTTAATGTATAGAATTGTCCCCTATCGTATGACTACGTAACCAAACCAGGTACAACTTTGTCCACTATTTTCGATTCTTTTCTTACGGGCTAGTGTTTCCTACCTGCAGGTTAGCGGTAGTACAGTTTCTATTATGTTGCCCATCATTCGGAGCGGTAAACAATTAAAACTTAACAATAGGGATGAACAAGGTAGTTTATTATGTGATACCCGTATGCCAAGTTTACAACATTAGAGCCGGTGGAATTTGGGGCTGGGCGAGGGGAGATAAATAAACTTGGTCAAGTTGGGTGGACACGTTTATAACTGACAATTTTGAATCAATAATGCCTTACTTTCGGAAATTCTCGAACGCGATAGTCCTTTCAAAAGCGATCTAAATCTAGTAGTCAAGAAAATTTATTGAATTTATAAGATATTAATAATCTAGAACAACTTTTTGTTTCTGTTAGTCTGCATACTGTCCCTTTTATTTTTCAGCTGATGTATTTGTGTGGAAGAAAGAACATAAAGATTTACACAAATCCCTTACCAGATGCTAGAAATCTGATGATGGAAATCCCTTGCAAGAAATTACAGAAACCTCTACCTTGGAAACCAATGCTGGAATTCCCTTGCTATATATTTTGGCAAGTAGTTTTCAAATTGAATTTATAAGATATTCATAATTTAGAACAACTTTTTGTTTCTGTTAGTCTGCATACTGTCCCTTTTTTTTTTCAGCTGATGTATTTGTGTGGAAGGAAGAAAAGATTTACAGAAATCCCTTGCCAGATGCTAGAAATCTGATGAAGGAAATCCCTTGCTAAAAAATTTGGCAAGACTTACAGAAACCTCTACCTTGGTAACCAATGCTAGAAATCCCATGCTATATATTTTGGCAAGTAGTTTTTTAAATTGAATTTATAAAATATTAATAATCTAGAACAACTTTTTGTTTCTGTTACTCTGCATACTGTCATTGTTTTATTTTCAGCTGATGTATTTGTGTGAAGAAAGAAAAGATTTACAGAAATCTCTTGCCAGATGCTAGAAATCTGATGATGGAATTTCCTTGCAAGAAATTTTGGCAAGACTTACAGAAACCTCTACCTTAGAAACCAATGCTGGAAATCCCTTGCGATATATTTTGGCAAGTAGTTTTTCAAATTAAATTTTGAGATATTAATAATCTAGAACAACTTTTTTTTTCTGTTAGTCTGCATACTGTCCTTTTTTTATTTTCAGCTGATGTATTTGTGTGGAAGAAAGAACATTAAGATTTACAGAAATCCCTTGCCTGATGATGGAAATCCCTTGCAAGAAATTTAACAAGACATACAGAAACACCTAGCTAGAAGTTTAATGCTTGAAGACCTTTGCAATTTTTTTGGCAAGTAGTTTTTTAAATTAAATTTTTTAGCTACTTAAAAGAACTTAAGTAATTGTTACTGTTACTCTGCATACTGAGCCTTTTTGTTTTAGCTGATTTTGTAATTTTTTAATTTTTTTTTAACAATTTTGATTTGTTACACTTTCTTGATAGATTGGAATTTAAATTTTGGATGTTGGTTGGCAAAATGTCTTTAAGCTAATATTTAGCTGGGTGGTGAAGTTGACAGACCTTTGCACTAATAAAGCAAATGTCATTGGTTAGATCCCTACAGAAGTATTTTTTTAATGACTTATAAAAAATGAATATAAAGTCGGAATTAATTCAAAATATCATCTGTTTCAAAACTAAAATGAATTATTCTAAAACATTTTGGAGGTAAGGTGGCTGAGAGTTAATGCACTTCACGTTGGAACCTCGGTGAAGACTGGGATTCTCTTTTTTAGGTTCCATAGGATACCTCTGAGTCCCCTAGTTTTAATTGGTATCTGACATTAGTTAGTCATTGTGCTGACCAAGGCACCCTTATTTACCATGGCCCATAAAAACAGATAACTTTTACATTACCTGCTCCATAGATCACAAGGTCTAATAGGGGACATTTTTTCTTTTTTAAAACATTTCAATTTTTTATTCTACATTCTTGAACATTTTCTTTTTCTAAATTTCTTTAATAGTTCAAAATGTTGAAACTAAGAAGAGCTTCTGACTGAAACAAATGAAGGGATTTGGTTAAAGAAACTGTCACAGCAGCCCTACGACAAAAGTCAAGGAACAGAAGATGATACTTGTGCTTGAGGGAGGAACCAGTACCTAAGGAAACAAAATTGGAAATTGAGTGAACAAGTCTCAAGAAAGAAAGCCTGCTACACATTTGGTAAGTAAAACAATTTTTTGTATTGGACAGTGTTTCCCAAAGTGGGATATACGTTGCCCCAGGGTCATGGTTAGAGTTTGAAGGGGGTATGAGTTACACATAATTAACTGAGCTGATTTTTTTAAAAAGTACCTATTTAAGTTTAGTTTAAAAATTTGAATGAAATATAATTTTTAAATCCTTTTAAAATCAATTTTAACTTTTTACAAACTTAATTGAGGTACTATTTTAGATTTTTAGATTCATTTCTACAAAGATCAGGAACTAGGGATGTTAAAACCTTCCGTAGACACACCCACTTTTTCAACCTAAAAACTAGGTTTCCTTTTTTGATAGAATACATTCAATGTGTCTTTGAAGCTTGCAAAAATAAACTAATTGAATACTTAAATGTAATAAATATAATTTAGTGGATGCAGGCCTAAAAAAACATGCATTTTTTGGGGGGCGAGGGGTACTTAATGTTAAGAAAATTCTAGAAGGGGTACATATATCTCAAAAGATTGGGAAACACTGGTCTAGGATATTGGTTAAGCCAACAGCAACAGAATACCATTATGTTTGTAACTCCTGGGGTACATATTGCATCTGTACTGTACCATAAGTGACATACATATATATAAGTGACATACAAATGACTATTTACTTTGATTTAAAATGACTTAATAAATTCAAACTTTTGCACCAACCCATGAGATTGGGTTCTTTGTTCTTTTGACCAGAGATTGACTGCAGTGAACTTTTGTACAAATGTAGTGAAGTGTCAGGGAGAGGTATGGCGAGAATGTTACATTAATATTTTAGTGTGATTGTTATATCCCCTTGTTATGAATGCGAAGTGTTTAAGTCTTCGTTGAATGTGCGAGAGAGTATGTTAGTCAGTAAGGTCTTGCTCCCGGTCCAGGAAGGTTGGGCGTTTACTTCCTGGACTGGTATTTATGCATTTATATATTAAATTGATGGACTGGTGTTTTGTGTATTACTATTTCATAAGAGTGATATAATTGTGTGCTTTATTAAGTATTAAAGTATTATCGATATTCATGAGTATAAGGAGTTAGAGTTGATATATATTAAGTGTTGGTATTTGAGTTAAGCAAGTATTGATGAATTATAAATTGAGTAACTAAGAAAGTATCAAGCAAGTATTATTTAATATTCAAGAAACCCCTTGTGAGCCACAGGAACCAAGTCAAGAAACACAATAACAAGAGACAAGCAATATATATATAATTTGAACCTCTGACATCTGAGGACTCGTCCGGGCAGGTATCGTTGTACCTGTTATCTATCATTTGTCGCTTCGATCAGCCAAATGAGATACTACCTTGACATATTTGAGTGGATTTAAGACAATCTGTATTATTTAACCAGTGTATTAACCAGTGTACAATGAAATATGAAACTCTAGCATCTTTTGTATTTAAGCTTCACCTTAAACACAGTTGTGCCTACCGATTTTAATTTAACTATATAAAATAAATCCAATTTGTCAATTTTGTTGTATGGTTCTTTTAATTAACTAAAACTTATATGTACATCGAGCTAGAGTAATAGTAAAGTATTTCACTTATATAGACCTCAGGTGTGATCTGCATTTGGTCTGTGGTCTGATACATTTTTTTTGCTGTCTGCCCAGTCTTTCTATGTCTAATGTTGTTTAGTTTGCTATTCTGTAATATTTTAACATACACTATTGGGTCTTGTAATAATTAGTTTGAGGTCTTGGAATAGTAATTAGTTTGCATTAATAACAAAGAACCACTTGTATTTCAGTTACACAATACAATGAGCTGTATATTCAAAAAATAAAACAAAAAAACTTAAACATAATCATACATTTGAATGATTTCACCTTCTTTATACTTTAATTCAATTCTCAATCTAGAGAATTTTTACTATGCATATAATTGATATACCCTGTTGTACACATGTGATCTGCGCTTTATACTTCTGTGATATATTGTCTTTAGTTTGATAAAATGCAATAGCTAATAGATCTCTTTTTGTGATCCTTATGGAAATTGGTTGTGATTACAAGGATTCTTTTATCATAAAAGCAACACAACAGAAACATTCACTTAAATAGAACAGACACACATTGAGTTATGTTATAACCATGCTTTACTGTATCTGTATTATCAATGATGTTCCCTCTTTGTTACAAGCAGATGAGACTCTTTGATCCTACACCAGAACAGACCCATCTATAGTAGATTATGAACACTTTAATATTGGCTCAACGAATAGGTCTATAATCTTGTTTACAATAGCAAATTTAGTTACATGACTTATCCAAACTGATACAACTGCACCTTATATAACCTTAATTTTGTTCTTCAAAAGTATGTTTTGTATTTTGCTTGTTCTCTATTCATGGCTAATCCTCTCCATGGCCAATCTCTCTCTGCATCAACCTTTTGTGTGAACATATTTCCTTAGTTTCATCCATCCAGATCCAACAACATCCCCTCATCCCTCAACACTGCTACCTCAGTCTCGTCCACTACCAATAGTATTGTTCCTAGATCTAGACTTACTAGGCTGTCTAGAATTACTGTTGACAGGAGATCAATTACCAGGGTTTTACTTTTATGTTGAACAACACATGTTGCACGCAGATGTGACTATTTTAATTATACACCAAAACAAAACAATTAATAATAGATTATGAGCACTTTTAATGTTCATAATAATCTTGTTTACAATTACATTTTTTTTGTTTCTTTCTCTTTCAACATGCGTTTGCATCATTCCACATTCATACTATACTGTGCACATAACTCTTTTTGGATTTAAGAACACAAACCTTCATTTGGCAATAATGAGTTTTGAAATGCGAAACTGAACTATATATTTTGCATTTTATTTACTGTTCTACATCATGTGCTTTGTAGACCACTGGGGCACATGTGATTACATAAATATTCACTTTGCTGCGCACAAAACTCTTTATGCATTAAAGCACACAAAACATTCATTTGGTAATTATAAATTTTGAAATGCTAAGCTGGACTATATTTTTGCGTTTTTTTGTTGTTGTGTTTCATGTGCTTTGTTGACTTCTCCTCTGGGGTATGTGTGATTAAACATTCACAATGATGCGCACATAACTCTCTTTGCATTAAATCACATATTCATTTGGCAATAATGAGTTTTGAAATGCTAAACTGGACTAAATATTTTCATTTACCATTGTATATCATGTGCTTTGTTGATCACTGGGGTGTGTGTCATTAATCATTTACACTGGGCTGTGCAAATAGCTCCTTTTGCATTAAATCACCCACCATTTTAAGCCATTTATTAGGTAATAATGCGTTTTGAAATGCTTAACTTTACAAAAAATTTTTGCAATTTTATTTACCGTTGTATATCATGTGCTTTGTTGACTATTCGGGCTTATGTGATTAAATATTTACACTGTGCTATGCACATAACTCTTATTGCATTAAAGCACACAACATTTATGTGGTAATTATGAGTTTTGAAATGCTAAAATGGACTATTTTTGCATTTTTTTGGTGTTGTACTTCATGTGCTTTGTTGACTACTGGTTCATGTGTGATTAAACAAACACAATACATTTTTGAATTAAAAGCTTTTTATTACATCACTTGCTAATATGTGTTTTAAGATAAATGTTGCACTACATCAACAAAATGGTTGCATCCAATTAACACCAAAGAAAACATGTTAACTTTGATTTTAAAATGCTCAACTTCTGGACCTCCTCTTGTATGACAATGCTAGTAATTATTTATAACAAGATCCAGCATTAGGTCGTTTAGACCTTTTGATCTTAACACTAATTTTATAGTTTTATACAATCCCTTTCCTCTTAATGTACTATCACTTCTAAGTAGTATCTTTACCATCTTTTAGTGTTCCTGTGAGAAAATATTTAGTTTGCTTTTCTGTGTTGTTACATACAAGAGAGAGATGCATTATGATTGTGATATCTTGTTTCTGTGGGTATAAAAATGCAGTTTTATAATAATAATAATCTTTATTATTTGTGAGGAAATTTGTAATTACAATTGTGCATTACATAAAACAGTATATGATTTGAGCAAACAATTGTACAGTAGAACCCAAGATATACTTTTATACCCCAGTTTCTCTTTAACATTACATGCGAAATGGACAAAAAAAAGTTACATATTGTTCAATGGTTAAATTATGAAAGGAACACGGTTTTTTGTAATTGGTGTCATGTATCTTCTTATATAATTATATCTAATGTTAAACATAAGTCTTATGAGACAATTGGTTATGTGTTCATATAAAATCACTGAAAGGGATCATACATTATATATTAGTTCCTGTTTACCTTTGCATATATTTTCTTAGAAATGTAAAAATGTTCTTCCTAAAAGTTAATGAACAACTATTTCTCCTTTAAAACAAACAAGCCTAAAATGAAAGATACGTCTAACTTCTGTACAAGTGTCAGCAACTTCTTGATTTATTTCATTTGTTTAGCATAGTGTCACTTCGTTATAGCGTGCGGAAGCATGGTTGAGAGGCTAAGTACGCTTGAACTTTGCTTGGCTTGGCTACCTATGAAGGCAGCTCGAGGTAAAACACCCGACTCCTGATTCAAGCAGAATTGTGTTTACTGAGCGTCTAAAGGCAGCACAGAAAACCTTCTCCCAGATATCCCCCCCCCCTTTAACTGGTCTACAAATGGATTAATAACCATAGCTCTCTAAGCAGGCAATAAGCATGAAAGTAGTGCTATATAAAAGACATAATTTATTTATTTTTAAAAAATATTTGTATTTTTTTTTTCAGATATAATGAAACTGTCGATTTACATAATTGCAATTATGACAATTCATCTATTTTTCAGCTTTCTAGATATAATAGAAAATATTTCTGAATATTCTCTTACACCCGATAAAAAAATTAGTTTTTCTTTCAGAATTCTCTGCTAAAAGAAATTATTATTGTGCATGTTTTTTTTTTTCGCATGTTATTAACCTTACTAATTCTGACTGACCACGAGAAATGGTAAATGGATTGTTTAGATTTTGCCTTGTCTGAAAGTCAGAGGTTAGGATTGAATTTTGGGTTATGATTAAGTTTTGGTTTTGGTTGTGAGCTTTGAGTGAAATTAGAAGCAAATGTGACTCGCAGAAAGTGATTTCTACCGTATGGGATAGAATGCCTCTGCAAATCGACGCGGTCGGACTTGTTTCTACTAACTACTAACCCGGGGTGTAGGTTAAGTGAGAAAAGTGAATGACAGCCATATTCTTTCAACTTAAGAATAGTCATTCACCTACATTTCTCAACTACCTAGCTCATGTATGGCTCCTCGAATGCCACACCCTGGGCAACAGTCTTGGCTGACTGGCTAAATACATGAGTAATTTATGAGCTGAATAATATTTACAGGATAGTCCATGTTTTGCATGAATCAAAACAAGAAATCGGCAGGAAATTACAAAGTTGTATGTATCTACATCTAAAAAAATTTTTAAAACTTTTGTAGTTGTAGTTAAAAATGTTCAAATTAGTTTCAATTTCTCATTGATTATCTGATTTATGGCTAGTAATCTAGAAATTATTATTTTTTGTTTACTTTAAATTGACATCACAAATTTTGTATTGTTCATCTTTAATAATTTTGATAACATTTCTAGGATTTTAATTTTAAGCGTGGAAAGAATAAGCAAAAGAGAATCACAGGCAGTGCACCATTCCTTCATGAGGAAAAATAAAAAAATAAATTTTGGGTGCCTTCTACATTGTGACTACATTATGTAACAGTACTAAATTAAATTATTTCTCCTTATTCACATTTGTGCTCTGTTTTTTTGTGTTTTACTCAGAAGAGGGTTATTCCAGTTTGAAAATATAAGTAATTGAAAAACATTTATTCATTTGATTAATCTCAACTTTAACTTAGTCCAAAAAATCTGTTCCGAGACCTAGTCTATATCAAATACAAATGCCACATCTAGATCCACTATTTTTTCTGCAATTATTGAAATTAGATGTAATTAATAAGAATATATTTATTAATTATATAATAATGTAATATTCTCTCCTCCCCCCTATTCAAAACTACTGCTAGTAATAGTGTATATTCCTAGTTGTTTATTCAATCTACATTGCTCTCCGTATTTTCGGTCGGTATTTTATATAGGTCTGTGAGCTATACAGCTCTATTATTTCTATTAGTTTATTTTCTCTCTCTTTCTATCCGTGATTAAAGTCATTTAAAAAAAAAACAACTAGGTTATTCCCCCTTTTGATAATCATTTTGGTACTAAAAAACTAGGGTCCTTCGATGGCAAGTTTTACCACATAGATTACTATTTTTGTTTACTTCTTTTAGCAACATGCCGTAATTTAAACTGTTTCCTTTGACAACAAAGATGGCGACTCTCATACTAGACAATGGTGCGGGAACAGCCAAAGTAGGATTTTCAACTGATTCAGAACTTAAGTAAGCTTCTAGATCTAAATGTTATTACTTTTGAGTTAGCATAGATCGAAATCTAGTTCTAGAGGAGGCTCCATCGAATTCTCCTTTCTGAACCAGCATCACATGTAAAATCCTAGAACACATAATTAATATGTAGCAGGTAGCAACATCATATGATAAACCACTTATCTTAGACAAACAAATTGTCCTCACACCATACCAACATGGCTTTAGGAAATATAGATCATGTGAAACACAACTAATAGAACTAATTGATGATTTTTCTAAAGGTTTAGATAATAGTGAACAAATAGATGCTATCTTACTAGATTTTTCTAAGGCTTTTGACAAAGTTCACCACCATAGTTTGCTTAAAACATTAAAATATTTTGGCATTAATGGTCCACTGCATCAGTGGATTAAAGATTTTCTGATAGGGAGAGAACAAACTGTAATAATAAATGGCTCTAAATCAACACTGATAACAGTAAACTCAGGTGTACCTCAAGGAACAGTCTTGGGTCCACTATTATTTTTAATTTACATAAATTATTTACCAAATTGCATTACTTCAGGAACAAAAGTCAGATTATTTGCAGAGGATTGCATAATATATAGAACAATAAAAACAACACAAGACACAGATATTTTACAAAGAGAATTAGATGAATTACAGAAATGGGAATCAAATTGGAGCATGTCTTTCCACCCAGGAAAATGTCAGTTGTTAAGAGTAACAAAAAAAACCCTCAACTCAAGAAAACATTAAGAAACTGGAACAGACACAAAATAGAGCAGTGAGATTCATAACAAATGAATATTCACATTTGACTAGAGTAACACCTATAGTAAAATCACTAAATTTAGAAAGCCTTCAGGACAGAAGACTCAAAAGTAAAGTAGCAATTATACATAAAACACTGAACCATAATCTTCAAATACAAAAACAAAATTTAATAAAATACTCTGAAAGACACAAAGATAAAGGCACATTCCTCATCCCATATGCTAGAACAAATACTCCTTCTTCCCTAGTGCTATTAGAGCATGGAATGGGTTGCCTGAGCTAGCCAGGAAAACCAGTGACTTGGCAGAATTTAAGTCATTGGTTAATATGCATGACGCGTAGGACGTAATCTTCTTTTTTGAAGTAACGTCTGTATTATATAAGATAAGATAAGGGTCGCTTTTTTTGTTTGTAATTCATTTGTTTTTATGTTTGGAGCTAAAAACGATGTTTCGGGACTGCGCATGTCCAATTTTAGATAAGTTCCGGTAATTTTGTTCCGTTTTTCCAAAGCAGATGGCAGTTATTTAGATTCTCTGTAACCATGTATGTAAAGCTGTTGTTTTAACCTCCCCCGGCAATTCATACCCATATAAGGGATGAAGGCTATATTATGAGCCTGTTTGATCGTAGGCTGATGGGCATATCAAAATAAGCTTCCAAACATCTTTAGAAAGACATTCCAATCACATTTATACCGTTAGCTGTTAAAATGTAAAAATAGGGTGTCCAAACAAATAATAATGAATTCAGCTCATTCTCCTTTTTGAACACAGCAAAATCGTATTAAGAAATATTATTGGGATTAATAAATCTATGATTTTTTTTTCAATGAATAAACATGACCTTGGTCGAGATATCTAGAATATATAACTTATGAATAAAAGAAAAAGTGTGGGCTGCTAATTGAAGCCAGAGACCAAGCCTTTATTTCTGTCTGTTTCTACACATAGATTATATAGGTATTTAAATAAATAAACTATATACGATATATATATAGCATATATATATATATATTATATATATATATATATATAAATAATATAAAGAGAGAGAGAGAGAGTATATGGGGAAATAGACTATAAATACATATTGCAAAAGTGAATCTACTTCTTTTACTACAATCTAAATAATTTTTAAGTAACACAGATATAATTTATTAGCAATTACATAGTGGTTTTCCACACCGGTGCTCACTGTTCAACTAAAGGAGAAAGCCCAAAAACTGCGTTCAAAATAGGAGCATGAAGTGACCCAATTTATTTTAAAATAAAATCAGTATTCAGTTATAAGAATCTACCATATATTACTCCAGAACTTTCTAAATCTTTAGCGTTATTTCGTTAATGTATTTAAGTTTAACTTTTTAATTTAAGAGGAGCTAGAACTTATCTTATTAAAATTAATTAAATATATATATACTATGATATAGATCTAGTCATAGAATCCAATAAATACAGACGTTACTTCAAAAAAGATGATTACGTCCTAGGCGTCATGCATATTTACCAATGACTTAAATTCTGCCAAGGGCCAAGTCACTGGTTTTCCTATCTAGCTCAGACAACCCATTCCTAGATCACTAATGATATGGCAAGAGGGAAAAAGGAGCACTTAAGAATTTGTTCTTAGTCTTAGTGTATGAAATAAGAAATGTGCCTCTAAACCTCTCTAGATCTTTGTGACCATAATACAGATCATCATAATATCATCATTATTTATATAGATTCTAGTATTCTAGATCTATATTAGACTATATCTAGATTTAGTAGTCATCATCTAGATTTAGATCCACTACACCTATATTTACTTTTTTTTTTCTTGTTTATTATTTATTAACATTAATAATGGAAAAGTAAATAGAGCTTATCAAAAATCTCAATTCTTAAATACTCTAAATCTAAATATATTACAATTAATTTACATATTTTAATGTCAAATATGATCAGAAGTTCTGAGAATACATTCATAGCTGTTGCTCTATTGCTCTATTACTTTATTCTTTAAAAAAAAAAGTAAAGTTTAGACTTTGTAATCTGTGGGTAGATGATGTAAAGGTCATCTGTTTCTGTGGCCCATAGTTAATAAGGCCAAGGGTGTCTTGCAGCCAGAACAATGACCAATCGTCTTTTCTTTTTTTTCAAACTAATGTTAGGTACCTAAGAGCTGGGTAGACTCAAAGGCACCGTAAAGATCCAGAAAGTAAAAATCCCAGTCTTCATCAGGTTTTGAACCTGGGACACCCCTTCAGAAGACAAACGCTTAACCACTCAGCCAACCCACCTCTCCTCTATTCTACTTAGATCATATTTTTGTAGGTCTTGAAAAAAAATTATTTTAATATTGGGAATATATACGAGTCTTAAGTTATTAAGTTTTGTTTCAGAATTATACCCAACTGTGTGACAAAAGCCAAAAATGTCAGAACACGAATATTCATTGGAGACCAAATTGAAGAATGCAAAGACCTGTCGAGCCTGTATTATTTGCTGCCATTTCAGAAGGTCAACACAAAATTATCAGTTATTAGTCTCAGTTTCAAAAAGCCTAATTATAATAAGGTTGTACTTTTTTTTATTATCTTGTTATTTATTTTGCAGGGTTTCCTTGTTAACTGGGAAATAGAAAAACAAGTTTGGGATCATATGTTTAGCAAAGATGTCTGTCAGGTGAGATGATTACAATTTTTATTTATTTCTACAGTATTATTTTAATAAATAAATTTTCACACTTTTTCTTTATTTGTGCAGAATATTAAATAAGAAAAATTTATGTGAATTTTTTTTTCTGTTTAAAGTTTCAAAAATGCTGTATGTAATAAAATCTTAAGTATTTTCAACCCTCGTGTTTTCCAGGTTGATTTCAATGAGACGGCACTGCTAGTGACGGAACCTTTCTTTAATTTTCCTTCTATTGGTGAATCCATTAACGAAGTCATCTTTGAAGAATACCAGTTCCAGGCCTTACACAGAACTCAAGGTAAAGTCCAGGAGTGTTAATTAATTTTATTCACATTAATAGTTTTTTTTTAATTTTATATTATATATATATAGCATTTTTAGCAAGACATGTTATGCTCAAATGAAATACAAAATGTAACAGTATCTTTGTAAGAGCAAAATCAGTTATTCTATAGATTAGCTCTAGAAAAATATGTTAATGTGCAGGAAATTGTTTCATTTTTCACATTACTTATGTAATGTGCAAATTACCTAGATAAATTGTAACTCATTAAAGTTAAAAAAAAATCATACACTTGTTACTGCTAAAGTACAGAAATCAGTTTTTCTAGGATTTCAAAGTAAAGCTTACATTGGGTTACTTTGAACATTAATAAAGATATTATGATCTTACTGAATATGTCCCATTAATATTGATATAACAAGGTTTGTCTATATTTAATTAGCAATTATAAACTAATACTTCCATATTCTTATTTCATATCATAGCTAATGAAAGACTTTAAACCTAATGTAGAATTTCTCTTTTTTTTAAAATTTACTTATTTACTCAACTTCAGGTTTATCGTGAACAATTAAGTGTAATTGAAATTACTTCAAGAAAAAAAAATTCTCTGTATTATATTTTAGTAACTCCAGAATATTCTATATATCATCAATTATGTAAATATGTTTTTAGATAATGTTTCATAAAACATTGCTTTGTTTTCTTTTTTTTTTTTAGCACCCACACTTTCATGTTACAAACATCAAACAGATAAAGTCACAAGCGGCAGTCTCTTTGGAACCTTGGTTGTTGACTCTGGCTATTCCTTCTCACATATTGTTCCATTTTATAAAAACAAACCTCTCAAAGAAGCCATTATACGGTGAGTTAACTGTCTGATGTGCACAAACCCTAAAGTAGTAGGATGTAAGTTCTGCTTTAAAAGCGTTGAGAAAATTTCTTTGATTAAACTTTTTTTTTCATTGCTGGTGAACTTGACATCACAGGTAGTTTACTGACAACTGCTACAGCCTACTTCAAGCTCTTAAAGTAAAAGAGTGCACAAGATAATGTCTAGATAAACTGAATTTATTGGTGGAGCTTGAAGTCCTGGCTTACAGTTTGACTTTTCAAGTAGCTTTAAAAATGTATTTATTATAGGTTCAAGATAAAATTCTTTGAAAAAATGACATATTGAAATGTGTCTCTTTTTAAGTCTCTTTCTATATAATATTATTTTTGTTTCTTCAGTGTAAATGTTGGTGGCAAAGTTTTAACAAATCATCTCAAAGAAGTTATATCATACAGGTAAATTCAGCATTAATTCTCTTGTCTTAATAAATATACAAAGGTTATAGATTACTCATCACTGCAGATAGGGATTTTTATTAGTTTTAATAAAACAGAAGCTTGACCGTCTCACTGCCCAGAATTGTGTGGAAAAACATGCTTTGAAATCTCTATTGTATTTTGCATTGCACTATTAAATGGACTCTTGGAAACGTCAGCCAGGTCATGGGATATGTGATCTAGACTGTCATCAATGGTTATGGACTTGAATTCTGCCTGCAGCCATTGCCCACCATCCTGTGAGAGGGTGAGGGTGTAAAAATGTTCAATTTTGAAGGAACATTGGAAACATGTAAAACAAAACAAGTAAAATTTAGTGTCATGTGCCATTTTTTGTGGATATCATAAAATCATCTTTATCTATCCATTAGTCCATTGGGGCATCACACAAGATCTGTATACTGTCTTTCTCCATTCCTCTGTGTCCTTTGCCTTGGATAAAATTTCATTCAATGACAGGCCATCATAAAATAAATTAGTTTAATATGAAAATTGTGATTGATATGATTCTATTTAAAAATCATTGCACTCATCTTATCTTAAACTATAAAATATAGACGTTACTTCAAAAAAGATTATTACTTCCTACGCGTGTTCCTAGCTCAATCTAGTCATGCATGATAACCACTGATTTAAATTCTGCCAAGTCATTGGTTTTCCTGGCTGGCTCAGGCAAATTGTCCTAGCATATGGAATGAGAAATGTGCCTTTATCTTTGTGTCTTTCTGAGTATTTTATTGAATTTTGTATTTGTTTTATGTATAATTGCTACCTTACTTTTAAGTCTTCTATTCTGAAGGCTTTCTAAATTTAGTGATTTTACTAAAGGTGTTACTCTAGTCAAATGTGAATATTCATTTGTTATGAATTTCACTGTGTCTGTTAGAGTTTCTTAATGTTTTCTTGAGTTGATGGGTCCCAAACAGAGGATGCATATTCTATTATTGGCCTAGCCAAGGTTATCAGTGATATCACTAAGTGATATGGCTAGTAAAAAGACATGCAATGTTCATATACTGCCACAAACATTATCTATTGAACTTTATATAATCAGGTTTGAAAATTTAGTTTTTCTCTCGGAATGCTTTTCTTCTCAGACAGCTGATGGTTATGGATGAAACCTATGTAATCAACCAAATGAAGGAAGATGTTTGCTATGTATCCACACAGTTTAAAAAAGATATTAGTATAGCCAGGTAAGACATTTTCATTAAGAAAGAAAGGCACAAAAAGATTTACTCCTGCAAGGGTGAACAACTATATACAAAATATAATAAACATGCTTTAAGGTAATCTTGTCGGACCAAATTTAAAACAAGATAACCATAAGCTTCTTTAGTATTAATTGTTTGTCTTTTTTCTTTTTGTTTTGTAGCTGATGAAGGCCTAATGGCCCAAATGTCCTAGTTTTTGCTTGGTCCATTGGGGTTACCTCTATCTATGTTTATGTATTGTCATTTAAACTTGTGTATGTTTATTTGTATTTTTTTTAAATAGTTTTTTGGACCAGCTTAATTGCAATTTTTACTGCCCTTCTTTACTGTTATGTGGAGATAGAATAAAGGGCCATTGAGTTGGATAGGGTTAAAGGGTTAACAAGGGAATACAAAATGAGACCGATCACTCCAAAGATTTTGAAGCCACTATATCTTTGTATAACTTATTTGGCAGAACGACTTTATTTACCACTAATGAAAATGTTTAAAAACAAGTTTGACAAATCTCCATTTTATCACTTGCTAAATTTGCATTTATGAGCATTTTGATCAGGAGAAAGTGTTTATGAAATTAAAAGTATGAGAGAGAAAGGAGGTTTTCTGTAAGTATAGTAGGAGACTGATAAAAAATAAGCAAGGTGAGAGAGGAGAAGTAGGAGAAAGATTCTTCTTCTTTTAGCCAGCTTTTCGCTGCTGAGCTGTAAGCTCTTTGGCAGACTGTACCCAGGAAAAATAGCAAGCTGTTATTTCTCGGTGGTTCATCACTCCCATACAGAGTGTTGGTTATGAGAAAGGTTCAGAGAGAGAGGGAGAATGAATGTTCCCTACATTAATTATTGTCAACTTCAATTATTTCTTTAAGCTGATTTGCTGAGGTGGCACATATAAAAAAAAAGAATAAAGATCAAATCTGTCCTTTCAATCCCCCGTAGGTTAAAGTACCCAGAAAATACAATCAGTCGCGACTACATACTTCCAGACTATACACATATTAAAAGAGGTTATGTGCGCGCACCAGAAGACTCAGGCAAGGCAAAGGGAGATGAGCAGGTTAGCTAATCAAATTTTATCTCTTTAAATGGAATTTTACCCTCTATCATGTGTAATAATGGCCCTTGAAATGGTAACTATGCTTACTAAAGCATTTAAAGGAGACTCTGGTTTCTGAACAAAAAAAGAAATCACATAAATATTATTAGTTGATTTTAATCAAATGTCTAACATTACTTTCAATTAACCCTGTGGACATTTTTAAAACATTAGCTGGAAATGAATACTTAAGTTCAGGTTTAATTTTTTAAAAAGGAAATATATAATCATACATTTTGAGAACAAACAGATAGTAAGATAATAGTGTGATCTAACTTGTGTGAAATTTAACATTGACAGATATGCTCTTTTTGTTTTCATCGAATCAATTATTTGTTATAAATATTCATGTTGAGTTTCTTTTGAGATCCAAACATTTTATTTACCTTTCAATTTTTGCAGATGATCAGAATGAACAATGAAAGATTTGCCATCCCAGAACTGTTGTTTTATCCATCTGATGTCGGCATTCAGGAGATGGGACTCTCAGAGAGTATCATGCATTGTATGACGCTAGTCGACAAAGGTTGGTCTTGAATTGGTTCTTGAATTGAGTAAAGGGGTAGGGAATATTTCATCCCCAGGCTTCATCTGAGGTGCCTTGAATGGCATTGAGAAATAGTTCTTAACTCTTTCTCTCCTAATTGACGATACCATCATTGATTTGACATCATTTAATTAAATCAATGTTTAATTTTATAAACTTGACTTTTTGTTCTAGAAAATGAACATGCATTCCCCTTTAGCTCTATACCAGCTAAAACATTTTCTGATAACAAACGAAAATGTTATTGAAGCTTAATCATAACATGGTGGTGAAATAGTAATGAGCAAAATGAAGAATTCCACCAGAATGTGAAAAAATAATTACGGAGAGAAAGAGTTAAATCTTTCAAGGCTTCTTAAAAAAAGATGAAAATCATAGCTTGCTAGAGAACATCTATACAGTTGTATTACTGAATTTATCTTTATCTCATATTGATTAGACATTGCCTTTCAGCCCTACGGGTTTTAAACTAAAAACATTTTCATTACATCATGACTTCTGCCATTTTTGTTTTCTAGACATTAATTTTTTTTCTTCTAGATATTTAATTTTATGTAGTTGTTATGTTTGATATATACTGAAAGTAAAACCTTTTGTTGACTTAATTATGTAGCTTTATTATTACTTTTCTATTGCTCATCTTTCACTGTGATCTCCATTGTGGGCCTGTGTGGGGAGGGGGTATCTAGGAGAAAGTTTCTGTACAACTTTTAAGTAATCAACAAACCCAACTAAGCTTGAGATTTGAACTCCTCCCCCCTGAAAGTTAGCCGTTTGGCTTATGCTTCTTCAGCCACACATTGTTCAATGTTTTTAATGATCTATTATTTATTTCTTCCTTCTGTGATCTGTTATTTATATCTACCTTCAGTGATCTGTTACATTTTTTTCAAAGTTTATATCAAGTCACTCTGTCTGTCTGTATGGTAAAAAGTTGGTATATATTATGTCTCTCACACCCAATCTTGGATCACATTGAAATTTTGCACAATTTCTTTTACCTGACAACACAAGAGTCAATAAAAAAAATTAACCAATTAGTTAATTAACTATTGGTAATTAGTAATTTTGTTTGGTATCTTGAACAAGGGAAGAAATTGTACTTGACAGATATGTTGGTATAAGTTGAATTAGTCCCCTTGAGGACTCTTGAGCCCTGAGTGAAAATGAGTTATGAGTTATGCATTTAAAATAAAAGATTGTGTAAATCTTCTTCCCTCCCCCTTTCACAACTGGTTCGGACAGGTGATAGATCATAGTGCATTTAGTAAGCTAAACAAAAACAATTGGTAAAAATATTTCTAGTTGCACAGATTTATTATGTCTAGGTCGATTTTCACATATAATTACATGACTAAAACTAATTTATACCATTACACTTCATATAAGATATGTTGTTGTTTTCTTAGTTTATTTTTCATGTTTTTCTTTTTTTTTATCTTCAGAACTAGTCCCACACCTACTCAATAACATTGTACTCACTGGGGGCAATGCTCTTTTACCAGGATTCCAAGACAGAATGTAAGTTTCTCTCTTAGTCATAAACAATACTATTAATAATAATAAAAATCTTTTATCCGTGAGGATTTTTTTTTTTTTTTTTTTTTACAATTGTGCATTACATATAACATTATAGGACCAAACAATTCATATTATAGCACACAAAATATATGTTCATACCACAGTTTCTCTGAAAGATTACATGAGAAATTTACTACAATTAGTTACATTTTGTTTAATGATTTTATTGCTAAAGGAACAATGAGTGCTTGTGTCAATTTGTTTTTGTGATTGGTGTCTTTTATCTCCCTTTGTGATCATAAAATGTTGAATGCCTCAGTCAGAGGATGTTTTTAATGCTTAAAATATTTATAGCTTTCTTAGCAATTTTTTCTTGAATCAGTGTAAAAGTGGTTTTTTTTTTGTTTGTTTTTATTTGCGAATGATATTATTTTTAATGTTAACATTGTTAAACCAGGCAGAGATGTTGACACTTTAAATACTGCAGATGTGAGCGTGGTAAAACAGTGACTAGGTTTATTCGCTACCACTAAAGCATTGCATTTTTCTTAGTACCGGTAGCCTTAATCTTTGTCTTTGGTGATGTAATCTGTTTGCAGTGAAATTTAATTTATTGTCTAAGACATTTCCAAGGTACTTAAAAGTTTGAACTATTTCAATGCCTTCCCTCAGCTTCTAAAACAATATTTCTTTTAGGAAGTTGATAATCTTTTCTCTGTATTTTTTGACATTCAATAATAAAAAATTTTCACTACAGCAGTGTTTCACAAACTTTTACCAGTGGTCCCCCCTAAATGAGAACAAGTTTGTTTGCATCTGATTGGGATCTGAAGGAGCGCTGTAGACTCCCACAATGGGGTCAAATAAGGTTTTAAGAATGTAATGAAAAGAAGAAAAAAAACATTCATATAATTATAACACTAAATTCAGATGTATTTTTATTTTTATTAACTAGGGGTGCACCGGATAGTCCCTCCGGCTTCTGGCGAATATCCAGCATTTTTTACTATCTGGTGCTATCCGGCTCCGGTCAGATATCACTACCGGATAGTAAAAATACACCTATTTAATATGCATAAAGTGGACCTCGTTCCATTACTGTCTGTTATAGAATGTATTAATGTTTATATGAAAACAAAATAATGTGCTTAAAAATAGAGCCATTATAAATATGCACCAAACATCGTTTATTATAAAGACAAGGCATGTTAATAACTTAATATAAATAGAGAAGAAACTTTACATCATAAATGCGCTTTACATACAGAGATGCAATGGCTGGCACTTTTTTCAATTTGTCTTGACCTTTGAGTAAGTTAGTTAACATGTTAAAATGTTACATTCCTTGACTACGTCATGCTGACCAGACGTCTGTCTAGCTGTGCGGGTATATCTCAGAGGTAGAGATGAACAACTCCCACCCCCTTTTATTTGTTTAGTCCATCACATTGAGTTTTTTATAGGCAGGTAACCACAAGTTAAATACGATGGACATAGGTTTAATGTCAGCGTATAGACACTCTCTAGTGGTCACACCTTTCGAGGGAACTGAGTTTGTTTACTTAGTAGTTAATCTTTATTGGGGGGGGGGGGCTGGACTACAAGAGCCACACCTCTAAGGTAACCAGGTATATTTCTAGATGAACAACTCCCTCCCCCTTTTATTTGTTTAGCCCATCACATTGAGTTCATTGATTGACAGGTGACCCCAAGTCAGATACGATGGACGTAAGCACTCTTTAGAGGTCACACGAGGGAACTAGGTTTGTTATTGGTGGGGGGGGGGGGGGGGACTAGACTTTACATTATAAATTCGTATTACATATACGTAGCAGCGATGTCTGGCATACTGGCTTGTCTTGACCTTTGAGTGGTCTAGTAAACATGTCATATTCCTTAACTACGTCACACTGATAATGTTTAGATGTGCGGGTATATCTCCAGAGGTAGAGATGAGCTACCCCCACCTCCTTTTGTTTGTTTAGTCCATAACATTATGTTCACAAATAGGCAGCTGACCACATTAAGCCAGATGTAAACGTGTCGACACTGTCTAGAGGTCACATCTTATGAGGAACTGAGTTTGTTTACTTGGATTAGAATTTGTATTAGAGGCGGGACTACAAGCCAAACAGACACTGACCAAGGGTATCTTTAAAGGGAGGGCTCAAGAGACTCAACACCCCCAACTTCTTATTTGTTTAATCCATGACAATGTATTGATAGAGAATATAGACATTGACCATTCTTAAGCCAGAATGGATTAACGCAAATTGTTAAGACATATTAAGACTGTCTAGAGGTCACTAGATGGTGACACTAAGTTTGTTTACTTGGAGAGAAATGTCATTTAGGGCGCTGAACACACGTTCGTTGCACAATAAAATAAAACAAATATGTGCATGTGTGCGTGTATGTATTTTTCCCCTTGTATTAAAACCTTTAGAAAGAAAACTAATTTCATTGTTAAATTCTATTGACTTAATATATAAAGGTTTAACATCGCAGAAAATAAATTGATCTAAAGCACCACAATTAGATCTAGCAAACAAAGAAAAATATGCTGGAATGTTAAGAAACACTTGAACTCTGTAACTAAGGTACAGAGATAATTTATCTATATGCTTGACTGATCATGCCAATTTGTTATCTTTTTTCGCCTGCACACTAAACACTATTGCGTATGCCCAAGGAAAAAAAACGCGTGAAGGTCAACACCATCAACTATACACACTACACTAGGACTACATGTGTAGGCTCACTACGTCTATCTGATCAGGTTGTTACAATCAGTCGAAACAAAGTCTATTTATGTTGGTTTTTTTTGGTAGGGAGGGTGTGGGTGATTTTGTTTCTTTTATAGTTGGTTTTCCTAATTCTCTTAGATCTAAATAACAGTAGATCTAAACATTGATAACAATAATAGGCCTACAGACTACAATTAAATCTATGCTTCGCAACATTTAAAGCTCAGGCTATGAGTAGGTATAATAGATGTTCCTGCTGTTAATAAAATATCGTTTGCCGCAAATGGATTAATAAATATATGACCTACTAAGCTTCAGATTCCAACTATTAACTAACAGCTATCAGTATTAAGCCCTTGAAGCCAGAACCAGAAGCAGTCTTTGGACTTAAAATTACAAGTCTGATGACCAGTTGTTGGTCAGAAATTATTGAACACATACATCCAACCACCATACAAGCCAGATGAGAGATTTACATTAGTAACTAGTTAAATATATACTAACATATTTTACATTGACCCTCCAACACACAGCCTTTATAGTTGGTGGCCTCGTACATACACACATACACGCTCATGCTACACAGATTAATTTATGTTTATAAATACTGTTAATCTTTAATAAATCAATCAGCAAAAGAGTTTAAAACAATAAGGTATATAAAAGGAAAAAAATAATACCAACAAATATAGGTATGTTATTTAACAGTTTCGTAAAATGCTCAGCAATACAAGCTATTTACAAAACACTTAGGTATCCGGCTCCGGCACCGGCCGAATATCAAATTTTACTATCCGGTCATATCCGACTCTGGCCGGATATCAAAAAGTACTATCCGGTGCACCCCTAATATTAACACTATGTTGAGAATTAAAATTAATGTACTGAAAAAAATTAATGTACTGAAAGCTAGATGGTAATAGTGTCTTGTAAATAAATATTAAGTGTTTTGTACTGTTAACTTTAATTAGCTTTACTGCATATCACACACGCTGGACTCTGTCTAATCACTCTCTGACAACAAAACACACTTTCAGTCATTCACGCATTCTAGCTCCCCCACTGGAATTCCTAGCATATAATTGCATTCTGAGCTTCAGAATTTTTTTCTCCTGGAGCCTACAATACCTATTTCTCAAAGTTAGCAGAGAAAATGTAAAAAAAAAAATCCAATGTTTATGGTTTTTTGTTGTTTTTTTTGCACAATCATCCTTTTAAAAAAGAGGGTCAAACTAAGTCTAATAATTAAGGAATCAGCACTGGTCAATAATATTATACATGGGGCATTTGTACTTCTGTAATTTGCATGCTCATCATAGTGAGATACAACAGTTAGAAACATGTTCTATCTCTCTTACTAAAGAAAAATCAGTAAGAATAACATTAGTGGAGAATTTTTATAGCGTCTTGTTCATAAAGTTTTAAGTCGATATTGTTGCAGACGCCTCTCAGGAAAACGCGATACTTTTTGTACAAGGTTCAAATTCGAAAAATTTCTTACTAAAAATATTTTTATTTTTTACATTTTAC
This sequence comes from Biomphalaria sudanica, assembly GCA_036873155.1. NCBI lineage: Eukaryota > Metazoa > Mollusca > Gastropoda > Planorbidae > Biomphalaria > Biomphalaria sudanica. Next base: position 1,511,863 of record JAZGLO010006660.1, read on the forward strand.
TATAATTCAAACATACATGGATTGATAAATACAATAAAAATATTTAAAGCATTTCGCCTCCCCCTCTTTTGCCAGGACCTTGCGCCCCCCTTGACAAGACGTGCCGTTCACAGTTTGAGAAATACTATGCTACAGTATGTTTATGTTGATCATTTCTCTTAAAAATAATTATATTTAAGCTCTATGGGAACAGGGCAAGAAGACCCGCATCTTTTGCCAATTTTGTTAAGGAACAAAAAGACTGTCTTATTGAAGATTATTAGCATATAAAATGTACTACAATGGCGATGTCATGGTCTCTAGCTGTTTATTTAGTACTCATTTTGTTTTCTATACACTTGAGGTCTGTTCTCGTTTCATAGGCAGCAAAGCTTTGGACATTATTCTAACCTCTCTCAACTCTTCCTCTTTGCTGCTGAATCCCTGACTGTTACATTTTGTATCATTTCTCAAACCTATGACAACATGCACTGATTTGGAACCTTTTTCAATCAGATTCACATTTGTATGCATCTACTTGGAACTTGTCTTCAGCATTGTGTAATTGTGGAGTACAAACTACTGAATGTACACCTATAGTATCAGAATACCAGTACAGAATAAAATAATTTTCAAAGCATTAATGATTCATTTGCTGCTCAGTTTTCTAAGCAAAGGTTACATGGCTGTTCTAATTATTTTGTATTTTTTCACAGTTATTAAAAATAAAAAACATCACTTTTACACAATGTATCTATTCTACTGTTGATAGATTCCAAGATGTCAGAAGTATGGCAAGTGATGATTATGATGTTGGCATTTCAACACCTACAAAGTAAGTTTTATATATAAACTACAGCAATTATGGCATTAGCTAAATCTAGCTTAACCATTTCCTTTTGACTAGGGTTGCACCAAATAGTAGCCCCAGCTCTGGCCGAATATCAGCCCATTCTTCACTATCTGACCATATTTGGCTCCGGCAGGATAGTTGTCCTGAAAGTTAAAAGTACACTTTAGTGTCATCCTGTCTAAATGTGCTGGTCTTTCTTCCCCTCCACCCCTATTTGTTTAGTCCATCACATTGACTTTATAGATAGGTGAGCACATTAAGACAACATATTGACACGGTCTAGAAGTCACATCTTATGAGGAAACTTGAGTTTTTTAATGGAAATAAATCTCAATTAGGGGGCTGGATTACACGACACACTCCTACTTGTGTGACCTTTTTTATAACAATATTATAACCATATTTCATTAATGATGGCAATTGAACTAAATATTACTAATTGAACTGATATAACTAGTTGAAATAAGTTAAAACTAAAAATAAAGTATCTGAACTCAAAAATAATCATTAAGTCAAAAAAAAGTTAACTAGTAGGCCACCATGTGAATTAATAAAAAAAAATAGCAAAGTTTTCGCTAAATACTCAGAATTTGTGAAGTGTTCTGTTAAGGAAAAAATTCGGGAAACAACCCAAAAAAAAAGTTGAGTTTGTGACATAATTAGAGAGATAGAGGTGCTAATTGAAAAAGTGATTTGTTACACTTAACATGGACTGGGGTACATAGTAAAGGACTGTTGTTAAAAATCTATTTAAAAATTTTAATTGATATGAAATATTTTTAAGTCTGCCTCCTAATAATTTGAACATGTATTTCTATTTCCAGTCCATTGACCTATGCCTGGCAAAGTGGATGTGATCTGGCCCTGGATCCAATTTTCCCTTCAATGTGTGTTTCAAGGCATGACTATGAAGAACACGGCCATGTAGCTTGCATCAATAAATTTAATGTTTCTTGAATGAGTTGTTTTGCTTGTTAATTCAATACATACTTTAGACCAAAAAAATCCATTATTTAAAACGACCACCGTTGTTCAATCGTTGGGTCTGCGCTGGATGTGGCTTATTATGTAGGCCCCAGCTGGGGCTTGGGTAGCCACTTGGAATACTGTACTTTTCAATAATCGTCAGACTTGTAGAAAAGCCTTATTTTTATTATTAAAAGGTCTAAAACATATGTGTTTAATGTTATTATGGCGAGGTTGGGGTAAAATGCCTCAATGTGGTTATAGCCCAGGAATCAATGCAATTAAGTAAACCTGCCCCAGTGGATCATGCTGTATGTGAATAAAGGCCCAGTCTTTGATTCTTTTGTGTGATAATGGCTCAGGGATAGATGCTATTTTGTGTTTATCTCATTTTGAGATCACAGGTCTGTACAACGTGACAACTAGCTATTGGTCTAAAAAATGCCCACAGGTTGTGACATTGCAGGTCAGTGTTGAGGCCTTCTATAATGAATGGTCTTGCCCCACCGGTTTATTCTGAGCCCGCCCACATGGCATTTGTCCAAATACCTAGATAGCCATTCCACACCTGAGCCAAGATGTAATCAGCTAAATTACTAAATACTAGAAGTTGGCGCATTCAAATACATAAGATCTCATTTAACAAGAGATGAAAGATCACTAAAAGATATTTTTAAAAGCCTAGTTTGTAACTAGCATCCTGTCATGATTACATTTGAGAAAATCTGGAAGAGTAGCATTCTTTTCTAAGTAAAATTAAAACTACTCTACGCTCCTATCACCTTCACATTTCCCTTAGTCTGTTGGGACTCCACACAAGATCTGTCGACCGTTTTTCTATATATACATACGTACAAGAATTGCTCACTTAAGAGTATAAGATTATTATTCATACCAGCGAGTTTTCCTCACAACCGACTTCTGACAATGTTTTCATTCTTAAACAAAAGGTTAAATTATTGTATTCGAATTAGCGCTTTTCTTTAATTAGCATTTACATATTAGACTAGTTACTAGTGTATTAACATAAGTAAATAAAATAAAGTAGGCCTATAATCTAAAAAAGCGTATTACGTATAGTTTGTTTATAAAATCATAAACGTTTACGCGTGCATAAAATAAAGACAATAGCTACCCTCCAATTACAGCAGAAGGGTAAAAATTTAAACAGAAAAAGGGTATTCATGAGCACAATTTCTAACGTTGTTTCTGTTCTTAACTTAAACTTATTTCCTAACCTATTTCTAGATTATTTCGCACCCCCCTTTCTAATATGTTGGCCGATTTGGGGGATGGGTAGGTAGCGATGGCATCAATCCTCCCCCCCCCCCCCCCATAAACTTTCGAGTGTGGGGGGGTCCACTTTATTTGTAGAAATCACTGCTTGTTAACAGATCAATTAAATATCTATATAATTAAAACTTGTTATTGCTGTAGCCGATTGGGAAAGGGGGGGGGGGACGAATACATCTACGTAGTACTGCCCTTACCATCTAAACCCTTTGGGGGGGGGGGGGGGGCGGTCCTACTTTTATTTAGATATCTTAGTTTGTGAACAAACTTAGTTGAATTACTATATCATTTTTACATTATGTCGCTCCCCTTCTGGTATCTTGGCCGATTTGGTGGGGTGTGTGTGTGTGGGGGGGGTGATTGCATGTACTGCCCTCCCCACTCTAGCCCACTGAGAGGGGGGGAGGTCCTATTTTTAAAGAGAATTCATAGTTTGTGAACAAAATTATTGAATGTTTATTTTTTAAATACAAAGTTTTATGGAAGAGGCAATATATTAGTTGTTTGAAGTTTGTTTGAAGCCTACATTTTTACACTCATTTCTAAACAATTCATCATCATCAAACACCATTAGAGTGAGGGCTTGAGAGGCTCAAATCCTCTCTTGCAAAAGCCCTGGACAGAAAGCCAGCTGTCTTGCGTAGTGCATACATGTCGCCATACAGGTCGAGAATTTTGGGTTTCCCAGACCTGTCGAGACGGAGATCAGCAAGTCTGGGGCAGTCAAACAGAATATGAGGCACGGTTTCCTCTTCTTCCCCGCAGCGGGGGCACCGTGAATCAAAATTTGGCCATAGCCGCGAGAAATGAGCCAACAGGACAGCGGCCTGTCCTGCACTGTGCTATAATAGCTTGCTCAGGCCTGGACAGCCTCCACCACGGGGAAGTGCGGTCAGGGCGCCTCATGCGCTCCCAGACTCCACGGGCTTTTTGTGACTTGTCCCAGCATTCCAACCACTTTTCCATTTCTGTTTTTTTTTTGTATTATAGCCAGGGATTGATGAAAGCTTACAGCCTCATCAGTGGGTGGAATTTGCCCTCCCTGGTGGGCCAAAGAATCTGCAATTGTGTTGCCAGTCACACCTATGTGACTCGGTACCCACTGCATAATTACAGGGGTGCCATAGCGTTGTTTATTTCTAAACAATTATAAGAGATGGACTGACACATAGTGTACATTGTGTACATTTGCAAAAACACAAACTCTCTTTGTAATCTTATCAGTTAGACTTTCAAAACTAATAAAAAATAATTAGTAATTATATTTATTATTCCTTTTCAGAATAAGGATAGAATCAAAAATTTGTCATGTGACTTTGTCTTACAGAAAAAAATGAAACTTACGTCTATTTAGACAGTTATTTTTAGTTACCTAGTAATATAAAATATATTGAACTAACACGTACATTCATCATAATGCAGCCATGCGATTTTTCGTTTATGAACACAGCATTATTTAGGACCAATATTTTACAAAGGCTGCTTGGAGAAATCAGGTATACCCATTAGGAGAAAACACGACCCCTTTACTCAAGAAAAATTTAAAAAACTAGAACAGACACAAAATAGTGACATTAATAACAAACTAATATTCAAAATTGATTAGAGTAACACCTTTTTAACTAATCATTTAAAGTTTAAAATCACTACAATTAATTTGTGTATGAAATTGTGTATCGGAAAATGCCGGGAACTTGAAATAACATAGTCCTAAAAAAAACAACACAGATCTTGGGTAAAATACTCATCAAATAAAGTACTATAAATGTGTAGTTTCACGCGCTAGTTTCAGGTCTTTTCTTTTTATAGCCTCTATCGGGTTCGATCCCAACTACCCGTATTTTTGTGCATAATTTTTTTTCTCTATCAGGCACACTTAAAATTATAGCATAATAATGTAATAATTTAAAAAGAGAACTGAAAAATGCAGATATAAGGAAAAAAAGCCACTTCCGGCCCAATTTGTGATTCAACTTTTTAATCAAAGAAACGAAACGGACTAGTCCAACATAGCCCATTGTTTTTGTTGTGCGCTCTTTCATTTTTTAGCTTGTTCGTGATACCATACAAAATAATAAATTACCAATAACTAATTGGTTATTATTTTTTTTTATTGATTATTGTGTTGTCAGGTAAAAGAAATAATTGCATAAAATTTCAGCTTGATCCGAGATAGGGTGTTGGAAAAATAACGTGTACAAACTTTTTACCAGACGTACAGAGTGATATAAGCTTTGTATTTAAAACTGAATATCTTTCCGTGCTTTAAACTACACATCAAAACCATGTATTAGTCTTTGAAATACTATTTAAATTAGTTACTATATACGCCAAAGCGTCCCGTCGCTTAGGAGACCTCGGTGCCAAAGCGGAGTTGCCAAGACGTCCTGCTTCGCTCCAGGTTGCCTAATGGAGGCTAATGGTCCCTTATCTTATTTACGTCATTTGTCCTATGGACTTAATGGACAGCTAAGGAAGAAAAAATTCTAAATGTGAAAAAAAATGTTTTAAAAATCATGCATAGCAAAATATACTAGAAAAAAATAAATAATTGATATATTAATTGGCATCATGAGCGTAGCCCGGGGGGGGGGGGGTTGGGGTTAAAGCCCCCCCCCCCCCCCCGAAATGAACCCCCCCCCCGCAGCAATTACACACTAAAACTATTTTAGCGTGGCCAATCCAATCGGGGGTTTTGAGTTTAAACCCCTCTTCTACAGATGGATCGGAATTTAGTGACTGATTTTTTGCTTTGATTTTGTTTACTTTAGGTGAGATTTTAATACTAAACCATCACTTGCCCCAGCACAACCAAGGGTGTTTTAAGTTTAAAACCACCTACCAGGGGGTTTTGAGTTTAAAACCCCCTACCAGGGGGGTTCGAATTTAAAAACCCCTACCAGGGGGGTTCGAATTTAAAAACCCCTACAAGGGGGGTTCGAGTTTAAAACCCCTACCAGGGGGGTTTGAGTTTAAAACCCACTACCTGGGGTTTTTGCAGTTAAACCTCCCTCTTCTATAAAACAAAACAAAAAAAAATGCAAACGAAAATTCCCAAATTCCAAGAGCACAAAAAAGCAAATTACACACTCAAAATGCTATTAGCGTAGCTAATTGGGTTTTGACTCAGATTTGATTTTAAACCCCACTTCAGCGGGGTTTGAAGGTAAAAAATACCTTTTTACAAATAAAAACAAATCAAATTATACACTCAAAATGTTATGAGTGTAGTCAAAGGGGTTTTGAGTTTAAACTCCCCTCCAGTAGAGTTTGAAGCTAAAAAGTACCTCTTCAATATAAATTAAAGCAAATTACTCACTCTAAAATCTATGAGTGTAACCAAAGGGGTTTTGAGTTTAACCCCCCCACACACACACACACACACTTCGCCAGGGGGTTTGAAGCTAAAAAATACATCTTCAGTACAGTGTAAGAAAAAAGCGAATTACGCACTCAAAATGCTATGAGCGTTGCCGATAGGGGTTTTGAGTTTAAACCCCCCTTCAGGGGGGTTTGATGCTAAAATACCTCTTCAATATAAAAAAAGCAAATTACACACTAAAATTATTTGAGCGTAGCCAATTCAATCGGGGGTTTTGAGTTTAAACCCCTCTCCTACAGATGTTTTTTTTTAAAGTTTAAAACCCTCCAGATTATTTTGAGTTTAAGATCCCCCTACAGAGCATTTGGAGGTGGAAAACCCCCAACAGATGATTTTGACGATAAAACTTCCCTTTTCGATATAAAATCTAAAGCAAACTACAGGCACTTAATTCCAAGAGCGTATTCAAGAGAGGTTACACATTTTTACCAGTGACAGGGCTCCATTAATAAACCTCAGTGAATAGTCATCTGCCGAAATTGAAAAACACTAAATGTGGCTCAATAAAGATGGCTAAGACAGATTTTAGGAGTCAGTTATAGAGATCGGGTCCAAATCAAGGAAATCCTATGCCGAACTGGGAGTCGACCCCTTAGTAAGATTGTGACAGAGCGTCGCATGAGGTTTGCGGAACATGTTCTCCGACAAAAAGAATTACGCAGAAGAAGAGTTGCGATGATATCCTAGTACAACCTGACGCCACACATTCATGGAGGTCCTCATGGCAGGTGAGAAGAGGCTTCAGACATTACCAGTGACAGATTTTTATGGAAACAGCTTGACGGAAAATTCTCCGAACGGCGCGGGAGGGTCTAAGTCAGTAAGAATAGCACACTAGGTTTTTGAAATAAAACTTTTTAATAGCTGGTAACTGCAGTGTAGATACCTCAGAATATGCATTTTGTTGGCTTTCAATATCAGAAATAGTGCTTGGCGGCGGGGCTTCGCCCCGCGCTGGGGAAGCTCCTAGCGCTCCCCCAAACCCCCTTGCTAGTAGTGGCGGGGAATCTACAATTTTTCCACTAACTCATGGAAGAACCTATTCTAGGGCACAATAAACGTCTTGCTAAAGAATGAAGGGCCATAATGTAATAAAGATTATGTACACACACACACACACACACATAAATACATATACATTTGTTTCGCGGGGGGGGGGGGGGGAGAAAAAAAATTCCCCCCCCCCCCCCCACCGAACAAAAATCCTGGCTACGCCCATGACTGGCATATATATTAATTATTTTTTCTAATATGTTTTACTATGCATGATTTTTAAAACATTTTTTTTAAAGGACAGCCTGCACCCATTAAACCAATGTTACATAAGAACTGGACGAAGTGGTCCTCTCCATTCCATTAGGACTAAAACAGAAAGATTTAAAAACTCCTTTATCCCACTTTCGGTCAGAGTGTTACAAGATCATTTGTCGTCATCTAGAAGTACATAGAAGTCAAATTCATACAGCGCTGGTTGTCAATGTGTATGTGTTTCGTGTGAGAATTTTGTTCGAATTTTTCATCTATACTGTTATTGTACAGTAGTTACGCGGATGTTGTCAATTGTAGTCAAACTGAATTTTCATTTGATTGGATCAATAAAATTATCTTATCTTATCTTAAATTGATGTTTCAAAGAAACCTTCTTTGAATGCTATAGTGGTACTACGTGACAATCGCCTTTACCAATTGGTCATTAATTGCGTTGGCCACATATCAAAAGTGTGTGGGGACATGGTTGTACTACTATTTGGAAATAAACATTACTTCACTAAAAGAAAACAAAATAAGTGAACATCGCACGAATAAAGTTTCATTATAATAGTTATCACTAAATCAGTAAGAAACAAATTTTAGATAATAACTTTATGACTCGTATTTTGTTTATTGAACAGAATCACGGCTTTGGCATCACGCATAACTGCTTGCACATCTCCACTATACAGTCGCCCAAGGACTAGAGAAACCTGTTCAGATCTCAAGGCTCGTATCGTTGAAATTCTATAACATTTGTACTTCTGCTATCAACGAACTAGGCCATGGAAAAGTTGCAGAAGTATTTCAACTTATCCAGGAAGTAATTTAACTAAATTAAAAGTAAATACTTCAATAAACTAACAAGCGCACATAGATAGGCCTACACACATCTACAAATACATGCACACTTAAAAAAACACACCATAAGCTTATCTAAAAATCCACATTTACAGACATTTATCTCAATACTGTAACATTTATTTCCCTTTCAATAATCAATCAAAATTAATTAATTACCATTATTTAATTAACAGATCTTTTTTATAAATATAGCTTAATGTTTTGTTAGTAACGATGAATAATTGTGCAAAGTTTCAACTTGATCTGATAATGGGACGAGGGAGAAACAACGTGTTCAAAATTTGTACCAGGCAAACAAAGTGAGTTAATATGAGCATTGTAAAAAAAAAAGACACTTTAATCTATTTAAATATAGTTTACATATAACTGAATCTAGTTTTAAGCACGAACCGTTTACTTTTTTTTTTTTAAATAAGGTTATTGTTTAGACCAGTGACGCCTAAAATACGGCCCGCAACGTGGTTCCATCCGGCCCACCGAACCGTTGGCACAAAGTATAGAAAATCTCTTCCATACAAAAAATAAATAAAATAAAAATAAAGATTGAAATATGAATCTTCACCTACCTCATTTTTTCTCTCATTGATTAGTACCACGACCTTTAACATGTGTACGTTTATGAAATGGAAGAAACTACAAGTGGAATCTGAATTTAGAATATACCGGGCAAAGAGAACGGATCTTTAAATTTGTGTGGAACATGATAATAATGCAACATATTTGTTTTGTAAAGAAAATGTAGCTGCTGTTTTTTAAACAACATATAAACAGCATTATAAAACAAATATGGCGCCATTCTTGCTTTGAGCTGTGAATAAAGATGGTTAAATAGTGGCGATTGGAGGATCGATGGGAATATTCACCAAAAAGAGACAAGAAAATGAGTCGGTGGTAAAGGAAGCTACAATGATATTCACATTGTAAGTAGAGACGTGAAGCCATTTTCCAACCCTTAATAACAAAGATAAACTTCAATTATCCCATTCATTAATTAAGTGCTTGAGTGTCTTGAGCCACCAGGTTTCTAATAGAATTGTTTCAAGTCAACTTCAGTTTTTTTTGTACCTTCTCGGTCATGTGGCCCGCGACACACGAGTGTCGGAAATTAAAATGGCCCGTATGTCGAATTAGGTTGGGCATCACTGGTTTAGACGCTTTAATTGTTTCTTCTTCCCTAGTGCCCCAGCGTGGAATGGGTTGCCTGAATCAAACAGGAAAACCAATAAAGTAAATTTCCCCTTTTAGACCTATGAGGCTGATGAGGTCAAGGTCATCTTTTTTTGTGGGATGTCGTGTGGCCAGTAAAACGACTAGCGGCCTTTGCTTTTCCACAACTAATGTCAGTTACCTTTTACATTAGGGTTGAACTCAGAGGCGCCCTAAAGATCGCGAAATTTTAAATATCAGTCCCCCAGGTTTCGAACTCGGGGCACCTCGGCTCAGAATCCAAGAGCTTTTCAACTCAGCCACCGCGCTTCTGTTATGACATAGCAGTGTTGCCTGTAATTAATAACACCAATAACAGTAAACTCAGGTGTACCTCAAGAAACAGTCTTGGGTCCACTACTATTTTTAATTTACATAAATGATTTACCAAATTGCATTAGTTCAGGAACAAAAGTCAGATTATTTGCAGACGATTGCATAATATATAGAACAATAAAAACAAAACAAGTCACAGATATTTTACAAAGACAATTAGATGAATTACAGAAATGGGAATCAAATTGGAGCATGTCTTTCCACGTAGAAAAATGTCAGTTGTTAAGAGTAACAAAAAAAAACTAAAACAAATTAATTCCACTTATCTTATTCATGGCAAACCAGTAACACAGACTAAAAACGCAAAATACCTAGGTGTTATAATAAATGAAAAACTGTCATGGAATCCACATATTGATGAAACTATAATAAAATCAAACAAAGCATTAGGGTTTATTAAAAGAAATTTCTATAAATCAAATAAGAACATAAAACTAAAATGTTATTTAACCTTGGTTAGGCCAATAATAGAATATGCATCCACCGTTTGGGACCCCTCAACTCAAGAAAACATTAAGAAACTGGAACAAACACAAAATAGATCAGTGAGATTCATAACAAACGAATATTCACATTTGACTAGAGTAACACCTATAGTAAAATCACTAAATTTAGGAAGCCTTCAGGACAGAAGACTCAAAAGTAAAGTAGCAATTATACATAAAACACTGAACCATAATCTTCAAATACAAAAACAAAATCTAATAAAATACTCTGAAAGACACAAAAATAAAGGCACATTCCTCGTCCCATATGCTAGGACAAATTTGTACAAATACTCCTTCTTCCCTAGTGCTATTAGAGCATGGAATGGGTTGCCTGAGCTAGCCAGAAAAACCAGTGACTTGGCAGAATTTAAGTCATTGGTTAATATGCATGACTAAATGCATGACGAGTAGGACGTAATCATCTTCTTTTTTGATGTAGCGTCTGTATTATATAAGATAAGATAATATGCACAACTAGATTACGTAGGTCGTAATTGACTTCCCTTAACTCTTTCAGTGCGAATTATTTTGATAGAAAAAAAATTGAGTTTTTCATCATTTACTCGCTGAGAGTAACGCCGCACTGAAAGAGTTAAGTAGGGTGAATTTTTGTTTTAATTCAGTAGAAGAGATTACATTGTCAACATAAGACAAAAACGCAAGTTCCAGGTTTACACAGCAATCAAGGCTAAGTTCAGAAACTGTCCAAACTTCATGATTACTAGGTTGTCCAATGTCCTCTGCTCTAATAAATTATTAAGTAGTAGAGATTACACTGCCAATTAGTGATAATTTTTTTTTAAATTCACTTTCCAAAAGATACATTGCATAAAAAAACAACTAATTTTATGGTATCACAACAACAAATGTTATTTCACTGCCTCCTTCGGCCATGGCCTCTTGTGATTGTACTAAAATAAAAAAAATAAACGCATCTCAAATGTCTTTCGATTTGGGTGAATTTCAGGTGAAGTGCTATTTGGTTAGTTGTTCTGCCTCATCGTGGCACCTGGGTGGAAACGGCTACTTGAGGGGGTAGTTAGGCTGTCACGAGTCGAGTCTGTGACCTATTTCGACCAGTTTCTAGAAGCTCGAGTTCAAACCAGTGCAAGTGTCCAGCGTAAACAAGTTAATTTTAGATATCCAATCGAAGAAAGAGGTTAAGGAAAAAAAATAGCACACGTCAGCTTCTAGAAGGTCAAAGTTACTAAAATAATTATCGGAGAAGGTTCCAGGATTCTGGAACGTACGATCAAAGAAAGTATAAATTAAGGGAAAGTCAGTCAGACGGGGTTCTCGCATAGTAGTAGTTCTTGTAGAGCGTTGGTCCTTACACAGTCCTCGATTACTAATAAGTTTTGTGATATTAGCGGGTCCATTAAGTAAAGTATTTGAAGTTGAAGTTATACTAAGTGAAGTTTCATGTATCATTTAAGTTTTATTTATGTAGTATCAAGTCAAGTTGTTATTGAATAAAGAAGTTAATTTGATGTGAAAGTTGAAGAAGTTATTAAAGAAGTTTGAAGAAAATACAGAGATATGTTTCTTTCTTCATTTCAATGAATTGTCAAGTATTGAGAATATAATCCCCGGCAAGTGTGCTCGTCACAAGGCTAAATGAATGGCGAAACATAACTCCCGTGGGGATGCCCACGGGTAGACCAGAGTTTACCACTTGCACGGGCGGGGTTGTAAAAAAGTCCCCACGAGCACGTCCCACATCCGTGCGCTGTTCCTCAAAGGGACCGTTACATAAATGGCGGGTCCAGCACAGTTAGCTTGGTACAACAAAGGAAAATGGCGGAGGCTCCCGGTGTCCTCGGCCTTCGGCCATGTGCAGCCAAGCATGCGTCGGAGCCAAAGGCATTGGAAACAGCAATGCTTTACATAGGCATTGACTCGGGTCTCTCTCAGACAGAACTGTGTGTTCACACAGGTTTTTTTTTTTTTAATGTTTCGGCTGGACGACCAAACAGGTTTTTTTTTTCAAACTTAGAGCTCGAAGAGCCTTCGGCTCAGCTCTTTTGGACATCAACAAGGTAGGTGGTTAATGTTAGAATTGTTAGAATAAGTGTTTATGGTTATTTTTCTGAATTGAATATCAAAGAAAATGTGCAACTGTACATCTTTTCTTTTAGTCATTACTGAATACCATGAAATGCTATTCAGTATTAACAAATACCTACAGAAATATAAGGATAACATATTTCAAAGTATCCAAGTAAATAGAGGAATGGGTTGATCGTGAATTAATCCATTAATTTAAAAATAATGAAACGGTTTTTGTACTTCTGCATAAAGGAATCATGTTGAAACTAAATTACCTGTTGTTAGTAGGCTAGAAAGTCCCGGCAGAAAGAGTAAAAAGTTAATTTGAAATGGAATATATAGTTTCATTACATGCAAAACCAACAACAACAAAAAAAAACGATCATTTCTTTTCTCAGAAAATGGGGAATATAGTGAAAAAGAAAAACTTCCTGCACTTTTAAAGTAAGGTAAATCATTTAAGTAAAAAACTACTTTCACTTTCATTTCTGGACACCACTTTATGCGATCAACACTTTTGACTACAGCAAGTATTTCTATTTCTCACTGCGGTCATAACTTATAACTCCCAGGGTGAAGGACATCGAAGCCCCAAGGTCAGGTTTACGAATAGCGGAAAGCGTGGTCGAGAGGCTAAGTGCGCTTAAATTTTGCTTGTCTTGGCTAGAAGGGGGCATATGTGAGCAGGTCAGGGGAGGCGCACTGCTGGGTGAGGCCCTAGGCTGGTTGTTACTTGCTGCTCAACATTTGTTCGTTTTACAGTAGGCAGATGGTAGCTCTACTGGGTGGGCCCAATCTGTGCACCTCGGTATGGTGACCAAGGGGCTATAGTAGCCTAAGCAACCAGACAGCACAAGCAAACTAAACTTAACTAAACTAGCTAACTAAAAAACAAACTAAGATTAAAATGAACTTATATACACTTTATTTACACGAGAAAAAAACAAATCAATAAAAATATATATGCAAAAGAAAATGTACGTAAACAACTAGATAAACAAAGAACCAAACGACTAATCAACTCTACTTAATTTATACTATTACAAATAAAGCAGCTATTTGGCAGGACTACAGCCCGTGAGCTACTACACAGAAATAATGGCAGCTGTACAGCAGAAGTAAAACAACAGCTATAAGGCAACAGTAATAACTGCGGCAGACAGTTAGGCAGGAATTATAGCCTGCAATTACAAATACATAAAACATAATTATTCATAATAATTTATGATAATAAAACAAAATAATAATGAACTAGACCTAGTCTAGCACATACACATGCCTAAATGCATGAGGTAAGTACTATTACTTTCAGTTTGCTAATAAAAAGCCATACATTATTATTATTATGATACCTACTTAGAAGCTTACGCCACAACACATGTTGGGCCAGATAATAATAAACATAAATCTAGATTTGGCTTAACAAAGCCGCCATCATGGAGCGTTGAGTAGAACGCAGCCATCTTCTACATTAAAAATTAAAATCGGCAACATGCCAACTTGTTAGAACCGCTATCCTAACAATATTATAATATTAATAAAAATACTTTTAGAAGACATAAAATAATAAAATATTTACAAATAGACAAACAATAGAAAAACAATAAGGGGATCATTAAGGATGGCTAAAAGGGGGTGCCGGTACCCAAGTCTACAGAGCTTCCGGCTCCATCAGAGGCAATCATGGCTAATTAACTAGCCAGTGACGCCACTACACTAATCAGTCTGCATCTATACTATAGCAATAGATGTAGATCTAGAAACAATTAATACAAATACGAACTAAAGAAAGTAAAAATAAAAACAATTTACAACTTACAGGCGGTCCCAGCCGAAATAGCACTACACAAACTAACTCTATACAAACACCACTGTCCGCACTGACCACTGGTCGAGACAAAAAAGAATTCAACGTGGTCCCGGAGCCAGCTATAACTGGTCAGCGCGAACGTATCGGATAGCATGACGTCACACTAATTATTTAAAACTAAACTTGACTACTTATTTCCCTAATTTGTACCTAGCCGTACACAACAATAAAACCTAGCAAATTACTACAGACACGGACTACAAAACATTATATACCAAATTAAACGGCATTAAAAAGAGAATCTTAAAATTTAAACCTATAAAAATACAAAAAGGAATATAAAAAGTTATTTCTATTCTAAACTCATCTGGGGGATCTATACCGTCTACAGACCTGCACATAAACTGATATAAAAAAATAACAACTATTCCAACACTAATGCCAAAGACAAAAATAAGCAGAACTAACCTGGGACAAAAAATAGAAAATAACATCCACAGCTCCAAGGCTAGTTAACTATTTTAAAAACTACTTTTCCTCTACGGGTAAAACACAAATAACAGAAAAAGACTAAAACTAGCAGAAAGTTATAAATAGCGGAAACTACAAAATAATCAGCACTGAACTATAAAAATTAAAAAGGACACTAAATAACAAACATCATAGCCCTGGCCTATGTAAATAATATAAATTAAATTAGATCTAGGAGCGCAAGCTCACATTCACCCCCGCCCAAAACTTTTGCGTCCCCGCAAAACTAAATACACAAAATGCAAAACATAAAACATTGATACTGTAGAAAAAAATAAAAATGAATCCATACTAGAGAACGGAGAACTATAACCATAGCTCTCAGTTCTAAAAATACATTAGCACTAATAAAAGGCTTCACAAGTGGCAAAGCTTACAACTGAAAACAATCAGTTATAAAATGAAACTGAACATACATTCAATAAAAATACAGGTAATACAAAACATAATGCATGACATCTTTAAAAAAATGGGACGTTATAAAAAAATAATAAAATGAAAACTACATGGTTAGAGCAAATGACGCCCTAGCCAAACATGACACGCTTAGTCACACAGACCAACGGGAACTCTATGAGGCTTAACTCAGTCCCTCAGCCACACAGGCTAAAACAAAGTCACACAGACTTACACTAAGCCACCAAGGCTTCAAACAGGTCCATAGTCACACAGACTTATGGTGAGCCACTAAAGGCTTTTCTAGGGTCACACAGACCAGAACAAAATAAAACATGACATAGCTGACATGCTCAGCCATATGGCAACACACAAAAAATAGTAACACACAAATCGTCATAACACTAACCTGAGGTCAATGTGTTATAACCTAAACACAGGGCATCTAACATAGTGGTGGTCAGACATAGAAAATAAAATATACAAGGACCACTGTCAGACAAATCAGCTTAACACGACATTGATGAGTACCTTAAGTACTTCAAAAAAGTCAAACAAATTAACTACCTATATAAAAAACATTACATGCCTCCCAAAGGCAACTCCAAAAACCCATACATGCCTTCCAAAGGCAACAACAGAATACTGCAATATACCATTATCTTCAACTTAGTCATGGCCTCCAAGGCAAAATAACATTAACGAGCACCTTGACGGCAACATCGAAAATTAACAAGACTAGTAAAAGGTACATTAGCATACCACAATCAAGCACAATATTGGCTCTTGAGCGCCCAATAAAGACTTTATACTATCCACTACTGGGTTGCAACACATGCAAACACCACTAGTCAAGCATACATGGAAATACAAAAAAATATATTTAAAAAAAATCTTTAAAAAAATACATCATAAATATAACACAACAAAACAATATTAAACATGCGAAAGCATAGCCATACAAAGAAAAGTTTACAAAAACAAAACAAAAAAGGACTAAAAACTAAAGATCCAGCCGGGTAGGTTGTCTTCGCCTTCTGGAGGACCTCCTTGGCAATTCCGGTGGGTCTGTCAATGCTGGAGCAGGGATGGGCTGTGGCTGTCTGGGTGCACCAGGCATGGGGATCTTGTAGACAGAGTAGCTGACCCCCGGACTTGGGGACCTTTCATATCGGACTTCCAGTGGCTTGGGCGGAGGTTGGACAGCAGCTACCTGGGGAACATACAACTTTAGCTGTGTTCCAGACACACGTCGGATGAGATGTTTGTCCAACGACTGTACTGTGAAGTACCCACCACTTTCTGGGGGGACGGCTAACACACTGTAGACCGTGGGCCCGTACCGGTCAGAGATCTTGTTGCGGCCAGCCACATGCTGTCTTAGAACCACTAGGTCTCCAATAACAACCTGGGCGGTGGGGGAAGAGGCTACCCTGCGGTCCTGTTGTGCAGCAGCTTCCCGGTTAACCATAGCGGCGTGCTCATGTAAAGCCTTTAGTCTTAGGATGTGCTGCTGCAGATACTCACCTGCACTACTTGTCGCCGGGTTATGATGCCCCAGGAAAGAATCCAACGGTAGGTGTGGTTCCACCCCAAATAGTAACTCAAATGGTGAGTGGCCGGTGCTGGAGTGCGGTGTGCTATTATAAACGAACACTAGCTCTGGTAGGTGCTTTGGCCAGTTTTTCTTCTGTTCCGGGGGCAAGGTTCGTAACAGGTTATGCATCGTCCGGTTGAACCGCTCCACCTGCCCATTGCCCCTTGGGTTATATGGGGTGGTTCGAGACTTGTGTATGTTGTAGTGGTGGCACAACTCTGCAATCACGTCCGCTTCGAAGCAGCGCCCCTGGTCCGAATGCAGTCGCCTCGGCACCCCGTAATGAACTATCCAGTTCTCTACAATGGCCTTGGCTACTGTTTTGGCTGTTTGGTCTCTGGTGGGAACCGCCATAGTCCACTTTGTGAATATGTCCGTTAGCACTAAGACATTTTCTCGTCCATCAGAAGCAGGTTCAAGCACCGTAAAGTCCATGGCCACCACTTCTAAGGGGAGAGTAGCTGTGACATGACCAGGAGGTTGATAGATTTTGGTGTTGGGCTGCTTTGCAAGTAGGCATCGCTCACATGCCATACAGTGTTGCTTGATGTCCTGCTCCATTTTTGGCCAATAACAGCGACGCCTGAGGATATGAAGACAACGTTCAGGACCCTGGTGGCCATTCCGCCCATGCACTAGTTCCAACACAAAATCTTTATATTTGGCTGGCAAAACAAGTTGGAATATCGAATTCTCTCCTGGTTCCTCTATCTTCCGGTAAAGCACTTCATTCCTAATGACCAACTTCCTTTTTTGCCGAAGCAAAGCCTGACACACCTGGGGCAGCCTATGAGATTTACTGTTAGGTCTCCTCACCAGGTCAAGGACAGGACCAATGCTTGGGTCTCCTGCTTGCTCCGAATGTATCTCCTGGTCTGTCAGTGAAGGGAGGCAGTCTGAAGGTTCATGCGTCATCCCCCAGTCTTGGTTGCGGGGCTGGCCAGAGGAAACCTCCGGAGGCACATTGGTGGTTAGCTTCATAGTGTATATACTGATGAATTGTTCCTCTTCATCCCTCTCGGGCGGTTCTGCAACCGGAAAGCGGGAGAGGGCATCAGCATTAGAGTTTGACTTTCCTGATCTGTATTTGATCTCGAAGTCAAACACATCCAGTTCAGCCACCCACCTGTGTTCAGTTGAGCTGATTTTGGCAGTCTTGATATAGCTCAGTGGATTGTTGTCTGTAAATACCACGAACTTACTTCCTAGTAAGTAGCCCCGGAACTTGTCAGTCACTGCCCACTTCAATGCTAACAGCTCTAACTTTGCAGCACTGTAGTTTTTCATGTTCTGTTCGTTGGGCCTTAGGGAACGACTTGCGTAGGCTATCACCTTCCGGCCTTCTGGCTGTTGTTGACTAAGGACTGCGCCCAAGCCGTCCATGCTGGCATCCGTTTCAACTACAAAGGGTAGATTGAAATCCGGATAACCCAGTATAGGTGTGGAGGTTAAGGCCTGTTTCAAACCTTCAAAAGCATTTTGCTGCGGGGCCGACCAAAATTCAACAATCAATTGTCTTTTTTTAGCATTTCCAAACTTCTCATTTGCCAGCGAGACTACTTGGTGTAGAGGGCGAGCGAGTTTGGCGAAGTCCTTGACGAACCGCCTGTAGTAGCTGGCCAATCCAAGGAATGCCCTGAGTTGCCTTAGATCACATGGTGTGGGCCAGTCTAATACTGCAGCAACCTTGTCTGGGTCTGTTTGAACGCCCTTCTCTGACACTACATGACCTAGATAATTAACTTTTATGGCTCCGAAGGTACACTTGTCTGGATTAAGTTTCAGTCCTAATCCTCTTAGCCTTGTTAAAACCAGTTTCAGGCTGGCGAGATGTGACTGGAAGTCTTTAGAGTATACCAAGAGGTCATCAAGGTATACCAATAATATCCTCATGATATAGTCATTCATAACCCCTTGCATCAGTCTTGAAAATGTCTGGACCGCCCCACATAGTCCAAAAGGCATGCGCGTCCACGAATATAATCCAAATGGGGTGACAAAGGCTGTTTTGTCTTGGTCTTCCTTTGCCATGGCCACTTGGTGGTATCCACTGGCCAAGTCGAGAGTGGAGAACATAGTAGACCCTGCCAAGGCATCAAGGCTTTCGTCAATGCGAGGAAGAGGGAATGCATCTTTCCTGGTCACACTGTTTAGTCGGCGGTAGTCGCAACAAAGCCTGATCTCTCCATTCTTTTTCTTGACAACCACAATCGGGGCAGCATACGGACTGGTACTGGGGGTGATCACACCCTTGGAGGCCAGTTTTTCTATATGCTCCTTCACAGCCTGGAACTCTGAAGGGGGCAGGCGGCGGTAAGGCTGAGCTTGCGGGGTTTCATCAATTAGCGGGATTTTATGTTCAATCACATTGGTGAAACCCAAGTCATCGTCGGACCAGGCGAACACATCACTGAAATCGTGTAGCAAGAAGGCCATTGCAGACCGTTCTTCACTGGCCAATGCCTCTGAGATCATGGGCGAAAAATTGATATGGCTACCATTCAAAGGTGTAGCTTTCAGCGGGTTGGAGGCAATTATTTCAGCAGATATAGCATCTAGTCTGACCTCTACCTGGCTCGTCTGCAGTGTGGCAGAGTGAATGGAACCAATGTGGGTGCGTGGTTGAATGGTCACACTTTCATTAGAGAGGTTGACAACTGCTACTTGAAAGTGTCCGTTCTTTGTGGTCGACAATGCTGGTACCAAGAGCAAATTAGGGTTGAAGGGTGTCTCGAGAGGTTCAACTAAGAGTTCAGTGTCAAATCTAGGATTGCTGCCAGTGGCCGTGATGAGTTGCACGGACCTAGCGGGGACCACAACAGGCCGTCTGGTAGTACGTGCTTGGCCGTTCATGTCTCTTTGTTCAGGTTTGATATAAGTGCCAATCCCGTGGAGGTCTTTTAAAATGTTCATTCCCAGAATGCACTGGGTAGTTGAGCCAGAGTCCTTAAGTACCAGGAAAACCTTCTCTGGTAGTACCTGCTCCCTAATTGCTATGGTGGCCACAAAGTACCCGATAAAAGGGATAAGCAGCCCGTTGGCTGCGGTCAGGCGTATGTCTGCCGACCGCAATGTCTTTACGTTGTCTCGAAAATGCCTGAAAAAAAAACTCTCAGTTACCGTACTGACTTGCGATCCTGTATCCACCATGGCAAGTAAGGGTACCCCCTCAATCAGCACTTCCACTGTCGGGCAGGTTCCAGCAATTTTGTTCAGAGCAGAGTCTCTTGTCAGCCCCTCAGTAGCTCGACTCGTGACTACTGTGGGTTGGCGTTTTTTTGGGCAAGCCCTGGCAAAGTGATTTGGGCTGCCGCAGTGGAAACACTTCATTGATCCGCTACGCCCGCTGTTGGCTCGTGGGTTGTCTTTTTGGCGACAGTCTCTAGCCAGATGGTTCAGGCTCCCACATACATGGCAGCCTGACTTTGTTGGTCTGGCTGCCTGTAGACGCAGAAGCTGGGCAGAGAGTTCCTCCACCTGTCGGGAGAGTGCCGCCAACTGGCCCTCCACCTTAGTCTCCTGGCAGACCAACTTGGTCGTGGTGGGTTGGGGTGAGTGGTGGTCATCCTCCGCCCACCTAATGGCTGTGTCCCTGAGAGTTAAAAAACTGGTTTCCGGCATGTCGTTCAGCTTTTCTAGTAGATGCCTTCTCAGGACCCGGTCATTTATATTCTCCACAAACCGGTCCCTGAGGACAGTCTCCTCTATCGGTGTGGCAGACAAGACCCTCTGCCTATCCACCACAGCTTGGAACGCCCGTTGCAGGCGGTGGGAATAAGAGCGAATTAACTCTCCGGGGTGTTGGCTGACCCGGTAGAGTTCACCTGTCAGTTGAGAGACACTCCTCTTCTCCCCATAGGTGGATCGTAGTACACGTGCAAGTGCTTCAGGGGAGGTCCTAGTAGATTCAGGATGACACGCAAGTTCGGTTTTAACTGCCTCTCCCAAAAAAGAGATAAGGAACTCACACTTCTCATCTGCTTGCTCGATGTGTTGTGATTTCCAGGCTCTTTCAATGGCTTGCAGGAACTCCTCCACCTCCATGGCCGACCCATCACCATGGAAGCGTCGGATGTTCCACTCTGTTCTTGGCACAACTATCACAGTCTGGGATGGCTGCATCCTTTCTGCCGCTGCTGCCTCGCCGTTCATAATACCCTAACAACTCCCCCCCCAAAAAAAAATCCCTACTTCTAACTCACTAACAAAATGAACACCCACAAAACAAAATCGATTAGTCCCTAACAACCTATAACAAAATAAACTCTCTAACACTGCTTCCTACTGATGCCAGAAACCTAAAACCAGTACCAACCTATGCAATCCTTACAATGCACTAATGAAGCCTATCCAAAGCCTAAAAGAAACCTAACCAAACCTAAAGCAACCGGAACAAAAAGCCTAACCCCTAATAAAATAATGCGTGTCTGATCACTTAAGCACAGATCCCACTTCTGACACCAAAAATGGTGAGCAGGTCAGGGGAGGCGCACTGCTGGGTGAGGCCCTAGGCTGGTTGTTACTTGCTGCTCAACATTTGTTCGTTTTACAGTAGGCAGATGGTAGCTCTACTGGGTGGGCCCAATCTGTGCACCTCGGTATGGTGACCAAGGGGCTATAGTAGCCTAAGCAACCAGACAGCACAAGCAAACTAAACTTAACTAAACTAGCTAACTAAAAAACAAACTAAGATTAAAATGAACTTATATACACTTTATTTACACGAGAAAAAAACAAATCAATAAAAATATATATGCAAAAGAAAATGTACGTAAACAACTAGATAAACAAAGAACCAAACGACTAATCAACTCTACTTAATTTATACTATTACAAATAAAGCAGCTATTTGGCAGGACTACAGCCCGTGAGCTACTACACAGAAATAATGGCAGCTGTACAGCAGAAGTAAAACAACAGCTATAAGGCAACAGTAATAACTGCGGCAGACAGTTAGGCAGGAATTATAGCCTGCAATTACAAATACATAAAACATAATTATTCATAATAATTTATGATAATAAAACAAAATAATAATGAACTAGACCTAGTCTAGCACATACACATGCCTAAATGCATGAGGTAAGTACTATTACCTTCAGTTTGCTAATAAAAAGCCATACATTATTATTATTATGATACCTACTTAGAAGCTTACGCCACAACACATGTTGGGCCAGATAATAATAAACATAAATCTAGATTTGGCTTAACAAAGCCGCCATCATGGAGCGTTGAGTAGAACGCAGCCATCTTCTACATTAAAAATTAAAATCGGCAACATGCCAACTTGTTAGAACCGCTATCCTAACAATATTATAATATTAATAAAAATACTTTTAGAAGACATAAAATAATAAAATATTTACAAATAGACAAACAATAGAAAAACAATAAGGGGATCATTAAGGATGGCTAAAAGGGGGTGCCGGTACCCAAGTCTACAGAGCTTCCGGCTCCATCAGAGGCAATCATGGCTAATTAACTAGCCAGTGACGCCACTACACTAATCAGTCTGCATCTATACTATAGCAATAGATGTAGATCTAGAAACAATTAATACAAATACGAACTAAAGAAAGTAAAAATAAAAACAATTTACAACTTACAGGCGGTCCCAGCCGAAATAGCACTACACAAACTAACTCTATACAAACACCACTGTCCGCACTGACCACTGGTCGAGACAAAAAAGAATTCAACGTGGTCCCGGAGCCAGCTATAACTGGTCAGCGCGAACGTATCGGATAGCATGACGTCACACTAATTATTTAAAACTAAACTTGACTACTTATTTCCCTAATTTGTACCTAGCCGTACACAACAATAAAACCTAGCAAATTACTACAGACACGGACTACAAAACATTATATACCAAATTAAACGGCATTAAAAAGAGAATCTTAAAATTTAAACCTATAAAAATACAAAAAGGAATATAAAAAGTTATTTCTATTCTAAACTCATCTGGGGGATCTATACCGTCTACAGACCTGCACATAAACTGATATAAAAAAATAACAACTATTCCAACACTAATGCCAAAGACAAAAATAAGCAGAACGAACCTGGGACAAAAAATAGAAAATAACATCCACAGCTCCAAGGCTAGTTAACTATTTTAAAAACTACTTTTCCTCTACGGGTAAAACACAAATAACAGAAAAAGACTAAAACTAGCAGAAAGTTATAAATAGCGGAAACTACAAAATAATCAGCACTGAACTATAAAAATTAAAAAGGACACTAAATAACAAACATCATAGCCCTGGCCTATGTAAATAATATAAATTAAATTAGATCTAGGAGCGCAAGCTCACACATAGTTGCGTTTACTGAGCGCCTAAAGGCAGCACGGAAAACCAACTCCTAGATACCCCCCCCCCCCAATTGCTCCACAAATGAGATTGGACCAAAGCGCTCTGAGCATGCTATAAGCATGAAAGTGGCGCTATATAAAAGCTAAAATAAAAAAATAAAAATAATCAAAAACTAAATAGGGGATGAAATGTTTATCGAGGCGTGGAACACAAAAAAAAAAAAAAAAGCCTTTTCACTGTTTCTACTTGACCCTGTAGAAACGTACATGTTTTTGAAAGCTTTGAATTGAAATAAATTATCTAATTCTTCATTTCAGTCAACTTTTAATTTTGAAATAGATACTTGTAGGTACACGATGACGGTTTTGATTTGACTCTATATCAAGGATTTACTTCTAAGACAAACTATTCATTTTGATATTTAGGTACATTTCAATTTTCAAACTTAAGGAGTAAAGAAATAAACATGTTTGTTGAGTTGTTGGTTGAGGCATATGTTGTCATCGACAATGAGTATTTGTGCAAAGTTTCCACTTGATCCGACCATGGGGCGCATGAGAAATAACGTGTACAAGATTTCCGATAAGATAGAAAGAAAGACGGAGTGAGATAACTCTGGCATTTTACGTCTCGGAGGCGCGGTGGCTGAGCGGTAAAGCGCTTGACTTTCGAACCGGGGTCCGTGGTTCCAATCCTGGTAAAGGCAGAGATTTATAATTTTCGGATCTTCGGGCGCCTGAGACCACACAACTCTAATGGGTACCTGACATTAGTTGGGAAAAGTGAATGCAATTGGTCGTTGTGCTGGCCACATGACACCCTCGTTAACCGTAGGCCATAGAACTAGATGGCTGAAGGGGTAATGTTTTTCTTTTATTTTACATCTCTAGACATCATGTTTTCCCTTTGCAATTTCTTGTGTGACTAAAGAGGTCAATCCTTGATACACAGCTGCGGTCACAGGTTGGGCATCTGTAAATTAATTAATTAATTTTGTTTGATATCGAAAAAAACGAATTATCTCCTACGTTATTCAGATAAATGACTGTAAATTTGGAGCTCCTCTTTTTTAAAGTATTATTTTTAATTTCATTGTTTTTTTTTGTTTTTTTTAGATTTCATTGTATTCTCTTTCCCGCAAACACCACTTAGCATATACTATTAAGAGTGATCCCAGCCAGATGATCGTGTCAACTTGGCCGTGTTGTCACGATAGCTATGACTTTAAACCCAGCCAGTCTCTTTCTTAGCTACATTGTTGTTGTTTTTTTCAACTTTTTTCTTTAACAACAAAAAACAAAATATATGCAGGGCCGTATTTAGGTAAGTGAAGGTCTCGAGTCAGGATTTTTGCGGAAACCCCAACATTTTTTTTTATAAAGCGTTAATAAAAATACACTTATCACTGTCTCTGTGCCATTGTACGTCTGGAGAGACGATCTTTTCCCTTTGCAACTTCTTGTGTGACTAAAGAGGCCACTCCTTAATGCACAGCTGCGGGTACAGGTTAGGCATCTGTAATCACCGAGCATCGTTGTATTTTCACCCTTCTTTCTACTACTGTTGTGTAAGGCATCTGCAATCCGAGACACTTCCTTTATGCTCGCTCTCCATGTGGATCTATCCAGTGCCACTTTTTTCCCAGCTGTTAGTGTCGATTTCGAAGAGCTTTGTGTCGCGTTTGCATACATCATCAGTATACCTTAGAAGTGGACGACCAGTGACTCTCTTGTCTTTTGTTAGATAGCCATACAGAAAATTTTGTGGAAGACGACCTTGTGGCATTCTATGAACTTGACCAAGCCAGCCAGTAGCAGTGAGTTAATAAAAGCTTTTGTAATAAGCTGAATAGAACAACGGCAATAAAGAGAAAATGAAGAAAAAAAAGTTAGCTGTAAAACACAACAGGACAATATTAACTCCCTTGCGGAGATTAGTTTTAACCATCGTCAACATACCACTAACCTGTATACACAATTATGTGCCTACAGTAAGGACATGGCCTTTCAATACTGTGTACAATGTGAAGCATCACACAACTTAATATTTAATGCTGCACCCTGAATACGTGTATCTCATCAATATGACACAACATTTATGAATCATTAGTTGTTCAATTTGTTTTTTGGTGGTTCCCGTAAAAAAAAAAAAATAGAACAAGCAAAAAAAAAAAGCTTATCACGGGGGAAGAACTTCATAATCACTGCCATATATATCAAAACTAGAGGATTAAGCTACTTTCTTTTCTTAACTAATTCGTTAATTGTTTATTGATTCATGTTATGTTATCGACTTAAAATAATAATGCATAATTTCAACTTGATCCAAGACTGGAAAGTGGGAGAAAAAACGTGTAATGAGGGGAATAATTCCACGTATACAGCCAAATCTCTCAATAAGTAGCATTTACTTCCCTTTTTCGATACTTAAGAAAATAATTAATTACAATAGTTAATTTAAAAAATTATTTAATTTTTTGTTTGTTATTGATTCATGTTTTCATACAACAAATAATTAAGGTGTCAACTTGATCCGAGAATGGTTGCAGGAGAAATAACGTCTACAAAAAATTGTACGAGACAGACAAGACAGACAGAGTGAATTGATAAAAAGCGTTGTAAAAGAAAAGTCCCTATTTCTTGTGTGTTGTCTGTCACTTACACGCTAGAATCTTTACTTTTTGGTATTACAAACAGTGTCATATAAAGAGTTGTCAACACGTGAGTATGCGTAGTGTGTACACACATCCACATCGTGTAGCCTACAGTTTATTACACAAAATTAAAAAAAAGAAAAGAAACTTTGATCTATTCAGTACATCTTCATTGGCTAGTCACTACTAGTCAGGGGCAAGTATGGCGAAAGGGAATGTGCTATTTCTTTGTTGCCATTTCGGTGTGAAAGAGTTATATCCCTTCGTTTATATCCCAAGGCATTAATGTGAACAGTCTACACGTGATGGTTTTGAATGTGAGTCTTCCTTGAATGAGAACGAAAGAAAGAAATAGTCCGTTGTTATCATCAAGTAGAAGCGAACGAATGTTTGTTTGCTAGTACGAAGAGTTTCCTATTTAACTAAGAAATTTTCTGAATTCCTTTACAAAAATAAGTGTTTACTATCGAATCACAGTGATCGTTCGTAAGTAGTCCCTAGTAAGCCAAGAAAGGAACCTGACAGCTATCATCGTCACTTTGAACTACGTTCGATGACATCCACTAACACATTTCTTGTGATTTTACAAGACGTCTGCATATTGTATGCACATCACGTTTTTAAAATACGATTATAAAAGCGGATCTTGATACGCACTGTTTTTATCCTTTATATCAATGATTCTCAAAATGTGGGCCAGCGAGACGACCGTAGGAGGTCTGTCCAAAGAAAGACCTTGAGGATCAAGGCCGAAAAAAATGTATTCGAAAAAAATATTTAAAAAAAAAAAGATAATTTTTAAGTGATAGAATTTGTTCAATAGGCATGTATATATATATATAGTGGCCTAGTCAATGGTTTCTCTGGCTTGCTCAGGCAACCCATTCCATGCTCTAAAAAGCAGTAGTGAAGAAGGAGCATTTGTACAAATGTCCTAGCACATGGAACGAGGGTTGTGACTTTATCTTTGTGTCTTTCTGAGTATTTTAAAAGGTTTTGTATTTGAAGATTATAGTTGACATTTGTACTATGAGTAAGTAAGTAGTTTTTTTGTCACTTAGGAGTCTGTGGGAAATATTAAGGGTCCCCCTGGTTAAAAAAAAAAGTTTGATAACCTCTGCTTTACACAGTCACTCTGTTGAATTCTGAATCGACTTCGAGATGTTGAAAATATTTATAAAATATGTTATTAGGTGCACTGACTTATTATCGTCTTGAAAAAGCTTTGCATACATTCATTTTTATTTTAAAACTATTTCCGAAAGTCAGTTATTGTTATTCAATAGTTGTATGCGATCTAGATCCGTGAAGATCAATAACCACAAAAGTTGCAATAGGTCCTCATGTCCTGCTACTACTTCTGTTAACTATTGTAATGGTCATCCATTGGTTGATTCGATTTTGGTATACGTTTGTGTGTTACCTAATTTGAAAGTACAACTGATCTTTTGGGCTGCCTACAGGATAGATGTGTTTTTATTTCTTTTTTTTTTTAAGTCTTTTCTGTAAAGACGGCATGATGGCCGAATGTTAAAGCACTTGGCTTCCCAATCAAAGGTTCTCTGGTTCGAATCTCAACGAAAACTGAGATTCTGAATTTCGGGAAGCCCCTCTGTCCACCCCAGCTTTAACGGTTACCTGACTTTAGTTGGGGAAAGTCAAGGCGGTTGGTGATGGCCACATGGCACCCCGGATAACCGTATGCCACAGAAACCGATGACCTTATCTTCTTATGAAATACAAACGTTACTTCAAAAAAGATTATTACGTCCTACCCGTGTCCCTAGGTCAATGTAGTCGAGTCTAGTTACATCAACTGCCCTATAGATCACATGATTTGAAAGGAGTACATTTACACAGGGCCGGAACTAAGTGTGTGGAGGCCCCGAGGCAGGAGTTTTGTGGAGGCCTCTACACTTTTTCGAAAGTTTAAATAAAGATGCACTTATGAGTAAAAATTCTTATAACTAAAAGCATGCTTTAATTTAGAAGAAAGAAAAAGAGTTCTTATAAATTAAATCTCACTTTCTTAGAATATTGTAAAAAAAATATTTAATATGCATATTTTAATTTCAAAAAGTGTAATTTTTTTAAGTTAGTGGATGGTAATTCCCTTGGTAGACGCACTGTCGTAAGCCCGTAGCTGCTACAAGCGTACACTTCATAATCAAACATTTTTCCAGCCGTAAAAAATGCGAAAAAAACATATGTTAGACAAAAAACTAATACGTTTCTACCTTGTCGAAATTCGGATTTATTGTTATCTCTTTAGTGGAGGCCCCTTTCTTGTGGAAACCCCTGGGCTGCCACCCCGCCTTGCCTTCCCTTAAATCCGGCCTTACCTTCACTACTACCTTACATTTGCTGTAAGACTTATTATTTTCACATCCTCTTGAATTACCTTTCGAACCAGTGTGATTTTAGTGTTCGGTCTGTAGTTTTTATTGTCAATATGCGTCAAGTTGCCAGAAATATAGCAAGCATTATTACTGTCAATTGTAAGACAAGGTTTTGAGTATATTGAGCGCACTTCGTTGTACATCACAGGATACAATACTTCACGTATATTGTTGTAGTGGAGGCGGGAGGTAGATGAAAGCTACCCATTAGAATGTATCTTGTAACGCCATGATTTGATTGTCACTTCCTTGTCACTCCCAACATTGTTCGTCTGCTAAAAGGTGTGACCTTGCCAGTTAAAAGGTGCGGCTTTTGATTAAATTTAGAGCGTCTTTAGTATTTTGTACTTGCATGCCTACCATGTACAAAGCTTATATGAACACGTCTTTCTGTCTGGATGGATTCTTTTACACGTTATTTCTCCCACTTCCCATTCTCTGATCAAGTGGAAATTTTCCACAGTTAATCATTGTTAATAACAACACATGGATCAATACAAAACAATGAACCAATTAGTTAATCAATTAGTGGTAACTGATTTTCTTTTATATAGAAAAGGGGGATAAACATTGCAATATTGATAAATTTGACACCAATGGAATGGTTCTCTCCCTTTCTTCTATATAAGCTTAGTTTTAATTTTTTTTTTCACATTACATTTGCTTGTTCTGTAAATTGAAATTACATGTGTCTATTGTAGCCAGTACTGATATATATATTATAGCTTTTATATAGCTTATAGCATGCTCAGAGCGCTTTTGGTCCAATCTCATTTGTGGGCCAGTGGGGGGGAGGGGGTATCTAGGAGTTGGTTTTCCGTGCTGCCTTTAGGCGCTCAGTAAACACAACTCTGCCCGAGTCGGGTGTCGAACCTCGAGCCCCCATCTAGGTATCCAAGCCAAGCCAAGCGCACTTGGCCTCTCGAGTACTATGAGATGTCCACGGGGGTCTACAATAATAGATTGCATGTAAGCAGGTCGTGACTCTAACTGTAGCACTGTGTAGCTTTGTGTGCCTAAGAGTTACCTGCTCTTGATTTTTCCTCAGGGCTGACTCATGAAATTTTGTCCATGTTTGGGTATAGCTGCAAGGCAACAGAGTTTTTATTTCAGTTTTGGGTAGCTAGCCAAGGCAAATGAACCCTTCCTGCTGGCTTACTGATTTAGGCGATTGTTACTGGCCTTTGCCCCTTCTCTTGCTAGTGAAAACAGTTCTGCAGACTCAATATTTGAATGGATCAATTAAATAATTAACCAGTTATTCAATTAATTATTGGTAATTATTCTTTTTGCTCGACAATGAATAAGGGAAAAAACTTCTACATTATTGAGAGATATAGTGTGGAGACCTTAGATAAGCTTTGTTTAAAAAATGATTTTATTTTGTTCTGCTTGCTGTAGTTACTTGAGTCATATTTGTTCCACTTAATCTGACACTGTATCCTCTATTGTATACGAAACACTGTAGCAATTAGAAGATAGCGTGTTCAAGCCATGGTGGAGAAACGGACTCATGGGTGGAGACATCATGATTTGTATTGATGATTTGACGTTTTGGACTGTTCCTAATTTCGCCCATCTCTAACTGGCCACAGCTAGGAGAAAATAAAATTGATTGGTCATTTCTCAGGCCAAATAATACCCTTTGTAGCTGTAGGTGCAAGAATTGCATAAATTACATTTTTTTTTTTTTGAGTTGTCGACTGGGGCGTTCGTGGTTCATGCCCTGGTCAGGTTCTCTCCATTATTTCACCAAAAATTCTTCATTTTCTCTTCATATAAAAAACATATAGCAGCTAGACATTAGGAACAGTTAGGATGGTTACTGTCTCTATCTTTGGCTTAGAAGATGTCCTATTACTGGCACCACATAGGAGTCTAGGGCATTTCATTTTTGAGCTGGAAGTTCTAAACAGAGGAAACTTAATTGTTTGAACTTCTATGAATCGTTCTTTAAGCACACACCTTCACATTTGTACTTTGCGTGTATACCTTAAAAGGACGGCTGCCTGGTCGTGTGGTTTGTGGTTGGTCCCAGGTCCTAACCCTGCCAGCTCCCTTTCTCCTTTGTCCTGCGGGAGGTTTGGGCTAGGTAGTAATTTACCTTCAACTCTGAGGGAACACCCGAAACATGTCAAATATTTTACACCAAAAAATACTTCTACTCATTAAATATTCTAGTAAATATATATTTTTTTTACAAAGCTTATATCAACTCACTCTGTCTGCCTGTCTGGTAAAAATTATGTACACGTTATTTCTCATAGACTATATATATAGTCTATGTTATTTCTCGAACACCCAATCTAGGATTAAGCTTAAATTTTAGCTAAAATTCTTTATTTTGCCTGACAACACAAAAATTAATAATAATAATAATAAAAAAAGAATAAACCATGTAGTAAATTTACTGTTGGTAATTAATAATTTTGTTTGCCATCTTGAACAAGGGAAAGAAATCGTACTTGACTGATGCGGGGGTTTACGTTGAATTAGTTTCCTTGAGGATTCTTGAACCCTCAGTGTACATTTTTATTGCATTTAAAAAACGATCATGTAAAAATTCACCAAGATACCCCCGTCTTCCCTCCCCTTTCACAACTGGTCCAGACAAGTGATAGGATCTTAGCGCATTGAGAAAGTTAAACGCTTAACAAAAAAAAAAAGTAATAATAATATTTCTAATCGAACATATGTATTATGTCTAGGTCCCTCATACATACAATTTTATGACTGATTCAAACTAATTGATACAATTACACTTAATATAAACTTTGTTTTGTAAAAAATGTTGTTTGGTTTTTCTTGTTGTTCTGTGTATATAACTACAATTAAAATACTAGCAGCTTCATGTTTACCCCGACTCTGTTAAGATTGTTGATGGAAGTAATAGGATGTGAGTGTGGCGTCGTATGGGCAGGGTTTGGGTGAGTCGCGTGACCGCTTGAAGTTAGGATGTCAAGTGCATGACTAGTGCACACTACCGATCAAAAAGTTGTTGGGTTTTTTTTTTGGGGGGGGGGGGGGAGGAGGAATGAAAATCTCGATGGTCGTGTACTGTGTTTACCACTTCCTGCATTGCTGCTAGGTGGAGCTGTTGTGGGGAAGTCTAAGAGATGTGCCCTTTTCGGGACTTTCCATTACTTTGCTAAATTGAATTCTCCATTCTCTCTCAAAAATAATTGTGTACCTAATGGATAGCGCTACCATTTTTTTAGAACCGTATGAACAATTTACGAACAACTACAGATATGCTAAGCAACTATATTGAGGTTTAAATATTAACTTCTGCTACCCCCCTGTCTCCACATACGCACCGAGGCCACACAACTCGTGACGTCAGACCTGTGACGTGGCAACGAGCTATTGGTCTAAACTGCCCACAGGTTGCGACATCGACGGCCAGTGTTGATGCCTTCGATTGGTCTCGCCCCCACAAACACACAGCCTAGTAAAAAAAAAAAATTAAAGTTACCCTTTTCAAATCTTGCAATCTATAGAGCAGATGACGTTAAGGTCATCTGTTTCTTTGACCAACGGTCAGCGAGCAGGGTGTCATGTGGCCAGTAAAACGATTAACCGCCTTTGCTTTCCTCAACTAAAGTCAGGTACCCATTAAAGTCGGGTGGACTCAAGGGCGCCCTGAAGATCCGTAAATTCAAAATCCTAGTTATCACCAAGATTCGAACCCAGTACACAGCCTCGCTGTAGTAGATTTTAGCCATAGAGACAATGTCACGAAATTAACGATTGGCTTACGTTGTTGTCCGTTAAATGGTACAACTTTTTTTTTTTTACATTATCGTTATAAAATTGTTGGTTTGCTTCAGACTCTCAGCCACACTTGACGATGGAGGATCTTTTACATGTCTGTATGTTAGCATTTAATGTTATTTTAATTTAAATGCAATGTTACCTTTGTATTTTCCACAAAGGTCCCTTTCTATGAATTTGTTAGTTATTTTTAATGTTGAGTATTTTCAGTAATGCCTATTACGTTTTCTACAACATGGCTTTTTTTAAAAATACATTTTCAAAAATTTTGTTAAGCAGATATTTTTTTAAAAATTCTATCTTCTTAACCAGATATTTAAGGGATAGTATCAAATTAGTATCCCAGTGACGCTTGATTTTGAATTCAGGATATCAAGGCTTCTTCGATTCCACCACTCTTTTAATACTCTAATTTCGCCATTAGTTTAGATAATTAAATTTCTTTGGTTATTGCCCTGGCCACAATACATCATTCTAAACGATTCGCATTAACAATTAAAAAAGATAGATTGCATTGTCAGGACCATTGAGCGCTTGTCTTAAATAATAAAATCTTAATAAATTTTATATTGAAGTGTCTCACGTCAATCTGGCAAGCACAAACCGAGGATTCCAGTTCCCGAAGCCTCAAATAGGCGCCTCGGGGAAACGTCTAGAGTCTAGAAGAACATAGATAAGCCTATAACGGGTAGCGAACAATGCCTTTTTTTTCTCGCTCGGGGTGAGAATGAAACAGAGACCTGGGAACCCAGTCCAACATGTCCGCCAAGTCGTTCCACAAGCGGGCCGTCATCAGCATTCCGCTGCTGGAGTGGCAGTCCTTGAAAGGCATTGTGACGATTACAAAACAAGAAGAAATTTTCCTGATCTCCGCGACCAATGTCGAAGAACGAGACCGTGCGCCACGATAATGGAACGATCCTGAGCACTATTATTAGGTCGCTGCCGTTGGGGAGCCTTCAGACAGGACTTAGGAAAGAGAACTGTCCACAGCGCCGATTTCCAACTGGACTTTTAACAAGGCACGTTCGAGAGTCACGTCCCTTGAACTTTGTTTACAATTGAAAGTTGAAAGCGCTTGGCTTCCGGGTTCGAATCCTAGTGAAAACTGAATTTTAGGGCGCCTCTGAGTCTGTCTAATAGGTACCTGGCATTAGTTGGGGAAAAGTAAAAGAGGTTGGTCGTTGTTCTGGCCGCATTACACCCTCGTTAACCGTGAACATGACCTTTACATCATCTGCCCCAAAGATCGCAAGGTTTGAATAAGGAACTTTTAAGTTCCGCTCTACTGTCAAAAGAGTTGAGCTAAGCTCTTGAAACTCTGGGGTTGAACAAAAAGTTTTACTGTCAAAAGAGTTAAGCCGAAGCTCTAGTGTTGAACAAAGCGCCCTCTCTGAAAGAGGTCTAAGCTAATGACAATTTTTAACACTAACACTGCTATTTTCAAAGGACGTGGCAGAGGGGCCGAGCACAACTGGCGGGAACCCGTGCAGGACTCGCCATTGATGAAATAGTGTAAAAGTTGTTTTACTACCCATTTAACCTAATCGCGATCGTTTCCACCCGAGTGCTGCGTTGAGGCAGAGTAGCGAACCGAGGCGGGGAGCTAATTTCAGCTTAACATCTCGTAACACCTAGGGATGCACTTCAATATAACAATTTTATTATGACTGTATATGTAGGCCCTATTATATACTTCAAACACAGCTAGATTATTTCTCAAACTTGTTTGTATCTCCCGACAGCTAGTAGGCCTGCAACTGCACCAATTCAATGATTAATGTAGAACTGGGAACACACAAGATCGAATTTCTAACGGGAGAAATGAGTAGACATGGGTCGGACACTTGCCATGGAGATGGTTGCAGATAAATCTATAATTTGGTAGACATTGGATCAAGCCTAGTAATCATGTAGCCTACTGCGTTAACCTAATTTATTGTAATAATAAATAAGTTCCAGCATTAAAGAATAGTCTTCCAAATTGTGTGCGGACTGAAAAAGCTCGGTTTACACTTGTTGCCAGTATCTTGGTATGGATTAAGAAAGCTGGTCATGTGGTATGCGCTTTTGGCTGTCGATCAATGGTCTCGATCTTCCCTGGTTCGAATTCTGACTCCACATTCCCCCGCCGCCCTGCAGTAAGTTTTGGCTAGAGTGTAATTATCTTCAAATTTGATAGAACTTTTTGAGATTCCGTTTTAAGGAGAAGGTAACGTTGACCTTTTGTATACAGGCTGAACGTTTCAGGTAAACTTTGTGTGCAAATGTGGTGTGTATGTGAGTTGTCCCTGTATCTAACGTCATTGTCATTATGTACAGCTTAGACATCGATAAACGGTTGTAAGTAAAACCAGACAATCTGCATGTGTGTAATCATAGCCTGCTTCTCATGTGTTTCTGATTTGTCTTTTAATTGTCGTCAATTATTTACCCGTTGCAGTCTGTCCATCTTAGTGTAAGCATAATAAAAAAAAAACCAACTTGATCATGCTTAGGAACACGTCAGGGATGGCTTTTTTTGCGGAAGGGGAGACTGCTGGCAGACAAACTTGGTAATGAGTGGGTGCTGCCGAGACTTTGCAGTCGACAGATACACCGAGCAAAAACCACATGTTTGCACTTTGCGATTATTACAGAACACGACTTTACATTCCGTATTTTGATTCGTTAGTTTCTTCATTAACGTCTCACTTTTCAAACAATAATAATGTTCAGTTTAACCTGTTTTGTCTTCATCCTAAAAAGATGCAAGAATTGCTACATACAGAACAATATCAGAACTGCCAGGTAAGCTCTCATCGCCTTTGTCCATCGCGACGAGAAGCAATTCAGTAATAAATTTATTGACGGCTTTGGCAGCGTTTGCATTTTTTGTTTGATCGGCCCTTGGGATGCACGGGCCGCGCGGATAAACAGTAAATAGTTTTTCACGTTAGTTATTTTGTAATTTTTTTTTTATTTCTAGAAACAAGCATTTACAGGGTGCACCAATTCTTTTCTATAATATTCTCTGTAATAAAAAAGTTGAAGCTACGATTTTTGAGCCATAGGTTGCAACTTAATTGCACCCCCCTGCAAAAAAAAATCCCGCGGGCGCCCATGATAGGCCTACCAGTATCGTCACTAGGGGAGAGGGGGCGGTGCGGTCCGCACGGGTGACATCCAGTAGGGGTGACACCCGGATGGAAAAAAAAAAAAGAATATTGGCAAAAACTAGAACATGAAAACCCGAATGGAAAAATTTAATATAGGCCAAAAATAGGAAATCAAAATAATAAATCTCTAGATATATATTCAAATATGCCTAATCATATCTACTGTAATAATCTAGATCTATATATTTTAGTTTAGGCCCTATTGTAAATATGCACACTTCATAGCGACAAATATCCAAAAAGTTACGTGATAACGAGGCAGTCTTTTTAAGAACAAAAATTATTTTCATTTGCAGAGTTATTTTATATTTTAGCATTACATTAATTGTGTGACGTCGATTATCGTCCAAGTAGAACCTTTCTACGTTAGCAGCAAGATCGATTCAAATGGCTCTTTAAAAAAAAACATTTTATTGCCTCTTCAACATGATTCTAAGAGTCTACCCCGTTTTTTCTCCCGACCAACGTACCATCCTACTATTGACGTTTTTTTTTTGCGTGAACAGAACAGACTCGCTACAAGACGCCTTCTACTGCAGCTTTCCTCACGCTGTGGGAAAGGGGGGGGGGGCTTGTCACCCAGTGGGGTGACGTTCTCTCATGAGGGTGCGACGTCCTAACCAATGGGGAGGAGGTGATGCAAATAAAAAAAAAATGTACACGGGTAAAATTGAAAAGTTGTCTGTTCATTGTAGTTATCAATCAAATTGTTCATATTAACCCAGTGAAATGACATCAATGTTTAAAAGGTTAAAATAGTGTAAGATAAAGACTTCGTATCTTCTACTAATAAAGATATTTTAAATTGTATACCAATTTTGTGTGAGACGTCTGCAAAAATATCGATAAAAAACGTTTTGAAGAAGACATTTCAAAACGTCTCTGTTGTTGTGATTCTTTTTGAATAGTCAAATTGGTCTAAATTCTCTCAAGTGTTTAAAATCGTTATGTTGACGACTTTTTTTGGTGACAAAACTAAAAAGTTCGCGGCAAGGCTTCTTACTGGAACACCAAGAAGGTCTTAAGACATCCGTGCGCTATTTGTACCTCGAACCTCCCCCGTTTAATAGTATTGGCCAATGCTGCCTCCTTATTTATTGGACTTAATCTGAGCAACTTTTTAAAACTAGTATAAATAGTGTGCTCAGATTCCAAGAAAATATTTCATTCTCGGAACGTCCCACTCCGTTATAATTTAACACTGACACGGGCTCTTCTGCTACGGATAGAAAAAATGCATTGAAGACGACACAAGCTGAGGACGAAGGAAAACGCTTGGAGAAGCTAACGGAGCTTCAACAGATCATAGTGCTGGATAGATAGGGAACATGACAGTCCACATTCCTATCTAATAGGCATACTATCTCTAGAAAAAAAAAACAGTTTAAAATTATCTACATAGAAATATTTTTGAAAAGAAAACTTAACGTTTAGCGGACAGGAGCACCAATGGTAAAAATTTGAGAAACTTTTACCTCGAATGTCTCTCACACTTCAGATAGGTCTGTTCACCTCTTCTTAATTCAAATTGAATTTTATTTGAACTGCAAACTTCTTACTAGTAGAAATTTTACAAGCTAGACTCAAGGAGAAAGAGTTTCTGAAGCTCAGAAATGGTGAAAAAATGCTTTGCGCCCGGACATCGCTGGAGGGTCTTTATGTGCTCCCCGAGGTGGTAGTCAAAGTTTTAATAACACAGCTTAATGTCATATACCGTTTCCCGTCTATAAGTCTAACAAAGTGAACATGTTTAGGTGATGTTAATAAATATACATTGTAAAATATGCAAAACTATTTTTAAAATGTCATAAACAATGGTATTTTAAAATAGAATCGCCACTCATTTTACATTTGTGCAAAAAAGTAGGTAATCAGCTGACTGGATTGGCTCAACAAAAAGAATTAACGATAGTTTATATTGTGAAAAGTTTGGATAAAGATGATTGCGGGGGACAGGGGGTACACGTGACACCGACCCTAGTGACGCCACTGAGGCTTACTACTGTATAACATAGAGATCTACTAGAATTTATAGACCTAGAAATCTAGTTATGTACTATAGTTTTGATAAAAAGCCTTAAAAGGATTACTAGATCTAAGTCCTATCGTTTTAGATTCGATCTTGTTCCATTTTATTATTACACTCATCTGGCAGTGGATTATAAATTTTAGGTCTAAGTCTAATGAATTTAAGGACTTAATTTTGCGAATTATCTTTTATCTTAGACTTGATCTATATCTTTCATTTAGAACTATTACGTGAGCATTTAGCTATTTTAAAGAATTGATAATCATTTTTTAAAGTCAAAATCATTATAAAGTTTTAAAATTATTGAGGACACGCCCATAGTTTGACCCATTATAGATCTAGTCTATCTTTTTTTTGTCGCTTTATGGCAGTCTACCTGACTAACCAGGAAGGGAGTCTACTCTGAACAACACACAACAAACGTCTTGACAAGGAAGCTAAAACTAGACCAGATCTAGATTCTAGATCTATATAGATCTAGATTATTCTAAGTGAAATGTGTACCTAAAATTCTAACATGGATTTAAGCTGCTTAGACTGTTTTTAAAATTTATTTTCGAGAATCTTCATTTCTAGAGTCATTCTATTAGTAATCTAGATCTAGAATCTAGTTTCTAAAATAAACAATTAAAACATGATAAATAAAGTTTATAAACTAAATTAGAGGTCTCAGCAACTGAACCGTTATTGTTACTGTTGGTGTTGCTAACTAGTGTTACTGTAACTGAGTGTATCTACATTTCTACATTTACAATCTTGAAT
Source organism: Biomphalaria sudanica (assembly GCA_036873155.1). NCBI lineage: Eukaryota > Metazoa > Mollusca > Gastropoda > Planorbidae > Biomphalaria > Biomphalaria sudanica. The sequence goes on from JAZGLO010006660.1 coordinate 1,549,959, forward strand.
ATAATATTTCAATATAGATCTTGACTCTATCTAATCAGAAGTAATCATCTAATAATGATAGACTCATAACGTCTCATTGTCTCATATACACGGTATATCATCATATACTCTAGATCTAGATTCAAGTCACAACCTAGAGTCATCTACTGATGATCTAGAGTTCTAGACTCATAGTCATAGACTGTTAGACATAGTGTACAGATAAGCTAGCTTCCAAACTTCCAGTCAATCTGTCAGTCTAAAATCTATCTATATAGTATAATCTATCTGTCTTACTGTCTATAGATCTAGAAGTTAATAGAACTTTTAATTAATAGAAGTAGACTATAGATCTAGTATTATATCTCTTCTATAGAATTCTATAGTCAATAGATTATATATTAATAGAATATAATTATATATTTATCATCTAGACTCTAGCTAGGGCTAGTGACCTTTCTAGTTCTAATATCTAATGATCTAAAGTTCATAAAAAATTATATTTTTTAGAGACTTATAACCTAGATATATCTAGGCCATCCATTAGAAGTAGATCTATGTCGCTGAAGTCTAATTAAGTTACTAGATATAGAAACTCTAGAGATCTTCTAGAGTAGGCTCTAGCTAGGTTAGGACAATACTTGTGAAAATTAACTGACAAACAAACATGTCTTGCAAATTGGCTGCATTGACGACATTGTCAGTGTGCACCTTATTGACAGTTTTGTCATTGAATCAGATTCAGGTAGGTCCAGCTTATTTGTTTATTATTAGCTTAATATGACATTAGTTCATTGTAATTGTAATGGTCCAGCTATGTGTCTCTTGCTTAGTTTTCATATATTCGTGACTAACATAAAAATATTTATTAAATATTTTATAATTAGATTTTTTTGTCTGGGGAGGAAATCTATATTTAGAATTAGGGACTAGTGTTGGACAGTCCTTGATTTATATCTAATATGAATGTAAAAAAAAAATATATAAAGTTTAGTAATCCTTTTCAGACCTTGCAATCTGTAGAGCAGATAGATGATGTAAAGCTCATCTGTTTCTGTAGCCAGTGGTTAATGAGGTTTTCATATGGGCAGCACAATTACATAAATCAAAATCCCTTACTTTTCCACAACTATTGTAGAATTGGAATATATATTAGTTATAGGTGTTCTTATTATATATATGCATACTACATCTAGATCCTTTTGATCTTGTCTCATGTAAAAATGGCTATAATGACCTAGATCAAGGGTGGGCAAATTACAGCACGCTGGCCACATGCAGCCTGCCAGAGTCTTTTAAGCGGCTAGCGGACACCTAAAGAAATCAGGTGTGCCTACAGGTTATTATACAAAAAAATGCAATATATATATATCTCTATAAATTTTAGAAAGTTCTGAATTATTTTATCACTTATGAGGAAGAGGCTAAAGAAACTTTGTCCTCTCCATGTATGTCATTCTAAAAAGTTTTAATTAAATGAAGATTATTCTTATTGGCAATATCTCAAGACAGTCAAAGATACAAATCGAGGCCAGTATTTATTTACTGTTATGAAGAACTGTGTTGAAAGTTTTGGAGGAGACATTTTTAAACTCAAAGTATTATCTGGCTATCCAGGAATCCACATATTAATTAATGCAATAACATCGAACAATGCATTTTGATTTTGGCTTATCAAAGGAGTCGTGCAAGTCTAATCAGAATATTTAAGTAAAGCTGCCTGGTCGTGCGGTGCACATGCTGGACTGTTGTTCAGTCGTCTTGATGGTCAGGGATTCATACCCTGCCCTCTGCCGTCCACCATCATCCTGTGGGAGGTTTGGACTAGGGTGTAGGTTGTCTTTCACTCTGAACGAACATCCAAAACTTGTAAAACATTTTGCAAACCTTTTTATCAAATTTTAAATTAATTACAAACATTTTATTTTGAACTTTTTTTCTTAAAAGTAGGGGATATTTTATATTTTGTTTTATTTTTTTTTATATGTTAAAAAAAACTTAAAGGATGAGATATCTTTTAATATTTTTTTTTAATTTTATCCTTTCATATCAATGTTAGGCTGAAAATACAGATTCAATACTAAGCAAATTATTGGGCAAAAAATTAAAATAATTATAATCACAATAATAGGCATTCTTATTAGAAAGAGCATTAGTTTCTCAATAATATTTTAATTATATACGTTATATATATTATTTTAAATCAAAATTAGACATGCTTCATTATTTTGATACATGAGATATTTTCTTTAGGTTTGCAGTGCTGTGGTGTTAGGAAAGCCTTGTAATGATACTGCTTATTGTGTTTCTGAATTAAATCATACAGAATGTGCACGAAATGTATGTGCATGTGCAGATTCTACTTCTAATCATAGTGAAATTTGCAGAAGTAAGTATTACAGTTTTCAGAACACTATTTATACAGAGATATTTTTTTTTTCTCCGTCGTGATGGAGGTGGTGGTTCTGGTAGAGATGATGGTTTTCGGCCTGTCAGCTTTCAGATAACTCTGGCTTTCACCAATATGCATCATAAGCCTTCCAGCTGGTGGTCCATCTTCTCCAAGGACCATGACTTCTGTTAATTTACTGTTAGGTGTTTCTATAGCTAGTGATTTTCTACAGGGTAGAGTAGCTAGCCCTATGCCCGATCCTACTCCTTTCTCAGCCAGGACCGTCCTATGGTGGAGTTACAATAATGATGTATATGACTATAAATTTACAGTTCTTTCCATTACATACGCTTTTTTTTTTTTTTTTTTTAAGAAGTAGTTAAAAAAAATGTTTTGCTTGTTTATTCTTTAACTTGCATTTGTATGCATCACAATATAGTTATTGATGTATGCATTACAATAAAGTTATTGAGAGATCAGTAAATGTCTACACAAATGTTTTGACCAGATTACATGTCATGCTTTACTGTGCCCTTGGTTGTCAAAATAGTTTGTTTAGATGCTTTATTATTTAAATAGAGAAGGTTCAGGATTGGTTGTGTCCAAACTGACTATATTTAAATATGTAAAAGAAATATGACTGCTAGCAGACAAGATCAAGAAGGGATAGGTTATCAAAGTGTGACCTCTAGAATCAGTTATTTAAGAAAATATAAAAAGCTCTTACATGAATTATTGAAAAATCTTTATTTTCTTTGATATCAAATAAGGGAAATAACTTTTATGTTATGGAGAGATATAGTTGTAAGTTCAGAGTTCTTTCCCTTAGATAATTTATACCAATTCATTTGACCATTTTGAACAAATTAATCTTGGTGCCAAAAGATTTTCTTACCTGCTTTTGACAACGTTTCTGAGACATCATTTAAATCAAATAAATTTTATAATACATTAGAATAACAGTGTTCTAATGGCATAATTTGTTTTGTAACAGACTCTTCCCATGGCGAAAGTTGTGACACCTCTATTCACTGTGATGTTGGCTTAACATGCAATGACAGTTTGTCAAAATGTATTTGTGATGTAAAAACACAATTTTGGTTCAATGAATGTCTACCACGTAAGTACATTTCTACTAATATATATTATCCACTTCGTTTAGTAACATATTTGTTATTGAGTAGCCAATGTTAAATAGTTAATTAATATTTTATTAAATATTTTAATTAAAATTTATTAACATTTTTTAATTTTCTTATCGATAACACAATAGCTGAAAGTAAAATAAAAAATTTTATCAGAAAATCTATTTCATTTTATAGTAAGATTACAAAACAAAGCTATTGTACTTCTTATGCCTACACTTAATTGTAATATGTTGCTTTAGTCTTCTTAAGACATAACTGATCCTGCTTAACAATCTCTTGCTTTGCTAAATACTATTGATTTTAGAGGCTTTGCTAAATACTATTGATTTTAGAGGCTTAAAAAAATGAAAATGTCTTTTAGAGAGTGTGATCCGTTATGCAAGTAATGCAGTATTCATGTTTCTAAATGCAAATTGTCTAACACTGAATTTAATGCAAAATATGAAATAAGCAAGAAAAATGGTATTAATGTATAATGTTTAATAAATCCTTTTCACTTAATCTTGTAGTATAATGTTTAATAAATCCTTTTCACTTAATCTTGTAGTATAATGTTTAATAAATCCTTTTCACTTAATCTAGTATATCATGGACCTATAAGCTTATTAAATGTTGAATATTTTCCATAACGCTTTTCTACTGTTAATATATTTTAATAATTTTTTTTCAAAGACAAATTCTATTTTCTTTTTGTCATTTAACAAATGTGATTTATAAAAATTTACAAACTATTTAAATGAAGCCCATGTAACACTTTGACTTTCCAAGAAATTACAACTATGATAGTGAAATAGAAATCAATCTTTTGTATATTAAAATAGTGAAAAAATAAAAATAGTTAAAAGGATTTTGTATTTTATGTAATTCTCTCTGTCTTATCATAAATCACAAAATAATTTAATAATCATGAGTTCAACTTCATTTCTAAATATTCACACCATCTGATATTATGTGTGGTATAGAAGTTCATTCCAACACTTTGAAATCCCATCATTTTTAGTTAGTTATCTGAGATCATTCCTGTTACAATTTATTAAGCTCCTAATTACAACCCTTACTCACCTCACTCTTAGTTGACGTAGAACAATTTAATCTTCCAAAACAATTATACTAAACTCACTATCATTAGTCATTACAACTCTCTTTTCGTCTTTGCCTGTTCATTGCTCATCTTTAATGTTCTCACCAAAATTAACAAAGCACCACAGATATTCATTTTTCAACCACTTTATCAACAATAGCTGATGGGTATACACAATTTTTATGTACTGATGACACAAAAATGATAATATCTAACAATATTATGAATGAAAAGATCAAATATTAACTGACGTACCAAGTGGAAATAAAAAAAAGTCTCTATTATTTTTGTTTCTGGACGAAAGTTTTTGTATGTGATTGGAGAGAGGTGTTAAACATTGTAGTTTTTTCTCTCTTAAATTTCATGGATGAGATTGAATATTGCATAATATTTCGGGTGATTTGAAAAAAAATTGAAATAAAACAGTCTTGAGAAAGCGAAAACTATGGTGCATAACAAATAATGAAATACATCATCTATTTAAATTTAAAAACATTTTCTTTTCTTCTAATTCTATTTAACTAAATAAGGGATATCTCTTGAAACATGCATCTAAATTCTGCCATAACAATCCTTACTGGTTATAAACATCTTAGTAAGCTAACCAATGCAAATTAACCAACTTTAAAATACCAATTAGTAATATGTTATAATTTCTGTAAAATTATGAATACATATTTTCATGCCATAAAGGTAACATTTCTTAAAATCATTTTTTATCTGTGAGACAAAAGATGCTTGACGGGGTTCTTTATTTTTTTATTTCTGAATTATTTTCTTGAATTTGTAAATCCATGATAAATTAAAAAGATATTATTAGCATTGTTGGAAAAAATTAAAATAATTATGAGTAATGTCTTCTAAGTGAGGCCTCATGTGTCATTTTTTGAGAGTTGTAGACAACAAGATCAACTCAGTGTTTTTTGAAGAAGAATGTCCATCACATTTCATCATCTGACCTCTGGCTTAATTTGACCTTTTTCTTCACTATGATAATTAAAGTGCTTTGGACGCCAGGAGAATGCATTTCTGCTGCTCGAAATACAGGGCATTGCTCTGCTTATCCTGCTGGGATGTCTTACATTGCTCCCACTGTTTTCCTAGCTGTCTAAGGGGGACATTAACAATATTAATGATCCATGTATGTTCACTTTTCAGCAAACATTTTTCTAACAGGTGAGGGGGGATGACTAAGAAACACTGCTTTAAATAGCATTAATTAAAGCAAAAAAAATATAAACAAATAGATAAAATATTTTAGTTTGTATAGGTATTGTTAATAAAAACATATTACTTTTAGATTTCTTATTGTTATGATAAGTGCTTCCTTTTTTTTTTTACGCGCACCATGATATCTCTAAGATAATTGTTTGATAACACTATATATTCCTGTTTTTGTCCTCTTATCAACATAGAACTCCTTTTACATTACACACTGTTTAAAGTTTTATTTATTCTGTTAGTGTTTCTTTGTACAGTTTCCTTAACCTTGTTTTTTCCTTCCTTTCTTCCATTATTTGGAACTATACCCTGCCCATTATTGCCTTTTACCCAAACAATAATACTCAATGTTCTTTTGTTTAAAAAATAAAGTTGTGATTTCACTCATAGACGTGTTTAGATGCTGTTATTGTGCATTATAATGTTAGAAGAATTTTTTGTCCTAGTCTACAAAGATCTGGAAAGGTTTGTACAAATAAGAAGATTATGAATCCAACATGTTAACTATATTTTTTAAAATTATAAATTATAATAATTGACTAATTCATTGTCTGCTGGGGGGTCTATTTAAGTGTTTGTTTCATCTTCTGCTTCTGTCCTTAGAAAGGACTTTTATTGGATCTAAAAGACCTTTGTGAGAGCTCTCCAGCTGAAAGATAAAATATACTGCACTATAAAAAAAATTTCCCTAATGTATCTTTCTTTTTAATATCATTTGTGTATATAGTCTGCCAGGAAATTATTCCTTTCAAATTGCCTTTGAGTTTCTATTGTCCTATTTCTTTACTTGCAGTAAGAGTTGTTTTTTTTTAAATAATTGAATTCTTTAATTGATTAGTTGAATCTGTTGAATTTAATATTAGTGTGTTCGGGCTTAGAATCAGTTTAAAGCAAGCTATTTAATTTAAATCATATAAATAAACTGCCTGAAAAATATGATTTGATATGGTAAGTTTACTTTCAATCTTTGGTGAATTTCTTAATGTGAAAAATTTTGGTCTGTGAGAAATTATATATTTACCTTTCACATTTTATAATATTAAATCAAATACTTATAATCATGGATTTCTTGATACAATTATTTCAGTTACAGAAATAGCTGTAAGCAATATCAGTGCTTCAGTTGAAATCAACAATATTACATTAAACTGGAATGTTACCATACAATATTCCAGTAATGTCACTTATACCATTAAAACTGATTTCGGCAAATCAGAGAGATTGACTAGTAATGGAGGCATTATATCTGGACTTCAATCTGGTTCAAAATACAACTTTACTGTAGTCTCAACACCTCCAAAAGATACTTTTGTTAACTACTCTGATTATTCTGTACCATCTGAACCTTTTTGGACTTGTAAGTTTGTCAGAATAGTTTTTTTGAAGTAATTATCTTAGTTTATCAACACTAGAGAGTGTTTACTTTCAATCAAAACCTACCCATGTATTTTGAAGAAATAAAATAAAGTCAAGAATATATCAACTGTTTGCCTTACAGATGCTGTATATGGCAATGTATGCCAATCAGATGCAAAACATCCTCAATGTGTCTCTGGTTATGTTTGTCGATCCCCAAATACTACAGGGCCTAATTTATGTTTGTGTAGTACATCTCAGTTTTGGTCATCAGGTTGTGTAGACAGTGAGTATAGCACATTGTTAAAAAATTGTATACATTCTGTTTGTAGTTTGTGTTTCTTTGTACTATTTCCTTTACCGTGCTGAGTTGTTTTTCCCTTTCTTTCTTTCTGACGTTATTTTGTACTATTTTGTTGCATTTATCCAAAACAGTAAATCCCAACATTTTTTTGTGTTAAACTAAAGTTGTGATTTCACTCACAGACTTGTTTACAGGTTATAATTGAATATTAATATTGTTTAGAAATTTTGTTTAATTTTAGTCCTTGCTGGTTTAGATTTTTCACTAATGTAAATATCTGCAAAGATTTTGACAAATGAGAAGATTTATATTGACTACATTTAAAGTATTGATTGTAGCACCTTCAATTGACTGCATTTTAAAGTATTGATTCTAGTACACACATTGACTGCATTTTAAAGTATTGATTGTAGCACACTGTCATTAAAAATATTTCCTAATTTACCTTTCTATTTAAAATTATTTGTGTTTATAGTCTGCCAGGAAATTATTTCTTTCAAACTGAATGAATGGTCACACTGCCTTTGAGTTTCTATTGTCATAGTTCTTTACTAGCATTTAGAGTTTTTGCTAATTGAAACTGTGCGATATAAAATCAAATACATATAATCTTGGATTTCTTGCTAAATTTATTTCAGTTAAAGAAATAGCTGTAAGCAATATCAGTGCTTCAGTTGAAACCAACAATATTACATTAAACTGGAATGTTACCAAACAATATTCCAGTAATGTCACTTATACCATTAAAACTGATTTCGGCAAATCAGAGACATTGACTAGTAATGGAGGCATTATATCTGGACTTCAATCTGGTTCAAAATACAACTTTACTGTAGTCTCAACACCTCCAAATGATACTTTTGTTAACTACTCTGATTATTCTGTACCATCTGAACCTTTTTGGACTTGTAAGTTTGTCAGAATAGTTTTTTTGAAGTAATTATCTTAGTTTATCAACACTAGAGAGTGTTTACTTTCAATCAAAACCTACCCATGTATTTTGAAGAAATAAAATAAAGTCAAGAATATATCAACTGTTTGCCTTACAGATGCTGTATATGGCAATGTATGCCAATCAGATGCAAATCATCCTCAATGTGTCTCTGGTTATGTTTGTCGATCCCCAAATACTACAGGGCCTAATTTATGTTTGTGTAGTACATCTCAGTTTTGGTCATCAGGTTGTGTAGACAGTGAGTATAGCACATTGTTAAAAAATTGTATACATTCTGTTTGTAGTTTGAGTTTCTTTGTACTATTTCCTTTACCGTGCTGAGTTGTTTTTCCCTTTCTTTCTTTCTGACGTTATTTTGTACTATTTTGTTGCATTTATCCAAAACAGTAAATCCCAACATTTTTTTGTGTTAAACTAAAGTTGTGATTTCACTCACAGACTTGTTTACAGGTTATAATTGAATATTAATATTGTTTAGAAATTTTGTTTAATTTTAGTCCTTGCTGGTTTAGATTTTTCACTAATGTAAATATCTGCAAAGATTTTGACAAATGAGAAGATTTATATTGACTACATTTAAAGTATTGATTGTAGCACCTTCAATTGACTGCATTTTAAAGTATTGATTCTAGTACACACATTGACTGCATTTTAAAGTATTGATTGTAGCACCTTTAATTGACTGCATTTTAAAGTATTGATTCTAGTACACACATTGACTGCATTTTAAAGTATTGATTGTAGCACCTTTAATTGACTGCATTTTAAAGTATTGATTCTAGTACACACATTGACTGCATTTTAAAGTATTGATTGTAGCACACTGTCATTAAAAATATTTCCTAATTTACCTTTCTATTTAAAATTATTTGTGTTTATAGTCTGCCAGGAAATTATTTCTTTCAAACTGAATGAATGGTCACACTGCCTTTGAGTTTCTATTGTCATAGTTCTTTACTAGCATTTAGAGTTTTTGCTAATTGAAACTGTGCGATATAAAATCAAATACATATAATCTTGGATTTCTTGCTAAATTTATTTCAGTTAAAGAAATAGCTGTAAGCAATATCAGTGCTTCAGTTGAAACCAACAATATTACATTAAACTGGAATGTTACCAAACAATATTCCAGTAATGTCACTTATACCATTAAAACTGATTTCGGCAAATCAGAGACATTGACTAGTAATGGAGGCATTATATCTGGACTTCAATCTGGTTCAAAATACAACTTTACTGTAGTCTCAACACCTCCAAATGATACTTTTGTTAACTACTCTGATTATTCTGTACCATCTGAACCTTTTTGGACTTGTAAGTTTGTCAGAATAGTTTTTTTGAAGTAATTATCTTAGTTTATCAACACTAGAGAGTGTTTACTTTCAATCAAAACCTACCCATGTATTTTGAAGAAATAAAATAAAGTCAAGAATATATCAACTGTTTGCCTTACAGATGCTGTATATGGCAATGTATGCCAATCAGATTCAAAACATCCTCAATGTGTCTCTGGTTATGTTTGTCGATCCCCAAATACTACAGGGCCTAATTTATGTTTGTGTAGTACATCTCAGTTTTGGTCATCAGGTTGTGTAGACAGTGAGTAGTCGTTTTTGTTTTAAATTGTGCTTAAATTTATGCAGATATATTATTCACTAACTACATAATTGGACAAGATTAATATTCGTGAAATAACATGGATTTGTATGTTGTACAGTTATGAGCACCTTTACATAGCCTAATTGATAATTGGTCTTATTGACAATTTTAATGTTGCAATGCTAAATGATTCACTGCTTGAAGCTATATTTATAACATTATAACTGACTGTTGACATAAAAAAATAAATGCTAGTGAAAATGATTATTGTTTGATGGAGCCGTTTCTAGTTTTCCACTTGGAAGAGTTTAATTAAGAATTGCTTCAAAGTCTAGAAAAGATATGATGTAATTCTTCTAATCACATGCTGGGAAGCCATTAGCTGAGCCAATTTATTCTTATGCATTTTAAACATTCTCTTGTTGCCTCTTTTCATTATAAATTACATTACATATCTATATATATATATAATTCTCTTTGTGGCCTAACCATGTGGGACATCACAGTGAAAAAGTCATGGAAAGATAATTCTTTTATTTCTGCAAGTCGGCGAATTAACCCGGCATACTGTTCGGAATAATTCTTTTATTTCTGCAAGTCGGACTAAAGTAACCCAGCGTACTGTTCGTGATTCCAGAGAGCGAGGCTCTGGAAAAAAAGAGGGGGGATGCGTATGCTACGTCAGGGATCGGCTTGTTAAGTTATAATAGATAAAGAGGTAAACAGTTTCATAATTCATCTGCTTTTTTTACTTTCAAAACTTTTGGGGCTAAATATCTATATGGAGTAAATATTTTTTCCATGTAGTCACTTATAAAGTGTTTTGTTTTAATTCTATACTTGAAACTACTTTTCTGACAAACAATTTTCATTTTCATTACACTGCTGGTCCTTTGAAAATAAATAGAAACATTATTTGTTTGGTATGGATTCCTTTTAATTAAATGTATCATATGCTGACATATTTTATTTAAAAAACCTATTTTTTCAACAATGGTTTGACCTCATGATATTACTTTTTCTATCCTACAAATTAAATATGATTCAATATATATTGAAATGCATCATTATCATTATAGCATTGTACTCCTAATGTTTCTTTTTCTACTTACTTTTTACTTGTCTACCTCTACTTTTACTTTTAAATATTGATTCATAAGCACAAGACCTATACAATGGATAGCTGTCAAGCAAAACTACAAATGTTTAAAAATGGTTTATATATATGTGTGCTAAATATATATATTTACATTTTAAAAAATACATTTTCAAAAGACATTTCTTCTTCTTCTTTGTTCACAATTTACATATAGGAGGGTTCAGATCAGTAATCCTATATCTGAGATATTTGGTGAAATCATTTTCAAAGCCCATTATTTTATCAAATATTGACATGACAGACACCACAAAAACCATAGTAGCTATCTCCTAAAGGAGCTCCGCTAAAAATATTTTTTTTTTAGTATCTTCATTATGACATGTAGAAACATTTATTTAATATTAATAAAAGTAAACAAATAAAAGTTTCAGGGGTTTTTTTTTGGTTGTTTATTATTGCCTAATTTAGCAGTCAATAGCACAGAATAAACCATGGGCTAGTAACCTACTGTGGTAAAAATAGGAGAAAAAGTACTACTTTTTTCATGCAATTGCATTATCTCATGTGGAAAGAAAATTGGAAATTTCTATTGTAGGTCAAGATCTATCTGCTACGATGAGAAATGGACTCTGGGCTTGTAAATATTATATAGATCTAGAAATGGGGACACAACCTAGTAAAGGAGAAAGAAAATGATTTTTTTTTTGGAAGGGCAGGGTGGGCGAGATGTATAACAAGGTGTTCTGGATTCGGGTTATTCTATATAAGGTGCATCTCTAGACTGACAAAATTTTAAAAATTTATGTGTAAAGAGTGGATAAAATTGATAATAATAGTGATGTTGTGTGAATCGAGTGTGTGGATGTTATAATATGGGTGGATGAGAAGGCTACAACTGATGTATACCAACTATATCAACTGTAGTGCAGTAGGAGTTTCTGCTTGTACTATATAATGCTTTTTAGTATTGTTTTATGAAAACAAATGGATTGCATAAATTAGTTTTAAAAGCAAAAGGATTCTTTTTCATAAGAAATTACCTGCTGTATCTATTTTTAGTATGCTGCAAAACATTGGATTTTAATTGGTGCTTTTTGTTTTTGATATTTAAACATGACAGGCAGATAGACAGACAGTAAAAAAGCGTAATCCTAACTCCTTTTAAAAGTCAAGCTACATGTCATTGATAAAATATTCATCATGTAATTAATATTTAATGCTCTACACCAGTGGTCTTCAACGGGGGCGCTTTTGCCCCCTGGAGGGCGTTTTCGAGATTTTGAGGGGGGGTGGCTGGGAGCTAAAGGGCAGTAGGGGGGCGCTGGGCACTAAAAGGGGCGCTGGGCATAAAGGCGAAAAGAAGAAACTAAAGAAAAAAGGTTAACAGATCTTGTGTAGTGCCCCAACGGTCCCGCAGATCAAAGGATAGGTGAAAGTGAATGTAAAGTTAGATGTGAACCTGGCCTAACTAGTTCCCCTTTTAGACCTTGTGGTCTATAGGGCAGATGATGTAAAGTTCATCTGCTTTTGTGGCCTACAGTTAACGAGGGTGTCATGTAGCCAGCACAACGACCAACCGCCTTTACCTTTCCAGAACTAATGTCAGGTACCCATTAGAGCTGAGTGGACTCAGAGGCGCCCAAAGATTCCAAAGTTGAAAATCCCAGTCTTCACCAGGATTCAAACCCGCTCAGCCACCGCGCCTCCCCTGGCCTAACTGATGTCTTATAATTGATCTAATTGTTTTGAAAAGGCTCAATCTCTTATTCGAATCCTCCAAAAAAAAATTAAAAAATTCCACATTAAAAAAAAAGTTCAGGAAAATAAAGTTTACAAGAATACTATTCGTTTTAAATTAGGTCTAACTTATAATGCATACTAATTAGCTTTATCTGTTTAAAAAACTGCTTGCATAACTGATTTTAAAAATTAGATTTTTCAATTTCAGAAAAAAAAAGTAGCTGTTGCATCAGAACTTTGAATGGTCTAAAATATTGTGATGTCGGATTTTCAATATCTTTTCTAGTTTACAGGATCTAAACGGGACGGATGGACAGACATTTCGCACAAAACTAATAGCGTCTTTTCCCCTTTCGGGGGCCTCTAAAAATTCTTCAAAATTTAAGCAGGCAAACTAAATATAGACAAATTATTGTTAGATTGCTTCTAATTTAAGAACAGAAACAGCCTTGGAAATTGAGTTATGAAATCCCATTTTCTATTTTTAAATTCTTACTCTTTTGCTGTAATTGGAGGGTATCTAGTGTCCTTGATCCTTGCGCGAATAAACGTTTAAGATTTGATAAACTAAGTAGGTAATACGCCTTTTAGATTATAGTTTATTTTATCTACATATGTTAATATATGGATATGTAAATATTAATGGATAAAAAACGTTCAAATAGAATAATTTAACCTTTTTAAAACAAAAAACATTGATAAAGTGTTGTTACGAAAAATCACTGATATATAAAGAAATAATTACTTGAGTTGTAGTGAATTGTCACTAGATAAAAAGTATGTTCTACTTTGAAACAAAGTCGGCTTCACGAACATATAGCAATATCCAAAAATAATTTAAGAATATTCATTAACAATTATAAAAATCTACTATTAATCAATATTAAAAACAAAAAAGGCAAAGCAGCATATGTTTTAGTGGCCTCTTAGAAAAATGCATAGCTTTTTTTAAAGGTTGTAGGATATTGTTTGAAAATTGATTAAAAGTAAAAATATTTTTTTTAAACATATATTACACAAAAAGACTTTTTTTTTCTGTAATAGATGAAATATTATTTCAAAATTGTCTAGTTATGTAGCTTATGATGACATATAGGGAACCATCAGTGGTTGGACGCTACAATGGCTCCATAAGTAATGTACAATAAAGAACAGATCTATTCACCTTGTGAGTTATGATACACAAGAAAAGTTTAGCCCGCAATTTCATTTCTATTTGAATCTAATTATAAAACAATAAATAAAATACAATCCCATGCGAACATAATCTCATCTTTCAACAGTTTTGTGAAACAAATGATGAAAAAGAGGTTAGACTCTAGTTGTTAACTTAAGTTGCTGGATTTCAGAAATGGGTTTGTTATTGCTTGTTTTGTTAAGCTCTTAAATACAATTTTTATTTTTTATTTTTGAGAAACAGGTAAATTCAATGGTTGGCGATGACTTAAAGCAGGCTAAAAAAATTGTTTTACATGGTAGGCTTCTAAAGCAAATGAATGAAACGAACCTCCAACTGCTAGGAAAGAAATGTACTTTCATTAACTATGTCATTTTTTATTTTATCAGATATTAAATCTACTTTAAAGAGTTTTACAATCTCACATAACTTGTTTGTTAATAAATGAATTATGATTTGCTTCTAAAATAAAAAAAATTTAATATAAATGACAATTATTAAACATCTGTTACTGATGCTCAAATTGAGTTGCAGGAAAAAATAGATCTACAAACTTATGTCTTCAGTAAAAGAAAATGTAAACTTACGAGGCACACAGTGGATTAGCTAGGGTGGGAGAGGAGGGGGGAGAATTTGAAAATCCCTCTGGGCCCACACTTGAGGGGGGTCCAAATGAGTGTTTTTTTAATTAATTACATTAAATAAAACGCAAAATGCAGGGGCTCCCAAGAGGTCACCCCCCCGGCTCCCAAACGATGGGAAATTCCTAGCTACGTTCCTGGAGACACAACAGAGATGTGGCTGCATTTAAATGTTTCAGTAAAATTCCAAAACTTTGGTTGAAAATGGAATTATTTCTAAGCTTTTTCATCAACATACATGGTTAACCTAGATTTAGTGCGTAACAAACTTAATGACTAAGCAAAGAATTAGACTGGATGTGGCCACTAGAGGAGACCTTCGCTTTGCTTTGGCTAATTTAAAGCTTCAAAATTCTAATATTGTCAGACTGCAGGTGGCACAAGGTTCCCATTAGCTTAATTTCTTTTTGTAGTGAATTCAGCAATAATAATGTTTATATTAAAAAATAAAACTAAATAAAATAAAAGCCATTGTCTGCTGGCGGTCTATTTAAGTTTTCCTTCCGTCTTTTCTGCCTGTCTTCTATAATGTCTTTTCTTTGAGTCTCAAATGTTTGTTCCGCAACTTTTGTGAGAGCTCTTCAACTGTCTCTCTCCTAGGCTATCTGCTGCCCGAGAATGCTGACAGGTACTTTCCTTTATGCCAGTGAGGGCGAAATGGCACCTGAGTGGATCTTTATAGCCCTTACGGGGGTACCTCTGAAACTCCGTCCTACTCTAAGCTTGTCAAAGAAAATCGCCTTTGGCATGCGGTCATCTCCCATGCGGGATCAGTGTTATTTGACAGCATAAAAATTAACAAATAAATGACATTTTGTTCAAATTTGCCTTCTAACGCTTCTTTATAAGTGTTTTGTTTAAAGAAAAAAATACGAAAAGGGGTGTGGTTGGACAAAAAAGGTTGAAGACCACTGCTCTACACTTATTCACTGCAGATCTATATATATACATTATTAACCACTGTATTTGCTGTTAGTTTTTCTTATCTACTGCGAATTTCTGTGCTTAAGCATCATGTGGCATTATTTGACAATCTACTATACTATACTGATATAGCATAAGACTATTTAATAAATATTTTTAGATTGTATTAGTGTATGTACATTTTGTAAAAATGTATTTATTTTTAAAAATAATACTGAGAAAACATTTAAAAATAAGTACATGTTAGCTGTGCAAACATGTCTCACTAAACACTGAGTTGTGAATTAGTGGTGCAAACATGTCTCACTACACACAGAATAACACTATAATACCAGCTGCCCCTTAAATGTTGTTCACATATGTGCATAAATAATGCTTATTAGACTGTACGTTGTCTTATATTCATGAAAATCTAACATTTTAAATATGCTTCTTTTTAAGTTTATTCATTTGGCAAATACAAGATAAGATAAGACAAGACTATCATATAAACATCATATGAGATAAAGCAGTTTCTCTTACTTTGTTGATACATTTTAGTCAGAAGTATATATTTTTAAGACTTTTTAATCATATTTTTAAAATAGTTAATATTCATGGAGAAAGAGTTTGAATAGTTATTTAAAAAAAAGATCATCATGTTATAGGGGAGGTTAAAATTTAATTCTCAGTTATACTTTTCAGTTTTTTATAATCTAAAGTAGGTATAAGGTATACAGGCAAAAAACATTACCTTTTTTTTTTGTTATTTTCTGCTTTGAGAAGACATTTTATATAACAGAAAGTTATTCTTTATAATGTATGTAATTGGGAATGTTGTAATGTTTATCGCATTTCAATACTTTTACGCAGTCACAACACTTTGATTGAAATTTCATTAACTTTTAAGCTGTTATAGAATGTTTAATGGTTAGTTTACTGGTGAACCTTTTCAATAATGATTTTTTACTTTCTTTAAAAATATCTTTTTTAAAGAAATATTCAATTTAGTTCTATACTTTACGATTTTGTTTCTTTCTCCTTTTACAAAAAAGTTTTACTTTTTCTGTTTTTTTTCATTTTGTTAGTGTCACATTCTACTAAATGATTTGGTTATTTATTTTTTTGTTTATTTTAGGGGAGTTATGCATGGGTGACAGGGGTAGGGATGGTGAGAAAGTCAAAACCACCACTATCATCCTCACATTTGGAACTAGGACACTGCCAGAGTATGTTAAGGCAGGAGACCTATGAGTTCAAGTGAGGCCCTACATACCTAACCCCATGAGGGTGCTTTCAATGCCAGGGTTAAGACATGGCGCGGCAGTCTACAAGAAGAACACTGTGTGTGCCAAATTATGGGGAGTAAACCTAAATTAAGTTTATCCCTTCTTAATTTTCAAAAGAAAGTACAGACCCTAGCCCATTTTAGGGAACTGCAGGAGAGCTACAGAGATGTGTGACACCATTTATACAGACGGATCCAAGAGGAGTGGATAGGTCGCAGGTGCCTGCTCTTTTAAGAACAAAACTATCTCCCGTAGACTCCCCGTTGGATGCTACATCTTCAGGGCCGAGTTACATGCAATCTCACTTGCATTTAGAGCTGTAAAGTATCAGACAGGAGAAAATTCCTCATATGCTCTGACTGCAAATCTACATGGCAAGGGGGAATGAAAACTCACGTACAAAAAATCATCAAGCTTTTAGAGCAAATAGCATCTTACCATAGGGACGTCACCTTCATCTTGATCATTTCCAATGTGGGCATTTAGGGAAATGAAATGGCAGACAGACGAAGCTGTGTCAGGAACCCAAATTCCCTGCTCGGGCCTGAGACAGAATATAACTTTGCCACCTACAGAGAGTGGCAGGATCGGTGTGAAGCTGAGACCTACAACAAGCTAAGACGGGTTGTGGCGGAAGCACGACCATGTCCAGACTTAGGATTAGCCACACCTACATCACACACTCCTTTGTGCTAAAGGGCGAGGAGCCACCACTGTGTGATTACTGCAACTCTTACCTCACTGTAGAACACATCCTCCTTGATTGGCCCAGATACCAGGATAATAGAGGGAAATATTTGAGAAAAGACTACCTCAAAACACTGTTTGATTGTGCTGACCCTAGGAAAGTACTGGACTTTTTATGGGAGGTGGGTTTGACTGTAAAAATGTAAGTGAATTGAGATGGGGCAAAGTACTTATAATTTGACTTGTGAGTGGATCTATTTTTTTTAAATAGGTACCTCAGTTGTGTAACTCTTAGCACTTGAGCAATATAAGGGAAGTAATCCTTGGAAGATTATGGGCACGACTTGGCCTAAATAATGCTGATGTGCCAAAAATCCAAAATCAAACTAGACAAGTTATAGCAGTGTTTCTCAAACTGTTGTCCGCGGACCCCCACGGGTTCATGGGACAACGAAGAGGGTCCACTGAAAGATACAACTAAAATAAATTCTTCGTTAAAAGCTTTTTCACTTACAGGTCATGGGTAACTTTTGAAACTACACAGAAGAAAACATGTGCACGAAATAGTTAAGGCATTTAAATATTACAAGCAAAAGTTCTTTAATATATCTATTTTTTAAGTGATGGAAAATATTTAGCTTCAAATGTAAGCTTTTTGCATGTTCAACAATTTTCTTTCCTTATTTTCTGACATTATCTGTAATTTAGTTAATTTATATAGAAGAAACACATTTCTAGAATTTTAAAGTTTTCAACTTAATAGTAACTGTACCACCAGCATTAAAATCCTAATACAAGTTTTTTGTAATGGATATCTTCCATTGCATTCTGATGTTTCTAGTATGAATACTGTTTTTTTTTATGCTAAAATATTTTTGAATGATATGTTTCAATTCTTCTAGTCAGGTTTAATTTTGCTTTTTAATGTTCTTGTATTTCTGTATTATTTGTGGGCATATTACTACTTATGTTTTCATTTTTGTAGTATGAAAGTAGCTGTTTTTTTTTTTTACTAGATTATGTTTTAATGCTATACATTTTCATGCAGTATTGGTCCTTAACACTTAAATAGACAAATAAATTTGTTTAACCAAAATTGAAAATGACAAAACAACTATGAATGCATTATCTCAACACTATTTTTTTTGTTTAAATTTTTCAGTTAAACTTTATCCATTTACAAACTCATTGAATGTTTAAAACTTAAATTTCCGTTTAACTTTTCAGGTGAACGATTAGCTGTGTCTATTCTGAGTGACTCTGTCACAAGAGGTATTAACAATATAACCTTGAAATGGAATGCAAACTTTACCAGTAATGTCAACTATACAATCAAAACCTCCAGTGGCACTGTAGGCTCAGTAAATGATCAAGGAGGCTCTATATCAGGGCTTACTCCTGGAAACAAGTATAACTTCACTGTTGTCTCAACACCTCCAAATGATACATACACCACATACAAAGCCTGGGAGGTTCAAACAGAAAGTTTTTGGACTTGTAAGTCTGTAGAAATTAATAACATGTATCACTTTTGTTATCCTATTGTTACAATCTACTCAGGTCACTTCTTCATGAAGGCTGGATGACTGCTCTAATGATTTTCCTATGCATTTAACAGTTGATGTATATCGCTGAGAAAAGAATTACTAGCTTGTTGGGCACATGGGGAAAACTCAAGTTTGACCGTTTTAATTTTTTAAAATAAAAAATAAATGAATGTAAATTTGGCTGGAGACTTACAAATCTAGCTCTTGACTGACTAGATCCAACAGTAAATTTAATGCTGCTTTAATTATATTTCAAGTTTATAAGTGTTGCTTATATTTTTACGTAAATCTAATATAGATTGAATCTACATTTTAGATCTAGAAGTAGATCTAGACTAGATCTTAAGAGTTCTAAATCAGAACTTTAGGTCTAGCGTTAGACCTAGATGTCCACAAAATAAACATACCAATAAATAATCCCTACTGGCCGATACAGAAAATGCAGACTTTCAACTTCAAGGCAATCAAGCAGACGATGGTGTTACATGTTTGATGCCCGAATTGAATCAAAATACTTTTTAAATCATTTTTTTGAAAAGGATTTTATTATATAATATTTAAAGTTTAATTATGAAAGTATTGTCTTTTAAAAAAAATAATTTTTCAAATGCTTTTCTTGTTTAGACTTATCTTATTTTGTAGACATATTAATTGTCATTTATTAAAACTTGTGCTTTTCAAGGCAGTAATAATCGTTTAAAAAAAATTATTTCTTCAGATGCTGTTTATGGAAATGTATGCCAAGAGGAAAGTCTTTCACCAGAATGTGCCCATAATCTAAATTGTACCACATCCTCTCAAGTTCCTCATAAGAAATTGTGTCTGTGTAATGACACTCAGTTTCGTTCACTCAACTTTCTTTGTCAGGAGCGTGAGTAACTTGAATTTTAGTTAACACCTTTTTACACTGGACCTTCTATTTTGGTGGATTAATATGACTAAATCAATGTGAATGTCTGTTAAAAAAAAACAGTCTCTCTGAACTAATAATAGTCAACAACTAAAAAATTGTATACAGAAAAAAAAAGTATTATTGTTAGTATCATAATGTATCACTGTAAAAGCAGAATATGATGCATAGGATTATCATTGAGATAAACAAATTTGCTTGCAACAAAACTTAGCAGGTAGATTTTAGAAAGATTTTAGATGGATTGATATAATATCCTTCATAAGCATATTAGTAAAAAAAAAAATAATGAAAGTACACTAAAGTAACACCATATAGGCCTATTGTATAGCACTCCATCACAAAAAAGATAATAAAGGATACAAGGAATAATAAAGGAATTAAAGGATTAAAAGTGGCTTTTAGCAAAACTCTTTTTAGGATTTATTGCCCCAATGCTACCTCATTTGTATCTTGAAAAATACTGTTGATCTTTAAAAAAACTACAAGTTATGTTTCATAACTTTTAATGCTTAAAATTCTCAGAGACCTTACTTGGCTAAAAAATGCTTTTTTTTTTTTTTTTTTTTTTTTTTTTTTAATAATCTTCTTTCTTCTTTATTAATATTTCATCTTACAAAATCTTACCTGAACATGTGTACACCATTGAAAATGACAGCAACTAGGTAAAAAGAAAGATGGCAGCATAACAATAGAAGATCTAAGGCATTTTATTTACATTAAAAGTAGTAACTAGCATGAGTTAATTTACTGACATTTCTAAGAATGGCTAAAATTAGATCAGGCATTTCTATGACACTTGGAAAATAGCAAATGGAAAAACTATTTAAAAGAAAACAAGGATAAACTCAGTGTTCCTTAGTTTATTCTTTTAGCTGTTAAATATATAATCCTTTACACTATTTCATCTGATTAGATTCTGTAATTCAGAGATATAATTGTTCTTGAATTTCTGTTCTTTGAAGTTTCAGTTTTGATATGTTCTTTTCATAGTTCATGAATTGTTATATATCAGTAAATTAATGGAATTACCTTGCCGCTAGAGATAATCATATTTATATCTATCTAAATGTTGGCCTCCTTCAGTCATGAAGGACTATGGTTCATCTCACACACTTCCTCATGTGGCTGTGGAGCCCTATCTGCAAATATCACAGGTTAAGGTGGCTTTCGCTTCAGTGGTAGAGGAGCTGGCCATTTTTTTTGCATTGTACGTTTTTCTTCCAGAGCTGAGGCCCATGTTCTTTTGCTGTCCATAGCTTTCTTGGTCACTGTCTCTCTCCATCTGGTGTGGTCTAGAGCTATGTCTTCCCAATGGTCAGTATTGATGTTCACTGATTTGAGGTCCTGTTTTATTACATCTATGTAATGGGGGTGGGGGCAACCAGTTTTTCTTGAGCCAGTCACGAGTTGTCCATAAAGGATGACTATCTGGATGCAATAGTCCTCCATCCAGCGAACATGTCCAAGCCATCGCAAGCAGCATTGTGAGGGCTGTAAAGATGCTGGGAATACCTGTTTGCGAAAGGATCTCAGTATTGCACACTTTTTCTTTCCATGTGATTTTCAAGATCTTACGGAGACATCGCAAATGGAATGAGTTTAGTTTTCTCTCTTGCTTTGCGTAGGTGGTCCATGATTCACTGCCATACAATAGTTCACTCATAACGCTTGCCTTGTAGACTTCCATTTTGGTCACAGTAGTGAGCTTCTGGTTTTCCCAAACTCTTGACCTCAGTCTAGTGAAGGTCGAGGCAGCCTTCCTTATGCTTTTTTTTTTATGTCCTCTTCTAGAGACAGGTCATCTTGAATTGTGGATCCTAGATAGCAGAATTATTATTATGGCATCCAGCTTGTTATCGTCTATGAGGATGGAGGGTGGTGCTGTAGCAGGTGATCCCATAACATTTGTTTTCTTCGTGCTAATAGTTAATCCATATTCTTTACAGGCCTTAGAGAAGCGGGACATTAGTGACTAAAGTTCCTCTTGTGAGTGTGCCTCTACCGCTGCATCATCTGCGATTAACATATCTCTTACGAGGGTGGTTCTGATTTTAGTTTTGACCCTTAGTCTGACAATATTTAGAAGTTTGCCATCAAATCTGGAATGGAATTAGATGTCTTCGGTGGATTTGTCAAACGCGTTTGAATACCCAGTATTCATCCTTGCTGTCCTCTGTACAGTGGCTCTAGCTTCTTTCAGATTTAACAGGTTGCGTTGGGTAGGTTTTACCTTGTATGTAGCGAGTGCATCTCTCTTTGCTCTGATGACAGGTGCTAAAATCATTTTTTGTAATTTTTATTCCAAAGATATCCAGGGAAGGCTTTTGTATGGTGGACTTGAGGTGTTCCCATTTTTCTGTTGCTGTATTTCCAGAGATATTTTATACTCGTGCTCGAAAGATTCCGCAAACTTTATCTGGAGATCAGGGTGGCATATCTTGCTTACCCCGATTAGGGTCTTCCAATCTGCTTGGTATGGTGGATTTTTTAGGGAGAAGATTGATCTTACAACATACCAAGGAGTGATCTGTGTCACAGTCTGCATTGTGATAGGACCTGGTAAGCTTGAAAAAATTTTAAGCACTTTAGTCTTACCATGATTAGGTCTAGTTGGTGCCAGTGTTTGGAGGGAGGATGCCGCCCAGATACTCTGTGCTGTGGTTTAGTCTTGAAATAGGTATTAGTGACGCAGAGGAAGTGTAGTGAGCAAACCTCGAGGAGCCTTTGTCCATTTTCATTTACTTTTCCGACACCAAAACGCCCAATACAGCTTTCCCCTGCAGAGTTGTCAGATCCAACGCGTGCATTGAGGTCGCTGAGGACGAGAATCTGTTTCGTATTTCGAAAAGTTGTCATTGAACATGTCTTTGGCCTCTGGTGTGGAGCGTAGGCACTTATCATGTTTTCAATAGATGTGTTAAGGCGTAGTGATAGGAGTCTTTCAGAACCATTGCACTTCAGCACTACTGTGTTCAGAAGTGTGTTCTTAACTGTGAAACCAAGGTCATGTTCCCTTGCTTCACTTTTGGCTTTGCCTTGCCAGAAGAAGGAGTAGTCTTTTTCTTTGATTGAACCAGAGTCATCTAAACGAGTTACCTGGAAGGCGTCAATGTCTACTTTGAGCTTGGACAGTTCATCATTTATTATTGCTGATTTTCTGGCATCTTCTATGTCCGGTAAGTTCTCATCAAGTCCAGTTTGTATAGTACGCACATTCCATGTGCCTAGTTTAAGAATGGAGCTCCTCTTTTTTTATTCATGTCGACTGGTACATTGGCTTTGTGCCTGCTTTTCAGATTTTGTCCTATCCTTGTGTACCCAAACGAGGAAGACAGGCAGGGTGGGACAGCACTTTATTGTCTGGGGGCTGCCCAGCTTGAGGTGGGCGGTAGATGTCCGTTGGAATCCTAGGATTCATCCCACCGACAAAAGTGGCCCCTGGTGCCCTGCTCTACATCAATTGAGCATTTGAGTTTATAACCGGTGACTGCCACTTCCCTTGTTTGGCCGATGCCAAAGGCAAAGCTGAGTGTCCTCTCCAGTTTTTGGGGTTAGGGCTTTGAATAAGTGAGATGAAAAACCTGGGTTCCGCAAGGTTAACGCCGGAAGTGGTAATGGTCTTAAGCCCATCATTACCTATAAAATGCTTCCAATGATATGCGTCTCTGTAAACGTTACGTTTGTTGACATGTATTTTAATATTTCAGATATTGGACTGGTCACTACTAATGTGTCGCAAATGTCGTGGAATGCTGGGTTCGTGCTTCCTGGAGTCACACTTGACACGAGATGAATATAGATGTTACAGATTAACATGAATCCGCTTTGGCAGAGAAAATATAAAGTTTATTCAATGATAATAATAATACTTCAACTTCTTGGCAGTTACATAATCACAAAGTCACATCCGCATAACATCCGGTGTTAAACATATCCTCTATACTAAATCTTGTCAAATAACATCTGCATCACAGCGGGTAACAATGAACTTCCATAATGCAGAATAATTCAGAATAATAACTACTAGATGTACATGTCTCAAATGACTACTGGCTTGGTCTGCCTAAAAGATACTTTTTGACTCAAAATTACTATTTGACTCTCTAAGTCACTACTGTCCTTACTGGACCAAAAGATACTATTTGACTGACTGGTCCAAAGGATACAACTTGACTGACTAAAAGTCAATTTAGTCATCCTTACTTCCTGTTTCAATATCAGGAGTTTCACATGTCTTTTCACCCTCTTAACCTGAAGTGAACATTTAACAGGCAATGTCAACTGAGACTGTGACAGTCTCAAAAAGCCTCTGACAACCAGTCCAACTCCTGGCCTTCATGTGTGGTTCAGATAATGAGAATGGCGGAACCGTTACAACAGACAGGAGAAGAGGAAAAGGCAAGCAACTGGCATCTAAACCAGTAAGCTTCGGGCAGGAGGGGCTTGTTAGCCTTGGTTGGCTACCCATCTAGGAGAAGGAAAACTCTGAATCCAAACCTCCGCTGCCTTGCGGCTGTACCAAAATGCGGGAAAGGCTCCTGGAGACAACCCTGAGGAATAAATAAGGGGCTGGTGACCCTTAGGCAGATTGTGGCACACTGTGCTACAACCTGGCAGAGCCTGTGGGGCTACTGATCCCAAACTGTATAGGATATTCTGTTCCTTTAGTCACATCAACTGCGCAGAGATGGGGGAAATGCTGTGTGAGCAAAATCGTTCAGACTTTAAACAATATCTAAATGATGGACTGAATTAACTATATGGAAAATGTAACCATCACCTTTTAATTTGTTTCATGTTTCCTTTGAAAACTATGGCTTTGATTTCATTCATAGTCCTCTTTCCAATGGCTTTGATTTCTTTCATAGTCCTCTTTCCAATGGGTTTGATTTCATTCATAGTTCTCCTTCCAATAGCTTTGCTTATTTAATGATTATATACTCTTGGCCATGAAGAAAATTTCCTTTTGATTATAGATAATTTAAGTCCATTTGATTATGAAGATTACAGTTAGGGATGAAGACTATTGTATCCTACCTATTTTATGACATCTGCCTCATTTGAAATTCTTCTATGATGTTTTTATTTCAATCATGTACACCTTTCTTTAATGATAGTTTTCATGCCATAGTCTACTCAAAATTTCTTCAGTTATTTTTAGAAGCGATTGGCTGACACTGTAAATTGGCAATTTTGTTGTCATTTAATTTGCTTATAGCAAGACGTCTTGACTTGTCATCCTTTGAGAGACTAAACAAATAGACAATATCTTGCTTTCATCCCCTAAACACAACCAATTATGATGTTTGAGTCTAAGCCAATATTGGCCATAATGAGGTGTTGTAATTGTACAAAATCTTCACTAAAGTTTAACAACTTCTTTAATAATATTTTTAAAAAGAAGAAAACAGTTTGCTTGAGATAATGGCTTTTTAAGAGAAAAAAAATTAAAGAGTTTAAGCTTCCCTTCCATCAAGAAATTGGACAATGGCATACTGTAGGTTTCGGGTAATTAAATCCACAGTTAGTGTACTATCATCATACTTTGATATTAATAAGTTTAATATGTTTTTATACAGATTAGTTTTTTGTGTGGATTGTTTCTCAAATAAAAAATAGAACTTTTATAGTTTTTGAAGATGCTACTTTATGATTGAAGAGTGAACAGCTTTTCATTTTTATACATAGAGATAGCTGCAGTGTCAAATTATTAGCTCCAAAAGCCTATTGCATACTATTGGGTCTGATTCAGCTTTGATACAATTATTTCTAATGTTAGTTTCTTTGTCAACTATTCATTTTATTGCTACTATCTCTGAAGCAGATTCATGCTAAGAGGACTGGTCTAGAGCAATTGTTTTCCATCAGGCAAACATGACCAAGCCAGTGCTGGCTTTACAGATTAGTTATGTTCGTTCATAACAACTTAGCGTTATCTTGTAAATTAGAGTTGTTACTTCTAAAGAGAAGATGATTATGATCTACACATGTTCCTAGATCTTCTTCTTCTTCTAGCCAGCTTTATTGCTGCTGAGCTGTGAGCTCTTTTGCAGATTGCCAAGGAAAAAAAAGTGTGCTGTTTTCTTCAGTTGTTCAGCACTGCCGTACAGGGTGTTGGTTTTGTTGGGCTGTAGTGGAAGTAGGGTCTGTCTAAGGTGCATTAGGGAGGGGCATTCAAAGAGGATATGGTTTACGGTTTCAAAGGGGTGGGTGCAGTGTCTGCAAAGGGGGAGTTGTGTGGAGTTTATTTTGTTCAGGTGGTAATTTAATAGTGGTGTGTGTCCTGTTCTTAGTTGGAACACATTATTACACATTATTTTCCTAGCATATGGAATAAGGAATGAGCCTTTGTCTTTGTATTTTTCTGAGTATTTTTAATAGATTTTTTGTTTTTGTATTTGTAAGCTAGGTTTTTCATTGTATATATGTATTATTGCTACTTTACTTTTTTTAGTCTTCTATACTGATGGTCTTTTTAAATTTAGTGATTTTTTACTAAAGGTGTTACTCTAATCAAATCTAAATATTCGTTTTGTTATAAATCTCATGGCTCTTTTTTGCGTCTATTCTAGTTTCTTTTATGTTTACTTTTAGCTGAGCGATTCCAAAATATTCTAATATTGGCCTAACCAAGGTTTTTTAAACAAATTTAATTTTATGTTCTTGTTTTAATGTTTAAACATATTATTTTTTTTTAATAAACCGTAATGCATTGCTTGATTTTTTAAAAATAATTTCATCAATATGGGGGTTCCATGTTAATTTTTTACTTGTTATAACTTGATAGACAGAAAATGACTTTTCCAGTCAATTAGTGTTGGTTGTTGTTAAAAATAGATATTTTATCATCAACTTTGAATATTATTTTCTAAGTAGTGCAGCAAACTACAAAATTGAAACTTAGCATTCAGACATAGATTAACATGCGGAATCCAATCAGTAACAGCTATTGTAACCACTCTGCTAGTGAAGTTCTTATGAACATAGAAGATTGTAGAGATATTTATTGTTTCTAAAGTCTCGTCATATTTCATGTTTGTGTTCACTAAGACTCAGATGACGACCTATAAAAGGGACTAATTCAGCTTATACCACTACTTCATTTAAGTACCATTTCTTTCCATTGTTAGAGATACCAAACAAAATAATTAATTACCAATAGCTAATTAACTAATTAGTTAATTTTTTAAATTGATTCTTGTGTTGTCAGGTAAAAGAAATAATTGTGCAAATTTTCAGCTTGATCCCAGATTGGGTGTCGCACAAAAAAAATGTACAAACTTTTTACCAGACACTTGTTTCTTCTAAAATCTAAAAGTTGGTTAAAATATAAATAATTAGTATATATCAGTGATGCCAACCTTATTTGGTCTGCGGGCCATTTTAATTTTCGGCATTCGTGTTGTGGGCCATAACACCAAAAAGAAAAAAAATAATACAATAAGCTTTTTTTAATAGTTTTATTTGTGGACCTACTTACATAAATTAATGTGATGCATGAAGTTTATCCAAAACCATCTTCTGAATATTTGGCTGCATAGATGTAACACCAAGTTGGAGCACTGAATCTAGATGTTCATCCGTGAGGCAATTACTTAACATGCTTTTCACCTGTTTCATCATTGAAAAAGTTTGTTCACACAAAAGTGCTTGAAAACATTGTGATCATCCTTAGCGCTTGTTTTCTAAGATTTGGAAACGCTTCTGCAGGTAACATGGAGTAGAAGTCAATGGTCTGAATCACTTGAAATTTGTCAAGCAGGGATGTCTGGCTTTGTAAGTCAATCAGTTCCAGTTGCAGATCTGTTGGAGCACTTGACACATCGGCAGCAAACGGATTTTCAAAAAGACAGATTTCATTTTTTAAAATCTGAAAATCCACAAATCTTTCACTGAAATTATTCATCAAGAGCCTCAGAAGTTGGATCATTCTTTCTTTAGGGAAAGACATATTTAGCTGCTTATTATTTCGTAGAGTGGTACAGGTTGGAAAGTGGACAAGATGCATCCTTTCAGCCTGTTGAATGAAGAGTTGCAATTTTGTTTAGAAAGCACATATGTCTGCATACACATGTGAAATCAATTAGTCTTTCCCTTGTAGTTTGGTGTTGAGTTCATTTAGATGTGATGTGATGTCGCATTAAATAGCCAAATCCCACAACCATGAGGGGTTGTTCAGTTGTGGCACTTGTTTTGATTTATCGGTCATAAATATTTCAATTTCGTGTCTCAAATCAAAAAAACGTTTTAATACCTTTCCTCGGCTTAACCAGCGCACTTCACTGTGAAATAGAACGTCTTCATATTCGGACTCTTTTTCTGTCAGCAAATCTTAAAAAGTTCTGTGATTCAACGCCTGTGATTTGATGAAATTTACAGTGTTGAGCACAATCATCATCACATGGTCCAGATTTAAAACCTTTCCACAGAGATTTTGTTGGTGAATGATGCAGTGCTCAGTTCCATTTGACTCAACAATTTTTTAAATAACTCTTGCTGTCATTCCACTGTGACATCCAACCATATTTCTAGCGCCATCAGTAGTCACTCCAACTAATTTATTCCAAGGAAGAGCAAGGTTCTCTATGATGGCTGACACTTCTTTGAACAGGTCTTCTCCAGTTGTAGTCCCATGCATGCTCCGTATAGCTGCTAACTCCTCTTATATCAAAATTGCTGTTGGTACTGCGAATAAATACCAAGAGTTGCGCAGTATCAGTTATGTCAGTAGACTCATCAGCGGCAATAGAAAACATTTTGAATTCTGCTGCTCTGTCCTTTAATTGTGAATGAAGATTTACCCCCATATCTTCCACTCGCCTTGTAATTGTCATAGGAGAAAGGCTGACAGCTCTACTGTATTCTGCACTTTTCTACACATTCGTCATCGGAAAAAGGCTTCATTGCTTTACTTAAGATGTGAGCAACTCTGTAGCTGGCCCTTATCGCAGACTCATTTTCTTGTCTCTTTTTGTTAAATATTCTTGTCAATTCCCCAATCTCTAGTCGTAACTTGGCAATCTTGTCTTTGCAGCTCAAACCAAGAATGCCACCATATGTGTTTATGTGTTTGGCTTCATAATGCCTTTTAATGTTATGTTCTTTAAAAACTGCCACACTTTCTTTACAAATCAAACATGTTGGCTTATTATCATATTCCACAAAAAAGTAAAGATCTGTCCACTTTTCCTGAAAGTCTCTTTATTCAGAGTCCACTTTTCGTTTCTTAGGCTCTCCCATTTCATTAAATCACTAACGTCTAACAATACGGTACCAATCGCTTTGACATTAAAAGAGCACTACGCAAAACAATGCATCAATGATGCTCTGTGTTGCACACACAAGGTGTCAAGGACAAGGCTAACTCAAGACAGTAGCGGAATTTTCCTAGAATTAAAAATAGCTGTCTAGTTTTATCGTCATTGAAAAAAACAACACTTGTGTTCTTACAATTAAAAAAATATTTACTATGAATATTAGAATACCAAACATAAAGATGGAATTCATCAGAGAATGAGTGAGAATCCTAACTTAAAGAGAATATTTTTTCCAACATTCTAATCTTAAAAATTTTAAAAACATTTTTTTTTATTTATTTTTATTTTTTTTACATTTTGTTCCAATGCTTTGGCAGGCCGGATAAAAGCACGTTGCAGGCCGGATCAGTGTACATAAAAAACTTGTATACTAATCGTGTGATTTTTGTAATAAAATTTATTTCGAGTTTGTCAACTGGAAAGGGAGGGGGGGGGGGGATTGCCCCTATAGACCTCCATAAAATCCACTTATGAATCAAATAGAATTTGTGAGATTATTGTATCCTTAAACACTTTTCTTTGGGCTTAAAAAAAATGAAATTCCCTTCTTTTGTTTTTGTTAACTTTAATTTCAAATCTCTTTAAAGTGCACCAAGAGAATTTAATGAAATTCGAAATATACACATTTCTTAATATGATCAATTATGGTACCAAACAGCATTGCTGTAGCTTTAATCAGATTTTTTTCTTTCTTAAATGTCAAATTTTTTTATAAACCTTTGTTAAGAAAAAAAGTTGAAGATTGGCTTCAAAAGGAAATAAAAATTATCTCTAATATCTTGTGTTTGCAAAAGTAATAACTATCAATGCTGAAGTCAAGTACAATGTGCTAAAACTTTAATGGAAATGACCACCCCTCAAAAAAGCCTTCAATGCTGACACATATTTTAACCACTTTGGGAGATAAAAAAAAAATTAGGCCAAGTTATAGAAATACCTAGTGAATGGTGTTGATTTTGAGCCATTTATTATTACAGTTTGTTCTCTCTCTAAAAGAAAATCCTGAATCCATTGGTGCAATGAACCAGCAATGCCAAAATATTTTAATTTTTAATCAACCGATTAGCTCATTCTTATCAAAGCCTTTTTAAAAAACATTCATTAATCCTATTAGTTGTGATTCACATGACCTATAATTCCTAAAGCCATGTTGGTATGGAGCAATCACATCATATTTGTCACAGTGGTTTATAATGTTGCTACATACTATGTATTCTAGGATTTTACATGTGATGCTGGTAAGTGATACTGGTCTATAGTTTCCTGGGTCAGACTTTAATGCTTTTATTAAATAGGGGAGTGACATTAGCTTCTTTTCAGTCAATGAAGAACAGTGTATTATTAGTACAGCTAAACAAGAAAAAAAGTTTATATTGTTATACTCTGCTCATTTGTTTGACTATTTCAGGGGATGTCATAAAAGTGTCAGATATAACATCTAATGTGACTAAAGAGACCATTATTTTGACCTGGAAAATCAATCCTACTTTTAAAAATGATGTTACATTTCAAATACAAAATGACACTGCATACATAAATGCAACTTGTTGTAAAGGCTCTATATCAGGACTTAATCCAGGAACAAAGTACAACTTTAAAGTAATCTCTATACCTCCAAAAGATAATTATACTGAATATAAAAATGTTATAGTAACAACTAATGACATCTGGACAAGTAAGTGATTTTTTTTTTATTCAAATGAGAAAATATTTCATTACATATTTTTTTAACTGCATTTTTAAAAATTCAGATTTGAAATGGATATGATTAGTTTCAAGGTTTAGAAATATTTATTTAGAAACAACATTTTTTTAGGTGCTAATCATGGCCAAAGCTGTACACCAAACAACACTAGACAACCTTGCGATTCTAGTCTTCAATGCAATTCAAGTGAATCAAAATGTTTATGTAATAGTAATCAATATTGGTCAAATGGTTGTTATGCACGTACGTATATTTTGTTTTACATACTGGCTAAACAATTTTTTTTTTTTATAGTTTTTGGTTAACAATGAATGTAAAAGTTAACTTTTTGTAGTGAGGAAAAGGAACAAAATTTCATCAAACCAAATATATGGTTGGAAAGTGATATTCAACTTTAAGATCTATCTATTTCAAATATAAGATACCCCATGAACATTTTTCAGCAATGATAAAAATCAGACATTGGCAAAACATTTAATTATAAAAAGGATTTTTCAAATTATGTGCACTAGTGAGGTTCATATTTGAAGGTAGTGTTTTTAATGCATTTCAAATAACTAAACCTTCTTACTGATTATTAATCTTCATCTCGTATACTCCATCTTCACTATTCCTTGCTAAAAAGCTACTTTTTTTTCTAAATCATAAAAATTAATGAAAGCTGATCAAAAAAAAAAAAGTTGGTGAAGTCTGAAATTTCAAATAAAGATTTTAGTGTTCTTCTAAGGCAATTAGTTAGTAAACTTAAAGCAAAGGCATTATTGCATCTGCCTGAACACACCTTTGTGAAAGTTTGAAACTGAAACAAGGAGTTCCGGGTCTTGAAAGGGAGTTTTAAGTCTAAAAGGTGTTTTCTCAGACTGTTTTTTTTTTGGATAGCCAAAGCAAAAGTGTTTTAGTAAAGGTCTAATTTACAGTCCAATGTAGTGTGTGTTGTATTGTAAGTACTGAAAAAAAAATGGTCCTGTATAAGATAAGAAGATATAAATATAACCGTCACTCACTTTAACTAATTAAATTAATAAAGCAGCTTTCTCCACTGCTCAATTAAAGTAATTTTAATTAACCAAGTGGCTTTTCTATAACTCACTTCTAACAATGTATTGTTTATTTTGTGAAATAAATTTAATATACCAACTTTTTCTCTCATGGGAAACACATTTTCAGTATCTTTCTGAAATAGTTCAAATAATAATTTCAGTCCCACTCTATCACCTTTACTGATCTCATTTTTGTTTTCTCTTTTTACAATACCTGTATTCAAGTCAGAACTTTATGGAGGAACCTGGGTGGCAGCTGATCTCAAAAACGGCTCTAAAGATTTTCCTAGAAATTTAACAGTTGATGTATATCGCTGAGAAAAAAATTACTAGCTCATTGGCCACATGGGGAAAATTTTAGTTTGACGTTATATCATTTCAAAGTAATAAAAAAATAAATGTAAATTTAGCTTGAGAACTAGACTAAGATCTAGATCCAACATTGGTTTTCAAAGGACTATCAGGCTCTTGAAAATACTATCTCAGAATTTATGTCTTGATTTATTCAAGAGTTTAATAAATTAATGTTCCGAAAAAGTTTGTGCATCCTCTTCTTAATAAAAAAAATCTAAGTCTAGATTTAAAGGCCTATCATTGGAATTATTTAATAAAAAAAACAAAACAGGGAATAGTCAGTCATAGTGTGCAGATAACTGAGTTGTTTATTAAATTTAAAGTGGCTTTAAGTATATTGATTTGCTATCTAAGCTTTGCTAAGTTTTTAATGTAAATCTAATATAGATTGGGAAACGTGGTCGAGAGGCTAAGTGCGCTTGAACTTAGCTTGTCTTGGCTACCTAGAAGGGGGCTCAAGGTTCGACACCCGACTCGGGCAGAGATGCGTTTACCGAGCGCCTAAAGGCAGCACAGAAAGCCAACTCCTAGATACCCCCACCGGTCCACAAATGAGATTGGACCAAAGCGCTCTGAGCATGCTATAACCATGAAAGTAGCGCTAAATAAAAGCTATAATAATAGATTACATCTAGAGTTCTAAATCAGAAGTCTAGATCTAGTTCTAAATGTGCATTTAATGAAAGTACCAATTATAATAGCACAAGTTTGCATTGCCTGCTGGCCAAATTAGTAAAATCATTCATTCAAGAAGCTGATGGTATCAAATCATGGGTTTGCTACCTGGTGTGAATCAAACATTTCTTAAATGAATTTTTAAAAATATTTTATTGTATTTCAAGTTGCATAATGGAGGTTTCTTCTTTTTAAAAAAAATAATTTTTTAATGTTTTTCTTGTTTCTGTTTCAGTTGATGACATAAAAGTGAAAAATGTAACCTATACAGTAACTACAAATACAGTAAAATTGACCTGGACATTTAATGGATCTGGTTCCAATGTTACATTTCAAATACGTGATGGAAGTGTGAGCATTAATGCTTCTAGTGCTGGAGGCTCTATATCAGGACTTACTGCAGGAACCAAAAACAACTTTATTATAGCCTCCATACCTCCTTCAAATGAACATTTTAAATACAATGAAGCTATTGTAACAACTGTTGATATTTGGACAAGTAATGCCTTTTTTTTATTTAAATCTTTAATTATAACCATTTTTAAAACATTTTCCAAGTATAAAGTTTATCTTTATTGTAATAAAGTATACATATGTTAGAGGAAAAGTGAAAAAAATAAAGAAAAGAAAATGATAAAATTCGCTTTTTTTTTTTTTTAATGAATATAAAATTAAATTAAATAATTAAATTCAAGAATTAATTACTAAGTCTTAGATAAAAAGTATTAAATACCCCCCCCCCCCCCCCCCCCAAAAAAAAAGGATTAAATACTCCAAATTTGCATAATAATAAATGTTCATTACAGTGAGTCCAATCAATTTTTTCACAGTTAATTTCTTTTTACCTTAAAATAAGGAGCCCCATAGCCAATTCTTTTTTTTTTTATATATATCAAAAAATGCATTTTTGGATGTGTCTACAGTGCGATTCTCAATTATTCTTCTAACTCAAAAAAGGGCAGGTTAATTATTAAATCTGTTAATGGAGCCTAGCATGTGGCAGAAATATTTTATTTGGAAATGGAGGGGGTGGGGGGTGTTGCAAACCCTTGCTCATGGCTATGCCCATGATATGTGTACTGTATTAGGACAGGTTCTAACTGAATTCTGTGTTTTAAAGGTATTATTACATGGTTTTTTATTGATATATAGATATTAAGGATAGTAGTTTTGGCTCTGGACAAATATTCAGCCATTTTTTACTATCCGGCCATATTCAGCTCTGGTCGAATATCACTGCAGGATAGTTGGTTAGATAGTACAAAGTACACAGTAGCATGTACATTTCTATTCTCAATTATTCTTCTAACTCAAAAAAAGGGCAGGTTAATTATTAAATCTGTCAATGGAGCCTAGCATGTGGTAGAAATATTTTATTTGGAAATGGAGGGGGTGGGGGGTGTTGCAAACCCTTGCCCATGGCTATGCCCATGATATGTGTACTGTATTAGGACAGGTTCTAACTGAATTCTGTGTTTTAAAGGTATTATTACATGGTTTATTATTGATATATAGATATTAAGGATAGTAGTTTTGGCTCTGGACAAATATTCAGCCATTTTTTACTATCCGGCCATATTCAGCTCTGGTCGAATATCACTGCAGGATAGTTGGTTGGATAGTACAAAGTACACAGTAGCATGTACATTTCTATTAATATGTATAAAGTGGATGTGATTTCATTTATGTCTTTATGGAATATATTAAACTATTTAAAATATAATAATGTGCTTATAAGTATGTGAATATTCACCAAACAACTCTTATTACAAATACAAGGCATGTTAATATAAAAAGAAATAAAACTTATCTTTATAAATGCGCATTACATACATAACAGCAATGGCTGGCACATTTTTTGTACTTTGTCGTGACCTTTCAGTGGGCTAGTTAACTATGTCAAGCTGACCACGCGTCTGTCTAGCTGTGCGGGTATATCTCCAGAATTAGAGATGAACAATTCCATCCCATTTTATTTGTTTAGTCTATTACATTTAGTTCATAGATTGACAGGTGACTACATTAAGTCAGGACTCCATATTGCCCTTCAGAGAACACTGCGCTCCATGGACTCAACGCTTCTAGTGATGCCACATTTTTTCCTCAAAAGTTATGGTTTGCAGGCTTTCTCAGTACACAGACCAAATGTTTGGAACTCACTCCCCATGTTCTCAGACATGCTTGTATTACAATTCGCTAACAACATCTGTGGTACCTTTAAAGTGTTTTTTTTTATTTGGCTTTTTTTCCCCATTGTTTTAGATATATATCTAGTAAATTCATGATAAAATTTCTATATACTCTCATAGATCCATCACAACCTGGAACAATTGTTGAAGTTGTACAGTTACCAAACATAAGCATCAGCACATATTCAATACATTTTAATGAATCAAGCGGCAATGTTTCAAATTATCAACTTATAATATACAATAAAACTGGTTCTGAGATTTATAATAATGAATCAATAACTAATAATACAGTTATAATTATTGGCCTTACACCTGGGCAATCATACAACTATACTCTGTATGCTATAAATGGAATTGGGAAATTTAGTGAATCAAGGATTGGCTCTTTTTCAACTAACGCAACAGGTAAATGAAATATTTTAAATAGTTTTAATTTTGAAACTTATAAATCCATAATTATTTGTGCTTTTAATTCATTATCTTAAAAAAGAAAAAAAAAATTTTAGATGCTTATTTTAAATTCTGTATTTCAGAAAGTGGTCCAATATCCAATTATAATCTTTTTGACTTGAAACCTACAAATGTGACATTAACCTGGCGGACCCCAGGGAAACCAAATGGAAAGATTAATGGCTACATTGTGGAAGTTTTTTCTAATTATACATGTGTGTTTGCTCACAAGATAAACTGTTCAGATTGTGTAAGTGTCATATTTGTGTTAAACCTTAATAATAAATACTTTTTTTGTGTGTTTTTTTTACACTCGCATGTCATAACAGAGAGTGCATTAATTCAGTAGATGAATTACAGAAATGGGTATCAAATTGGAGCTTGTCTTTCCACTCAGAAAAATGTCAATTATTAAGGGTAACAAAAAAAACTAAAACAAATAAATAGAGGATCTTTCTCTTCACTGTGATAAATTAGTTGGAGTGCTAATGGCACTAGAAGTATGGTTGGATGTCAAAGCAGACTGGTAGCAAGAATTATTAGGAAGGTTGTCAAGTCAAACAACAGATTCTCAGCCGCTTTTTTGCAACATTCACCAACAAAATCTCTGTGACAAGTTGTTCTGTCTGGACCATTTAGGGATGTTTATGTTTGGTTCTGTGAATTTCATCTTTCTTTTTTGAGACATGAAATAGAACTGAAGGACCTTCTATGGTTGTGGTATTTGGCTATTTTTTGTGACATCTTATTACCTAACTACAAGTTCTGTTAACATAAGTGCTTTTTTAACAAAATTGCTACTGTTCAGGCTGAAAGGGTGCACCTTTTAAACTTTCCAACCTGTACCATTCAATAAAAATGATCTGCAGCTAAAACTGTCATTCTTAAAAGAAACAAAATGAACCAACTTCTGAAGCTCTTGATGGATACTTTTAGTGAAAGTTTTGCGGATTTTTATAATTTGAAGCATGAATTACTTCTTTTTGTAACTCCATTCGTCATCGACGCTTCAAGATCCCCAGATAGATCTACAAATGGAACTGATTGACTTACAAAGCCAGAAAATTAATTTCTACACCGTGACGTCTGCATATAATCTTGTACATTTCCTAAAACAATCGTTAAGGATGATCACAATGTTTACAAGCACTTAATTGGGATGTGTAGCCAAAGTTTGTTTGAGAGCTTGGTTTTGCAGTGTTGTGTTTACCTAGTGCCTAAAGGCTGCATTGAAAATCTCCCAGATAACCCTTCCCACACAAATGAAATTGCACCATAACATTCTGAGCATGCTTTAAGCATGAAAGTTACGCTATATAAAAGCTATGTAAGAAAATGAGTAAACAAACTTTCCCAGTTATAAAACGGGTGAAACCTATGTAAGGTGATTGCTTTATGGGTGTAAGAAGGGGCCTATTAGTGCCATTGGCTTGTAATAAAGCTATTAAAATAGTTAATTCTTTTTTTATTATTATTATTTTGTTGATGTGGCCTGCAACATGAGTGTCAGAAATAAAGAGGCCCACTGGCCAAATAAGGTTGGATATCACTAACAGTCTGTTGAAACATTTTGGCACCACACAAGATCACGCAATGCAATTATTCCAGTTGACTTACTAATCCTTTCTTACTTAATAATTAGCCATAAATTGTCAAACAACAAAGTATGATAAGAAAATTAAATAAAAATCCTTTTTTACAGAAAGAAAAAAGAAACATTTTTTAATGTTTGGTGTAATGCACAATTTGTAAGACAAATTTCCATACGGACAATAAAGATTATTATTATTATTATTATTAGAGTAATCATTTTTTAATTTTGTGAAAATATGAATACACCTATGTATATGTATCCTCAGCATGGGGTAACCAGGATGTTTTCGTGGGGAGGGGATTCTTTTCCTCCCTCTTCCCGTCATGTGTGTCCGTAATTAATCTTTATTACATTCCGACCCTTCATTCTGTCGGTAGACATTTATTGTATTTTTTCTTGGAGTGACTGGAAAGACTGTAGACACCCCACCCTTTTCAGCCAAGGGGTCTTGGGAAGCGATAATGTGAGCTCCCCCAGCGGGGTCCACCAAGCACTATTTCCAGTATTTAAAACAAAAAAATGCATATTCTGAGGTATCTACAGTGCATTATCCTGCTATTAAAAAATTTAAGTTCAAAAAACAATTCTGCTATTTACTGCACTTTATTAATGGATCACAGGGTCTAGTAGAAATTTGTAACCCCCCTATTAGCTACGTTCATATAGAATTAGGTGACTGTAGTTTCCTTTAAATTTTATATCGGAAAAGGAAGTTTTATAGTTAAAACCAGTGCTTTTTTTGTGACGGTATGCACAGTATGGCGTACCTTTTTCAATGTGGGGAAAAAATTATTACTTTTCTTGAATTTTAACGTCAATTATTAATTTAGTAGTAGTTCAAAGTTACTCAATCCACATTTTACAAAAAAAGCACTGGTTAAAATCATCTGTTTTGGGGTTTTAAACTAAAAAATCTCTGGAGTTTTTTTTTTAAAACAAACTCAATTCCCCCTTAGCCACACTCTTAGAATTTGGTGACTGTAGTTTGCTTTAAAAACTTAGATATAAGTTTACTTTTTTAAAATGGCATACTTTTTAACACTAAGGCTAAATAATCATGTATTCATGTATTCAGATTCATTAACTCTATACTTATTAGGATGCTTACACTGATCCAAGCACTGAGTGTCAGAATATTACACTACACACTCGAAATTCAACAGAACTTGAAAATATTCGTATCACAATTACTGACCTGAAACCTTACAGAAATTACTCAATTACTGTAGCTGCCATCAATGAAGCTGGTAGAGGGCAACCTTTAAGGAAAGACTTCACAACACAGACAGCAGGTACACATTTTAATTGCATTCTGTAATTGCACAAAGCCACTTTTAGTTTAGTGTGGATGATGGTCTGGCAAGCCATTACATTTTGATCTCCAAAAA
This sequence comes from Biomphalaria sudanica, assembly GCA_036873155.1. Taxonomy (NCBI): domain Eukaryota; kingdom Metazoa; phylum Mollusca; class Gastropoda; family Planorbidae; genus Biomphalaria; species Biomphalaria sudanica. Next base: position 1,588,705 of record JAZGLO010006660.1, read on the forward strand.
TGTATATAGAAAAGCAAATTCCATGGTATTTAGCATCGTGCAAAATTTTGTTGCAATGGCTATCTTTTATCTTCTAAATGCGAACTGTTCTATTTTTCAATTAAATATCTAAACTGTCTTTTTTTAAAATGGTTTTGTGAAAACGGTTAATGGGAGTTAATTATTTTGTACATTTTTATTACACTTATGCAAACAGTTTTATTTCCCAAATTAAAGTTATAAAAACTATAAATATATTTCAGATTTATGTAATCTATTGTTCCGTCCCGAGACATGACGTTAAACTGCACTCCTTTTTCCTTAGCACTTTTGGAGCTCAAAAGTGCCCTACTTCTTTTCTATCATTGTGTCTGCCTCCTCTTTTCCTCAGTCTGCCTTCATTGATCATCACTCTGTCTCCTTATCTCTAAAATCTCACTACGTCCTAGACCAGTCCGTTTGCCGTGGACTGTGACGGGTAAGGGGGGATAAAGAGATCCTGGTGTTTGAGTGGTGGCTATCTGAGGATAAACCACCACAACACAATACTTTGGCTCCAAGTTCCCCTAGACCTGAGGCCCAGATGGCCCGCTCTGGGTCAACCGGCTGGTCATGCCGAGCTACCAGCATAGGTCGTCGACCTATGCTGGAGGGCGGTGGCCGGAGGGTCAATCAGGGAGCTGTTGTATCGGACACATGCCCGATGCTGCAACTGACTGAGTATAGCACCTGTGTAGCCCTGGCGGGCTCATTCTGGACATCCGAATGGCCCGTCCCCTTGTTGGACTCGATGGTGGGTGAGGAGCACAGGTTCCGAACTAACAAGAAAATATATCTGTGGCATTTTACGTCTCGAGAGACGATCTTTTCCCTTTGCAACTTCTTGTGTGACTAAAGAGGCCAATCCTTGATACACAGCTGCGATCGCAGGTTGGGCATATATAATCACCAGGCGCCGTTGCATTTTCACCCTTCTTTCTGCTTCTGTTGTGTATGGCATCTGCAATCTTTGACCCTTCCTTTATGCTCTCTCTCCATGAGGATCTGTCCAGTGCCACCTCTTCCCAGTTGCCAGTGTCGATTTTGAAGAGCTTCATGTCGCGTTTGCATACATCCGTATAACGTAAAAGTGGGCGACCAGCGGCTCTCCTGCCTTCTATCAGATCGCCATACAGGATGCCCTGTGGAAGTCGACCTTCTGGCATTCTACGAACGTGGCCAAGCCAGCCGAGGCGTCTGCTGCTGATAACAGAGCGGATGTCCTGGCACCCTGCTCTTTGTAGCACTTCCTCATTGGTTATCTTATCTTGCCACCTTATTTTAAAGATCCGCCTTAGGCATCGGAGGTGGAAAACATTCAGCTTTTTTTCCTGCCATGAGTAGGTTGACCATGTTTCACTTCCGTACAGCAAGGTGCTCAACACACAGGTCCGGTAGACTAGGGCTTTAGTACTGTTAGTCAGCAATATGTTGTCCCAGACTCTTTTCTGCAGCCGTGACATGGTGGCCATTGCCTTGGCTATCCTGTTGTTTATGTCTTTATACAGTAGAGTGTTGTTGGATATGATGGAGCCAAGGTAACAAAAGTGATCAACAATTTCTAGTGGTTGGCCATTAATGCTTACTTGAGGTGCAGTGTTTGTGTTTTGGACAAGTATCTTAGTCTTGCTTTGACTGATGTTTAAGCCGAACTTCTGGCAAGCAGCAGATAATTTGTCAACCAGGCACTGTAGCTGAATATCAGAATCAGCCACAATAGCTGCATCATCAGCATACAGGAGTTCCCTGACGAGTAGCTTCCTAACCTTGGTTTTTGCCCGCAGCCTTGAAACATTAAATAGTTTTCCAGAGGATCTTGTATGGAGAAACACACCTTCGTTTATGTCGTTGTACGCATAATGCAGTAGACAGGAGAAGAATATGCCAAACAGAGTAGGTGCGAGCACACATCCCTGCTTGACACCACTGCAAACCTCAAAAGGTGCTGATTGGGCTCCATTGAATTTGACAGTGCATTTAGTTTCCTCGTGAAAACACTCAATGAACTGCAGTAGTTTGGGAGGGCAACCTATTTTCCTCAGGAGTTTGAAAAGGCCACTTCTGCTGACCATGTCAAAAGCTTTAGTCAGATCAACAAAAACGATGTAAACGGGTCTGTCTCTCTCTCTGAATTTCTCCTGCAGTAGTCGTAGAGCACAGGTTCCGAACTAACTAGAAAATATATATGGATAAAAAAAACAACCAATAAACTACTTGCCCCAGATTTAAGTCTGGGCAAGAGACGCCATATTGAGGCAAAAAAAGGAGGAGGCCACAAAAAGCTGTACTACCTGACCATCATTTTTGGTGGTCAGGTGCACAGAGGAGGGGAAAAGCCTGACAAAGCTGAGCCCTTTCCTTATCTATAAGGGACTCAAGTCAGCAGTGGGAGACCCCAAGAGTGTGTCTAAGCTACACAAATCAATGGAACTTCTTGTAGAAGTAGATGGCAAGACACACTCTGATGGGCTGTTAAGATGCAGAAGACTCTGTGATCTCCAAGTGGAAGTCATGCCACATAAGAGTCTGAACATCAGCAGAGGGACCTACTGGAATGTTCCGAGAAGGAAATAGTGGAGGGCATTGAAGGAGTCACCCATGCCCGGCGCATTACCAGGCGCAGGGATGGTGAGGAGGTCAAAACCGCCACTATTATCCTCACATTCGAAACTAGGACACCACCAGAGTATGTGAAGATAGGATACCTACGAGTTCCAGTGAGGCCCTACATACCTAACCCCATGAAGTGCTTCAAGTGCCAGGGTTATGGACACGGCGCGGCAGTCTGCAAGAGGAACACTGTGTGTGCCAGATGTGCTGGAGAGGGTCATGAGGACAAGGGCTGCACAGCCCAGTTCAAATGCCCAAACTGTCACGCTGGCCACTCAGCCTACTCCAAGGACTGCCCTGTGTGGAAACAGGAGGTTGCCGTGCAGGAGTACAAGGCAAGAAATTGATGTACCTTCAGCCAGGCGAAATTGGCTGTATTGGCCCTACCCAAGGACCAATTCGGCTTGACAAAGACCTACGCCCAGGCTGTTGCTAAGATAGGAAGATCCATAGCCACACAGATGGACACACTGACCCCAACACCCCCTCTTCCTCCTCCAACTCAGAAGAAAACACCGCCAAAGAACACACCTCTGAAGAAACAAGAAAGCCCTGTTGTCATGCTAAAGAACAGGTTCTCTGTGCTCGCTGATGAGAGCATGGAGACTGAGCAGCATGTCAAAACCAATACTCTGGGAGAACCCGGAGACATCATGTCTGACATAGGTTCTCCTCAGAGAACCCAGCCAGACATCCCATCCCAACCTCTACCGAATTAGAGGTTGACCAACTCCCTAAGGGGAGAAATCAAAGCAGAGAGGATGTCCGAGGTGAGAGAGGAGGAAATAACCTCCGCTCTAACCAGAGGGATCTCCCCTCTCCAGAGAGAAAGACTTCCCCCAAAAGGGGGTTGTACTCCTCTCCATCCAAACCCAAGAATAACAATACCAAGGTCACTGGAATAAAGGGAAACCCCACGGGGGCCTCCCAAGGCCAAATAGCTCCAAATAGGTCATCTAGAATAAGCCATGGATTCCAGAATTGTACAGTGGAATTGTAGAGGCCTCAAGGCCAATTACGAGGAAATGCAGCTACTGATGGACTCTGAGACTCCTGTAGCTGTCTGCTTACAGGAAACATTTCTGAAAGATAGCATCAGCTTCCGAAGCTACAGTGCTTACAGCAAGAATGTTGAGGATGCAGAGAGAGCATCAGGTGGAGTCTGTATCCTTGTGAAGGATAGCATCCCCCATGAGAGAGTAGAACTACAGACCACACTACAGGCCGTAGCAGCTAGGATAACCCTTCACAAGGTTATCACTTGCTGCAGCCTGTATCTACCGCCAGGCGCTACATTAAACCCAACAGACATGGAAGACCTATTGAAACAACTCCCCCGGCCTTATATAATCCTTGGGGATTTCAATGCCCATAACACCATGTGGGGATCCAACAATACCGACACAAGAGGTCGTATGCTGGAGGATATCTTCCTCCAACATGATTTATGCATACTTAATGATGCATCACCGACCTTCTGCACCCAGGAACTGGATCTCTCACATGCATTGACCTCACCGTATGCGTCCCTGAACTTCTGGACGACTTTAAATGGTCAGTTAGCAATGATCTACGGGGAAGTGATCACTTCCCAATCATCATTACTAACAATCTCCTCTCATTGGGACGACCTCAGAGATGGAAACTGAAAAGGGCCGATTGGGAACAATTCCAAAAAAGATGCTCGGAGGATATCACAGAAAATATCCTCGATGAACAGAACCCAGCTGATACCTTTGCTAGCAAGCTACTTAGAATAACAAGGAAAGTTGTCCCCCTAACCTCCGCAAATTCAAAATGGCCTAGCAAACCATGGTTTGATGCAGCTTGTAAAAGTGCTATTGGCAGTAGGAAAAAACGGCTGGCTGCATTTATAAAGAATCCTTCCCAGGAAAACGTAAAGCTATTCAGGATAGCTAGAGCAAAGGCTAGACAAACCATACGGTCAGCCAAAAGGAATTCCTGGAGAAGTTTTGTCGGCAGTCTGGATGCCAAAACTTCTGCAAGAGCGGTTTGGAAGGCAGTAAGGCGAATCAAAGGGAAAGAATCAAATGCAATAGGGCATTTGAAAAACCAAGGATGAACTGTCACGTCCCCCAGAGAAATAGCTAACTGCCTTGCATCCACAATAGCAGAAAAGTCATACACTACACGCCAGAGTTCCAAAAAGTCAAAACCAGGGAGGAAAGACACCCCGTTGATTTCAGGTCAGAGAACAATGAAGACTACAACAAACCGCTCTTGCTTGAGGAACTGTTGGAATTGCTAGACAAGTCACATGACACAGCTTCACATACTCTTTCGGACTCGAAAACAGTTAGTGTGCATTTTTGTAATTTAAGGGGACTCCACCCAGACCCTGAACTATTTATACACAAAAAGAAGATCCCTGTCGTGAAAACTACAAAATTTTTAGGCCTCACCTTAGATTCCAAATTTAATTTTCTCCCCCACAATAAGGAACTTAAGAAGAAATGCCAAAAGTCATTAAACATACTTAGAGTACTCAGCCATACGGACTGGGGAGCTGACAGAGATACCTTGCTGCTGCTATATCGGAGTCTAATTCGATCCAAGCTAGACTACGGATCCATAATATATGGAGCAGCAAGGAAGTCTTATCTAAAAATACTGGAACCAATACAAAATGCTGCCCTGCGTCTCTGTCTCGATGCGTTTCGTACATCACCTATTCCAAGTCTCCAGGTGCAGGCTGGAGAACTCCCCATGGATATAAAATCCAACCCCACGAACCCTGCTTTCGACTCCATATTTAACCCCACAGAGATAGAAATATACAATCGAAGGCCTAGCGTCATACAGCCGTTGGGCCTTCGAATGAGAGAACCCATCCAAAATTTAACCCCACCCATTGACCAAATCTCTAAAATAGAAACCCCTCAGAATCCTCCTTGGCTAATGAATAAACCCAAATTAAATTTATCCCTCCTTAATTTCAAAAAAGAAAATACAGACCTAAGCATACTTCAAGTCCACTTTAGGGAACTGCAGGAGTGCTACGGAGATTGTGGCACCATCTACACAGACAGATCCAAAATAGATGGAAAGGTCACGTGTGCCTGCGCCTTTCGGAACAAAACAATCTCTTGTAGACTCCCCGATGACTGCTCCATCTTTACGGCTGAATTGCATGCAATATCACTTGCACTTATGGCCGTTAAAGCATCAGAAAGGAGGAAATTTATAATCTGCTCCGACTCCAAATCTGCATTGCAAGCTTTGGGGCGGATGAAGACTGACATCCCTTTGGTACATAAGAGCCTGAAGCTGTTGGACCAAATAACAGCCGACCGTAGGGATGTCACCTTCATTTAAGTCCCCTCTCATGTTGGCCTTGAGGGAAACGAAACCGCAGACAGAGAAGCAAAGAGAGCCCTAAATCATGCGGTGTCAGAAACCCAAATTCCCTGCTCGGACCTGAGATAAAGTATTGCCACTGCCACCTATTGAGAGTGGCAGAACCGATGGGAGGCTGACTGACAATAAACTCAGGCAGATTGTGGCCGATGTCAGGTGGCGGCCCACATCTAAAGGTCTGACAAGGCATGGTAGCACGACCATGTCCAGACTTAGGATTGGCCACACCTACATCACACACTCTTTTGTGCTGAAGAGAGACGAGCCCCCACTTTGTGAGTACTGTGACTCTCGCCTCACCGTGGAACATATCCTCGTTGATTGCCCCAGATACCAGGATGTCAGGGAGAAATATTTTAGAGCCACTAACTTAAAAACACTATTTGATAATGTCAACCCTGGGAAGGTACTGGAAGGGCTTTATCCGGGAAGTGGGGTTATCTACGAAGATCTGATTTATGAATTTGTGAACATGTACTATTTACATTAGAGTTTTACCAAATAATTAAATTTTTACTACCTTTACTATTTTAACTGTGAATAGACCTTGATTTTAATGATATGATATGGCCTAAATTGTGCCATTGTGCCTAAAATCAAAATCAAATCAAATGAAATGTAATCTGTTGTATACAATCTACTAATAATACTTAGAATATGTTGTTTTTTTATTTTAAAAAGAAAGAAAACATTTTGCTTAGACATAAATATGCACATTAAAAACACTGAAGATTTAATAAATAATGTCTAGTGCTATTTATAACTGATGAGTATGGCATTGTTGATGCCTATGGCTTTCTGGCCATTTTACCAAATGGAGGGACATCTTTTTGTGGCTACGAATGATAGATTGACTAATCACCAACCCCTTGTTCATAGGTCAACCATCACTAGATGATCAAATTGATCACATCCCTTACACCAGGCGAACACTCTGGATTGATGTGGATTTTTACAACATGAAAAAATAAGAAGAAAAAAGTCAGCTAGCTAAACAATACGATCTTGTCAGAAACACTTTCCCCTCTCACATTTGTATTTTGTAGGGTGGTAGGAGGAATGGTGGTTGTTGATAGTTTGTATTTTATAGCTTCTTTTATGCTGATGGCAGCCTTGAGAAGTAGCATGTGGTCTGAACTGTCAATTGATGATCAGAATTTCAAACCTTGCATGTTGCATCTTCTGCCATTCTGTGGGAAGTTTGGACTTAGGATGTAATTATGTTCAAATCTGAAGTAACATGCAAAACCTAAAATCATATTTGTGCATAAAATAGAAATAGAATTAGGTATTTTTATTCTTTCTAGCCAAAATCATAATACAAACATAAATCAATCAACGTTACCTGTATTGCTAACTTAACACATGACTCATATGTTAACCCTTCTCTTTCTTATATTGTTTTACTTGCCAGATATAACTGCAGCCTGGGGGGGGGGGGGGGGGGGCCTTAGTTCGTGTATTACTAATCTAGTTGATCAGCTTTAGTACTATGTCAAACTTAGATATTGTTCTATTCAATTAGTTATCTTTAGCCACAAAATCAAAGTAGAATTGTGAAAGTGGCTTAATCCGTTAAAGCCAATACATTCATATCAAAAATAAAATACTATGGAAACGGGTTTTCCCTGATTTGTTATAAGTTTCTTAAATAGAAATTAATTTGGCTATTTAAACGAGTTTATCCAATTTGTTAAAAAGCTTAGCATTTTAATAGAGATACAATGAAGTACTTTTTGTCTGTTTTTAGGGCCTTGCAGATGTGATAGGGACATTAAACATACACTACGGCCTCTGCCATGATCTAAGGAATATTTATGCTAAGTTTTATCAAAATTGGTCAAATGCTTTTGATTTCTTTGCAGGACATACATAAATACATATGCATTACTTTCTGCTTATATTATAAGAAGATACTATATGAAATTAAGCTAGAACAATGTATACATCATTACTAGTTTTCATCATAGAATCAATGCTCTTTTTTATAAAGCTTCACACAGTTGGTTGATTTAGGTTTGTATTATGATTTTGGCTAGAAAAGAATACAAATTCCTAATTCAATTTTTGTGTATTCAATTACATGTTCTTACTCTTTCTCTCCTAATAGACCATTGTCTATTTGATCCCATTCTGCAGCCTAATCAATGAAATTATAGTTAGTGCTTAGAAAGTCAGTTGGTTTTGTTGTCTTTCTTCCCAAATGTTTTGTATTGCTTGTAATCTTGAATAGTTTTCCTTTGGAAAAAAAAAAGAATTTTTTAAATTTAAAAATGTGTTTTGACTAAAAACGATGTTTTCAAGGAGTTGGGGGGGGGGGTCTAAAAAAAGGTTTTGTTGTGTCTATATTAATTTGTCATGGAGCAGTGACGTGGGTTTATGGACCTCACTCATATCAATTATTTTAATGTTTTATATATGGTTTATATTAAGTTTTTTTCCCTCCTTTTCAGTTCAAGTTTTGAAATGAAAAAACAGCATCAATTTTATATTTGTTAAAATATCACATCTTAAAAAGAAAATTGAGAAAAAAAAAAAAGGAACTATGTAAAAAGATTACAATTGTTTTATTATGATGAAACTGAAATACAAATTTTTATTAATTTTGATGAAATATTTCTTTTAAAGTTTCTAGATGAATTGACATGTATCCCTTGCCTGTTGAAATAGGTTTGAATGTATTTTAAAATAGATTTCGTTTCTGTTGTTTTGTTTTATTCAATAGCACCTTTTAATTTGGAAAGTGTGAACGTCATGACATTTAAAAGCAATGAAAATAAGGGTGGTATGAATATTACAATTGCACCTGGAGAATACACAGGGCCAACAACTTTTTATGTATGCCTGAAAGCATCTGATGTTGACCAGAATTGTACATATTATGAAGGTAAGATAATTATAATTATTTCTAGGGGTATTTTTTTTATGGCCATGCTGAGGCAAGAAATGTTGGGTAGAGGAAGTTACTAGGACAATAATTTAACCCAATAGCTCCTATTTCTGGTTAAGAACCCCCCACCCTTCCCAAACCCTAAGCAAAGAGGAATAACTCCAAATTTTAAAAATCCTAAAAAATATATTTTTTTTTTTTAACTAATCAAATTTAAGATCTGATAGATATAAACAAACTAACAACTTAAAAAAATAAAACGATATGGCTAGCTGAAAAAAAAAATACTTTTAATACCATTAGAATATAAAAAAGCTTTAAATACCCATTTTCCCATGTGAGAGCATATACACTTGGGCTACGGGCCTGTTCGTTTGAAAAATTATTTAAATAATAAAAATCTTCCTGATTTTATTAAAAATAGAATCTGTAATCTTCAAAATGATTTTTAATCACGCTTGCAGAGAGACTAGAAAAAATCTTCTTTTTAAAAAGTTTAAAGCAAGTATATTGAATATGGGATTTTAGAAACATTCTGCAACGTTTTAGGACAAAAACAGGAAAATGTTTCCAACTGCAGAAGGAGCTAATGAGTTAACTGCCTGTAGGTACTCAGCTAACAACTTATCTTGAGTGCTGAGGTCTACATCAGGATTCAAAATCAACCCAAGCTTGCTGCCACTCAAACTAGTGGTTTAAAATCATGTTGAAACTTAATGCAATTTTATGAACAAATCGGCAGCTTCCACTAATGGAAAAAAAATGTTAGTGGCATTAGCCATTTTCTTAACCCCCATTAAAATTATTGTCTGAGCACTAAGATCTGCTTATTTGATACCATTAATAATTTGATTTGTATCACATTATCAATAGGTTTTTCCAAATTAGTCAGTCTTTAATTAATGGTAAAACTTTGTTTACATAGGATATCTCTTTTTGTTTTTCGGAATATCTGTAATTTTTCAGATAAGAAAAAAAGAAAAACATGTACATTCCTTTTAATTCCCATCATTCATTTTGGTAGCCACTATGGCTTAAATTTGTGTTGGTTAATCATCTTTTAATCTGTATTAAATGATTTTTCTTTTTTTTTTTTTTTTGAAGACACTTATGACAAGGATGTTAACTATCATAGTCATTCATATACCAAGAGCCCACCCTTCATTGTGACACTTCCTGATTTGCTGGCATTTTGGAACTATACTATAGAAGTGCAGGCTAATACCACAGCTGGCACATCTAATTGGATAGTTAAAAATAAATCAACTCCAACTAATGGTAAGATTTGCTAATATTACTGACATTTGGACAGCTACTATCTTCTTCTTCGTTCTCATTGTTATGTTGGAGTGTTCAGATGACTAGACTAATATATGAGCTGAACTGCACACTGGTTTCCAAATCAGGGAGCTCTCCATATAGTTTTCATTCTATTGGGGTGTTTTGGGGCTAATGTCTTGTACAGACCTCATGGCAAAGAGAGGTGTTTTGGAGTCAGGGTGGTATTTGTGACCACTGGGTGTTAAATTTTACTAAAAGTTAAAGTTAAGTTAAAATTACTAAACAAAAAACATATTGTCTACTAAAAAAAATTCTTCATTAGCAATTGTAGAGTGATTGCATCTCTAGTAGCAAGAGGTGATCCACTCTTTTTATAATAATTGGATGAAATCAAATTTTATGAATAAAATAAAATAAATAAATAAAATTTCAAGATTGATCTTATTTCTAGCCAATAATTTTTCTGGCACTGTTTAATTTTTTTTTTAAATTTTCAATTTATTGCGTATAAAATCCCAGTGATAATTACATTAGAAAGATCTAGGTGGATATCAAGGTTGGTTGGTTGTTTCATTCAGTCATTTTGTCAGTTTCATTCAATTTTCACATTACTCCATTACATGCTCCATTATTGTTAGTTACTTAAATAATTGTCACGTTCAAACAACCACCTTGCTCACATGTTAGAACTGACTAGGGTAGAGGTCAAGCTGCGTTTGTGTAAAGCCATGATTAAAATGTGGGTCAAGTTTTAGTTTGTTTTTTGGTATAACTGATGAAATATTTTGATAACTAACTATTTGGGTCACCGAAAGAAAGTTTAAAATAAGGGTGAATAATAACGTATTTATCTGGACATATATTTTAGGGAGGCTATAAAAGCTGGGATTGCTAATATGTATTGTATTTTATTGAATTATATCCTATTATTAAGATGTATCCGGATATTGTTGTGCAAATAATTAAGGGTACATTTCCTTGTGTTTGTATTCTGTTCCTGAAAGTAAATAATAAACCAATGACTTCATTTACAGTCACTCGACCTGGACATATGTGTCTTTGTGCTTCATCATTAATCAAGTTAGCAGTGAGGTTAATCATAAATGAATACTAACTCTTTGGTAAAATCACTTAATTTAGTGGCACTCTAGGACAGAAGCAATGCAACATGAATTGCTACAAATTTTTAAAAAAATTTATTTATCAAATAGCCCGAACAACTAAATTATTTTAGCAATAAGCATAGGACATACAAAAAATGTAAAGACTGATTAGTTTATAAGGTAAGATGTGATAATGAATAAATACTTTGCTAATGTTTGTTTACAGTTCCTGGTGAAGCACAATTCTTTGTGATACCTGATTCAACCATTGCTACAAACTTGACAATTAATATTAAGTGTCCTGACAAAATATTTCGAAATGGAATTATAACTAATTTTACAGTAAATGTTGGCAATGTGAGTATATCTTGTTTTCTGCTTTTTACAAATAATTTTATAATTCCAGTGCCTATTTAACTTATTATAAAGCATTTCAGAGAGTGGTATAAACTGTGTTTCTACCTAACCAAGGGACTTGAGTTTCCATCCTTATAGACTAGAAATTAATTTTTGGAGATCTAAAAAACTGAGTTGTGTTTGCTGAGCCCCTAAAGTCAGGACAGAAATCTTCCAGACCCCTTACTACCCATTTTGAGAGTAAATAAGACCAGAGCATACTGATCATGCTTAAGTAGCAAAGAGATTTATTTTGATGTTTTCTTTAACCTCCTAATATTAGTTTTTGTTAACATTGTTTATTTCAGGGCACCAAAACCTTTAATCAAACTATACAGGCAAGTGAAGGTTGTGAAAAGAATTCAACTAAAGAGCTTCAAGACATCATTGCTGAACAAAATTATTCGATCAGAGTATGTTATCTTGTTTAGTAGTTAGTTTAGTTACACCTTTTGATATTTACTAATTAAGTGTTTTTCTTATGTTTAATTTTTTTTACTTAGAAAGAAGATTAATATTATTTCCAAGCAAAGAACAAGCCTCCTACCTACAGGAGGTTGACAGTAAACAGGATTTAAATCCTTATCTTAAATGTGAAAAAAATACAGGCATATATATATTGACTATCTTGCCTTTTTTATATTGTCTTTTCTACATTACTTTTGGCATTGCGCTTTTGAAACCATAGAATCTGCTGTTCTACATGCATTAATGTAGTTAAAACTAATTTTTTTTTACAATATCAAACAGGTAATAGTACATAATACAGATTTCAGCAGTCCATTTTCCAAACCTCTGAATATTTATGTATATCCTAAAGGTAAATATCTAATTTTGTGGCCGTTGTTTACAGTTCTAATTTCACTTTTGTTTTTTTTTCAATGATTTGCTTGCCTAAATGGTAAGCTGGATAGTTTTTTCTCTACATTGCTTATGGAAATATATATATATATATATATATATATGTAAGTGTAAAAAAAAAATCAATTAATTTTTTCTTCTGCGTTCTCATTACTATTCTGGATGTTTAACAGGGTTCCTATGCGGTCTAAAAAGTCTGGAATTTCAAAAATTAGAGTTCAGGCTTGAAAAAGTCTGGAAAATCACTACTTTTTTAGGCAAATTTTTTTAATGTCTGGAAAAAGTCTGGAATTAAAAAATAAAAAAAAAGTCCTATGTCAAAAAAAATTGTAGACATATTTTTTTTTTATTCAGGTGTCGTGTACATCTATTTGGGCATAGAGGCTTCCATTACTAGATCTAGATTTATGGTCATGGGTGGAAAATAAAACAATGGGCCGTCTTAGTCGATTGCAGAACACACCCATGGTCAAACAGACTTTCTAAGACCTAGATCTAATTCAGAATCATACCGCGGCTAAGGAACCTTAAATTTTAATACAAAATTTTGCTAGTTCTAATATAGATCTAGACTAGACCTAGATCTATTATATTATATAGAAAAAAGAAACATGAATCCACAACATTCACTTGCTAGAGCCTAGGCTGGATTGTATGTCTATTATAGTTAGTAACTTAGATTTAGATGTAGTAATTATAAATGCTAGGTCTAGCGTCTAAACCTTTGAATTTCAAAAAAAATCTGATGCTTAGAGTTAGAGTTCAGTTAGAGCAAATAAAAAAAAAAAAAGGAAAGAAAAACAACATTTAGTTCTAGGCCAACGTTCAACTTGGTTTTTTGAAATAACTTATGGAATGTATATATATATATATATATATATATATATATATATATATAATTATAAGAAGATAAGATTCTACTTCTAGATCTAGAAAATCTAGATCTATTTATTTAGACTAGTTATGTTATAGATCTAGATTCTATTTGTAGATTTACAATTCAGTGTCTGGAAATCAGAGTAATTTCTAGGACTTAATCTTCTTCTTTTTTGAAGTTATGTCTGTATTTTATAAGATAAGATAAAATTAATCATAGACTAATATTTGTTTATTTTTTAAAATTAGAATTGTTTAGATTTAGATTCTAGTTCTAGAGAGTCTATTCTATACTTCAATAAAATTAAGTCTTAAGTAATGGATCTAGACCTAGACTATTATGACTGATATATCTATAACAATATATAGAATAAAGAATTAATATTGTTATAAACCTGGTGGTGGCACAGATGGGGGTAGTGGTGTGTGTGTGTAGTCAGCCAATGCAAATCGCCCAGGCCAGCGCTAGACAAGTGGTCAACCGTGACGAGTTATGACGGTCAGCCGAGACGAGTGTCAACATGACGGTTCTAGAGGGATCGGCGTCGTGAACAGAGCTCAGGAGCGTCACGAGGGATGTAGTCGTCTGATCACCCAGAATGGTCGAGCGACGTTCTGTCCGGTTCTAGAAGGCCAGCAGGGACCCTATATAAAGAGCGAAGGTATCAGAGACGAGTGAGACACAACTTCCCAATCTACAGTTCATTACGACAGCTCAGTACAAGTCCGAGACGAGATGGAGAGACCAGTGCAAGAGTCGATACGGCGGTACGGCTATTAACGGAGAGATATTTGTACAGTCGTGTGTAACGTGCTGCCAATTGTACAGTATTGGCTGATATTTTATTGACATTAAACTATTACGTTATTTGTAGCCCGGAGTTGTCAAGTTCTTTAACTTGTGTTGTCGTGTGGTGCAGTTTACAGAGAGCCTGGATAGGAAGATTCGTAACAATATGGACACTCGGATTTTTGCCAAAATCTATTCTAGATCTATATATGCGTGTCACCCCCCCCCTCCCCCCAGTTAAATAGAGAAAACAAATTATAGGCCTATTATATCTAGTCAATTTAGAATATAGATCTTGAGTAAAAAATACTAGGCCACAAAAATTACTAGATTGGGGGTCTACTACTAGATTTAGTCTCTATCTAGATCCAGATTTATGTCTAGCATACTTTGCCTAGCATATATTAGATCTAGTATGACATAGATTTAGGCTTTGATGTAGATATCAAATTTATATTGTTAAAAAACAACAACAATCCAATCAATATTGACACACTGTGATTAGAACTAGACATAAGTAGACCACTATTACAAATTCAATCTCAATTTCAGTACAGTAACTCTAGAACTTTATTTATCTCTTCCAAAAGATTTATTAGAGGTAGAGGTAATCTAATTACTAGAGGTAGTGTAGGCTAGATTGATCTGACATCTAAGTCTTTATTTTTTAACTAGTATCTCATGTTTAAGCCATTGTAAATGTAGGCCTATATAAAAATTCTAAAACTATTGGACTAACTTTGAGATTTATAATAAGATTTTCAACTAAGATCTATTAGACTATATACTATATGTATATATATATTAAGTTGCCTAAGTCTAGGTGCTACAAGATTAGTAACTTTTTTTTTACATGTTTGGGATGCTCCTTCAGAATTGAAGATTATTATTACATCCTAGTCCAAACTTCCCACAGGATGGCCTGTTTTAGTGGTGGGCTGGGTTTGAACCTAAGACCATGAATATGAGTCCAGAGGGCATATCATATGCTCAGTAGCCATCCACTTGACTGTTAGTGAGTCTGGAAAACAAGATAAATGTCTAGGAAAACTCTGGAAAATGTCTGGAATTAATTTTCACAAAAGTTGTATGAACCATATGTTTAAAATAACTAGTCCAATATCTGAGATTAACGCACTGCTATTTCCAGATCAGGTAGCTCTCCATATAGTTTTTCTTTTATAGGGGGTATTGGGTTCAAATCCTGGTGAAGACTGGGATTTTTAATTTTGGGATCTTTGGGTACCTCTGAGTCCACCAAGTTCTTATGGGTACATGTTGGAAAAAAGTAAAGCTGAGTGGTCATTGTGCTTGCCGCATGACATCCTTGTTATCAGTAGTCCACAAAACAGATGACCTTTACATCATCTGCCCTTCAGATCTCAAGGTCTGAAAAAGGAACTTTACTTTTTTATGTAGGCCCTATAACACATAAAAACCACATCACAAATGATGAGATTTGAAACAAGATCACAATGGCTATTTTGATATTTTTTTACTGCACCCATGACTCGACCCAACTCATTAATTAATAATAATAATTATAATCCATATGGAAATTTAGCTTACAATTTGTGCATTACACCAAACAAAACATGATAACTATAGAAAACCAAACTATAGGAGTTGGAGAAAAAATGAGGGCGGTCAGTCATTTTGCTGGCCAAGACACCATTGGTTCCCAGTAACAGATGACCTTTACAATCTCTGATATATATGTTGCAAGGTCTTAATTGGTTGTTGTTTTTTTTACTCCTTTTTGTTTTAACTATTTAAATGAAAATTTTTTGGTATTATGTCTTTTTAAAATTAGCTGATATGTCTAAATTATTAAAATAAAAGTGTATTATAGGATATTACAGCACTTAGACATGTCTCAATCAAATATTTTCTTAGAAATGTTATTTTATAATGATTGCATAATTGTGCATTCCTTACTGGAAGAACTGTTGTAGGATTAATTTTGTTTTTGCTTAATAATTTTTTTATTTTTTTTTGTAAAATGGGCCTGAACATTTTTTTATTAATTCTACCTCAAGGAAATGTAAGCATGGTGGCCGAGTGGCAAAGCATTTGGCTTCGTACTTAGGGGTCTTGATTTAGAACCCTGGTGAAGACTTGAATTTTGAATTTCAGGATTTTTATAGCGCAGTGAGTCCACCAAACTCTACTGAGTACCTGACATTAGTTGGGGAAAAGTAAAGTAATTTAGTCATTGTACTGGCTACAAAACTCCCTTTAACCATTTGCTATAGGGGCAGATGACCTTTTAAAATTCTGCCAGAGATTGCAAAGTCTGAAAATGGGACTATACAGCGCTTTACTACCACTCAGGGAAAATAATTCAAAATAATACTTTAAGCTCATTTTTTTATTATCCTTAACTAACTTACTTATCAAAGTCTTCTTCTATTCTTTAAAACCCTGGTTTGGTATTAATTCAATTTATACTATTTGAAAGAAAAATTGAATAAAATACTTTTAAATAACTTTTTAATAACTTTTTTTTTTAAGCACCAATCTTTAGTATGAATGGACTTGAAATTAAGCAGCAAGAACTATCAACTTCCCAAGCAAAGGTTATTTTAAGCCTTAGACTTCTCTTGAATTCTTCTCAAGGGAAATTAGCTGATATCAGTCTTGTTATTTGTGCAGATGTTCCAGGCAGCAAATGTAAATCGGAAAGTAAGAACATTAATTTAACAGCTTATCAGGAAATTTATTTATGTTAATCTAAGATCATTTGTCTTAGAAATTTGATGCGGTTCTCTGTTTGAAATAGCGTAAAGAAAAAAGACAGTTCAAGAAAAGTAAAGTTTAAACACTTTCAGAGACAAGTTTCTTTTAAATAAGATTTTCTTTGTGCATTATTATGAAATGACTTTTTATTTTACAAGATTTTATTGGTACAAAAATATGAACTGATTTTTTATTTTGCTGGTTTTCATGTTAGCATTAATACTTATAAATGTAGTTATGCAGTTCCTCTCATAGGTAGATACATTTATTTGGCATTGGGTAGGCTAAAGTTATTTACTTATCATATTGTTGTAACTCCGCTCCCAAGCCAAACTGATGGTGCGCCATTCAACACAAGTAGTAGAAAACATGCAGGATTCGATAAATCATTCGATGGAAAAATTGATGCTTATGGTGCAAGGCCAAATAGAACCTTTGAGAGAGAAGTCCAACATTATTGATCAACCAACTGTTACTCATTCAAGACAGTGATTGTATTGATAGTTACAAAGAATGCGTTGGTGATGTTGGTGCTCTCTGTGGCAGCCATAACGTGTCCTACCATAATGATGAGAAATGTGAAAACGATAGCCACCATGATTTCAACGATTATAACAGACCTGACAAGAAAGAGATGGTAGAAGAAGAGAAGAGCTTGGCTTTGTGACTGGAGCTATTGCGGTACCTGTTATGAGTACCACTATGACCTTGACAGATCAAGACAATTTTGGGTCTGAGCCTGAAGCCTTGTCTGCCAGAGCCTTCTCGAAGGGAATGCAAATGTCAAGAAACCCACCAACAGGGTCTGAAACCAGTGGACTTCGATACTTCTGCAGGCACGACATGGCCTAAATTGTGCCGATGTGCCCAAAATCACAAATCACAAATTCGATACTTCTGTTTTCACCAGCGAGAGAAACCCTGAAGGTGACCAGAAGAACCATGCGGAATGTGAGGCAGCAGCTGATGAACTTTAGCACATCAGACCTTATCCACATGCCATACAGGCATGTCTTCCAGATGCTGCTGGGTTTGGTGAACTGTTTAATAACCTGACCTCCTGGGGGCCTCCGGCTAAATTGCAAAGCATTCACCGAGAGAATCTGCTGAAGCAACGTATAGAACCAGCTGTCTTGATGACCACCGCCATAACATCTACTGCCTCGCTTCCTGGCATGAGGCTGCCTTCGGTGGTGACTGAGAGAAAGGTCAGACAATGAAAACGACGCCCCCTTAACCAAAGGCAGATTAATTGGAGCAGAAGGAGAAAGAGACATACACAGACTACAACGCAGATGGCTTCATCGAGATAGCAAGATTAGCCCATTGTTGCTCCAACCGATAGACCTCCACCTGCATCAACCAACCTCCACAGACCATGTCGTGAGGTAGATTTTGTCCGGTATGGACAAATCTGAGAAATGGGCAATGTTGTACATCCACTCCCGAGCCACACGGATGGTGCGCATCAAAGTGCCATTCAACACAAGTAGTAGAAGATATCTATAGACTGGAAGAAGGACTGTTGTGGATCCGGCTAAAGTTATGGAGGTCTAGGCTGTCTTGTCTCGAGAGAACGTCCTTTGTGCTATCTATGAACTGTGTTGAGGACCTGGGGCTGTACTGGGAAGTGTGTCAGTGTTCTGTATTGGTATTTAGGTAGGAATGGACTGGTGTCACTTGAGATAGAACATTCTGGGACTTGATTGCTGAAATCCATGCCTGTTTGTACTGTAAATAAATACCTAGTTTATTGCTACCTCGTGCTTTTTGTTGAGTTACTTCCTTAGAGTTATAACATAAAAAATAGTAAGTTAATCTTTCTTTTATTTCAGATCGTAGAAAACGTGAAACAAATATAGTTGAAAAATTTAATCATACTTGGTTGGAATCTAGCAAACAAGGCTTTATTTATGGATACAGGGCCACACCTATAGGTTGGCTGGAAAAACTGCAAGGTAGTCCTGAGTTTGATAGAAAGCACCAATCCAGTGCTATTCTATATTAAATTTTTAATTTTATACACTATACATTACTGGCATCATGGTGGGGTTATAAACCATTGTTCAGTGTGCACTTTTAATTGCCTCCTATTGTGCTAGACTTATTACAATACCTCTATTCAACTCATAACTTCATGGAACCTGGGTTGGCTCAAAACTAAAAAAAAAACTGGACAAGGATCTCAAAAACTGCTTTTATGATTTTCTAAGAAATTCTACAGTTGCTGTATATCTTTGGCAAAAGAATTACTAGCTTCTTGGGCACACTGGGAAAACTCTGGTTTGACCATTATAATCTTTCAAAGTTAAAAAAAAAAACTTTAAAAATTTAAATTTTGCCAGAGAATGAGAAAATATTTATCTTGAATGGACTATAAGTCTTCAGATATTTCCGCAAGTAAGCATTATTCATTCAAGAGTGGCCATATATAAAGATTTTTTTTTTTTTTATGAAAAAAAATTTAATACTTTATTAAAGAAAAATAATTGCTCAATAATTTGTATAAAGGAGGCATTATCTTTGTTCTTCTTCTTCCTCATTCTCATTGTTATGTTGGAGCATTCAGATGACTAGACCAATACATGAGATGAACTGCGCAGTGGTTTCCAAATCAGGGAGCTCTCCATATAGTTTTTCTTTCTGATGAGGTTTTTTGGGGCCAGTGTCTTGTACAGGCCTCATGGTTAAGAGAACAGTTTTGAAGGATATGGTCAGCTTTCTCTGGTGGCACTCCACATGGGCAGATTTCACTGGTTCCAATTTTGAGCTTCTGGTACATGTGTTGTCTCATTCTGTTGTGTCTGGTCCTGAGTCAAAAGATTAGATATTGATCTTGTCAGGATAGCTTATAATACCCATAATTTTTCTTGTGATTTAGATGAGAGCTTGTCTTTTCAAGAAAATAATTTTTTGATATTTTTTTTTCTTTTCATGTCAAGCTCTATTGTTAACAAGATTATATACCTGTGTGTCAAGTTTAATTTTGACTTTAAAGAAAAAATATTTGTATTCTGCTGTTATGAGGTCCTTTATAGGCTTGATTGTTTTGCTAAGTTTCTTTGAATGTAGGTGGGATTACCTCAGAGTCTGGTCTTCTTTAGGCTGGTGCATTATTTCCATCTTGATTACAATTAGCAGTTATTATACTCTCAAAATATTATGCCCATTTGTACTCTTGTTCATGATTAGTTCTTCATCTTTACACATTTAAAATAAGAATGAATAATAATTAATGAAACCAAAGCCTGAAAAACAAAATATTGACACTACTGCATATAAATGACATTCAATTTCTCACAGAAAAGTGTGTTATGTATTTACTTGTTTTTACTTCTTTATAGAAAAATCTTTAAATTTATAACATTTTCTTGACAAATAAACATCTGTTAATTCCTAGTTCTTAAATGGTGTTTATACATTTCAGGCATTCCATCAAATGAGTATACATACACCATTGGTGAAGAAACTTGTGGCAGTACTGCATCTTTCTGTAATGGACCCTTACCGTCTAATACTAAATTTAGGTATAAGATTTTATTTTACGTGTTTCAATAAGTTTTGTTTGTCCCAGGGGTATACACCTTTGTAGAGAAATAGAAAGTACACAGAGGAAACCTTGCCATGGAAAAATTAAAACATAGCACTTTTGGGCCAGGAGATCAGTGACCAACAAAGACAAAATAATTGAACACAAAATTACTGTCTGATGTTGTGGCCTGTCTGTTGCATTGGTCTGTCTTATGTTTTGGCATGTCTGTTGTAGTAGTATGTCTTATGTAGTGGCCTGTCTGTTATAGAGGCCCATCTGATTTAGGGGTTTGTCTGATATATTGGCCTGTCTAATGCAGTCGCTTGTCTGATGTAAAAGCTGAAAAGAGAAAACATGCGAAAGCATAAAACGTAATTTGCCTTAAAAGATTGGTGGGAAAAGTGAAAAAGTAGACAGACAAAGCAAGGTAGTGAAAGGTTAAGGGATATAAACGCATCACTTGTAAAACTCATTGATGGAGGACCCTTCAATGTCACCATCACATAAGTTATCTCTCATGATACGCTATTTATCTTGGTCCTAGACTCAATGGAGATAACCTTATAGAAACAATATGGGGTCAAATGAAGGGGAGAATATTGCAGATGTTTAAAATACCCAGATTGTTTTTAGTTTGCAAATTTAGCACATTTTTTTGTACTTCTCCTTGCGCAAAACCATACCTCCCCCTGCTTTCAAGACCAGTCTCATTGCTAGAATTGGTGTCAGGCTAATGAATTAGACTTTTAGATTTCAAGTAATTTTCACTCTATCTTCTGTTATTATTTAAATGTGGTAGTGATATGCCCACTTCTGATTTTCTCTTATGCTGTTGCATGTTGATAGTGTAGCATGAGCAAAAATGAAATATTATTTTTGGCTTATTAAGTTCCTTCATGTTTTAATACAGTTAGATTTATTAAATACGAATAGATGAATACCTCCCATGGATGGTTGGAGATGCAGAAAACGTATTAAGATGCAGTCTTTTATGTATCATGCCACTAGACTATCTGATAAAGCTGGCCTCTACACCAACCGACAAAACATTCAATGTTTTCACCCCCTTCCCCCTTGGTGTTGCCCAAGGACCCCAGATATACACTTGAAGCTAGTGGAACCTAACATCATTAAGCTAAGGTATTCATCTAACAACCTTCGAGTACTAGCACAGGAGACCATCTGTGCCATTTTTGCATATACTGATGGGTCGGCATCAATAGATTCTGGAAGAGAGGCTATTGATCATAGATTGAGTTTTTTGCTCTGACTCAGTTTAAGTCTTGTGATAGTGTTTGCAGTTTTGATGTGCAGGCCATGCAATCTGTGAAACCTTAAAAGTCATTGACTCACAACTTTGTAAAGGCAACACAGATTGTTGTGTTCACTACCTCAAAGTCTGTACTACATGCTTTGTAAAGCCCTGGACCATGGCTTCCCAATATTGGCACTCATCATGGCTTCACACAACATAAACCAACGCTATGGCACCCTTGTAATAATGCAGTGGGTACGAGTCACATAGGTGTGATTGGCAACATCTTTGCTGACTCCTTGGCCCACCAGGGAGGGATAACACCACTTATCAAGCAGGATATTAGTTTCCATCATTTGTTGTTTAGGTGCTGGGACAAGTCCCAAAAAGCCCATGGAGTGTAGGCTTCCCAGGCCTGAGCATGCTATTATCTCTGTGTAGGATAAGCAGCTTTCCCTTTGGCTCATATTTTGAATGGCTATAACCAAAATTAGACTCACTGTTCCTCCGCTGCTGGGGAAAATGTGCTCCATACTTACTGATCTCTGCCTCGACAGGTCTGGGTAACCACTAATTTTCAACCTGTATGAGGACATACCTGCACTAGGCAAACAGCAAGGTTTCCGTTTAGTGCATTTGCAGGAGAGGTTTTGAACCTCTCAAGCCCTCACTCAATTGGAGTTTGATGATGATGCTAATTTATTAATTCTGTTAACCTGAGACCCACAATGCCTAAGTATGTATTGAAATTTCAACTTCACCCCTTTCCCAAGAAAAAGAAAAAAACATAATAAAAAGACTTTGTTTACAAATATTTACACAAACTTTATTTACTTGTATTATATGGTAAATTATGAAAAACAGTCCATTTTCTAATACTTAAGTATTATTAATAAAAGAATATAAATTTCTTTCATTGCAACCATTTTACAATTTTACACACTTTGTAAATTAAAGTGATTTCAAGGGCATTTTGTGTTGGATGTTTTTTGTTTTTTTTACCAAACCTGAAATGCCTTTTCTCTTTTTACTCAAGTCAATTTGTTTTTGCTCCTACAGAGTCATCATTATAGTCTGTACTGCTGGTGACTGTGGTTATACCTCACCTATAGATCTTCAGACAAAAGGTAAATTACAACAAATGCCTCCATAAGCTTTATATTGTGGCAATATATCACATAAAGTAAAATCAATGATAATTTGTTTTTAAATTGATGACCAATAAACTGTAAGTGCAAGGATTTTCCACTCAATGTAACTGCAGAAAGAAAAAAAAAAGAAGTTTAGTTGCATCAGTATGGACATAAATGTGTCTATACATTTCATCACAACATTGATGATCAATAAACTACAAGTGCATAGGTTTTTTCCCTGATTTTTTTTACTCTCCATAAAAATATACTGCCAACATAGTTTTAAAAAAAAATCTAAGATACTACAAGCTGTGTGATGTAAATATTTTTGGGAAGCGTGAACTTGGCTTGTCTTGGCTACCTAGAAGGGGGCTCGAGGTTCGACACCCGACTCGGGCAGAGTTGGGTTTACTGAGCCCCTAAAGGCAGCACAGAAAACCAACTCCTAGATATCTCCTCCCCCCCACCGGTCCACAAATGAGTTTGGACCAAAGCGCTCTGAGCATGCTATAAGCATGAAAGTAGCGCTATATAAAAAGCTATAATAATAAAAAGCTATAATAATAACATTAAAAATACAGGTTTCAATTTCTCCTTAGAAGTTGCAGTTGCCGTGGTAAATCAATTAAAGCTTAAATTTTTTATTTCTAAACAGCTGAAGTAGATAATACACCAGCAATAGTCGGTGGTGTTGTTGGAGGTATCCTGGGATTGGCTCTTATCATTGCAGTAGTATTTCTAATCATATACTTCAAACGACGTCCTCATTCTGCAAGGTGATGTTTTTATGTAGTTAGTGTAGATAGAAATCTAAATATTTACAAATAAGTTTAAGATGTACCTCAAATAGAATGCTCTGAAAAGGTATAAAACTTTGTTAGGATCCTAACAATTTAGTTTTATTAACGTTCACATTAATACTTCTATTTGGGATATTTTGAAAAAAGTAAGTATTCTTTTAACATTTAGACAGTTAATAATCTTCAAACTCTTTATTCTTGCTACAGGCCGTCCTCTAGTTCATATGTGGATTTAATCAAAAGGGATGAAACTATAAAGGAACACAGGTAAATCTCTGAATAATATCCTGTTTTTTTTTATTACAATCGTTGTAAACTTTAATAGTGTTCTTTTTTTTTTTTTTTTTCTTTTAGTGGTGGTAACAGGAAAAAATATCTACTAAAATAATAAAAATATTGGCATCTGCATACAACAAATAGATTAAGGAAAAGCTAAGCTTATTTATTACTTATTGCTGTACAAAAAATCATAATAATCTTTGTTATCTATGTTTGTGCATGACACCAAACAAAAGATTGCTGTACTATTACTTTAAAGTGAGGCGTTCCTACCATATCCTTTTCTAAACTTAATTGAAGAAAAACAACAGGTTTTTAAGCAGGTAGATTAAAGTTTGTGACATGTTGAACAACAGCAAAGCAATTGAGTCGATAAATCATTTCATTTCATAAAGAGGTCTGATGAATGTTCTTTGACATTAGCATTTTTTTTTATATTATTATTATTATTATTATAGCTTTTATATAGCGCTACTTTCATGCTTATAGCATGCTCAGAGCGCTTTGGTCCAATCTCATTTGTGGACCAGTGGGGGGGAGGGGGTATCTAGGAGTTTGTTTTCCGTGCTGCCTTTAGGCGCTCAGTAAACACAACTCTGCCCGAGTCGGGTGTCGAACCTGGAGCCCCCTTCTAGGTAGCCAAGACAAGCCAAGTTCATGTGCACTTAGCCTCTTGACCACGCTTCCCTTTAAATAGTAAATACAATTTTTTACTTTACTAATCAGAAACATAATTTTTTTTACATCAAAATGCAAAAATTTAAGAAAGCTTTCTTTTGTTGTTTTATCTTTTTTTTTTGGTGTTTTATTTAGACCAGTCAGGATTACAGAATTCAAAGATCATGTCAAGAAATTACATAAAGACTCCAACCTATTGTTCCAAGATGAGTTTGAGGTAAACTTACCAACCATTTTGAAAAATGGTAACCTATTTAATGAGATCGACTACCTTTACCTTACCTTAACATATGCAAAATATGTTTGGTGAACTTTGAGAGAGCTTCATTCCCAAATTTTAGGAAATTAAAAAGTGTGACTAGTAATGCATTATCCCAAAAAAAACTATTTAAGTACTCTGAAATATACTAGAACTTAAGGTATTATGTTTGCTCTCGATATAATCATGGGTATTGATCATGGGTATTGATCGTCTGATTTTAATTTTATAAGGTAGCAGTGTTGACAACCTATGTATTTTTTTTTACAAAGATCTTTCATGATATGTAATATGGGTATAGAAAATTTATATTCAACACCCTTTATTTTAATTTTTTTTTTCAAAGAATTAAACAGTAACTACTAACAACTTCAATATCATTCAAAGAGCCATTATCAAATTTGTTTAGTTTTATCAGGCTTTTTATGACTGAGAAGTCAGCCCAATGTTTCCATTTTACTTCCAGGACATCAAGAAACTGAGCAGTAGATTGCCCAACATCTGTGATGAAGCCAAGAAAGAAAACAACAGGGTGAAAAACAGATATGTGGATATTTTACCTTGTAAGTAGAACAAATGTTTTGTGTCTGTTTTTTTTTTTTTTTTTTAGGAGAAAACATGAGGAAAAGAGTTTTAGTAAGTCTGAACTAGGCACCACAGCTATTGGAGCACAATAATGCTTGCACTGAAATTGGATTTACCACAGCGCATTTAGTTTTTGTTATAGAAAAAGCCCTTTTCACCTTGTTTTAAAATGGTTCCACAGAAGTGCATATTGATGCAGCTTTTTTTGTTAGAAACTAAAGAACATGGTTTTAAAAGATCATGTAACCAGTAATTTTGAACATGACAAAGGACATGTTGATATGATTTAGAATCCATTTTTAGTTTTTGAGCTCTGAACATAATGGAAAAAATAGTACAAACTAATAGTAGTTTACTTCTACAGTGGCCTCTAGAAAAGGTTAGAAATCTATTTTTAAAAACGTGCACCTTTGCCCAATTCTGATGTAAGAGAATAACATTAGCACCATCATAGATGGAAAGATGGGGAAGTTGTCAATATTTGCAAAACATCATAAATTCTCAACACTTTTTGGTGACAACCTGTCTACTTGCTCATTGGCCATAATTACTATTAATTAATTTAGTTGTGTGGTTTTTGGATCGAGACAGCTGGAGATCACTTACTAATGAAAATCCACTGCTGAGGACAAATGTAAATGGTGAAAAGAAAACCTAAATCAACCACTGGCAGAAAATAGTTGTTTGCGCTGGATGTAGGTCGCAGCTGGAGCTGTGTAGCCATGGGAAATACTGCATTCCTCATTATTTGCTACCATCTATCAAATAATTTTTGGTATTAGTTTTAAGCTTGTGTTTTTTTATGTTTTGAAGATTTTTGCACAAATTACATGATAGCTGATGATTCTAAGTCAATAAACTTAACCATTTGTTTTGTGCTGTAAGATTTAGAATTTCACTCAAGCTTTTCATCATTTTACTTTAATTGTAGTTAGATAATTTCTAATTTATTTTTCTTGTAATTTAAGCTTTGCATGTTCTAATTATTAATTGTGATGATGTCCATCATTTTCAGATGACAGCAGCCGAGTGAAGCTTGAGGTCCAACCAGAAGATGATGAGACGATGGATTTTATAAATGCCAATTATATTCCTGTTAGTGTGATATATTAAATAGAATAATTAGGTTGATGTTGTTTTTTTATAGCTAACTTGTTTATTGCTTGTTTCAATAATATAAAGCCAGAATGTTGTGTAAATAAAGCTTTTAAAAAAATGTTGGTCTTAGATAAAATGAGCTATTTATTTAGTTTTAAAATATCTCTTATTAATTTATACAAAGACACAGACCATGAAAGTGACTAGATAATATTCTTATGTTTGTCTACAGGGCTATAACTCTGTCAGAGAGTACATAGCAACACAAGGTCCAATGCACAGCACAGTTCCTGACTTCTGGAGAATGGTTTGGGAGCAGAAGTGTAGAGTTATTGTCATGCTATCAGACTTGACTGAACAAGGCAAAGTAAGGAATTTATTGTACATCTCAAGAACTCTTTATGTTGTCTGTTGTATTTGTATGTATTTTTCTGTTGTGTTGTCTTTATATGAGAAAAGAGTCCTTGTAATCACAACAAATTTCCATAAGGATCAATAAAGCAGTCTTAGTCTTAGTCTTAAGAACTAGAAGACAAAAAAATATACCAAGATGTATTAGAATAATTGCTAAGAAATTTGTTTTGAAACTTCCGCTGTGCTGAACAAAAGTATTTTAATTGGATTAGCCAGCATATTTTTGTAAAACTCGTTATCATGTTACAGATTCTCTTCCTAGATTTAAGATTATTTAAACTTCTCATTAAGATGGTTTTTTTTGGTTTTGTATATTTAAAATGTTTCATTAAATGTAAATAAACTAAAATCTGACAAATCTTCTGGAGAAAGGCTTACTTTATCAAGTTTGTTCCTATGAAGTTTTATTTTAATACATATTTCTGGATGTTGTGTATTGGACCATTTTCTAATATGGATAAGTAGTCTTTATATCTAAAATATTTTTTGCAGCCAAAAGTAACCCTATACTGGCCAGAGAACTTAGGGGAACCAATCAATTATGGAAATGTAATAGTTGAGATGACCAACTTCTCACAGCTCAACAAATACATCATCAGGAATTTCAAAATTGCTAAAGTAAGTTGGATTCTAATAGAATTAATCATTATATATGTAGCGCACCTTTCATGCTTATAGCAGGCTTAGAGCGCTAATGTCCATCCTCTTTTGTAAACCAGTGGGGGAAGGGGGAGGAGTATTTGGGGAGAAGGTTTCCTTGCTGCCTATAGGTGCTCAAGAAAATACTATTCTGATTCAAGCATCCTCAATAGGTAGCCAAGCCAAAAATCAGTTGTCCTTTATGGTTTGAGACTAGCACATCCCTTTTATGAACCATGTGACCTGGGAAAGGCGTTTATCCGGTGGCCAGGATGAGAAATTGGCTCTTCACCGATTCCTCTGTCAGGATGCCCCCGGCGACTAGGTGCTCCAGGCCTCAACATGAATTCCTCCTTTCATGCGGGACCGGAGGCCCAAGCCCCACTTGGGGGCCATCCTATACTGTCCCATCTCACCCATAGGGGGACCATCACTACTTATATGGGCTCCATTGGGTAACGGCTCGATGGGGGTTTCGGATTGGTTAGCGGGCCTTTTTCACATCCCCACCACAAGCAGGTATACTCCTTAGAGCGTACAGTGGTAGCTCACTGGGAGCCATGTTTGCTTTCGTACTTAGCCTATCCTCTTCCCCCCTGGTAGGATGTTTCCATGGAGGTGCCACGCTGAGGCAACAGGAGTTTTATGCTTAGCGAGAAAATCTCACAACTTTTACAATATTTCACAAATTCTAATAAATGACTAATTTCTATTAGTCATTGGCTTGTCATTTGTCTTTTGCAGACTATAAATAGGTAAGGAAATACTGTACAGATACAGACTATTTGTGTTTAAAAAGTATTCTAAATTATTCATTCTGTTTTGAAAAATAGGTGGATGTATTCTTCCTGCCCGCACACATATCTGGCACACTGTTTTCTTCAGTAAAGTCAAGCTTGTTTGCCAATATTATAAACAGTGAAAAGATTAGGGAACACTCTTTTAGAGCTGTCATTATAGTTGTCATAATAAATGCTTGGCACAGTACTGTTTGGCTTTGATGCCAACTGTCATTATAATTTTAAAAATTCAAAACTAAACTAAAAATGTGAAATCCTGAGATAGAATTATTATTTGCTTTTTCCTGGATACATGAAAAATAAAGCAGTGTTATACTGAGATGGTTTATAAGTAGTTTTTTTGTAACATCCAACTTTGACAAAACATTTTGTTTAGGGCTCTGAAACAAGGAAAGTGACACACTTCTTCCTCCCTGGCTGGTGGGACTTCAGTGCCAATTTAACAACTGGTGATGTGCTAGAGTTTGCCCAGTTGGTGCGCCAGGAGGCCACACCTGCAAACTCAGGTCCTATAATAGTTCATTGCAGGTAGGTGTCATTGTTTTCTACTCCCAAGTAACTGTTATTTTGTAAGTAATTGGTGATAAGAGCAATGATGATAAATTGGTATGTGGCATATAATCAGATTGAAATCTAAGACAACTTTGCAATGCTACTGATCACTCTTCTGTTTTGAGTAGTGAATAGAATATTTAAAAGCATAAATAAATAAATATATAGCTTTTATATAGTACTACTTTCATGTTTATAGCATGCTCAGCGCACTGTGGTCCAATCTCATTTGTGGACCAGAGTAAGTATCTGGAAGAAGGTTTTCCGAGCCGCCTTTAGGCGCTCAGTAAACACAACTCTGCCCGAGTTGGGTGTCGAACCTCAAGCCTCCTTCATAGGTAGCCAAGTTCAAGTGTACGTAGCCTCTCGACCACTCATCCCACTTCTGCATAGTCGAAGATCAGAGTTGAACTAAAAATTCTGATACATGTTGAATCAGGAAGCAATTTGGTGAAAACCGAAAGGAAGACGCTATGCCAAATATCCTTCTAGTGACCAGGAAACCATTATGCATAGGAGCATGGAATGTGAGCACCATGTATGAAAGTGGAAAATCAATGCAGGTGACAGTTGAAATGCAGCAGTTATGGGCCTTAGTGAAACAAGATGAGCCCAAGCAGGACAGCTTAGAAGGATCCTTGGTACATACCCAGACAAATTGTTACTCTCCTAATGGGCGACTTTAAGGCAAAGTAGGATGTAATAACTCTGGATATGAGGAGATTATGAGCACCCCCTGCCCTTCTCATGAAATTAACTATTTTTTTCCTATAATGAGACTAATAATTTATTTTTGTATCGCTATGCTGTTTTACATTTGTAACTGATTCGTTTCTATTTCCTTTGTAGTGCTGGTGTTGGCAGGACTGGAACTTTCATTGCATTGGACTACTTCATGCAATATATTGAAAAACACAGTCTCTTGGACTCTGTGGATATATTTAGTTATGTGATGAAAATGAGGGCAGCCAGACCTCGGATGGTTCAAGCAGAGGTAATTCAAAATCATGAGCTTACAATTTTGGAATTCTCTGTATAATTATATATAAGATAAGAAAATTTTTATTGATCCAATCAAATGGAAATTCAGTTTGACTACAATTGACAACCTCAGGGTAACTACAGTAGATGCAAATGCGAACAACATTCACACACGAAACACACAGCACACATAACCAGCGCTTTATGAATTAGACTTCTATGTACTTCTCGATGATGACAGCTGATCTTGTCACACTTTGACCGACAGTGGGATGAAGGAGTTTTTAAACCTTTCTGTTTTAGTTCTAATGGAAAGGAGACAACCACTTCGTTCAGATCTTATGTAATAGTGGTTTAATATGATCTATGAGCATCTATCACCTAGCATGCTCTGTGACCTATAGTTCAAACTGTTTTGTGGACATGTGGGGTGAGGGTGTATCTGGGAAAATATTTCCATGTTAATTTTAGGCGCTCAGCAAACTAACTCAGATCAAGCTCCCTTGATAAGTAGACATTTGGTTTATGCCATTCAGCTAGACAATTGGTTTATACCATTGAGCTAGACAATTGGTTTAGGCCATTCAGCTAGACAATTGGTTTATGCCATTCAGCTAGACAATTGGTTTATGCCATTCAGCTAGACAATTGGTTTATGCCATTCAGCTAGACAATTGGTTTATGCCATTCAGCTAGACAGTTGGTTTATGCCATTCAGCTAGACAGTTGGTTTATGCCATTCAACTAGACAATTGGTTTATGCCATTCAGCTAGACAATTGGTTTATGTCATTCAGCTAGACAATTGGTTAATGCCATTCAGCTAGACAATTGGTTTATGTCATTCAGCTAGACATTTTTTATGTCATTCAGCTAGACAATTGGTTTAAGTCATTCAGCTAGACAATTGGTTTATGCAATTCAGCTAGACAATTGGTTTATGCCATTCAGCTAGACAATTGGTTTATGCCATTCAGCTAGACGGATGGTTTATGCCATTCAGCTAGACGGATGGTTTATGTCATTCAGCTAGACAGTTGGTTTATGCCATTCAGCTAGACAATTGGTTTATGCATTCAGCTAAACAATAGGTTTATGCCATTCAGATAGACAATTGGTTTATGCCATTCAGCTAAACTATTGGTTTATGCCATTCAGCTAGACAGTTGGTTTATGCCATTCAGCTAGACAATTGGTTTATGTCACTCAGCTAGACAATTGGTTTATGTCATTCAGCTAGACAATTGGTTTATGCCATTCAGCTAGACAATTGGTTTATGTCATTCAGCTAGACAATTGGTTAATGCCATTCAGCTAGACAATTGGTTTATGTCATTCAGCTAGACATTTTTTATGTCATTCAGCTAGACAATTGGTTTAAGTCATTCAGCTAGACAATTGGTTTATGCAATTCAGCTAGACAATTGGTTTATGCCATTCAGCTAGACAATTGGTTTATGTCATTCAGCTAGACAATTGGTTTATGCAATTCATCTAGACAATTGGTTTATGCCATTCAGCTAGACAATTGGTTTATGTCATTCAGCTAGACAATTGGTTTATGTCATTCAGCTAGACAGATGGTTTATGTCATTCAGCTAGACAGTTGATTTATGCCATTCAGCTAGACAATTGGTTTATGCATTCAGCTAAACAATTGGTTTATGCCATTCAGCTAGACAATTGGTTTATGCCATTCAGCTAAACAATTGGTTTATGCTATTCAGCTAGACAGTTGGTTTATGCCATTCAGCTAGACAGTTGGTTTATGCCATTCAGCTAGACAATTAGTTTATGTCATTCAGCTAGACAATTGGCTTATGCCATTCAGCTAAACAATTGGTTCATGTCATTCAGCTAGACAATTGGTTTATGTCATTCAGCTAGACAATTGGTTTAAGTCATTCAGCTAGACAATTGGTTTAAGTCATTCAGCTAGACAATTGGTTTATGTCATTCAGCTAGACAATTGGTTTATGCCATTCAGCTAGACAATTGGTGTATGTCATTCAGCTAGACAATTGGTTTATGCCATTCAGCTAGACAATTGGTTTATGTCATTCAGCTAAACAATTGGTTTATGTCATTCAGCTAGACAATTGGTTTAAGTCATTCAGCTAGACAATTGGTTTATGTCATTCAGCTAGACAATTGGTTTAAGCCATTCAGCTAGACAATTGGTTTATGCATTAAGCTAAACAATAGGTTTATGCCATTCAGATAGACAATTGGTTTATGTCATTCAGCTAGACAGTTGGTTTATGCCATTCAGCTAGACAGTTGGTTTATGCCATTCAGCTAGACAATTGGTTTATGCCATTCAGCTAGACAATTGTTTTATGTCATTCAGCCTAACATCCCACAGTTGACTTAAGTAACTTCTTCACCTGTGACGCATTTGTTAGTATGTTAGGCACCATAGGCTATTGCTGACCAGTCCCTTCTTTTTGTTTCTCAAAATTCTTTGTGTCTCAGCCACCAGAAAACCTGTTTATTTCTTTTGTCTTTCTATTTGGCTTTCTTTGTCTTCTGTTCTTTGTGGTGAGTAAAGTGATTTCAATTTTATAGACTCTTAAGTCGTTTCCATGAAGCAATGAGTCATTTCTAAGAAGCAGTGAGTCATTTCTAAGAGGCAATGAGTCACTTCCAAGAAGCAATAAGTCATTTCCAAGAAGCAGTGAGTCATTTCTAAGAAGCAGTGAGTCATTTCTAAGAAGCAGAGAGCCATTTCTAAGAAGCAATGAGTCATTTCTAAGAAGCAGTGAGCCATTTCTAAGAAGCAATGAGTCACTTCCAAGAAGCAATAAGTCATTTCCAAGAAGCAGTGAGTCATTTCCAAGAAGCAATGAGTCATTTCTAAGAAGCAGTGAGTCATTTCCAAGAAGCAATGAGTCATTTCTAAGAAGCAGTGAGCCATTTCTAAGAAGCAATGAGTCATTTCTAAGAAGCAGTGAGCCATTTCTAAGAAGCAGTGAGTCATTTCTAAGAAGCAATGAGTCATTTCTAAGAAGCAGTGAGCCATTTCTAAGAAGCAGTGAGCCATTTCTAAGAAGCAATGAGTCATTTCTAAGAAGCAGTGAGTCATTTCCAAGAAGCAATGAGTCATTTCCAAGAAGCAGTGAGTCATTTCTAAGAAGCAGAGAGCCATTTCTAAGAAGCAATGAGTCATTTCCAAGAAGCAATGAGTCATTTCCAAGAAGCAATGAGTCATTTCTAAGAAGCAATGAGTCATTTCCAAGAAGCAATGAGTCATTCCAAGAAGCAGTGAGTCATTTCCAAGAAGCAATGAGTCATCTCCAAGAAGCAATGAGTCTTTTCTAAGAAGCTAAAGAATGTTTTTTTACTGTCTAAATTTCAGACCCAGTACATCTTTATATTTGATGCTCTTGATGAAGTGATAGACAGAAAGATTAAGATAGAACAAGACAAGAATGAACATCTCTATAGCAATGGTGGTGGAAACGATGTCTATGCCAACATGGTCAAAGCTCCAGAAGAGAGCATCTACGCAAACACTCAGGTGATCAATGAGAAAAATGGAATTGATAACAAGGCTTTCGGTAAGCTCTATTTTAATGTCTATTTTAGAAAATATTATCTTTTTCAGTTTTTCTTAATCCCTGGCAAGCACACCCCTTTTTTCAGACCTTACTATCTATATGATGTAAAGATATCTGTTTCAAAGGCTGAAGGTAAACAAGGGTAACATGTGGCCAGCAGCACAATAGCCGACCGCCTTAACTTTTCCTCCCACTAGAGTTGGGTTGACTCAGGGGCAACCAAAAAAGCAAGCTCTATATTCAAAACTCAAAATATCTTCACTAAGATTGAAACCTGAGATCCCTTGGTTCAGAAGCTATGCCCCTTTTCATGTTATTTCAAAATATTTTCTATTCTAGCTACTTCTTATTTTCATTTTCTAAAAACAATGTCAATATTATGAAACCACTTCAGCTTTTGACAGAAATTCTACAATTTGCCTTGCAATCACCAACAGGATTATAATCAAACTTTAAAAAAAAAAATCTTTTAGTGACTATTTTAGGCAATTTGTTACAAATAAATTATGGATTTACTTTCTAGTCATTTAAGTTGACTCCAAATAACAATATGTTTTAAAGGTTAGCGATATTGTGGCCAAAAAAGGAATTCTATATATCTATATCTATGTTATCTTATGGTGATTTTATTTGGTCTTCAGCCTGCTATTGATTGTGTTACATGTAGACATCTTTGCTGTATAATGTTTTTATTCTTTGATACTAATGACTAGATATTGTGTGCTGAAATTAGTAATGATATTTATATGTTTTGGTTTTACATTTTTCTGTAGAGTCTGATTATGAAAACCTGACCTTGAACAAGACAAACCAGCCTACCACAGTCTTGTGAGAGTTCCAGCTAATGTGATATACTGACAGTTTCGTCTTGTGCTTTTTTTTCTTCTGACATAGTCTAAAGAGAGACAAAATTCTGGCTTTGTTGTGTCCATACATTTTCATTTGTTGACTCGTAGCTTCATCCCAGTCTATGCCCAATCGTTTTTGAGAACAAATGAATATTGTTGGATTTCGCTTCATTTTTTTTTATATTGTTAACATCGCCTTATAATGTGTGACAGCATAATTAAACTTTTATTATGCAAATATGTTACTTAAACAGGAAGTACATTGACTGGACCCATCTACTACAGTTTAAATCTAAATATTATGTATTCAAATGTATTTACACCTTTTTTATATCGCAAAGACTTACAAGCACAAAAGTAAAGTATATATTCTTTTTATATTTTCCTGACCATTTTATTTTAAGATGTGTAAATTATATTTACATAAGAAATTTTTAAAAGCTATTATTGTAATGAACATAAGGACATTTTATTGAACCAACAAATATTATTTTCTTTCTCGTTAAGTTAATCATCAAGCCAGCAAGCATGTTTTCGCGTGTGTACATTATTTTTTGCTGTGTTGTGTTGACATTGCAAATCCAAAGCATCTTCACTTATTTAAAATATTGTATATTGTTACAATATTTATCTTTTTCTACATAATATGAAGTTGTTACTGTAATACATTTGAATGCAACCTAATGTTGTGGTACCTGCCTATGGGTTATATTGTTTATATGCACCCAATATAAGCTGTTCCAACTTTTGCAATGTTTCATACCTTTTAATTCTGTCTTCCATACTCAATGTTTGGACCTAACATTCTGAAAATCTCGCTTGAGATCACTGTTTCAAAGACATTAACCAATAAACCTGTACAAACCATAATTGTTACTCATTAAGTCTAAAAGAAAAAAACATTCCAACTTCTGCAGTGTTGTTCTCTATTCCATTGTAAAAATATTTAGCATATAAATAACATTCCCCCAATACTGCAACTATTTTGATATTGATATAACTACAGTATTGATCTAATCTTTTATTTTTTTATTTTGTTGTGTTCATTTAAAAGAAATGAAAAGGAATTCTAAAAACTAGCTTTTGAACCTTTCTTGCTGTAGATTTATATGACTTGAATCATATAGCTGTTTGTTAAATTGATGTAAGTTTTAACATTGGAGACATTTGGGATGCTCATTTAGACTAAGTGTCCAATCAATGGGATTCTGTCTAGGACCAAATTTTCACCGAAGAGCTATTCAGATTATGCAGGTAGACAAGACACTAGAACATGTTTTTTGCTAAACTTTACACACTCCAGCTCTATTGATGTTTGTATTTTATGTATTGAAGTGTTCTCTCTACTCTCTCTAAACTTTGTGATTCTTTTAAAAGAGCACTGTGTTCACTTGAATAGTTTTAAGCAGACATTTTGTAATTAGTTTGACATGGTGTCAAGGACAGATACAGCCTATCTTCAGATATGAGTATATCCTCTTTTTTTTTCCTTCTCTTTGTAAAAACAAACTGAAATTTATTTTTCATGCAAAATTTTATTACAAATACTGCAAAGTATTGGGCACATTTTTATGTGTACATCATGGATTCTTAGCACTGGTACACACCACGATCTAATTTAGCACTATCTGTTCACCTCTGTACACCAGTTTCCTAGCTTGGGTGGGGAGTCCGAGTTTTAAAATCCCCCCTGGCCACCACTTGTGGGGGGCTCCCAATTGCATGTCCGAAATTTGTTTTTAATATTAAACATAACGTCATTATCTCATTTCATGATGTCGAATGTGAACATGCAGGGGCCCCCTAAAGAGATCAAGCCTGCCAGACCCCCAAATCCATTGCTACACTACTGTTGCACAGTAAGGAATGACAAAAATCTCTGGGTTTTTTTTTTATCTCATCTTGAACCAGAAGTTGTAATTTACTTCAAGTAGAGCTAGAGGAAATAGCTTTCTCACTGAAGAGGCCTAAAATTTCATCCTTTATGCACAAAAACACTCCCAAATACATTTCCATTGTTACATCGTATGCCCCCCCCCTCCCAGGCTGTATACTTCTCTCAATGCTTGCCTTCTGTGTGTTGGCTGTAAACACATACAATGATAGCTGGTCTATCAGGTCATAGTTCATCAATTTGCCTTAAGCTGTGAAAAGAACTTTGAAAAGTCTTTAACTTCTTGCAGAACATTTGCATAAATCATTTTGTGTGTTATCTTGTTGCTGTGTCAACTTAGTTTATATTATTGGTGGATGATGTCATTGTTGGGTTTTTTTATAATCTTTTTATTCTTACTTCTTCTTGATTGTCAAAATGTGTAGTAAGGGGGGTAGTAGTTGTTTAGCAGCTATCATACAAGATCTGATTGTTGATCTTAATCTTGATCTGGCTATTTAGAGAGTTGTTGTTTTTAAACCCTAACTTGTAATCTATTATGTGTATGTTTCAGTAGCCATAGGTATCTATAAAGTGTAAAGATTAGTGTAAGTAAATAGTCTCTTCTCTTATTAGTCCTTGGTAAGAATAACAATATATACTTTCAAGTAATTAGCCCTAAGTACAATTTGGACATTGAACCCTGATCAGCCTTATCCTATTATTTAATAGCTTCTACAATAAGACAGTATTTGTTTTACTAACAAATATTACCACTAACCATATTTTTTTTTTAAAACTGCTATTGAAGTCATTTACAGCAGCTGGAATATAATTGATTCAGTTTTGTTGATTTAAAATAAGTCTCACAAGTTTGCAGCAACTCTCTTTGTAACCACAGCCAATTAGGTACCATAAAAAAAAAACATCATTTAGAAAACAAACTCTCTTTGTAACCACATCCAATTAGGTACCATAAAAAAAAAAGCATCACTTAGAAAACAAACTCTCTTTGTAACCACATCCAATTAGGTACCATAAAAAAAAGCATCATTTAGAAAACAAACTCTCTTTGGTTCTTACTTTGCAAGTCCTGATTTTCTCATTTCGTATTTTTTCCTAAGCATTATCTGTACCCCTAGCTCTTGTCTGTACATACTAAAAGAATCTTTACATTGTTCAATCCTCATCACTGGTGTTTCATTGAACATGTTTGATGAAGTGAAATGAATTGATCGATAAATGGCTGTGTTTTATAGTGAACATGTGAAACATGCACACAATCAAAATGTTGTTTTTTTTTCACTTTTATCTTAAGAATTTTTTTTGTTCATATATTGATGTCATTTAAATATTGTTGTATATTATATTATTATGTACCAAAATTGTACGTGAAATAACAGTGCAACCTTTTTTTTTAAGCTCGTGTATTATGTGTTAAGGATTCCTGCATCTAACATGAAAACACATGCACTTGGAGTTGTTTATTTTTTTATGAAAGTTTCTTTCCTTGTGAGGACATTGGTGTAAAATTACTTGTTTGTTCTTTATAGCCTTAATAGTCAATGAATCTACAGTGTATATTTAAGGAGCACTTTTATTATTGTAGCTATGAAAGATTTACCAGTGAATTAAAATGAATGTAATGTTGGTTGCCCTCAACAAGCCCAAGTCTTTATACTAGTTGAGTATACATAATTTAGCAAATGGTTCTGTTAACACTGGGTTTGCTCTAGTAAGACTACAGTAACAATACAATGTATACACAAGTGCTATAATGTGTATCTGAGTGTTTAATGTTTTTTCAATCCAAGAACAACAGTGGGAAACGATTATACAACAAAAATAAAAAAACAAGTTTTAAAAAGCATTCCATTTGTCTTTTGTGCTAAAGTAAACAAAAATATATAAAAAATGTACAACTCTATTATTACCTTTTAAGAATCGAATAACAAGAAGCCTTTTGTGTATTCATTTACAAAGTGTTTTAAAACTAAGGTGATGAGTGGTTATACCAAAATGTTTTCTGAATCATTTATTTGATGAAATATGAATATGAATCATTCTGTTGTTTAATTATTGATGCAATGAAAATGTTACAGTATCAGGATCTGAACTTTATATTTTTGTTTGATTAACTTATACACTTTGATGCTTATGAATCTTCATTATCACCAAATATGTTTTTGATTATAGTTTTGGGTTTCAGAGACTTTAGACTAAAGCTGTACAAAATATTATTTTTTTTTTAGCTGGCCATCTATTTACACACTTTTTGTGTTTTCAATCATTGTTAAACCATATCTCAATTTGACATCACATCATTATTTCAGCTAATTCATTTCAATAACATTTTATATTTATGTAGCAAGCTTTTCTTTTCCTTCAGTGATTTTTTTGTTTATTCTGAAATCAATTGAAATTAGATAATTACTTTTCAGTTTTATTTACTTAGTTTTAGCCTTTTAAATGCTTTTTTTTTTTTTTATTTAACCTTAAATACGTTTTTGTTTCAA
Source organism: Biomphalaria sudanica (assembly GCA_036873155.1). Classification (NCBI taxonomy): domain Eukaryota; kingdom Metazoa; phylum Mollusca; class Gastropoda; family Planorbidae; genus Biomphalaria; species Biomphalaria sudanica. The sequence goes on from JAZGLO010006660.1 coordinate 1,627,448, forward strand.
CATTTTTTAGACTAGACTTCATTATTATTTCTGTTATAACTTATATATGTATCATGTACATACACATTAATGTCCATATGAATAAGTAAAAGAGGAAACAAAATACTTTGAAAACATATTTAACAAAAAAAAAAAAATTGCATTCTTATTTAGCATCACTGGTATCATTAATCAGACATCATAATATTTTCTTTATAATATTTTTAATTTGGACACCTGCCAGCTTTTTAGTTCATCTGTTACCTTAAAAAAAAGCTGTTAATTAATCTGGAACTTAGTACATGATTTATCGATCAGAACAGCTTCCCAAGTACTCCCTTTCCACCCCCACCCCCCACTACTTAAAAGAATTAATTACTTGATGTTCTCAAATCAAACTTTTATGTCAGCCCCCCAGTATATAAATAATGTGAAAAGAAAACAAAATAGAAATCAAAGTATCCTGGATTGAGACTAAAAAAAATAAAAAGAGTCCATTTGTTGGCTATTTATAGACTTAGGTTCTTAAAGGGATGCTTTAGATGGAAATACTTACATGGGTGCGTTGTATAATACTGTGATGGAGCCTTGTTGGAATTGTGAAGTATTCAACCTTACTTATTGTAGCCCATCTACTTATTGAAAATGTAATTGTATTCCTGATTTAGTGTCTGTAATTTATGGTTCAATTTTCTATTTATTTAGATCATAATATTTACTAAGATAATAAACTATTTTTGTAAAAACATCTTATCAAAGTTTTGACTGTCTTTTATTTCTCCATTTTAGTTATCTTGTACCTTTAAGTTTCCGTTTCAGACCTTGAGATCTATAGGGCAGGTGATGAAAAGAGCATCTGTTTCTCGGGGAGACAGCTAGCGAAGGTGTCATGTGGCCAGCACAACGATCAACTACCTTTACTTTTCCCCAACTAATGTCAGGTATCTATTAGAGCTGAGTGTCATGTGGCCAGCACGGCCAACTACCTATACTTTTCCCCAACTAATGTCAGGTATCTATTAGAGCTGAGTGTCATGTGGCCAGCACAACGATCAACTACCTTTACTTTTCCCCAACTAATGTCAGGTATCTATTAGAGCTGAGTGTCATGTGGCCAGCACGGCCAACTACCTTTACTTTTCCCCAACTAATGTCAGGTATCTATTAGAGCTGAGTGTCATGTGGCCAGCACAACGATCAACTACCTTTACTTTTCCCCAACTAATGTCAGGTATCTATTAGAGCTGAGTGTCATGTGGCCAGCACGGCCAACTACCTTTACTTTTCCCCAACTAATGTCAGGTATCTATTAGAGCTGAGTGTCATGTGGCCAGCACAACGACCAACTACCTTTACTTTTTCCCAACTTATGTCAGGTATCTATTAGAGCTGAGTGTCATGTGCCCAGCACAACGATCAACTACCTTTACTTTTCCCCAACTAATGTCAGGTATCTATTAGACGCCTTAAAGATCCCCTTATTAAAAAAAATCCCAGGATTTGAACCAGGGACTTTGCAACTCAACCACCCTATCCCCTCAAGAATCTGCACTCTCAGAATACCTCAAGCAATAGTGTTAATTTAAAAGAGCTAAAAGTGAAGCGTTGTTTTTTTTTTTGTATAGTCTTAATTTGGCTTTATCCTCATTTTCCTTTTAAGGACAATGTGTAAAAGTAACTAGATCTAGAAAAGAAGAAGCTTCAAAAGAGAATCAGTGTACATGTAAGTAATATAATCTAGACATTTGGGACATAACAAAACATATTAATTTCTAAAAAGAATTATAGATTAGCATGAACAAGATAATAAATGGTGTTTGTTATTTACACCTTCACTTATATACACAGACAATTTGACATGTCACCTATACCTATTGTTATGGCCTAATATAAGCAGCTGAATGTAAAAACTTGTTTTAGAACAATATGGATATAACAGTGGGAAGGGTGGTCGAGAGGCTAAGTACGCTTGAACTTGGCTACCCATGAAAGAGGCTCGAGTTTTGACACCCGACTCGAACAGAGTTGTGTTTACTAAAGGCAGCACTGAAAATCCTTCACCCAGATACCCACAAAAGAGATTGTGCCATAGCACTCTGAGCATGCTATAAGCATGAAAGTAGCGCTATACAAAAGCTGTAATTATTATTTATTTACAAAGTATAGCGCAATATCTGAAGCTATAGTAGCTGCACCTAGGAACATATAGGCCTATTTAACTTTTTAAAACTATGTTACAAGGCAAAAGACAGGGAGGAATGGAGAAAGATGGTCGACAAATCTTGCTTGGTGCCCCAACGGTCCAACAGACTAAGGGATAGGTAAAGGTACGTTACAAAGACAGTTTGTGTGGAAATATAAACTCAAAATCTGCTCCCGAAGTGGTCTGCTCAGGCAGGTAAATAGGCAGGTTTCAATATTTTTAAAAAGAATATCAGAAACTATTATGTTCTATATTTTGTGCCGACGTTTAGGCGGGCCGGAAGCTAGCAAGTCGCGGGCCGGATCTGGTCCGCGGGTCCTACTTTGGGCATCACTGCTGTACATCATTTGTAATTTCTTGGCCAGTGTATTTCTTAAAGTTAGCGTTTATTAGAATAAATAAAACGTTATAACAGAGTTTGAAATGACACACTCATAGTTAAGAAAGAACCATTGACAAATAAAGAGAAAGATGGCCTTCAGGAGATAGGCCTAAGTTATCAGCGGCAAGATCATAAGTAATCTAATCATTGTCATCTCTCAAAAGATTTCCACTACTTCCACCACACCTTCGACTGTTATGATAAGTACTGAGCGCATAGCGGCATGATCATAATTATTCAAATCCTTCTTCTATCCCTCAAAAGACTTTTCCTACTTCCACCACACCTTGGCCTTTGATCATTACATCACGCAATATGCGCAGGATAATATTAACATCCCCACATCAAACAGAAACAATGTAATTAAATACAAACTCCGCATTACAGTATATCTACTTATTGAGATATATTGTTTTGTTTCTCAACAAAATTGATTGTTTTTTACTAGCTCTAATAAATACGTTAACTTTTTTTTTTTGGTCAATAACTCATTGATGCGTTATAATAAGATTTAAAAAACCAGCTGAGGCGCCAACTTGCTTTAACTGACATAGAAGAGAGCACCTGGTTACAGGCGGCTTCAGAACGAGACAGCAGGAGGTCACTAACAAAGACAGCGGGATGCACATATTAGACCTGGTCGTGCGGTTTGCGCGCTGGACTGTCGTTCAGATTTATTAATGGTCCAGGGTTCAAACCCTGCCCGCTCCCATCCCCCGTCGTTCTGAGGGAGGTTTGGACTAGGAAGTAATTATCTTCAACTCTGAAGGAACATCCGAAACATGTAAAACATTTTACAAATCCGCTGCCAAGGACAGACGTAGATAACTAGGAGAAAATCGAAATCGACCACCGGCCGACAATTATTATACCTGCACTAGATGTGACAAAATATGTAGGTCTCAGCTGGGGCTGCGTAACCACGGAAATACTGCATTGTGTAATTATTTTCGGACTCGAAGTCAAGTCTTATTATTGATGGGAAATTGTTGGTTAACTTCTCATAGATGTATATAACTGAGGAAATTCATTTCACTTTTTTTTTATACTTTTAGAAAATGGCCTCAGAGTTTGTATTCGGATTGTTTCGCTAGATCTAGACTAGAGTGTTTTTCTTTTTTTTTTCGAGAGAGAGAGAGAAAGGGAGAGAACAAGTAATTTAGTTTGTACCCAGTAAAAACGAATCCTAATAGCATTGAAAATCTAGATTCTGTAAGGCTTATTTCCCTTTTTCTATTTCAAACAAAATTGATTAATTTCCACTACGTAATTGTTTAATATTTTAAATGACTTTTAAGGGACAATGATTAATTGTGCAAAGTTTCATTTTGATCTGGGAAGTGGGAGAACTAACGTGTACAAAATTAGTACCAGACAGAGTGAGTTGATATAAGCTTTGTGAAACAAGCAATAGAACGAAGAAAACATTTGTAAAACAAAGCTTATTTTAGGGAAGGAACAGTAAGTAGTGTCATTTATCTGAAAATTACGGGGTTTATCTCCCTTCCTGTTTATAACGCGAAATTAATTAATTAGTATTAAATGATTAACTATTAATATCTATGTATTTATAATACACATCTCTCTCATTAAGTGGCATTTTCCCCTTACTCTGAAATCAAATCAAACAAAATAATTAATCAACAACTAATTCACTAACTGTGTTTTTAATATATATATATATATATATATATATATATATATATATATATATATAAATATATATATATATATATATATATTCATGTCTTGTCAGATTTAATGAATAGTTGTGGAAAGTTTTAACTTGATCCGAGAATGGAAAATGGGAGGAAAAACATGTTCATACTTTTTACCAGACAGACAGACGGACGGATAGATTTAGTTGATATAAGATTTTTTTTTTTAAATGTGTGTTCGTAGCAAAAGCTTTAATGCGAGTGTTGAATGGGTCAAATACAGTAGTAGCTGCCTATAACGGACCTTACCACAAATGTAAGGTCTAGGTCCTAAAGAAACGAACCAGTAGAAAGCAAGAGTTTGAGTTTTGTAAAATGTTTTACATAATTCGGATGTTCCTTCAGAGTTGAAGATAGTTTACTTCCTAGTCCAAACCTCCCGCAGGACGACGGGGGGTGGGAGCGGGCAGGGTTTGAACCCTCGACCGTCGATAAATCCGAACGACAGTCCAGCGCGCAAACCGCACGACCATTAGGGAAGTATTTTAATCATTATAATAAGAAACAACCAGACCGTACTTGGTGCGTTTTTTTTTTACTTTCAAAGATTGAGTTGATAAACTTACAATCAGATAACGTTTAAAAAGTCAGACAACGAGCTAGTGACACGGATGTAAGTATCTTTGCATCGTGTGTGTTTGGGTTCATATCTTTGAATTTACGTGGCTAGATCTTGTTTAATGGAGTATAACACTTAATACTTTGGAAATGTTGACATCTTCTACTAGGATACTAATCAGCCTCTTTACGTTTGTAAGTCACCTCTTAAGTCAAAAACAAGGAAAACTAGGATTTGAGTAAATTATTAATCTAGTTAATTGGTCTAATTTAGTGTTCGGTGACTTCCTAGAAAGTTATCTTAAAATCTAGACTAGTTTATGATACAGTGTGTGTTGTGTGTGTTTATTAAATTAAAAACAAAAAAAAAGAGCATTATTTTCTAAACGTTACACCTGGCAAATCATTGGTGGCATTTCTCAAGACCTTTTGTGGTTCGTCTTGAATTGAACAAAAATTGCCAATTACTTTTCTCACAACCGTCTTGTTTCTTAAAGTGGCAAAATGTGTAACAAGAAAAACATTTGAAAAAAAAATATTTAAAAAAAAAACATTTAAAAAAACAAAACAAAAAAACATACAAAAAACATTTAAAAAAAAAACAAAAAAAACATACAAAAAACATTTAAAAAAAACAACAAAAAAAACATTAAAAAAAAACATTTAAAAAAAAACATTTTTTAAAAAAATTATTTAAAAAAAAAAAAAAAGCTTATATAGAGTGTAATTGTATCAATAAGTTTGGATCAGTCATGTGACTAAATGTGTAATAGATTCAGACTAAGAATAATACATCTGTGCGATTAGAAAAAGTTTTATTTAATAAATATGTGCGATTAGAAAAATTTTTATCAACTAGTCGACCGGCGGCGTAGCATACGCCACTATTTTGCAGGGCCGGCCTTAGGTGACCGCAGTGGGCTCCGCACTTACGCGACCGCAGTGGGCCACGCACTTTCTTAGGACCCGCGCTAATTCTAGGTGTATACATTATTGAATTGAACCATTGTATAATTCCTGAAATTTCAAAATATACGAAAAAGTCCTGGAAATATCCGGAAATTATTAAAATCTTTATACTGTATGACTTTGCTACAGGCAAGGCTCATAAAGTTATTCTGTTCGTAGCAAATAATGAATAAAATGCATAGACGAATTTATTTTCTAATACAAACTTTTAAATTTCACTTATTATCCGCTTCTCTAACCAAACTTGGCCCCGCGAAATCCATTTCCCATAGGGCCCCACAATGGTTCTGTCCAGCCCTGCTATTTAGTGACGGGTGAATATACATAGTAGATTACTTGTTCTCTTTCCATGACTTCTTGGTCACAATGGTTAAGTCCGGCGCAGCTATTTAGTGTTTGTAAAATGTTTGTTTGTAAAATGTTTTTACATGTTTCGGATGTTCCTTCAGAGTTGAAGGACAAAGGGGGATGGGAGCGGGCACGGTTTTATAAATCCAAACGGCAGTCCAGCGCGCAAACCGCACGACCAGGCAGCCATCCGTAGTGACCGGTGAATACTTGTTCCCCCCCCCACCTCTTGTTTTTTAGTGGGGTGACTATCCGCAGAAATAAGAGAGTGATCTTTCCTTTACTTCTTCTTCTCGTCCAAACTCTTGAGCGACGAAGAGAATAATATATATATAGATTGTTTTGTTTACCGCTATGATCCTATCACTTGTGTAAAACAGTTGGGAAAGGGGGGGGGGGTAGGGGGAGAAGATGGGGTATCTGTGCAAATGTTGCCGTGATCTCTTTTTCAACGCTTAAAAAAAACGTGTTCACTTAGGCAGGGAGGCCTCTTCAATGGGACTAATTCAACTGTAACTGTAACTATCTGTCAAGTACGATTTTTTTCCTTTGTTCGATCCCAAACAAAATAACTCATAACCAATTAATCACTTAATTTTAAAAAAATATTTTTGAATATTGTTTTGTCGGTACAAGAAATAATTCTGCAAAATTTCAGCTTGATCCAAGATTGGGTGTGGGAGAAATAACGTGTACAAACTTTTTACCAGAGAGAGTGAGTTGATATAAGCTTTGTCAAAAATAGATTATATCGAAGATGTTGATAGGCCTAAATCTGAATAATTATTGATTTTTAAAACGGACAGTCATTCACATTTTTAAAGCAGATTAAAAAAAAAAAAAAGAACTTAGAAAAATGAGATCCCATATCTAGTTTTTGGTGATTCGGAAATAAAAAAAGCAGGAGAGGTTTTTCACTTAATTTCACACTGAAATGTAACGGTAGTTGGTAGCAGCAGTTCACTCATCTGTTTCTTTGTGTATTGTTAATGTGATGAGCTCTCATCTCAATTAGTCTACTATTAACAGTTTTTAGATTCCCCAACTCATGTCTGGACTCAGTGACATACAAACACCCCACACGTTCAGACCTGAAGCGTTATTTTCAATTTCGTCTTTGAGTTCATAACATAATATGCGGCCTTCTTCTTCTTAAACTGTCAGGTAGAGTTGAGCCTTCGGCTCTTGGAACTCTAGGCCAGCAAAAGTGAACAAGAGCTCCCTCTCACCGGCCTGAATGAGAACAGTGTACACTGTTCTGTCTTACGGGTTACTCAGACTCGCGGCAAGAGACCGCGTACACTAAGACCCCCGCCATTTTCCTTTTCTATACCAGGCTAACTGTGAGGGACACGCCATTTATGTAATGGCCCCTTGAGGAACAGCGCCTGGATTGTGACAAGGTTGTGGGAGCACAGTGCAATGAGGATGCTCTTGCACCCCCTTAGGCACCCCCACGGGAGTCTTGTTTTGCTACCCTTTAGCCTAATCGTTTCCTCTTACGATAGTTTCCACCCGGACGCCACTATGAGGCAGGGTAGCATGTCCGAGATGTGGTCTTATATTACTACCAATTATTAAAATATATTCATTTCATAAAATTTTGTTAGTGTTCAAATATGTAAAATATTTAAATGTTTTCTTATTTTATAAAATATTATATTTTAGGTGTGTTTTATTTCATTTGATGTTGCTACGAATGGGTCAGCCTCAAACAATACCATTGCTAATTATTCTAATGGCAATTTTATAGGTAATAAGAGTTAACTTATTGACTTAGTTCAGGCCTAACCCATTTTGCAGAGTTAATGATATATGTATCTATTAAATATTTTCACCTATTTATTGATCTTAATGTAGTGAAGTGGATACTTGTTTAGGCAACACCGATCACCCCGATAATCACGTAAATTTCCCCCCTAGAAGGCGTATAAAGGCAGAACAACGTGGACACTGCCCATTCGACCGGCATCTCTTGTCGTTGCAGTGTCCGTACGTTACTGGACCTACTTCGTCTCCACTCCCTTTTTGTGCCTGGTTCTACACCATATGTTTATGGATGGCTGCAGGTCTTTAGTGTGTACTAAACAGATTGAAATCGGCCAACGAGTTGCCTTCGTCATTTTTTTAGTCCTTCTGTGCCAAACCCACCACATTAATTTTATTAATATATAGGGATGGGCAAAAGTTAACTTAAAAGCTAGAAACTTTTAGTTTAACTAAAAAAATTAGTTAAGGCCATTGTTTAACTAGAAAAAAAAGTTTAGTTAAAATCGTAGTTTAATTAATTTGTTTTAGTTACTAACTAAAAAGTTTAATTAAAATTTGTAAAACTTTTCAACATGTGGTCACGGTTGAAACGCACTCCCTGTTTTCTGGTCAGTGATATCAATAACTTTATTATTTAAAAAAAAAATGATGCAGTTAACAACTATTTAGACAGTCTGCATTTGAAGAGGGTAAAGTAAGATCCTGGTAGAAGTTATGGGAGTAAATATTTGCACTTGAAAGTAGCAGTATTATAAAATGTTAAACATTTTTTGCCAAAAGCTTCTATGCAGTATTATGAATGAGGTTGTTACGAATTTTTTTGTGAGCCAGGTGGAGGTGTTTAATTTCTGTTTCTAGTGGGAATCTGATTAGTGAGTTAGGTCAATATTTAGTGGTTTTAATCAATTCATTTGCGCAAACAATATTTTTTTTAACTGCAGGAACATCAAGTACACCCTTTTATAGTCTTAAGACTTATGATTGAGATCCATTAAGACTAAATCAACATCTAGGCCTATATAGATAGCATTAGGGTAACCAACTCTAGAAAAAAAATCTTAATCCACACCCTCTCTGACCATAAAGTAAATAGACTGTGTCCAACTGATTTTAACAACCTGGTCAGCTAGACATACACATGACCACATGTAGGCTTAGTGTACTGTATGTGTGTAGTCGATAATACTGCCAGACTACCCTGCATTAAGCATTATGCAACAGTGTTTGCTTAATGTGGAGAGGTCAGACAAGAAAATAACACACTGGCGTGGCTATTCAAGCATGTTCGTAGATATATCTTTACACAAATAGTTATACACCCTCCCTGCCCAGAAAGTAAATAGACAATGTGTCCGACTGATTTTAACAGCCTGGCCAGATAGACGTACACGTGTAGGTCTATATAGTGTACTGAGTGTGCAGTCCATAATGACAAGATCAACCAGTTTTTTTTCCCTTGCGCGTTTAACGGTTATGCAATAGTGTTAGTTGTATTTTTAGTGATCAGACAAGAAAATAGCACATTGGCATGGTTAGTCAAGCATGTATTTTAAACTATAAAATAGTTACACAGGTAGAATGTTTTAAAAACTCCAACGATTTCGTTTCTATTTCTTTGGATACTAGATCTAAATTTGAAATTGTGAATATATGTTATTCAATGAGATTTTAAACTTTACCAGTATAAGTATGAATAAATGCATGGCGCATAGGACGTAATCATCTTCTTTTTTGAAGTAACGTCTGTATTATATAAGATAAGTAAGATTTTCCGTTATTTACTAAAGATTCAAGGCAAAAATACAAGCACACATATTTATTTAGACATTTTATTTTATTGTGCACAAAATGTATGTGCCTGTGCAAATTTTACTTCTAATAGTGGGATTTGCAGAAGTAAGTATTACAGTTTTCAGAACACTATTTATACAGAGATATAATTTTTTTCCCGTCGTGATGGAGGTGGTGGTTCTGGTAGAAATGATGGTTTTCGGCCTGTCAGCTTTCAGATGACTGGCTTTCACCAATATGCATCATAAGCCTTCCAGCTGGAGGTCCATCTTCTCCAAGGACCATGACTTCTGTTGATTTACTGTTAGGTGTTTCTATAGCTAGTGATTTTCTACAGGGTAGAGTAGCTAGCCCTATGCCCGATCCTACTCCTTTATCAGCCAGGACCGTCCTATGGTGGAGTTACAATAATGATGTATATGACTATAAATTTACAGTTCTTTCCATTACATACGCTTTGTTTGATTTTTTTAGAAGTAGAAAAAAAAAATGTTTTGCTCGTTTATTCTTTAACTTTGCATTTGTATGCATCACAATATAGTTATTGATGTATGCATTACAATAAAGTTATTGAAAGATCAGTAAATGTCTACACAAATGTTTTGACCAGATTACATGTCATGCTTTACTGTGCCCTTGGTTGTCAAAATAGTTTGTTTAGATGCTAAATTATTTAAATAGAGAAGGTTCAGGATGGGTTGTGTCCAAACTGACTATATTTAAATATGTAAAAGAAATATGACTGCTAGCAGACAAGATCAAGAAGGGATAGGTTATCAAAGTGTGACCTCTAGAATCGGTTATTTAAGAAAATATAAAAAGCTCTTACATGAATTATTGAAAAATCTTTATTTTCTTTGATATCAAATAAGGGAAATAACTTTTATGTTATGGAGAGATATAGGTGAGGGGGGATGACTAAGAAACACTGCTTTAAATAGCATTAATTAAAGCAAAAAAAATATAAACAAATAGATAAAATATTTTAGTTTGTATAGGTATTGTTAATAAAAACATATTACTTTTAGATTTCTTATTGTTATGATAAGTGCTTCCTTGTTTTTTATGCGCAACATGATATCTCTAAGATAATTGTTTGATAACACTATGTATTCCTGTTTTTGTCCTCTTATCAACATAGAACTCCTTTTACATTACACACTGTTTAAAGTTTTATTTATTCTGTTTGTGTTTCTTTGTACAGTTTCCTTAACCTTGTTTTTTCCTTCCTTTCTTCCATTATTTGGAACTATACCCTGCCCATTATTTGGAACTATACCCTGCCCATTATTTGGAACTATACCCTGCACATTATTTGGAACTATACCCTGCCCATTATTTGGAACTATACCCTGCCCATTATTTGGAACTATACCCTGCCCATTATTTGGAACTATACCCTGCCCATTATTTGGAACTATACCCTGCCCATTATTTGGAACTATACCCTGCCCATTATTTGGAACTATACCCTGCCCATTATTTGGAACTATACCCTGCCCATTATTTGGAACTATACCCTGCCCATTATTTGGAACTATACCCTGCCCATTATTTGGAACTATACCCTTCCCATTATTTGGAACTATACCCTGCCCATTATTTGGAACTATACCCTGCCCATTATTTGGAACTATACCCTGCCCATTATTGCCTTTTACCCAAACAATAATACTCAATGTTCTTTTGTTTAAAAAATAAAGTTGTGATTTCACTCATAGACGTGTTTAGATGCTGTTATTGTGCATTATAATGTTAGAAGAATTTTTTGTCCTAGTCTACAAAGATCTGGAAAGGTTTGTACAAATAAGAAGATTATGAATCCAACATGTTAACTATATTTTTTTAAATTATAAATTATAATAATTGACTAATTCATTGTCTGCTGGGTGGTCTATTTAAGTGTTTGTTTCATCTTCTGCTTCTGTCCTTAGAAAGGACTTTTATTGGATCTAAAAGACCTTTATGATAGCTCTCCAGCTGAAAGATAAAATATACTGCACTATAAAAAATTGTTTTCCCTAATGTATCTTTCTTTTTAATATCATTTGTGTATATAGTCTGCCAGGAAATTATTCCTTTCAAATTGCCTTTGAGTTTCTATTGTCCTACTTCTTTACTTGCATTAAAAGTTGTTTTTTTTTAAATAATTGAATTCTTTAATTGATTAGTTGAATCTGTTGAATTTAATATTAGTGTGTTCGGGCTTAGAATCAGTTCAAAGCAAGTGATTTAATTTTAATCATATAAATAAACTGCCTGAGAAATATGATTTGATATGGTAAGTTTACTTTCAATCTTTGGTGAATTTCTTAATGCGAAAAGTTTTGGTCTGTGAGAAATTATATATTTACCTTTCACATTTTATAATATTAAATCAAATACTGATAATCATGGATTTCTTGATACAATTATTTCAGTTAAAGAAATAGCTGTAAGCAATATCAGTGCTTCAGTTGAAACCAACAATATTACATTAAACTGGAATGTTGCCAAAAAATATTCCAGTAATGTCACTTATACTATTAAAACTGATTTCGGCAATTCAGATTCAGTTACTAGTAATGGAGGCATTGTAATTGGACTTCAATCTGGATCAAAATACAACTTTACTGTAGTCTCAACACCTCCAAAAGATACTTTTGTTAACTACTCTGATTATTCTGTACCATCTGAACCTTTTTGGACTTGTAAGTTTGTCAGAATAGTTTTTTTGAAGTAATTATCTTAGTTTATCAACACTAGAGAGTGTTTACTTTCAATCAAACCTACCCATGTATTTTGAAGAAATAAAATAAAGTCAAGAATATATCAACTGTTGCCTTACAGATGCTGTATATGGCAATGTATGCCAATCAGATGCAAAATTATTTCCTCAATGTGTCTCTGGTTATGTTTGTCAAACCCCAAATACTGCAGGGCCTAAATTATGTTTGTGTAGTACATCTCAGTTTTGGTCATCAGGTTGTGTAGACAGTGAGTAGTCGTTTTTGTTTTACATTGTGCTTAAATTTATGCAGACATATTATTCACTAACTTCATCACTCACAGACTTGTTTACAGGTTATAATTGAATGTTAATATTGTTTAGAAATTTTGTTTAATTTTAGTCTTTGCTGGTTTTAGATTTTTCACTAATGTAAAGATCTGCAAAGATTTTGACAAATGAGAAGATTTATATTGACTACATTTAAAGTATTGATTGAAGCACCCCCCCCCCTTTCCCGTTGACTGCATTTTAAAATATTGACTGTAGCACATACACCCCCATTGACTGCATTTTAAAATATTGGTAGTAGTACACACACCCCCATTGACTGCATTTTAAAGTATTGATTGTATCACACACACACCCCCATTGACTGCATTTTAAAGTATTGATTGTATCACACACACACTCACAATGACTGCATTTTAAAATATTGATTGTAGCACACACGCACACTCACATTGACTGCATTTTAAGATATTGATTGTAGCACACTGTCATAAAAATATTTCCTAATTTATCTTTCTCTTTAGTATCATTTGTTTATGTAATTTGCTAGGAAATCATTCCTTTCAAACTGAATGAATGGTCAAACTGCCTTTGAGTTTCTACTGTCATATTTCTTTTTTAGCATTTAGGGTCTTTGTTAATTGAAACTGTGCTATTTAATATAAAAATGCCATAAAAGCATAGAATTAGTTCACCGCAAGTTTTTCAGTTGAAATAATCTACAGAAACTGCCTGAGAATTACAATTTGATATACAAAGTTAACTTTCAGTCTTTAAGGATTATTTTGACATGGTCAATGAGAAATGAAACAAATTTCCAATAACTATTTACAATATTAAATCAAATACTTATAATCATGGATTTCTTGCTAAATTTATTTCAGTTAAAGAAATAGCTGTAAGCAATATCAGTGCTTCAGTTGAAACCACAAAAATTACATTAAACTGGAATGTTACCAAACAATATTCCAGTAATGTCACTTATACCATTAAAACTGATTTTGGCAAATCAGAGTCAGTGACTAGTAATGGAGGCATTATATCTGGACTTCAATCTGGTTCAAAATACAACTTTACTGTAGTCTCAACACCTCCAAAAGATACTTTTGTTAACTACTCTGATTATTCTGTACCATCTGAACCTTTTTGGACTTGTAAGTTTGTCAGAATAGTTTTTTTGAATAAATTATCTTATTTTATCAACACTAGAGAGTGTTTACTTTCAATCAAACCTACCCATGTATTTTGAAGAAATAAAATAAAGTCAAGAATATATCAACTATTGCCTTACAGATGCTGTATATGGCAATGTATGCCAATCAGATGCAAAATTATTTCCTCAATGTGTCTCTGGTTATGTTTGTCAAACCCCAAATACTGCAGGGCCTAATTTATGTTTGTGTAGCACATCTCAGTTTTGGTCATCAGGTTGTGTAGACAGTGAGTAGTCATTTTTGTTTTACATTGTGCTTAAATTTATGCAGACATATTATTCACTAACTTCATAATTGAACAAGATTAATATTCGTGAAATAACATGGATTTGTATGTTGTACAGTTATGAGCACCTTTACATAGCCTAATTGATAATTGGTCTCATTGACAATTTTAATGTTGCAATGCTAAATGATTCACTGCTTGAAGCTATATTTGTAACATTATAACTCCCTGTTGACATAAAAAAATAAAGTGAAATGATGATAGTTTGATGGAGCCATTTCTAGTTTTCCACTTGGAAGAGTTTAATTAAGAATTGGTTCAAAGTCTAGAAAAGATATGATGTAATTCTTCTAATCACATGCTGGGAAGCCATTAGCTGAGCCAATTTATTCTTATGGGCATTTTAAACATTCTCTTGTTGCATCTCTTCATTATAAATTAAATTACATATCTATATATATAATTCTCTTTGTGGCCTAACCATGTGGGATATTTCGGTGAAAAAGATAATTCTTTTGTTTCTGCAAGTCTGGTGTTTTGTTTTTAATTCTATACTTGAAACTACTTTTCTGACAAATAATTTTCATTTTCATTACACTGCTGGTCCTTTGAAAATAAATAGAAACATTATTTGTTTTGTATGGAGTCCTTTTAATTAAATGTATCATATGCTGACATATTTTATTTAAACCTATTTTTTCAACAATAATTTGACCTCATGATATTACTTTTTCTATCCTACAAATTAAATATGATTCAATATATATTGAAATGCATCATTATCATTATAGCATTGTACTCCTAATATTTCTTTTTCTACTTACTTTTTACTTGTCTACCTCTACTTTTACTTTTAAATATTGATTCATAAGCACAAGACTTATACAATGGATAGCTGTCATGCAAAACTACATATTTTTAAAAATGGTTTATATATATGTGTGCTCAATATTCATATTTACATTTTAAAAAATACATTTTCAAAAGACATTTCTTCTTCTTCTTTGTTCACAATTTACATATAGGAGGGTTCAGATCAGTAATTCTATATCTGAGATATTTGTTGAAATCATTTTCAGAGCCCATTATTTTATCAAATATTAACATGACAGACACCACAAAAACCATAGTAGCTATCTCCTAAAGGAGCTTCGCTAAAAATATTTTTTTTTAGTATCTTCATTATGATTTGCATAAACATTTATTTAATATTAATAAAAGTAAACAAATAAAAGTCTCAGGGTTTTTTTTTTGGTTGTTTATTATTGCCTAATTTAGCAGTCAATAGCACAGAATAAACCATGGGCTAGTAACTACTATGGTAAAAATAGGAGAAAAAGTACTACTTTTTTCATGCAATTGCATTATCTCATGTGGAAAGAAAATTGGAAATTTCTATTCTAGGTCAAGATCTATCTGCTACGATGAGAAATTGACTCTGGGCTTGTGAATATTATATAGATCTAGAAATGGGGACACAACCTAGTAAAGGAGAAAGAAAATGATTTTTTTTTGGAAGGGCAGGGTGGGCGAGATGTATAACAAGGTGTTCTGGATTTGGGTTATTCTATATAAGGTGCATCTCTAGACTGACAAAATTTTAAAAACTTATGTGTAAAGAGTGGATAAAATTGATAATAATAGTGATGTTTCCTCTTTTAAACTGTTCTATGGAAGAGCGAAGCTTAAATGATTTATCTATCATGAGAGATGGCTTTAATAATTCACAGAGAAAAAATGTGCATTGAGGAAGTATTTTTTTATGCTGACAAAGTGTGTGTGTGATTTTTTTGGGGGGGAAAGGGGGGGGGGGTGTAATATGGTTTGGGGAGATTGGTTATTCTTAATAAGGTGTGTCTCTAGATCTATAACTGACAAAATTTAAAATTCATGTATAGAGAGTGGACTAAATATAATAGTTATGTTCTTTCTTCTAAACTGTTTAGTTGGTTGGTGAAGCGAAAGCTTAATTGATTGATTTATAAAGTGTTGGGGCATTATTATATACTAGGATGCAAGAAGGAATTCAAGGAATGGTGTGCGCTCTGTCAAAAACTGTGCAATAAGGCCCTATCACTTGAGGCATGAAGAAAAAGAAAAAAAGTGGATGACTTTAAATTTGTGGTTGGGAATGAGAGCTTACTTTTGGAGGACACCCACAAAATTACCCAATAAATAAACAAGGGACAAAAATGTGTGTTGTTGGGGGAGAGGCATTTCATTTTAAAGTGTGTGTGAATCGAGTGTGTGGATGTTATAATCTGGGCGGATGAGAAGGCTACAACTGATGTATACCAACTATATCAACTGTAGTGCAATAGGAGTTTCTCCTTGTACTATATAATGCTTTTTAGTATTGTTTTATGAAAACAAATGGATTGCATAAATTAGTTTTAAAAGCAAAAGGATTCTTTTTCATAAGAAATTACCTGCTGTATCTATTTTTAGCATGCTGCAAAACATTGGATTTTAATTGGTGCAAAGCAGCATATGTTTTAGTGGCCTATTCGAAAAATGGATAGCTTTTTTTAAAGGTCGTATGATATTGTTTGCAAATTGATTAAAAGTAAAAATATTTTTTTTTAAACATATATTACACAAAAAGACTTTTTTTTCTGTTAGTAATGAAACATTATTTCAAAATTGTTTAGTTATGTAGCTTATGATGACATATAGGGAACCATCAGTGGTTGGACGCTACAATGGCTCCATAAGTAATGTACAATAAAGAACAGATTCACTATTCACCTTGTGAGTTATGATACACAAGAAAAGTTTAGCCCGCAATTTCATTTCTTTTTTAATCTAATTATAAAATTGTAAATAAAATACAATCCCATGCCGAACATAATCTCATCTTTCAACAGTTTTGTGAAACAAATGATGAAAAAGAGGTAGACTCTAGTTGTTAACTTAAGTTTGCTGGATTTCAGAAATGGGTTTGTTATTGCTTGTTTTGTTAAGCTCTTAAATACAATTTTTATTTTTGAGAAACAGGAAGATTCAATGGTTGGCGATGACTTAAAGCAGGCTAAAAAAATTGTTTTACATGGTAGGCTTCTGAAGCAAATGAATGAAACGAACCTCCAACTGCTAGGAAAGAAATGCACTTTCATTAACTATGTCATTTTTTATTTTATCAGATATTAAATCTACTTTAAAAAGTTTTACAATCTCACATAACTTGTTTGTTAATAAATGAATTATGATTTGCTTCTAAAATAAAAAAAATTTAATATAAATGACAATTATTAAACATCTGTTACTGATGCTCAAATTAAGTTGCAGGAAAAAATAGATCTACAAATTTATGTCTTCAGTAAAAGAAAATGTAAACTTACGAGGCACACAGTGGATTAGCTTGGGTGGGGGAGGAGGGGGGAGAATTGGAAATTCCCTCTGGGCCCACACTTGAGGGGGGTCCAAATGAGTGTTTTTTTAATTAATTACATTAAATAAAACGCAAAATGCAGGGGCTCCCAAGAGGTCACCCCCCCCCCCCCGGCTCCCAAACGATGGAAAATTCCTAGCTACGTTCCTGGAGACACAACAGAGATGTGGCTGCATTTAAATGTTTCAGTAAAATTCCAAAACTTTGGTCGAAAATGGAATTATTTTTAAGCTTTTCCATCAACATACATGGTTAACCTAGATTTAGTGCGTAACAAACTTAATGACTAAGCAAAGAAATAGACTGGATGTGGCCACTAGAGGAGACCTTCGCTTTGCTTTGGCTAATTTAAAGCTTGAAAATTCTAATATTGTCAGACTGCAGGTGGCACAAGGTTCCCATTAGCTTCATTTCTTTTTGTAGTGAATTCAGCAATAATAATGTTTATATTAAAAAATAAAACTATATTTACAATTAAACCCAAAAACAGCATGCCCTAATATTAAAAAAATTTAAAAGGGGACTATTTTTAGGATTTGAAAGAAAGTCATGACAATGAGATTAATTTTTTTGTGTAATCACTGCAAATTATTTGACTAAATTTTTGTATAATAATAATATTGGCTGTTTTTGCCTTTGATTCCGAAGATAACGGCTGAGTGCAGTGTTTCACATAACTATACAAACCCAGTTGTGACCTGCATATTTTCCCACATTTTGTGCAGACAAAGTCATTGTCTGCTGGCGGTCTATTTAAGTTTTCCTTCCGTCTTTTGGGCCTGTCTTCAATAATGTCTTTTCTTTGAGTCTCAAATGTTTGTTCCGCAGCTTTTGTGAGAGCTCTTCAACTGTCTCTCTCCTAGGCCATCTGCTGCCAGAGAATGCTGACAGGTACTTTCCTTTATGCCAGTGAGGGCGAAATGGCACCTGAATGGATCTTTATAGCCCTTACGGGAGTACCTCTGAAACTCCGTCCTACTCTAAGCTTGTCAAAGAAATCGCCTTTGGCATGCGGTCATCTCCCATGCGGAATCAGTGTTATTTGACAGCATAAAAATTAACAAATAAATGACATTTTGTTCAAATTTGCCTTCTAACGCTTCTTTATAAGTGTTTTTTTAAAGAAAAAAATATGAAAAGGGTGTGGTTGGACAAAAAAGGTTGAAGATCACTGCTCTACACTAATTCACTGCAAATCTATATATACATTATTAACCACTGTATTTGCTCTTAGTTTTTCTTATGTACTGCAAATTTCTGTGCTTAAGCATCATGTGGCATTATTTGACTATCTACTATACTATACTGATATTACATAAGTAGTGCAAACATGTCTCACTACACACAGAATAACACTTTAATACCAGCTGCCCTTTAAATGTTGTTCACATATGTGCATAAATAATGCTTATTAGACTGTGCGTTGTCTTATGCTTCTTTTTAATTTTATTCATTTGGCAAATACAAGAATATCATATAAATATCATATGAGATAAAGCAGTTTCTCTTACTTTGTTGATACATTTTAGTCAGAAGTATATATTTTGAAGACTTTTTAATCGTATTTTTAAAATAGTTAATATTCATGGAGAAAGAGTTTGAATAGTTATTTAAAAAAAAGATCATCATGTTATAGGGGAGGTTAAAATTTAATTCTCAGTTATACTTTTCTGTTTTTTCTAATCTAAAGTAGGTATAAGGTATACAGGCAAAAAACATTACCTTTTTTTTTTGTTATTTTCTGCTTTCAGAAGACATTTTATATAACAGAAAGTTATTCTTTATAATGTATGTAATTGGGAATGTAGTAATGTTTATCGCATTTCAATACTTTTACGCAGTCACAACACTTTGATTGAAATTTCATTAACTTTTAGCTGTTATAGAATGTTTAATGGTTAGTTTAATGGTGAACCTTTTCAATAATGATTTTTTACTTTCTTTAAAAATATTTTTTTTAAAGAAATATTCAATTTAGTTCTATACTTTACTATTTTGTTTCTTTCTCCTTTTACAAAAAGTTTTACTTTTTCTTTAGTGTCAAATTCTACTAAATGATTTGGTTATTTATTTTTTGTTTATTTAAGGGGAGTTATGCATGGGTGACAGGGGTAGGGATGGTGAGAAAGTCAAAACCACCACTATCATCCTCACATTTGGAACTAGGACACCGCCAGAGTATGTTAAGGCAGGAAACAGACGGATCCAAGATGAGTGGATAGATCGCATGTGCCTGCTCTTTTAGGAACAAAACTATCTCCCGTAGACTCCCCTGTTGGAGGCTACATCTTCACGGCTGAGTTACATGCAATCTCACTTGCATTTATAGCTGTAAAGTATCAGACAGGAGAAAATTCCTCATATGCTCTGACTCCAAATCTACATGGCAAGGGTGAATGAAAACTCATGTACAAAAAATCATCAAGCTTTTAGAGCAAATAGCATCTTACCATAGGGACGTCACCTTCATCTTGATCATTTCCAATGTGGGCATTTAGGGAAATGAAATGGCAGACAGACGAAGCTGTGTCAGGAACCCAAATTCCCTGCTCGGGCCTGAGACAGAATATAACTTTGCCACCTACAGAGAGTGGCAGGATCGGTGTGAAGCTGAGACCTACAACAAGCTAAGACGGGTTGTGGTGGAAGCACGACCATGTCCAGACTTATTATTGGCCACACCTACATCACACACTCCTTTGTGCTAAAGGGCGAGGAGCCACCACTGTGTGATTACTGCAACTCTTACCTCACTGTAGAACACATCCTCCTTGATTGGCCCAGATACCAGGATAATAGAGGGAAATATTTTAGAAAAGACAACCTCAAAACACTGTTTGATTGTGCTGACCCTAGGAAAGTACTGGACTTTTTATGGGAGGTGGGTTTGACTGTAAAAATGTAAGTGAATTGAGATGGGGCAAAGTACTTATAATTTGACTTGTGAGTGGATCTATTTTTTTTAATAGGTACCTCAGTTGTGTAACTCTTAGCACTTGAGCAATATAAGGGAAGTAATCCTTGAAAGATTATGGGCACGACTTGGCCTAAATAATGCTGATGTGCCAAAAATCCAAAATCAAACTAGACAAGTTATAGCAGTGTTTCTCAAACTGTTGTCCACGGGCCCCCACGGGCTCATGGGACAACGACAACGTATTGGTACAATACGGTACCAATCACTACCCAAAACAATGCATCAATGATGCTCTGTGTTGCACACACAAGGTGTCAAGGACAAGGCTAGCTCAAGACAGTAGCAGAATTTTCCTAGAATTAAAAATAGCTGTCTAGTTTTATCGTCATTGAAAAAAACAACACTTGTGTTCTTACAATTAAAAAAATATTTACTATGAATATTAGAATACCAAACATAGAGATGGAATTCATCAAAGAATGAGTGAGAATCCTAACTTAAAGAGAATACTTTTTTTCAACATTCTAATCTTTTAATTTTTTTATTAATTTTAAAAACCTTTTTTTTTTTTTCTTTTTTACATTTTGTTTCAATGCTTTGGCAGGCCGGATAAAAGCACGTCGCGGGCTGGATCAGTGTACATAAAAGACTTGTATACTAATCGTGTGATTTTTGTAGTAAAATTTATTTCGAGTTTGTCAACTGGAAGAGGGGGGATTGCCCCTACCGACCTCCAAAGAATCCACTTATGAATCAAATAGAATTTGTGAGATTATTGTATCCTTAAACACTTTTCTTTTGGCTAAAAAAATGAAATTCCCTTCTTGTTCTTTTGTTTTTGTTAACTTTAATTTCAAATATCTTTAAAGTGCACCAAGAGAATTTAATGAAATTTGAACTATACACATTTCTTAATATGATCAATTATGGTACCAAACAGCATTGCTGTAGCTTTTATAAGATTGGCTTCAAAAGGAAATAAAAATTATCTCTAATATCTTGTGTTTGCAAAAGTAATAACTATCAATGCTGAAGTCAAGTACAATGTGCTAAAACTTTAATGGAAATGACCACCCCTCAAAAATGCCTTCAATGCTGACACATATTTTAACCACTTTGGGAGATAAAAAAAAAATTAGGCCAAGTTATAGAAATACCTAGTGAATGGTGTTTATTTTGAGCCATTTATTATTACAGTTTGTTCTCTCTCTATAAGAAAATCCTGAATCCATTGGTGCAATGAACCAGCAATGCCAAAATATTTTAATTTTTAATCAACCGATTAGCTCATTCTTATCAAAGCCTTTTTAAAAAAACATTCATTAATCCTATTAGTTGTGATTCACATGACCTATAATTCCTAAAGCCATGTTGGTATGGAGCAATCACATCATATTTGTCTAAGTGGTTTTTAATATTGCTACATACTATGTATTCTAGGATTTTACATGTGATGCTGGTAAGTGATACTGGTCTATAGTTTCCTGGGTCAGACTTTAATCCTTTTATTAAATAGGGGAGTGACATTAGCTTCTTTTCAGTCAATGAAGAACAGTGTATTATTAGAACAGCTAAACAAGAAAAAAAGTTTATATTGTTATACTCTGCTCATTTGTTTGACTATTTCAGGGGATGTCATAAAAGTGTCAGATATAACATCTAATGTGACTAAAGAGACCATTATTTTGACCTGGAAAATCAATCCTACTTTTAAAAATGATGTTACATTTCAAATACAAAATGACACTGCATACATAAATGCAAATTGTTGTACAGGCTCTATATCAGGACTTAATCCAGGAACAAAGTACAACTTTAATGTAATCTCTATACCTCCAAAAGATAATTATACTGAATATAGAAATGTTATGGTAACAACTAATGACATCTGGACACGTAAGTGATTTTTTAAAAATTCAAATGAGAAAATATTTCATTACATATTTTTTTAACTGCATTTTTAAAAATTCAGATTTGAAATGGATATGATTAGTTTCAAGGTTTAGAAATATTTATTTAGAAACAACATTTTTTTAGGTGCTAATCATGGCCAAAGCTGTACACCAAACAACACTACACAACCTTGCGATTCTAGTCTTCAATGCAATTCAAGTGAATCAAAATGTTCATGTTATAGTTACCAATATTGGTCAAATGGTTGTCATGCACGTACGTATATTTTGTTTTACATAAAGACTAAACAATTTATTTTTTTTTACAGTTTTTGGTTAACAATGAATGTAAAAGTTAACTTTTTTGTAGTGAGGAAAAGGAACAAAATTTCATCAAACCAAATATATGGTTGGAAAGTGATATTCAACTTTAAGATCTATCTATTTCAAATATAAGATACCCCATGAACATTTTTCAGCAATGATAAAAATCAGACATTGGCAAAACATTTAATTATAAAAAGGATTTTTCAAATTATGTGCACTAGTGAGGTTCATATTTGAAGGTAGTGTTTTTAATGCGTTTCAAATAACTAAACCTTGTTACTGATTATTAATCTTCATCTCGTATACTCCATCTTCACTATTCCTTGCTAAAAAGCTACTTTTTTTTTCTAAATCATAAAAATTAATAAAAGCTGATCCAAAAAAAAAAAAAAAAAGTTGGTGAAGTCTGAAATTTTAAATAAAGATTTTAGTGTTTCTCTAAGGGCATCTAGTTGGTAAACTTAAAGCAAAGACATAATTGCATCTGCCTGAACACACCTATGTGAAAGTTTGAAACTGAAATAAGGAGTTCCGGGTCTTGAAAGGTAGTTTTAAGTCTAAAAGGTGTTTTCTCAGACTGTTTTTTTTTTGGATAGCCAAAGCAAAAGTGTTTTATTAAAGGTCTAATTTACAGTCCAATGTAGTGTGTGTTGTATTGTGAGTACTGAAAAAAAAATATTCCTGTATAAGATAAGAAGATCTAAATATAACCGTCACTCACTTTAGCTAATTAATTAATAAAGCAGCTTTCTCCACTACTCAATTAAAGAAATTTTAATTAACAAAGTGGCTTTTCTATAACTCAATGTAACAATGTATTGTTTATTTTGTGAAATAAATTTAATATACCAACTTTTTCTCTCATGGGAAACACATTTTCAGTATCTTTCTGAAATAGTTCTAATAATAATTTCAGTCCAACTCTATCACCTTTACTGATCTCATTTTTTTTTCTCTTTTTACAATACCTCTATTCAAGTCAGAACTTTATGGAGGAACCTGGGTGGCCGCTGATCTCAAAAACGGCTCTAAAGATTTTCCTAGAAATTTAACAGTTGATGTATGTCGCAGAGAAAAAAATTACTAGCTCATTGGCCACTTGGGGAAAATTTTAGTTTGACGTTATATCATTTCAAAGTAATTTATATCATTTCAAAGTAATAAATAAATAAATGTAAATTTAGCTTGAGAACTAGACTAAGATCTAGATCCAACATTTTTTTTCAAAGGACTATCAGGCTCTTGAAAAAACTATCTCAGAATTTATGTCTTGATTGATTCAAGAGTTTAATAAATAAATGTTCAGAAAAAGTTTGTGCATCCTCTTCTTAATAAAAAATCTCAGTCTAGATTTAAAGGCCTATCATTGGAATTATTTAATAGAAAAAACAAAACAGGGAATATTCAGTCATAGTGTGCAGATAACTGAGTTGTTTATTAAATTTAAAGTGACTTTAAGTATATTGATTTGCTATCTAAGCTTTGCTAATTTTTAAATGTAAATCTAATATAGATTGGGAAGCGTGGTCCAGAGGCTAAGTGCGCTTGAACTTAGCTTGTCTTGACAACCTAGAAGGCGGCTGGAGGTTCGACACCCGACTCGGGCAGAGTTGCGTTTACTGAGCGCCTAAAGGCAGCACGGAAAACCAACTCCTAGATACCCCCTCCCCCCCCCCTCCGGTCCACAAATGAGATTGGACCAAAGCGCTCTGACCATGCTATAACCATGAAAGTAGCGCTAAATAAAATCTATGATAATAGATTACATCTAGAGTTCTAAATCAGAAGTCTAGATCTAGTTCTAAATGTGCATTTAATGAAAGTACCAATAATAATAGCACAAGTTTGCATTGCCTGCTGGCCAAATTAGTAAAATCATTCATTCAAGAAGCTGATGGTATCAAATCATGGGTTTGCTACCTGGTGTGAATCAAACATTTCTTAAATGAATTTTTAAAAATATTTTTTTGTATTTTAAGTTGTATAATGGAGGTATCTTCTTTTTAAAAAAAATATTTTTTATTGTTTTTCTTGTTTATGTTTCAGTTGATGACATAAAAGTGAAAAATGTAGCCTATACAGTAACTACAAATACAGTAAATTTGACCTGGACATTTAATGGATCTGGTTCCAATGTTACATTTCAAATACGTTATGGAAATGTGAGCATAAATGCTTCTAGTGCTGGAGGCTCTATAGCAGGACTTACTGCAGGAACCAAAAACAACTTTATTATAGCCTCCATACCTCCTTCAAATGAACATTTTAAATACAATGAAGCTATTGTAACAACTGTTGATATTTGGACAAGTAATGCCTTTTTTTTTTTTAAATCTTTAATTATAACCATTTTTAAAACGTTTTCCAAGTATAAAGTTTATCTTTATTGTAATAAAGTATACATGTGTTAGAGAAAAAGTGAAAAAAATAAAGAAAAGAAAAATGATAAAATTCACTTTTTTTTTTTTAATGAATATAAAATTAAATTAAATTCAAGAATTAATTACTAAGTCTTAGATAAAAAGTATTAAATACTCCCCCCCCCCCCAAAAAAGGATTAAATATTCCAAATTTGCATAATAATAAATGTTCATTACAGTGAGTCCAATCAATTTTTTCACAGTTTATTTCTTTTTACCTTAAAATAAGGAGCCCCATAGCCAATTCTTTTTTTTTATATATATCAAAAAATGCATTTTTGGATGTGTCTACAGTGCGATTCTCAATTATATATTCTTCTAACTCAAAAAAAGGGCAGGTTAATTATTAAATCTATTAATGGAGCCTAGCATGTGGTAGAAATATTTTATTTGGAAATGGAGGGGGTGGGGGGTGTTGCAAACCCTTGCCCATGGCTATGCCCATGATATGTGTACTGTATTAGGACAGGTTCTAACTGAATTCTGTGTTTTAAAGGTATTATTACATGGTTCTTTGATTATTGATATATAGATATTAAGGATAGTAGTTTCGGCTCTGGACGAATATTCAGCCATTTTCCACTATCCGGCCATATTCAGCTCTGGTCGAATATCACTGCAGGATAGTTGGTTGGATAGTACAAAGTACACAGTAGCATGTACATTTCTATTAATATGTATAAAGTGGATGTGATTTCATTTATGTCTTTATGGAATATATTAAACTATTTAAAATTTAATAATGTGCTTATAAGTATGTGAATATTCACCAAACAACTTTTATTACAAATACAAGGCATGTTAATATAAATAGAAATAAAACTTATCCTTATAAATGCGCATTACAAAACAAATACAAAATTACACTGCATACATAAATGCAGCTTGTTGTACAGGCTCTATATCAGGACTTAATCCAGGAACAAAGTACAACTTTAATGTAATCTCTATACCTCCAAAAGATAATTATACTAAATATAAAAATGTTATGGTAACAACTAATGACATCTGGACAAGTAAGTGATTTTTTTTTATTCAAATGAGAAAATATTTCATTACATATTTTTTTAACTGCATTTTTAAAAATTCAGATTTGAAATGGATATAATAAGTTTCAAGGTTTAGAAATATTTATTTAGAAACAACATTTTTTTAGGTGCTAATCATGGCCAAAGCTGTACACCAAACAACACTACACAACCTTGCGATTCTAGTCTTCAATGCAATTCAAGAGAATCAAAATGCTTATGTGATAGTAAACAATATTGGTCAAATGGTTGTTATGCACGTATGTATATTTTGTTTTACATAAAGGCTAAACAATTTATTTTTTTTATAGCTTTTGGTTAACAATGAATGTAAAAGTTAACTTTTTTGTAGTGATTACGAGAAAAAAAAAAGGTCCTGTATAAGATACAACCATCACTCACTTTAGCTAATTAAATTAATAAAGCAGCTTTCTCCACTACTCAATTAAAGTAATTTTAATTAACCAAGTGGCTTTTCTATAACTCAATGTAACAATGTATTGTTTATTTTGTGAAATAAATTTAATATACCAACTTTTTCTCTCATGAAAAACACATTTTCAGTATCTTTCTGAAATAGTTCTAATAATAATTTCAGTCCCACTCTATCACCTTTACTGATCTCATTTTTGTTTTCTCTTTTTACAATACCTCTATTCAAGTCAGAACTTTATGGAGGAACCTGGGTGGCCGCTGATCTCAAAAATGGCTCTAAAGATTTTCCTAGAAATTTAACAGTTGATGTATATCGCTGAGAAAAAAATTACTAGCTCATTGACCACATAGGGAAAATTTTAGTTTGACGTTATATCATTTCAAAGTAATAAATAAATAAATGTAAATTTAGCTTGAGAACTAGACTAAGATCTAGATCCAACATTGGTTTTCAAAGGACTATCAGGCTCTTGAAAAAACTATCTCAGAATTTATGTCTTGATTGATTCAAGAGTTTAATAAATAAATGTTCAGAAAAAGTTTGTGCATCCTCTTCTTAATAAAAAAAATCTAAGTCTAGATTTAAAGGCCTATCATTGGAATTATTTAATAGAAAAAACAAAACAGGGAATATTCAGTCATAGTGTGCAGATAACTGAGTTGTTTATTAAATTTAAAGTGCCTTAAGTATATTGATTTGCTATCTAAGCTTTGCTTATTTTTTAATGTAAATCTAATATAGATTTCATCTAGAGTTCTAAATCAGAAGTCTAGATCTAGTTCTAAATGTGCATTTAATAAAAGTACCAATAATAATAGCACAAGTTTGCATTGCCTGCTGGCCAAATTAGTAAAATCATTCATTCAAGAAGCTGATGGTATCAAATCATGGGTTTGCTACCTGGTGTGAATCAAACATTTCTTAAATGAATTTTTAAAAATATTTTTTTGTATTTTAAGTTGTATAATGGAGGTATCTTCTTTTTAAAAAAAATATTTTTAAATATTTTTTTTGTTTATGTTTCAGTTGATGACATAAAAGTGAAAAATGTAGCCTATACAGTAACTACAAATACAGTAAATTTGACCTGGACATTTAATGGATCTGGTTCCAATGTTACATTTCAAATACGTTATGGAAATGTGAGCATAAATGCTTCTAGTGCTGGAGGCTCTATAGCAGGACTTACTGCAGGAACCAAAAACAACTTTATTATAGCCTCCATACCTCCTTCAAATGAACATTTTAAATACAATGAAGCTATTGTAACAACTGATGATATTTGGACAAGTAATGCCTTTTTTTTTTTTAAATCTTTAATTATAACCATTTTTAAAACGTTTTCCAAGTATAAAGTTTATCTTTATTGTAATAAAGTATACATATGTTAGAGAAAAAGTGAAAAAAATAAAGAAAAGAAAACGATAAAATTCGCTTTTTTTTTTTTTTTAATGAATATAAAATTAAATTAAATAATTAAATTCAAGGATTAATTACTAAGTCTTAGATAAAAAGTATTAAATACTCCCCCCGAAAAAAAAGGATTAAATACTCCAAATTTGCATAATAATAAATGTTCATTACAGTGAGTCCAATCAATTTTTTTACAGTTAATTTCTTTTTACCTTAAAATAAGAAGCACCATAGCCAATTCTTTATATATATATATATATATATATAATGCATTTTTGGATGTGTCTACAGTGCAATTCTCTATTATTCTTCTAACTCAAAAAAGGGCAGGTTAATTATTAAATCTGTCAATGGAGCCTAGCATTTGGTAGAAATATTTTATTTGGAAATGGAGGGGGTGGGGGGTGTTGAAGCCCAAACCCCTTGCCCATGGCTATGCCCATGATATGTGTACTGTATTAGGACAGGTTCTAACTGAATTCTGTGTTTTAAAGGTATTATTACATAGTTCTTTGATTATTGATATATAGATGTTAAGGATAGTAGTTTCGGCTCTGGACGAATATTCAGCCATTTTTCACTATTCGGCCATATTCAGCTCTGGTCGAATATCACTGCAGGATAGTTGGTTGGATAGTACAAAGTACACAGTAGCATGTACATTTCTATTAATATGTATAAAGTGGATGTGATTTCATTTATGTCTTTATGGAATATATTAAACTATTTAAAATTTAATAATGTGCCTATAAGTATGTGAATATTCACCAAACAACTTTTATTACAAATACAAGGCATGTTAATATAAATAGAAATAAAACTTATCTTTTTAAATGCGCATTACATACATAACAGCAATGGCTGGCACATTTTATTTACTTTGTTGTGACCTTTCAGTGGGCTAGTTAACTATGTCAAGCTGACCACGCGTCTGTCTAGCTGTGCGGGTATATCTTCAGAATTAGAGATGAACAATTCCATCCCATTTTATTTGTTTAGTCTATTACATTGAGTTCATAGATTGACAGGTGACTACATTAAGTCAGGACTCCATATTGCCCTTCAGAGAACACTGCGCTCCATGGACTCTACGCTTCTAGTGATGCCACATTTTTTCCTCAAAAGTTAGGGTTTGCAGGCTTTTTCAGTACACAGACCAAATGTTTGGAACTCACTCCCCATTGTTCTCAGACATGCTTGCATTACAATTTGCTAACAACATCTGTGGTACCTTAAAATTTTTTTTTTATTTGGCTTTTTTTCCCCATTGTTTTAGATATATATCTAGTAAATTCATGATAAAATTTCTATATACTCATAGATCCATCAAAACCTGGAAGAATTGTTGAAGTTGTACAGTTACCAAACATAAGCATCAGCACATATTCAATACATTTTACTGAATCAAGTGGCAATGTTTCAAAATATCAACTTATAATAAAAAATGAAACTGGTTTTGAGATTTATAATAATGAATCAATAACTAAAAATACAGTTATAATTATTGGCCTTACACCTGGGCAATCATACAACTATACTCTGTATGCTATAAATGAAATTGGGAAACTTAGTGAATCAAGGAATGGCTCTTTTTCAACTAACGCAACAGGTAAATGAAATATTTAAAATAGTTTTAATTTTGAAACTTATAAATCCATAATTATTTGTGCTTTTAATTCATTATCTTAAAAAAGAAAAAAAAAAATTTTAGATGCTTATTTTAAATTCTGTATTTCAGAAAGTGGTCCAATATCCAATGATAATCTTTTTGACTTGAAACCTACAAATGTGACATTAACTTGGCGGACCCCAGGGAAACCAAATGGAAAGATTAATGGCTACATTGTGGAAGTTTTTTCTAATAATACATGTGTGTTTGCTCACAAGATAAACTGTTCAGATTGTGTAAGTGTCATATTTGTGTTAAACCTTAATAATAAATACTTTTTTTGTGTGTTTTTTTTACACTCCCATGTCATAACAGAGAGTGCATTAATTCAGTAGATGAATTACAGAAATGGGTATCAAATTGGAGCTTGTCTTTCCACTCAGAAAAATGTCAATTATTAAGGGTAACAAAAAAAACTAAAACAAATAAATAGAGGATCTTTCTCTTCCCTGTGATAAATTAGTTGGAGTGCTAATGGTAATAGAAGTATGGTTGGATGTCAAAGCAGACTGGTAGCAAGAATTATTAGGAAGGTTGTCAAGTCAAACAACAGATTCTCAGCCGCTTTTTGCAACATTCACCAACAAAATCTCTGTGACAAGTTGTTCTGTCTGGACCATTTAGGGATGTTTATGTTTGGTTCTGTGAATTTCATCTTTCTTTTTTGAGACATGAAATAGAACTGAAGGACCTTCTATGGTTGTGGTATTTGGCTATTTTTTGTGACATCTTATTACCTAACTACAAGTTATGTTAACATAAGTGCTTTTTTAACAAAATTGCTACTGTTCAGGCTGAAAGGGTGCACCTTTTAAACTTTCCAACCTGTACCATTCAATAAAAATGATCTGCAGCTAAAACTGTCATTCTTAAAAGAAACAAAATGAACCAACTTCTGAAGCTCTTGATGGATACTTTTAGTGAAAGTTTTGCGGATTTTTATAATTTGAAGCATGAATTACTTCTTTTTGTAACTCCATTCGTCATCGACGCTTTAAGATCCTTAGATAGATCTACAAATGGAACTGATTGACTTACAAAGCCAGAAAATTAATTTCTACACCGTGACGTCTGCATATAATCTTGTACATTTCCTAAAACAATCGTTAAGGATGATCACAATGTTTACAAGCACTTAATTGGGATGTGTAGCCAAAGTTTGTTTGAGAGCTTGGTTTTGCAGTGTTGTGTTTACCTAGTGCCTAAAGGCTGCATTGAAAATCTCCCAGATAACCCTTCCCACACAAATGAAATTGCACCATAACATTCTGAGCATGCTTTAAGCATGAAAGTTACGCTATATAAAAGCTATGTAAGAAAATGAGTAAACAAACTTTCCCAGTTATAAAACGGGTGAAACCTATGTAAGGTGATTGCTTTATGGGTGTAAGAAGGGGCCTATTAGTGCCATTGGCTTGTAATAAAGCTATTAAAATAGTTAATTCTTTTTTTATTATTATTATTTTGTTGATGTGGCCTGCAACATGAGTGTCAGAAATAAAGAGGCCCACTGGCCAAATAAGGTTGGATATCACTAACAGTCTGTTGAAACATTTTGGCACCACACAAGATCACGCAATGCAATTATTCCAGTTGACTTACTAATCCTTTCTTACTTAATAATTAGCCATAAATTGTCAAACAACAAAGTATGATAAGAAAATTAAATAAAAATCCTTTTTTACAGAAAGAAAAAAGAAACATTTTTTAATGTTTGGTGTAATGCACAATTTGTAAGACAAATTTCCATACGGACAATAAAGATTATTATTATTATTATTATTAGAGTAATCATTTTTTAATTTTGTGAAAATATGAATACACCTATGTATATGTATCCTCAGCATGGGGTAACCAGGATGTTTTCGTGGGGAGGGGATTCTTTTCCTCCCTCTTCCCGTCATGTGTGTCCGTAATTAATCTTTATTACATTCCTACCCTTAATTCTGTCGGTAGACATTTATTGTATTTTTTCTTGGAGTGACTGGAAAGACTGTAGACACCCCACCCTTTTCAGCCAAGGGGTCTTGGGAAGCGATAATGTGAGCTCCCCCAGCGGGGTCCACCAAGCACTATTTCCAGTATTTAAAACAAAAAAATGCATATTCTGAGGTATCTACAGTGCATTATCCTGCTATTAAAAAATTTAAGTTCAAAAAACAATTCTGCTATTTACTGCACTTTATTAATGGATCACAGGGTCTAGTAGAAATTTGTAACCCCCCTATTAGCTACGTTCATATAGAATTAGGTGACTGTAGTTTCCTTTAAATTTTATATCGGAAAAGGAAGTTTTATAGTTAAAACCAGTGCTTTTTTTGTGACGGTATGCACAGTATGGCGTACCTTTTTCAATGTGGGGAAAAAATTATTACTTTTCTTGAATTTTAACGTCAATTATTAATTTAGTAGTAGTTCAAAGTTACTCAATCCACCATATTTTACAAAAAAAGCACTGGTTAAAATCATCTGTTTTGGGGTTTTAAACTAAAAAATCTCTGGGTTTTTTTTTAAAACAAACTCAATTCCCCCTTAGCCACACTCTTAGAATTTGGTGACTGTAGTTTGCTTTAAAAACTTAGATATAAGTTTACTTTTTTAAAATGGCATACTTTTTAACACTAAGGCTAAATAATCATGTATTCATGTATTCAGATTCATTAACTCTATACTTATTAGGATGCTTACACTGATCCAAGCACTGAGTGTCAGAATATTACACTACACACTCGAAATTCAACAGAACTTGAAAATATTCGTATCACAATTACTGACCTGAAACCTTACAGAAATTACTCAATTACTGTAGCTGCCATCAATGAAGCTGGTAGAGGGCAACCTTTAAGGAAAGACTTCACAACACAGACAGCAGGTACACATTTTAATTGCATTCTGTAATTGCAC